>CM053028.1:69581271-70181271 GCA_028564925.1 Lithobates sylvaticus
GTTGGATATAAAACAGCTGCACCGGCGACTATTGAAGCTATTCTGCACTAAACTTTGCACTTTTTAGTTTACATTCAGATTTTTCTGTCAGAATTTTATTATGCAAGCTTGTATAGTCTTTGGTCTCTGTTCTAGACTTAGTCTGGTACTTTTTTCCCTGTGTATAGAATTTTATAAGTATTTTTATAAACTGTATATGTAGTGTTTTATAGATATATATTTTTTTATATGACCTTACATGTATATAATGCTATATTTTTATATGTTTTTCTATAATGTTAGATAGTGTTATATGAGATTTGTGAAAATATGAAAAATATGAGATTTGAGATATATAGATTCGTTTTAATTATTGTGTGATCTAGTGTTGCACGTATTTCAGTGTATATGAATTACATGCCTTTTAAATATAGGGATGACAGCAATGAGATAATGGCCCTATAATGCACTGTAATGCACTAGCAATTTAATCAGATGTTCATTCTAGCAATTTGCTACAAAAGGATGCACTGTGTATGCTATATTTAGATATATAAGTCAGGTAAACTTTTTATGCCGAGTGTATAATGATCCCCAAGTTAAGCAATGATGGCTGCCGATGTGCACCTGTTGATATGAGCGTTTTTTGCACTTGGAGGGTAAATATTTACACTGCAGAGTGTTGATATAAAAACCGGGACGCTGCACCGTAAGGCCACACCCTCAGAGTAAGTCGTGATGACGAAACGCGTCAGTTCGTGACCTTACGGCGACGTTTCCGTTCCATGGCCAGGAAGAGGCAATCCGGAAGTAAGTGGTGGACGCTGTCTTCCCTAGTTTTGTGTGCCTCGTAAGTCCTGCGCTATGTAGAACGCCTTTAGAACGCTGACAATTTTGACTTTAAGTACCGATTGATGGATTTTATGGAATATGTAATTTTTAAATTTAAAACAAACGAGAGAGAAAAATGTAATTACGCTATTTGAGCCTCCTTTTTTCTATCCAAGTACCTGTGGGAGATCCAGTACAAGTTCTGACACCCTCCATAACGTGGAAGACAGCCGTGGTTAACATATCAAAGCTTGATGTGTTCATCTTTCTGGTGAGTGGGAACCTCTAAGGGAGTGTGACGCACGGCTTGCAGAGTCTGGTGTGAGGTGCACATCTTTAAACCACATTAGGACCACCATCTGTGTCTTCCTGGACTTTTATCACCATCTATTACTCTTCAATATTCTTATGTGCCAGTACCATAATAAAGCTGGTCATAATATGTAATGACAGTAGCGCCGCTTTAGTAATCAGAGGCACCTTTAGAGTATTTGTGGACATTTACTATACTGTAGTAAATACTGTATACTGTATGTATTGTGAGGCACTGGCTGGCAGGAATGTGGATGGGGCATATGTGTCACAAAGAAGCTCCTGCTCCTTTTTGGGCGACAAGATTATGAAAATGTGTCTGAAATAAATGATTTATAAACTAATAAACGAATTTACCTGAACCTGAAGGGGATGATGACAACTCTACGTCAGAGGGACTTTACAACGTCTCAGTAGCATCATGGTTGAGAGGTGACAGAGAAAATGGCCTCAGTGCCAAAAAGAACAGATATACCGGAGGCCAGGGAAGATTTTGGGACTGCAAAGTTGTTGGATCTTAATTTGGCAAATGCTTGGGAAAATGTAAAAGGTGATAACTGGAGTACCCTAAGAACTAGAAGTTAGCATGGTATACCCTCATTTTGCAGTATACTACCACTTTATGTAAGGAAGGAAGGGGGGCAAGTTGTGGAGCAGCTTGTGATTCTACAGTCTCACACAAGGATGGTGTTGGATCTGTTTCATTCTCATATGTTTGGTGGTCATTTAGGGATATTAAAAAAAAAAAAACAGTAATTTTTTACAAACCAGTGAGAATATTATAAATCTTACCCTGAGTGTTAAATTAGTGCGCTCCAGACATATTTTCGATATGTGTCGATCCCCATGCCTATAATTTGGTTAATTATGATTTTGCATAATGCTATAGAAAGTGGTGTACTTTTTGCATTTTGGTAGTTGGATTTTCTGTTATTTTTCAATCTGTGTTATTAATTCTATGTTGTATTTTAATAGTATGGATGATTCACTAAACTACAGTTTTAATTAGTTTTTTTGATTTATTGCTGTTATTGGTAATTTTATTGTGTCATTGTGTCTTGTTCCGTTCGTTATTGTGATCTTGTGTTGTCTTAGTTGAATTTTAATAATTTCCCTATGGGATTAATAAAGTATTCTGATTCTGAATTAAGATCCCTTTTGAGAGGATTGCTAAGAATGATTAAGCCAATACTTAAAGTGGTTGTAAACTTCTGACATGAAATATGAACAAAGCACATCATTCAATAGGTTTTAAAAAATGAATGACCACAGAAAATATATAAAAGAAGAATAAAGATAAATCAGTGAATGCTAGTGTAGTGATCAACCAGCTGTGGTTTTAACGTAAGCTTAATGGCAAGACTTAAGTGATATGTGTAAATATACGCCACGCTAGGTGTTTGACATTATTCAACCATTAGTCCATAATTGAAATAAAATCAGAAAATTCATAAATAAGTCCGATAGTGCTATATTAAGTAAAGTGCTCGTGGTCATACAATTCAGTGAAGGACAGGTGCTCCACTTGTGCTCAATTCAGGTGCCCCACATAAATGTACATAGGTGGTCAATATCCAGGGAGATACAGCTATATTTAGTGTGGTCACTTGCGCTTGTTGGGGAATCATCCCCTAGGTGGTGTCTTTACTTTCAGGCTCCTCAATGGGTTAATCCTCAGATATGAATGTGGAAAGAAATAGTGGAGGTATACCACATAGTGTAAAACCATAACATTAATTCAGAAGTAAAAACAGAAGTAAATTAACCCACATTTTAAGGTGCCTATATTCACCCAGGATATGCAGCATATGTGTAACGGAGTAACTCCAGCCGGTGTATAGTGAATACCGCAATATCACGGCTCAGCAAGGTCCCGGACGTGGTGTAGGCAAAAGTGTTGTCGCAATGACACGGTCAAGTCTTGCCGCGTTTCGGCCAAACAGAAGGTTCCTCATCAGGAAGCGCTCTTCCTGATGACTGCCTTTCTGATTGTGAGTTCATTTACTTCTGTGTTTACTTCATTTTTGATCATCGTTTTTAAACTAACACTGGTCAAAAGGGAAAAAACACTAATTTTCTTTTTGTCTATAGTTTAAAACTATATTTAAAAACCGACATAAAACATCATTCTAACATGTATAAACTTTAATGTAGCTAAAGACAATTTTCTGATAAAGTGGTGAGGTTTTATTGCTGTCTATATCTGTGCTCAGGAGATGAACTCTCTCTATTTGTTCTAGTAACTATTGTCACTGGGACTAAAGGTAAGAAAAAATACATTTTCATTTTCTTTTCAATAGATTTATTATTGGGTTCTTCTTACAATACACAAAGATTATGGTACAAGGCTAGACACAAGAAGAAGTCATTCTCCAGCTAAAACATGTAAACCGCACGTAAGTAAGCGCACGCTGTAACCCTAGCAACAGGTATGCAAGATATAAGGAAAATTGAGGTTAAGAGCACATGCTTCACATGGTTAACCTTGACTGACTGTACCCAAGTCTATCTAGGTGTAAAAAAAGAAACAGCCAAAGAAAGAAAAGTTAGAAAAATAATACAAACAGGAAGAAGAAGAGGAAGAGAGATCGGGGAGAAAACAGGGACAGAGCGCTCAATTCACACAGTTATTTTCTTATTAAAAAAATGAAATGAAATAACTTAGCTTTTTTTCCCCTTTCCAATCCCCCTCCCCTCCTGAGTAAACCCTCCCATTTTCCCTTTCTCACCCCATCACACCCTATTTTTTGCCCCCCCCCCCTTTTACCCCCTCTTTTTTTTGCCAGGCCTAAACCTTTTAATTGGGTTACAAAGTCGTCGGGATGGCAGTGGATTGGAAAGCACGATTGTCTTGGTGATGTCTCTTGTGCAGTTCTTGTAAATGTACGATTTCTATACTACAGACAACTCATTTTACTTTTAGTAAAAGAAAAGAACTCTAATGCCGCGTACACACGGTCGTAATTCTCATCGGAAAAAGCTCTGATGGTTTTCTCGTCGGAATTCCGATGGAATTTTGCTCAAACTGTCTTGCTTACACACGGTCACACCAAATTCCGATGGTCAATAACACCACGGCATACAACATGTTCGACAGCACTATAAAAGGGAAGTTTAATGCTTCCGAGCATGCGTCAAATTTTTTCCGAGCATGCGTCAGAATTTTGCGTGTCGGAATTACATACACACGATCGGAAAATCCGATAGAAAGGTTTTCTGTCGGAAAAATTAAGAACAGGTTCTCAATCCAAAGTCTGTCGGAAATTCCGACAGAAAAAGACCAATGGGTATACACACGGTCGGAAAATCCGATGAAAAGCTCCCATCGGACTGTTTCCATCGGAAATTCCGACCGTGTGTACGCGGCATTAGCTTTTCTCAAAAAACTTTGCAATTCACAAAAAAACACTACGAAAATAAAGCAGAAAATAAAGAGTTATTTCATGAAAATGTGAGGTATTTTACTCATGAAACCATGTGGTATTTTATCTCATGTGATGTCCAGTGGAATAGATACAGTGGAGAAGGATTAGAACCCCTGTCAGTTTTTATTGCTATAAAGATGTAAATGGTTTAACTGCTTGCCAACCAGCCACCGTCATTATACTGCAGCAGGTCGGCTCGTTCCCACAAATCGGCACATCGGTCCAGCTAACAGCTATAGCAGGCCTCCAGCGGCGCGTGCGTGCCCGCTGCACAGCGGGGTAGCTGATGCGCGTGGGCCGGTGGCCACGATGTCCGCCGGCCACCCGCGATCGCTCCACAGAGAGAAAGAACGGGGATCTGTCAATGTAAACAAACAGATCTCCATTCTGACAGGGAAGTACAGAGTAATTGTCTGTTCCTAGTGATTGGGAACAGCGATCTCTCTGTACTCCCAGTCAGTCCCCTCCCCCTGCAGTTAGAAACACCTCCCAGGGAACACATTTAACCCCTTGATTGCCCCTAGTGTTAACCCCTTCCCTGCCATTTATACAGTAATCAGTGCATTTGTAATAACACTGATCGATGTATAAATGTGACTGGTCCCAAAAAAGCGTCAAAAGTGTCCAATCTGTCCACCGCACTGTTGCAGTCCCGCTAAAAATCGCTGATCACCGCCATTACTAGCAAAAAAAAAACGAATAATAAAGATGCCATAAATCTATCCCCTATTTTGTGTAAGGTCACCTGAGACCAGGTGACAGGTGCACTCAGTAGGAGTCGGAAGTGCACCGCTAGGTAGTGGACCTTAGGACTGACTGCTGCGGATTGTACCCAGGGAGATTCAGGACACAGGTCTACTGGATCACTGACACAGATCCCAGTGGGAGCTAGAGCATAGATTCCCCAGGGCGCGGAGTCTAAGAGCCAGCAGGTGTTCGCCAGAGCCTCTAGTGGTGAGGATGGACTTCGCTGCAGTCTGGCTCCAGGTCGCGGCCCCCAGGGTCTCACAGCTCACGCTCACAGTAGACTACAGGAGAAGGAGGCAGCAGGCTGGAACGACAAGGATAGTAAGGGGATAAGGCAGAGGTCAGGGCAACTAGCAGACAGGAACAACAGAGTACACGCCAAAGGTTCAGGGTCACAGGCAGACAGGGATGGTCGGGGACATGCCAAAGGGTCAAGGTCACAAGCAGACAGGAATCGATGAGAACACGCCAAGGTCGGCAACAGAGACAAACACAGAGCACACGGCACGCAGGAACCAGGAAGCCGAACACACCATGGATACACAATGGTTGATCAGCACCACTGGCTTGCAGTGCACAGGTTAATATAGGTTTCCCTGATAGGGCCTGGGGTGGAGCCATGCTTAGAGGAGAGGTTATAAAAACCACCAGGTGAGAGTGGCTGGCCTCTTAGTCTGAACACATGAGGAGAGGTAAGCAAACAGGGGAAGATTACTGCATAACCATGACATTTTGTAGACGCTATAACCTTTGCGCAAAACCAATCAATATACGCTTATTGCGATTTTTTTTTTTTAACAAAATATATGTAGAAGATTACATATTGGTCTAAACCGATGAAGACATTTCTTTGGGGGAGGGGGGGACATCAATTTTACTTGGGTACAACTTTGCACGACCGTGCAATTGTCATTTAAAGTAAAGCAGTGCCATATCGCAAAAAATGGCCTGGTCATTAAGGGGGTGAATCCTGAATCCTGACTGAAGTGGTTAAAGTAAGTAAATACAAAATAGCTTTATAAATGTCAAATATTGAATGAAAATAGTATCAACAATCACACATATAAATACCCTTCTTTCACCAATAAAAAAGGCAACTTTGTAATTGGGGAGATTTCCCTCCACTTCTGTCACATAGACAACACAGGAAGTGAGAGGAAATCCCTACAAATTAAAAGAACCCCTTGGGGACCCCCAGGTCACCAGAGCCAGTATCCCCATTGGTAGATTTCCTCTATTACTATTCTAAGGACTTTCTTTCACTTTCAATGATAATGGTAAACAGGACCAATTGAGGGGTTTCATTTCCGTAACGGGGAAATGGACAGCGACAAAAACTGACAGGGGTACTATACCATCTCCACATCTCCACTCTATCCAAAACTAAAATAAAAAAATTTCCCTTTAGTTATACTTTAAGTAGGTCAGCCCTGAAGATTATGTGTTTTTCGATATTTAGGTTTCTATGTACTGTTGAGAAACTGATCCAAAAAGTCAGAGACTACTCTAAATTGGCTATTATATTTTTACATTCCTTAAATACCTCATGCCTGGACGACTACTTATTTACCTATTTAACACTGTTTTATGAGTTATTTACCTCATGTTTTTGGTTTGTGAGGTAAATAACTCATAAGGTGATGAGTTATTTACCTCATGTTTTTGGTTTGTGAGGTAAATAACTCATAAGGTGATAGTGAATTGACATTTTCAGCATCTCATGAGATAATTGAATCATTTTTTGCAGTTATCTCATGAGATATTCTTTGGTGAATTGAGCCCCCAGAACTAATCAAAGCTAGCCATTCTTTCCTTCTGTAATTAAAAAAAAAAATCTTGGTCTCCTTACCCCTGATCTTCATTTCATGGAAATTCAGGACCCAAAATCTGCATGGTTTGGCAATGGTTTGTTTTGTGGCTGTGAACAACAATACTAGAAGTTTAAACTGATGGAAAGAGACGCTCTAGTGGTTTTGGGTTAAGTAGTGACTCTCATGGGTCCGGATTAGGCAGGCGGCCTAAAACAATGGCTGTGTGCTTATGTATTTTCGTCTACAACGAATGTGAAGGCCACAGGACACTGCCACCAAATATGCATAAACGTACAGTGCATTCGGAAAGTATTGTGGCAGTGAGACCCTGTGCTACTTAGAGGATTGCTGGTGTATGCCAGATTTTGGAGAGACAGACACTGATTGCACAGCTGTGTGCTGGGCTATTTAGTGGTGACCTGACTTTGGCTCAGGGCCCCACCCAACAGACAGGAGGTCTGTGCATGGTAGTCATGTTGACTCCCATTCCTCTACAGGAGTCAGAGGATGCATGGGGCAGCCAGAGAATGCATGTCTGCAGGAGGCAGATTTAGTCTGACAGAGCAGCAAGGAACTGATCATGAGTAAACTATAAGAGAGCTTGACTCTAAGGAACTATTTTGGTCTGAGGAGCAGACCTAAGGCCTAAGCTGGAGGCCTGAAGCAGCCGTGTGGCAAGAGAGTAAGCCAGGAGGCTGAAATGTTCTGATTGTGCAAGATACAGTAATAGTAGAACCCCCTGCATGGGCTACTGATGTCTTTTGTGAACTTTTCCATTCTTTTAAAAAAAGTGGGCTACCATGCCCTTAAAAATACAGTTTTGGACTGGCGCACTCATTGAAAACGCACCTAGCGCTGGAGTCTAATCACCCCAATCTTAAAGTATTCACAGCGCTTCACTTTTTCAATACTTTGTTATTTTATAGCCTTGTTCCAAAATTGATTAAATTCAATATTTTCCTCAAAATTCTACAAACAATACCCCATAATGCCAATGTGAAATATTTTCTAATTTATTAAAAATAAAAAATTTAAAAAATCACATGTACATAAGTATTCACAGCCTTTGCCATGACACTCAAAATTTTGCTAAGGTGCATCCTGTTTCCACTGATCATCCTTGAGATGTTTCTACAACTTGATTGGAGTACACCTGTGGTAAATTCAGTTGATTGGACATGATTTGGAAAGGCACACACCTCTCTATATGGCACACACCTGTCTATATGAGGTCCCACAGTTAACAGTACATGTCAGAGCACAAACCAAGCCATGAAGTCCAAAGAATTGTCTGTAGACCTCTGAGACAGGATTGTATTGAGGCACAGATCTGGGGAAGGGTACAGAAAAATGTCTGCAGCATCAAAGGTCCCAATGAGCACAGTGGCCTCCATCATCCCTAAATGGAAGAAGTTTGGAACCACCAGGACTCTTTCTAGGGTTGGCTGCCCAGCCAAACTGAGCGATCGGGGGAGAAGGGCCTTAGTCAGGGAGGTGACCAAGAACTTGATGATCACTCTGATACAGCTCCAGTGCATCTCTGTGGAGAGAGGAGAACCTTCCAGAACAACCATCTCTAGCAGCACTCCACCAATCAGACCTGTATATGGTAGAGTGGCCAGATGGAAGCCCCTCCTCAGTAAAAGGCACATGACAGGCCGCCTGGAGTTTGCCAAAAGGCACCTGAAGGACTCTCAAACCATGAGAAACAAAATTTTCTGGTCTGATAAAACAAAGATTGAACACTTTGATATCTGGAGGAAACCAGGCACCACTTATCACCTGGCCAATACCATCCCTACAGTGAAGCATGGTGGTGGCAGCATTATGCTGCAGGGATGTTTTTCAGCAGCAGGAACTGGGAGACTAGTCAGGATCGAGGGGAAGATGAATGCAGCAATGTACAGAGACATCCTTGATAAAAACCTGCTCCAGAGTGCTCTGGACCTCAGACTGGGGTGAAGGGGTCATCTTTTAACAGGACAACAACCCTAAGCGCAGAGCCAAGTAAACAAATGAGTGGCTATGGGACAACTCTGTGAATGTCCTTGAGTGTCCCAGCCAGAGCCCAGACTTGAACACGATTGAACATCTCTGGAGAGACCTGATGGAGCTTGAGAGGTCCTGCAAAGAATAATGGGAGAAACTGCCTAAAAATAGGTGTGCCAAGCTTGTAGCATCCATACTCAAAAAGACTTGAGGCTGTAATTGGTGCCAAAGGTGTACCATCCTGAGAGGAGTTTGAGGTTCATCTCCAATTCAAGGACATTTTGAAACCAAGATATAAAAGTCACCCCATGTTTTGTTTCCCAGTGAAGCACACAAGTCAGTTTCCTTTTTGGGGAATTCAGTAATGATAAATAAAGCATTGAAACAAGACCTCAGCTGTGCAGGTCATTCCAACATTTGAGTTTGAAATGTGTAAAGGTGTAGCAAGCTTGAAGTATTTTTAGTGGTAGTGGGATAATGCAAGGCCCTGCCATGCTGAGAATTTAGCGAATTTGTGCATAAAGGGCAATCAAAGGTGCAATCTGAGAGACTCTAGCAGGTTTATAATGAACATATTTGATAGTTCTGGATCGGGGAGAGGGGCTTGAAGATTCCAAAGTGTTTTGTGTGGGACGGAACGTTCAATCCAGTGTCCAGGCTTTGCTTGACTCTTGCAGCCTGTGTGAGTGCCCAGGTGTGTAGTATCAATATAAGACAGATCTAAGCATTACTCAGGGGAGCAGTTGGAGTTGCAGTTGTTGCAGCCAGAAGGAAAGGTGTGCTCCTGTCCAGAGATCAAGGCAATCTACTCAAGACAACACTTCAGGTGGGAGAGGTTCCAAGCCATTGGACCAAGAGAGTTGGGGCAGCTGAGAGAGTCTGGGAGACTAGAGTTGAGACAACTGGGAGAGAATCCAGGGGACCAAAGGAATCCGAGTCTCGGGAGAGAGAGCACCTTGGGTATCAGGAGACTCTCTACTTAGGGGCTAACAGTGGGCCCGTACAGCTAGGTACTACAATTAAAGCTGAGTGAGCTTAGCGTCAGGTGGCTCTGCATTATTCCTTTGTATTAAGCTGAAACCCCCTGCGTGGGAAACCCTTTGTTATAAAGACTTTGTTTTTCTTTTTAAATAAAAAAACTATAGGACCTGTCTGCCGTGGACTCACTGTATAAATGCATCTACCACAAGAGCTAACATTCCCCAATTCACAGAAGTTAAAAGGAAAATCCTAATATCAAGATAAGAAAAAAGTACTATTTGGTACAGAACTGAAGGGTTTAATGCCTCCCAAGGAATAAAATGTATGTTTTGAAGCTTTTCTTGTTCAAGAAGTGAATGAAAATCTCTAAAAAATGGCACACAGCAGACAAATGCAAAAACTTGTCAAGAGTTTTAATTCTCCTGTAAATAAAGATAAAAAACAAAGTTTGGAAATGTAAAAATACTTTTAAATAAAAAACAAACAATTTAAAAAAAAGATCTATTACAGTTTCCCTTCAAGGACCTAAGGTTTTACATAAACCTAAGTAACACTGTGCAAAGGGAAAATTCTGGGCTGGCGCTTGTTGATGGAAAACAATTTGTAAATTAAACAAGGTATTAACTAAGCTCATCTCTTTTGGAAGAGGTCAGATCGTTGATCTGGGATAAGCTCTAAAGATAATCGAAAAAATTGTCCAAATTTTCCTCTTTTGGGTTTGACATTGAGGTACAATCTGAAATTGCCACGGAAGAAACTCTAACCTTGTAATTCCTTCAATGCAAACGTGGCACCAAATCAACAAGTGACTTGAGAGGACCACAAACAGATGACACTGAGGTTACAACTAAGGCTGGGTTTACACTGGTAGGACATACCCTCCGACTTTGGGAGCACATGTCGCAAGACGTGTGTAAATCAATGGTTCCCTATGAGAGCCGTCTTAAATGGTCCGACACAAGTCGGTCCGACTTTGAAAAAGGTTCCTGCACTACTTTGGTCTGACTTTGGTTCTACTTCAGCCCATTGAATACCATTGAAGTCAGATCAAAGTCGGACAAAGTCGGACCTTTGTCTTAACCATCCGTCTTGTGGCATCCGACAGGGTGATTACAGCAGCAGTAAAAAGAAATTTGTCACACTGGGTTTGTTTTCATTGGTCAAAGGACAAGTCAGACTATCTCAAATTCGGAGCAAAATCTTATCTTGTTCATTCAAGTCAGATGGAAGTAGGACTGATGTCGAAAAGCAAAGTAGGATGACAGTCGTACAACAGTCATGTTGTACCAGTGGGAACCCGGCCTAAGGCTGGGTTCACACTAATACTACTCGACAGTCATACCACTGTCATCCTACTTTGCTCTGGGACATCAGTCCTACATCGGTCCTACATCCATCCGACTTGAATGAACAGGATACTACTTTGATCCGACTTTGTGATAGTCTGACTTGTCCTTTGACCAATCAAAACAATCCCAGTGTGACATAAATTCCTTTTACTGCTGCTGTAATCACCATGTTGGATGTCACAAGTCGGATGGTTAGAACAAGGATCCTACTTTGATCCGACTTCAATGATATTCAATGGGCTGAAGTAGGCCAGGTTCACACTGGTGCGACAAACGCTCCGACATTGGGAGCTCATGTCACATAACGTGTGAAAATCAATGTTTCCCTATGGGAGCCGTTTTAACTAGTCAAGTTAACTAGTCAACTAGTCTAGTTAACAAGTCAGTCTTTGAAAATGCTCCCTGCACTACTTTGGTCCAACTTTGATCCTACTTTAGCCCATTGAATATCATTGAAGTCGCATCAAAGTCGGATCACCGTCTTGCCTGTTTCGACTTTGGCATGCCACTTGTGCTCTGATGATCTTGAGGGGGAACTCCACGCCAAATAAAAAAAAAAAAAAACGGCATGGGTTCCCCCTCCAAGAGCATACCAGGCCCTTCCAGTTTGATATGAATTTTAAGGGGAACCCCCTACGCCGAAGAAAAAAAAGCGTGGAGGTCCCCCCAAAATTCATACCAGACCCTTATCCGAGCACACAGCACGGCCGGTCAGGAAAGGGGGTGGGAACGAGCGAGCGCCCCCCTTCCTGAACCGCACTGCGCCTCCCCACCCCAAAACACATTGTTCCCATGTTGATGAGGACAAGGGCCTCTTCCCGACAACTGGGGTCGGGGTCTGCGGGCTTATTGTAATCCGGGAGCCCCCTTTAATAAGGCCCCCCGCCCTATGTGAATGAGTATGGGGTACATCTTACCCCTACCCATTCACCTGGGGGGGGAAAAGTGTCAATAAAAAAAAAAACTCACTAGACAGGTTTTTAAAGTAATTTATTAGGCAGCTCTGGGGGTCTCTTCAGACTTCTCCACTCTCTCCGGCCTCTTTTCCAGAGTCTCCGGCCTCTTTTCCCGCTCTCCGACCTCTTCTCCCGCTCTCTGGTGTCTTTTGCCAGGCTCCTTCGCTATCTTCTACTCTTTTCCCGCTCTTTTGCTAGCGTTAGCCCGATCTTCTCCGTCGTCTTCTTCTCTTCTTCCGCTATTGAAGCTCTCTCACGCTGTAATGCCGTGTGCGTGGTGCGCAACGACTTATATAGGCATGGGGCGTGGTCACCGGGTGATGCTCAGATGTAATGGCGGTTTTAACCCCCCGCTAGCGGCCAAAAAGGGGTTAAATCCACCCGCAAAATGCCGCCGGAGCGGCGTTTTGCCGGCGGTATCGCAGCGCTGCCCCATTGATTTCAATGGGGAGCAGCGGTGGAGGAGCGGTGAGTTCAAAGAAGCTGCTGGCAGGACTTTTTCTGACGCCCTGCCAGCGCACCAAAGAAGCTGCTGGCAGGACTTTTTCTGATGCCCTGCCAGCGCACCAATGAAGCTGCTGGCAGGACTTTTTCTGATGCCCTGCCAGCGCACCACTACAGTGTGAAAGCCCTCAGGCTTTCACACTGAAGTGAATGGAGCAGATGTTTTAGGGCTGTTTGCAGGCGCTATTTTTAACGATATAGCGCCTGCAAAACGCTCCAGTGTGAAAGGGGTCTTACTGATAGTGTAACTGAAACTGACAAATCAGCTCAGTGTGAAGTCTGCCAGTGCCAATCAGTGTCAACCAGTGCCACCTGCCAGTGCCAACCAGTGCCACCTGCCAATCAGTGGCACCTGCCAGTGCCAGCCAATGCCCCCTGCCAGTGCCAATCAGTGGCAACCAGCGCCACCTGCCAAAAAAAGAAAAATCGGCTTAAGATATCGGCCGCAAAAATCGTCATCATATATCGGTCATCGGCCTCCCTGATTTCTAAATATCGGCACTGACATCGGCCAGAGAAAAACCCATATCAGTCGGCCTCTATCTGTATGTGTCAGCAAAGTTGAAATTTGCACATGTAGCACTCTCCACCCCGCAAGGGCCGCTAATTTATGTCCCAGGCTCTTGTCCCGATAGTGCCACGGCAGTCAGGCAAACAGAAACTTCCACTCCTCTGGTTTAGAAACTGTCTAGGGGTTGCCTTTTTAAATGTTTTATTTGCAGATCAACTTGGATAGGGTTAGGGAGCCGTGGGATATTCCAGAACTCTAACAGGTAAGATGAGGACACTCTTCTCTTTGTAACAGCTTCTCCACTCAGTCCCTTAAGTAGTAGGATATAAAGTGGACAGCACTGGGATCACTTCCAGCAATGTCGCAGACCAGGCAAGCTCTAGTTTCAGTGCAAAAGGGGTTAACAACAGCAGCAGCCATGAGATCCTTCCCCTCGGGTCTGTACTCATAGTGTCCACAAAGCTTAGATGCTCAGACTCTGGCAGACAGACTCCTCTGTAAAGCTCCCAGATCAGATTTACAGTGGTACCCCTCTTTAGCTCCCGAAGGACTTGTAGCAGGATAGGCCCCCAAGCTAATGAAGCTGGGACCTCGATTAAGCAGGCTGGCCCTTCTGTCGGAAGCGCTGGCAGTCCTGGCTATGAACCTCTCCTCTTGGGAAAAAGGCCTCTGTGTAGTTCCAATTTATGCACTCTCCAACCACCATCTGGGCACACCTCCCAGGAACTGACTGGAGCTGCACACATTTTCAGAGCCAGCAAAAGGCTTTCAGAAAAAAAGAAATCCAGGTGGCTCTAGAGCTGCCTGATCACTTTTATGGAGTTTTGAATGTAGGCTTACCCCCAACCCGCTGATTCCCCTCTGCAACTAATGAACCCAGAAGTGACATGTATTACCTCAATTTCCTGGTTCACAGCTGTAATTTCTCTGTTATTTAAAGTGGAGTGCCAACAAAAAAAATAAAATTAAAAGTCAGCAGCTATAAATACTGCAGCTGCTGACTTTTAATAATCGGACACTTACCTGTCCCGGGGTCCAGCGATGCGGGGGAACGAGACCCCCCCTCGTTCCCCGCTCCGCTCGCGGCGCCGGCATTGTTAGTGTGGGAACCCGGCTGTGGCTTCACAGCCGGGCACCCACTGCGCATGTGCGAGCGGAGCCATGCGCCGTGATTCGACGCTCACTCATCTGGGACACATGACAGGTCCCAGATGACTGTGTGGCGCCTACAGGAAGTGACGTTTAGCCCGGGCAATGAAGGTGGCAGACTACGAGGGACCCCCTAGCAACAGGCATTTAGAGGTGAGTAAAAAAAATTTTTTTTTCCAATTCATTTTTTTTTTTTTTTTATGATTTTTAAGCCACATTTTTTTTTTTCGCCGCAACCCCACTTTAAGCTGAGGCTTCAGCTAATCAAGCCTGATTTGTGCTTGATTAGCTGCATTGGAGGATTGGAGGGCAGGGGAGACAATGTGGGTCTAAAGTTGGCCATAGACAGTTCGAATCTTGGTCAGTTCAGCAGGGACCAGACGAGATTCAAGCCATGTATGGGCAGGCTGAATGTACCCAAGTTGATCAAACAAACAACTTTGGTACAACCAGCATGTCGTATTCTACTTGCGATTATTGCTATTATATCTGCTAGCAGTCAGCACTATGTTCTCCCAGTGGGGGCGACTTCCTCTGCCTTCCCCTGTTGGGAGAACACAATAGCTCTGTGGGAAGGATTCCCCCATCAACACTGACTGTGTTGATGGGGGAATTGAATTATTTTCTTTCCTGCAATCTGTGGTTGCAGAGTAGAAAATCGCTCCATCATCACATCCTCGGCAGCTACGTTCCAGTTGTCTAATATCTTCTTGGCAAATACAAAGAGTCTTTTTACGCCATGTTTTGTACTATAAAATTTTCAATAAAAATCTATTGATAGTAAAAATCGCTCCATCAATGGCTGGCTTTTTCGACCCTCAATGTTTCCATAAAGAGGGCCAGTCACCCGCTCAGTGTCATTGCATAGGATGCTGGTTAGCCCCCTGTCGATAGCAATAAAGTTAAATAAAAAAAGTGTAAAAAAATTAAATAAAATAAATAAAAACAATGTTTATTTTTAAAACACTCCTATAACTTCTGCAAATCCCCAATTCAAAAATGCAGCATAGGGTGAGATTGTGTATGTAAATATAAAATGCAATTAAAGCTTTAAAGTATTTTTTCACACGGTTTCCACAATATGCTGGCAGAAGCACTTAGAAGATAAATATTCCAGAAATTTTTCTTTCATGGTTTTCATTTATTGTTCTCCTGCTGTTCTTATATAAATAATATATACAATTTGAAAATAGCCAAAATGAGCAATGCACCAAAAATCTTCTGCAATGGGATAAAAACTTAAAGAGGAGGTCTGCCCACCCCTGCAAAAACGTAAAGCCAGCAGCTACACATACTGCAGCTGCTGTCTTTTAATAATAGGACACTTACCTGTCCTGGAGTCCAGCGATGTCAACACTGCAGCTGATATTTCCATCAGCTGTCAGGTGCTGCCGCAGCCATTGCCGGTATGGGAACCGTGTAGTGAAGCATTACTGAGCATGCGCGAGGCACTGCTGCGCTCTCCTACTGGGCCGGCGGCAGGGGAAGGAGGAGGGATCCGTGCCGCTGACATAATGCCACGCGGCATTCCAGAAGTGGGGATAGGGTACCTGTCAAAGATGGCACCGAAGGGGGGGATAAGACAAATGAGCGGAAGTTCCACTTTCGGGGGCTTTAACAAAACTGTTTAGGCTTCACGCAAATAAATATGGATGAAAAAGACATACGCCCACATAGAAAAAGGGCTTCTCTAGACTGAAATTCATCAGATCTGGAATATACAGTATATCAGCTCTTTGAACACAATCAGATGTTTCTAATGCCCCGTACACACGGTCCGAATTTCCGACGGAAAATGTCCTATCGGACCATGTTGTCGGAAAATCCGACCGTGTGTGGGCTCCATTCCGACGGAAAAAATTTGGGATCCTGCTCTCAAATTTTCCGACAACAAAGTCCGATCGGACTTTTTCCGATCGTGTGTAGCGAATTCCGACGGACAAAGTGCCACGCATGCTCAGATCACATTAGAAGACCAAAGCTATTGGCTACTAGCCTCTACGTAGTTCCGTCGTACGCAACGAACATCACCACGTTCAGAATGATCTGATTTTCCGACAACTTTGTCCGACCATGTGTATGCACATCGGATCCGACGGATTTTGTGGTCGGAATTTCCGACCGTGCGTACTGGGGCTTAGAAGGTGTTCTACAATGTAGTCAGCAACTGCCGAAATGGCAAACGGCAGAAAAAACACAGAAAAGATACCCTTTGATGGTGATACAAAAAGACAAGCAAGCATGTGTCAGAGCAGAGGAGAGCGTGGGGTGGGGGAACTGCCCCTTGGGCCACTTTTGTCTTTACAAGTGACAACTGGCACTAAGAGAATGAGATCACCACCTTCAGTGCCCAAGCTCTGTAGAACCCATGTTAAAGTTGAAGTTTAATCGTATATTTTGCCTTCCCTGGTTTCTCCTTTCCCCCTCATCAACATGCTAATTAATTTTAAATAAAACTAGTAATTTTTTGCATACCTTATTTTAGACCTAGTAACATCATCACTGGCTATCTGTCCTCTATGCAATGGGTGGGAGGAGCTTGCTGGATACATCACAGCACCCTTCCTTAGTACTGCTTTTAAAAGTCCTCAACCCTGATGTGAGCAGTGGGCTGGTTCTTGGGAGGAGTTTTTGCATGTAAACTGCCCTAGATTACGCCCACATGTGATGCTGTACCTCCATAATTGAAAGTAGGGATACCAGTTTTTAAGACCAATACTTTTTTTCCAGTACTTGCCGATACCAATTACAATTGTTTTTTGACTAATGGAAATTTATTATGGTTTCTTCATGCCTATGAAGAACTGTAATGCGGCGTACACGGTCGGAATTTCCGATGGAAACAGTCCGATGAGAGCTTTTCATCGGATTTTCCGACCGTGTGTATGCCCAACGTCTTTTTCTGTCGGAATTTCCGACGGACTTTGAATTGAGAACCTGTTCTCAATTTTTCCGACGGAAAACCTTTCTATCGGATTTTCCGATCGTGTGTATGCAATTCCGACACGCAAAATTCCGACGCATGCTCGGAAACAATTCGGCGCATGCTCGGAAGCATTAAACTTCCCTTTTATAGTGCTGTCGAACGTGTTTTATGCCGCTGTGTTATTGACCGTCGGAATTTGGTGTGAGCGTGTGTAGGCCACACAGCTTGAGCGGAATTCCGTCGGAAAAACCGTCAGAGTTTTTTCCGACAAGAATTCCGATCGTGTGTACGCGGCATTAGCCCTGGTTCACACCAGTGCGGCTTTGAGTGCAATTTCAAAGCCGCAGATCAGTGTGATTTGGACCTTCAATTTCATTGCAGCTTGCAACTTTATTTAACAGAAGTTAACATAGGTCACAATGGAATTTCAAAAAAGGTATAGGTTTTAGTATTGGCGTATTTGCGCCGATACTGGCATCGGTGCAACACTAATTTAAAGAATTTAACTCCAATGAATGAAAGGCAATGGGGGCCTGGAACAGTCAGTCTGGGAAGGAAAGCACTAGATGCTTCTGGATCTTCTCCAGCCAAAAACGATAATGGAGTGCTGCGGCATTGGGAAAAAGGTTCTGTGGAGACTGGTCTAGTAACATGGAAAAGCCTGCAGGAGCTGAGGATTTGGCAAATAAAACTGCTAGACCCGGTTCCCCTAGACATAAATGAGCAGTCAACCCTTGCAGTGCAGGCCCAGCTCCACTGCAAGGGAGGATGTTCATTTTTCCTGGAGTTCAGCTTTTACTCCTAGATATTAGCAAAAATAAGTGACCCTTACAATTGATTCTTTTAAGCATGCTATAGGGACAAGTAAGACAAAACAAGTGTACTTCTGGAACACAGTGTGATAGAAAGAAGCATCGGACAGCTTTCCATCCTCACCAAGACACTGTTGAAGTACTTGTTTCACCAAGCTGCAGATAATTGGTACGTCGAAAAAGTGATTGATTTAGGTCATTTATAGACCATTAAATCCATAGGGACAGGTCAGAGTTCCTGCAAACAAAAGCTGATTAATGAGTGTTTCAAGGTGCTTATGGCATTATCAAAGCAGCTTCTACTATACATACTGGCAATACAAATGTACAGTATCTTACAAAAGTGAGTACACCCTTCACATTTTTGTAAATATTTTATTAAATCTTTTCATGTGATAACACTGAAGAAATTACACTTTGCTACAGAGTGTACATCTTGTCTTTGTACTGTGACATACTGAAGCAGAGCATGGTCCCCTCCCTTTAGAGACTGGGCCGCAGGGCAGTATTCCAACATACAGACCCCAAACACACCTTCAAGATGACCACTGCCTTGCTAAATAAGCTGAGGGTATAGGTGATGGACTGACCAAGCATGTCTCCAGACCTAAACCCAATAGAGCATCTGTGGGTCATCCTCAAATGGAAGGTGGAGGAGCGCAAGGTCTCCAACATCCACCAGCTTCCCAATGTCCTCATGGAGGAGTGGAAGAGGACTCCAGTGGCAACCTGTGAAGCTCTGGTGAACTCCATGCCCAAGAAGGTTAAGGCAGGGCTGGAAAATAATGGTGGCCACACTTTGGGCCCAATTTGAACATTTTTACTTAAGGGTGTACTCACTTTTGTTGCCAGCGGTTTAGAAATGAATGGCTGTGTTGAGTTATTTTGAGGGGACAGCAAATTTACACTGTTATACAAGTTGTACACTCACTACTTTACATTGTAGCAAAGTGTAATTTCTTCAGTGTAGTCACATAAAAAGATATAATAAAATATTTACAAAAATGCGAGGGGTGTACTCACTTTTGTGAGATACTGTATATGTTATTCTTTCAGTACTGGATACATATACTGTATTTACACTTTCTTTCCTCAAAGTCCAACTGCAGGTAATTTTATTTTATGTCACCCAGACATTGGTACAAAAAAAAAAAAAAAAACACAAGCTTTGGCTGCAATACTCACCTGCATTCCAGAGCTGTCCCAATTAGTACCTTTAGTTTGCCTCAAGATGTCCTCTGCCTTCTGGGTTGAATGATGCCCTGAATCAGACCTTGGAAAGACTGAGAATACAGTGTTATTGCCCTGCTCCCTGAGCACAGCACCCTGCACTCAAGATGTACTGATGCAGAGATTGATGCTGAGGCCATGATATCTCTCACTCTCTGCAACACCCAGGACTGGCCACAGTCGGGAGAGGACCGAGGAGGAAGAATCATGAGGCTGGACAGAAGACATCAAAAGTAAGTGTAGCGGCCATAACCCCTGGGGGCGGCCTTGACTTTCTGGGCTTACCAATTACCTCCTCGTAGCTCGTTGGTTGTTGTCTAAGGGTTCCCAGGGTTAGTACCCAGTAACTTCAATGCTGACATACAAAAAGTCCTTTTGAGGATTTTTATTTTGCAGGGGAAACATCCAACAGTAACACAGTCTCAGGTAGGAATAGAGGGCACGGGTGATAAAACGCAGGCACTTTAAACTGCTGACATCCACTGAATGTCTCTTAGTTAGCCCAGAGAGTAGCCACTCGCAACTGGGCGCTTCACTGCTGGATAAACCTCTAACTGTGGGTTTAGCAGCCAACATGTGATCCGGAAACTTTGCCACAGACTAGATTGTAACTGAAGTTAAGTAGGAACCTTTCCCACAGTACCTAAATCGCTCAGCTTTCTTGGCGATACTGTGAGAAGTGTTGATTCTCTAGTGTCCATACAACTCAGCTCCCAGGCTCTTACTGAGCAGCCAGCTTCTTGGCCCTCCTCCGAAGAGTCCTCCCCTGGTCGCTTGTCATGTCTCTCCAATGCCGAGAGCAGATACTGAGACAACTCCGAATCCTCCTTCAGTTACTGGGCCTCGAACTAGCCAGTTCCGAGGCTCGGGAACAGACGGATCCCAACCCCAGACCATGAGGGCCTCTGAGGCTGGTCAGTGTGACCATGCCTGTGGGGACAGCAGACACTCCTGGGTCCAGGACCCCTCACGGGGCCGGTCTGGAACCAGGAACAGAAGAGCAAGCCGAACCTCGAGCACATGACTTCAGCACCTTAAATACCCCTTCCCAGACTACACACAGCGGGGCCAGACGCGCCCACTGATTGGCTCCGAGAAAGATGGGCACCTAACACGTCCAACCAGGCTTGGTTCTCAGCCTGTCGCAGGTGCTTCACTGCACCTATAATCAGGCAGAACCTTAGTACAGCCCAGCCAAACTGATGCCCAAGTAAAAGACCTGTACAATTAACCCCCAGAAGTCCGTTACAGTTCTGGAAAACTAAATTTACACTGATAGCGCACACTTTAACAAAGTGTGGGCGCTACACAAGTAAGGAAAAGTAAAAAAAAAAAAAAAGCATTTTTGCTCTTGATTTTGGTTTCGTATTGAAAAAACTGCCCTCCTGAATCTCATTCACCCCCTTGATGTATTTAAAGGTGCCAGTCATGTCTCCCCTTTCCCTTCTTTCCTCCATACTGTACATAATAAGTTCCTGAAGTCTCGTCTATGTTTTATCCCCCGTGACCTATCACCCCCCAGACAGGCCTCATGCACAAGGGATGTAAAAAACACCATTTTATGGATGGTTGATGTTTTTTTTTTTTTTCTGCCTCTAAACACCCCTCTATATGTCCATATACCGTATATACTCGAGTATAGGCTGTAAAGAACGATAGCATGATAGACTCCATTTTGTTCAAGATGCTTTAAGAGTAACATTGAAATTCTCAATATATAAGCTTAAGTTGAAACCCACACATGTTTAAGCTGTTATCTATAGAATATGTTCTCAGTTATTTTTACATGTATATATAGTCTGTGGACTTTGACCTAGCTTAGGCTTGCATTTGTTTTAGATAAGATAAGAACATCTGTTCAAGAATACATATATACTTGTAGTAAAAAAGATGTGAATTTTGGCTAATAAGTAAAATATTGACTAAAGCTATTTCTACTGTAACACGTATAAGTGTAGTATACTCCTCCCCCTAGACGTGCATAAATATCATTTATATGATTTTTGAGTGAGTAAACCAGATATCTTAGTGTACACAACCAAGCGTCTCCTGTGTCACATTATTGATATCTCCAGGCCTGCTGAGGGGTCTACGGAAGTCTTTCTGCATTACCTGAACCTACCTGGGTGGTCGTAGAAGCCAAAATTTCCCTTCACCTGGGTGGTCGTAGAAGCCAAAATTTCCCTTCATCTGGGGGCTCGTCCGGGATGAAAAGCAAAATTATCTGAGGGTAAGTGATAATTTGTCTTTATTGACAAAATATTCCTTGCCCCAGCTCTGATTAAAGCTTTTTGGACCCATAAATTAGTAGGGGATAAGAACCACGCCAGAGGTTAATATTGGAGGGTTTTTGGGAAATCCACAAAGATAAGCAGTACTGCATACACATATATAGATAAATTTCTTTTGGCAAGAAATAAGAGGAGGTTAATGAGGAAATAGACTCCGGTGACCCCAAAATCTTTTGCTTTTTCTTTCTTTTGCATAGAAGTGATAAGTTAATTTGTTGTGTGGATCAGAAGACTGCGTGGTAAAACAGTCGGCTCCCACTGTCAATATGGGTCAGAAACAAGGTAAAGAAGATCCTCCCCCCCTCCCCAACCCAGGAGAAACGTGTAAAGATTATGTAGCCAGAATTTGTGGTACTAATTATGAATTTATAGTCCCATGGGTTTCAAATTTAGCGGGATGGACCGAAACCATACACAGTGTAGACCCCTTTTCCCGGAATGGTAGTAATGATGATTTTCACATGGACATGATAAAAGGATTGTGTTTAGGAGATAAGAGAACTTTCCCTTGGTACCCCGGGGATCCTCAATGGGATATGGATTATATGGCAAAGGGAGGGGAGAATTGGTTGAAATACGCCCCATATTGGTTTCAGAGGGACAATTATGCCGCGTACACACGATCGGAATTCTCGTCAGAAAAAACTCTGACGGTTTTTCCAACGGAATTCCGCTCAAGCTGTGTTGCCTACACACGATCACACCAAATTCTGACGGTCAATAACACAGCGGCATAACACACGTTCGACAGCACTATAAAAGGGAAGTTTAATGCGTCCGAGCATGCGTCGAATTGTTTCCGAGCATGCGTCAGAATTTTGCGTGTCGGAATTGCCTACACACGATCGGAAAATCCGATAGAAAGGTTTTCCGTCGGAAAAATTGAGAACAGGTTCTCAATTCAAAGTCCGTCGGAAATTCCGACAGAAAAAGACCGTTGACCATACACACGGTCGGAAAATCCGATGAAAAGCTCCCATCGGACTGTTTCCATCGGAAATTCCGACCGTGTGTACGCCGCATAAGAAACAGAAAAAGCCCACCAAATGTTTAAGTAAGGAAGATTATGACCAGAAACATAGAGAAGAAGCTGATAAAAAGAGAGTTGTCCCTGACTTAGCAGCCCCACCCCTGCCAATAGTCAGTCATCCTCCACCCGCATATGTACATGTCTACCCGAGTTTAACAAAGGAAGATATTGATCTTCTGGCTGGACATTATGCAACCAGACAACAACAGGTCCCTCCCGCTCCACAACCACAACAGCAGATCTTTGCCGCTCCACAACAAGATATACAGCACCCACAGAGGCAAGAAGAGAGAGCCCAAGTCGAGGTAGCTGAACCAGAAGAAGATCAGGGAGCGACAGGAGGGATAGTTTCACCACCTGGCCAAGAGCAGGAGGAAGAACAGGAAGACGACGATAGGGATAAAATAGTCAGTCCCCCTAAAACAAAAAAGAGGAACTGTATAAAGTAACACTAATCTTCAAGCGCCTTTCATAGCCCGACCCGAATATAAGCCGAGGCACCTAATTTTACCACAAAAAAATGGGAAAATGTATTGACTCGAGTATAAGCCTAGGGTGAGAAATGCGCAGCTACTGTAAGTGGAAAAGACGGTCAACAATGCCCATTTGCAGCCTCACTGTGCCCATTTGCAGCCATAGGTCCCCCAAACTTCAAACTCGGTAGTTAAGGGTTCCTAGATGCCCCCTAGCTGCAGCCAAAGGGTCCCGAAATGACATTCCTGCAGATGGACACAGTTGACCGACTTTGGGGCCCCGTATCTGGTGCTAGGAACCCCAGCTTGGGTATGTTATAGTGCTAGTTCCACTGGGTTTACACACCAAATGTGGGGTTCCAAGCACCAAGTGGCCCCAAGATATGGGGCCCCAAAGTCGGTTCGGAAAATGTCATTTTCTGCAGCAGAAAAATGCTTGACTCGAGTATAAGCCGAGGGGGGTATTTTCAGCACAAAAAAATGTGCTGAAAAACTCGGCTTATACTCGAGAATATACGGTATGTCCATTCACACACAGGCGTTCAGAGGTAGGAGCGTTTAGAGGCAAAACATTTTTAAAATCACTTTTGGGTGGAAAAAACACCAAAACGCACATCAATGCCAGGCATTATTAGGCCAATTAAGGCATTATTATGGCCAAAATAAATGAATATTCTGGCCACTTCAATGCAATAATGCCAAACGCAGAAACATTATATATATATATATATATATATATATATATATATATATATATATATATATATATATATATATATATATATATATATATTGTATATATGCACCAAACATGGCTTTTTAAGCTGCATTTTCCTCCCATGGATCAAAGGCGTCCAGGGGAGGAACAAAAAAAAAACATCCTGTGTGCATGAGGCCTCATTGATTACTGTAAAATTGGACCTGAAAATACTTGTGGTGTGAGTATCAGGTAAGAGGCAGAGAGCTGATTTCAGAAATTCTGCATAGTAATAGCTATAAATAAGTTGCTGAAGAGCCCAGTACGGGAGATCAGCAGGGCTCTGTCTATGCCACTTTAATAGACAATGGACTTTAATCAATGCCAAGTCCGCAGCATGAAGTGTTATGTAACTGGCACCAGGAATGTCCCATGCCGCTTTCAAATGGCCGCAGGCTTCATGCCTGAAATATGAGTCGTGTTCGGATGTTATGAGATCAGCCAGAGAACCACGGAGAGACCACATTTAAATCCCAGGCTCTGTCAGATTTAAAGGGACGTTACCATTTACTTATCAGAAGAAAAAGAAATGTATAAAATGTAACATACACAGGCATTGCTATCATGTCCAGTTTAATAATAACCTAATAACCTGTGTGTTCTGCTATATTTATCATATTTAGGGCTCCACCCTTATCTGTTCTTTATCCTGCTATAGTGGGCACATCCCGACTCACAATACAAATCTTTCATTCTCTTCTAATGCCCCGTACACACGTGCGGATTTTTCCGTCGGAAAAATCTTGGATGTTTTTTCTGACGGAATTCCGCTCAAGCTTGGCTTGCATACACACGGTCACACAAAAGTTCTCTGAACTTTCGACCGTCAAGAATGCAGTGACATACAACACTACAACGAGCCAAGAAAATGAAGTTCAATGCTTCCGCACATGCGTAGGAATTTTGCGCGTCGGAATTGCTACAGATGATCAGAGTTTACGATCGGAACTTTTTCCGACCGAAAAATTGAGAACCTGCTCTCAAACTTTTGCTGGCGGAAATTCAGCCAGCAAAAGTCCGATGGAGCAAACACACGGTCACATATTCTGACCAAAAGCTCTCATCGGTCTTTTGCTGGCTGAAATTCCGATCGTGTGTACACGGCATTAGAACTGGGCACTGCACATGGGCACTACAGAAGAGGGGTTCAGCTCCATTTCTGATCTGCCAGGCACCCCAAACAGAGATCTCAGGTTTTTAAATGTGTTTCTTTAATATTGAATAGTGCCAAACGCTTAAAAGGAAAAATATGGAATTACAAAAAAATATACACACATATTCACATCCATGCTGCAGCATCTGTGTGGTGCTGCAGCTGTCCCACATTGGCCCTAAAGAGGGAAAAGACATACCTGTACTCAAATCCCAATAGCTTGTACATGTATTTGTACTATGGATGGACCCCTCTGCTCACTGCTACACCCTTCCCAGCAAACTATGTAATGATAAACACGGATATTTAGTTCACATACATTGCAATACACGTTTAACCACTTGCCAACCAGCCGTTGTCATTATACTGCGGCAGGTCGGCACATTCCCGCGAGCCGTCGTAGCTGTACATCGGCTCCTTTAAGCGGGATAGCAGGCGCGTGTGCGCCGCTGCTGATGCTCGTCGCGATGACCGCCCGCCACAAGTGACCGCAGGCACGAGAGGCAGAACAGGGACGTGTGTAAACGCACAAATCCCTGTTCTGTGAGGAGAGACAGATCGTGAGTTCCTAATAGCTAGGAACCACGATCTGTCATCCCCTCTAGGTCAGTCCCCTCCCCCGACAGTTAGAACACACACAGGGAACACAGTTAACTCCTTGATCGCCCCCCCTAGTGTTAACCCCTTCCCTGACAGTGACATTTATACAGTAATCAGTGCATTTTTATATCACTGATCGCTGTATAATTGTCAATCGTGTGAAAAGTGTCCGATGTGTCCGCCATAACACAACAAAAAAAATAAAAAAATAGCACATCGCCGCCATTACTAGAAAAAAAATGAATAATAAAAATACCATAAAGCTATCCCCTATTTTGTAGATGCTATAACTTTTGCGCAAACCAATCAATATACGCTTATTGCAATTTTTATTACCAAAAATATGTAGCAGAATACATATCGGCCTAAACTGAGAAAAATAATTAGCTTTTTTTAAAAAAATGGGGATATTTATTACAGCAAAAAGTACAAAATATTGCGTTTTCTAAATTGACGCTCTTTTTTTGTTTGTAGCACAAAAAATTTGATCAAATACCACCAAAAGAAACCTCTATTTGTGGGGAAAAAAGGACATGAATTTTGCTTGGGTACAACATCGCACGACCGCGCTATTGTTAGTTAAAGTGACGCAGTGCCGTATTGCAAAAAATGTTCTGGTCATTGAGCAGCCAAATCTTCCGGGGCTGAAGTGGTTAAAGTGGCTGTAAACCCATACAAAAAAAAAAAAAAAAAAACCTGCAAGACAAAGGCATAATGAGCTAGGTTGCATCGCATCCTAGCTCATTATGAAATACTTACCTTAGATTGAAGCTGTTGCAGCGGTCCCCGTACACCGCTGTGACCCACGACATGTCTCCCGGAGTTATTTCTGGGTTTGCAAGCTCCGTCACTGTGATTGGCCGGAGCTGCGAAGATATCACTCCCGCGCATGCGCTTAGGAGCCGCCAGTAAAGGCCCTTTAGAAACACGACGATTGCAATGTTTCTTCAGTGCACTTGCACCGATAATGTCGGCTCAAGCGTATATGGTAAATATCTCCTAAATGGTGCAGGTTTAGGAGATATTTCCAGTACCTACATGTAAGCCTTATTACAGGCTCACCTGTAGGTACAAGTCGTGTAACAGTTTACAACCACTTTAAGCTGGTCAACTGCATCAAAGTAATCCCTCTTCTGGCCAGTCCTACACTGCCTTGCCAATATTGTGTTAAAGTGGTTGTAAACCCTTACAGACCACTTTGACCTACAGGGTAAGCCTAGATTAAGGCTTACCTGTAGGTCCAAGAAATATCTCCTTAGCCTACACGGTTAAGGAGATATTTTACAAACAAAGGGCACCGTTGTCTACGGGGGATGTGTGCCGTAGACAACGGCGCAGGCGCACTGGGCGCGCCGCAAGTGAAGGCAAACATGCCGTCACTTACGGCTCCCGCGCGCATGCGCAGGAGTGACGTCATCGTTGCTCCGGCCACTGACAGCGCCGGAGCAGCGATACCCGGAAGGAAGACGCTTCGTGCAACAGGGGACAGCGGTGACATCGCTGGCTCCTGTGTCAGGTAAGTGACACATAATGGGCTACTATGCAATGCAATAGTAATGCAATAGTAGTCCATTATGCTTTACCTTTGCAGGGAAACAAAGAGGAAGTAAACACATCAGGGTTTACTTCCTCTTTAATATGTGGTCACACCCCTTTAGCACCTGATAGTTGAAATACATGTACAAGCTATTGGGATTTGAGCACAGGTATATATTTTCTCTGTTGTAATGCAGCTCAGTGACCAGACCTGAACATAGTCGCTCTCCCCCACCTTGGGTCTTTATGCCACACGTTGGCATGGTGTCCAGTTTGGCATTTGCAGTGACAAGGCAGTGTAGGACTGACCAGGAGAGGGATTACTTTGACGCAGTTGGTCAGCTTAAACATGTATTGCAATATATGTGAACTAAATATCCGTGTTTTTTATTGCATAGTTTGCTGGGAAAGGTGTAGCAGTGTGCAGAAGGTCCATCCAGAATTTGCCACACTGGCTCTAAGACTTCTTTGTCTGCTCCATCGCTGTCAGTCACCACTCTCCGCTCACTGGAGGAAGGGGCGGGAGCGACTGGCTCTAGCTTTCAGCCGCACCAGCTGTCAACCAGGCCGTGGGGTGGATCTTTACAATATTGTCAGGATGCTTCCTGAGTGTAGAGCGGCTCTGTCCCATCAGCTGATAGCAGGCAATAGCTTACTCTCAGCTGACTCTGGGTTACAAGGGGACGAAAGTAATTGTCCTGTAACCCACAAGAGAAGTATGGCCAAAAAAGCTTTGGCCATACTTATTTTTTTTAACACATAGGGGTGTATTTATAAAAAGTCTGCAGAGCTATTTGTTCTGTGAAACTACACGTACATTCGCTCTGTGTGAATGTCAGCAAAATTGAATGTTTCTTTTTTTTTTTTTGGAAGTTGGAAGTCCTTTATTCATAATAATAGTGTGAATCCATAAAATACTGCATTATGGAGTGGACAGTCACAATAATTATTTTCTAGGATCATCGACTCCATCTAGTGGCTAGAATGTGGTATTTTACTAATTCATACTATTCTTATGAATGAAGAACATCTGACCTGGAGAGAAAATAGCCTAGTAACATTCAATTTGATATACAGGCAGTTTTGCAGGATTAATAGCTCTGTGTTTTTTAATTTGATAAATACACTGCGTTAAGTGAATTTAAACCCCAAATCCACGTCTGGCATCATGACTCACTATATACAGTTTTATTAAGCAAATTGTTTTTTTTGTAAATATGTTGCTAAGTTAATTACCTGGAGATCCTGCCAGTAAAATCACTTCCTGTTGCAGACTGACAACACTGAGCTACTGCCTCACAATTAGCAGTAGCTTTGTCAACCTGCATTTAAGGTCCATCAGTTGGCTGTTGGATTGCCTTATCAGATGGAACAGATAGGAAGCCCAATAGCCAAGGTGCTGAAGAACTTTAATATAGGGATTGCAGGTGGGAGGGGGTTAATGCCCACAACCCAACTCATTCATACTCACCTTCTCCATTAAGCTGAATACACACTATCCAATTTTCTGTAGATTTTTTCCTTCGGATTCACCAAAACCATATAATATGAGGTCAAACCTTAGGGGTTTCAATTTGTATGCAATCAGGCAGGCCCTTGCACTACATGGTTTTGGTAAAAGTTGTATAGTGTGTATGGGATCTTATTCTACTTTCTTTTAGATTGGCTGTACATTCCTGGGCCTATCAGGTATTGGGGGAGAATACGAGTTCCTCTTATGATGAACTGTCACATGACAAAGGGATCATGTCATCAACTATTTGTAACCTTTGACACTATTACAGCCAACAGTGCTAGCAAAGTAGAGTTAATCTGGCCATAGATGGACCCAGGGGTCAAGTCCCGGGGAAAAAAGTGTGGGAACTCCCACCCAAGATCCACTCGCCCACCAAAAAAAAACCTCTCTCCCTGCATGTCCTGTGAGCAGAATAGCTGTACTCCTCATCTGGGTTCTCTCATCATATGGCACTGTAGATAGAGGAGCGGGGGATTCAGCGGGACACACAGAGCAAGTATGCACGAGACCGGGGGGGGGGGGGGGGGAGATAAGGAGAGAGAAAATCAGGAGGGGCCGGCAGGGAGGAGTACATCACAAGTGGTCTGACTAAATACAATCTCTTAGCAGCAGGGACCTTATCTACCTGTCAGCTAGCTGTGATTGACAGGTAGATCGAAGCGAAAGCTGTCATGGGGCCCCCTACTGGAAATGCCTGAATGGTCAGGTGTGCGGAACTTACTATTGTGAGCGGTGTCGGCAGCTGCTGATGTAGCACCTGCCACACAGCTCGCATACTTCAAAGTCTTGCAGGACATGGCTGCTAATGGGAACTGAGTTCCTGTTGTGAAAAAAGTACAGGAACTCCGTTCCCATGCGTTCCCGCAGGACTTGAGCCCTGGATGGACCGAATCTCAGCTGGTTCAGCAGGGACTGGCCAAGATTCGACCCATTTATGGACAGGCTGATTGTACACAAGTCAATTCATTGATTGACTTGGGTATGAGCAGCATGTTGGTTTTTTTGCATGTGAATAGGGAGAATACTATATATCCGACGGAGGGATTCCCCATCAACACTGACTGTGGTGAAGGGTAATTGAAAGATTTTCTTTCCTGCAACCAGGAAATCTATGGACAGTTTTGTATAGGTTCAGGTTCAGGTTCAGGGGAGGGCTTTTAAGTCGCTCCATGATACGTTACTTTGAATTTCCCGCCGTGCCGCGAGCTCCGTGACCGCGCCCGCGGACTCGATAGCCGATGGAATACCACAATCGTGTCACGGAGCTGAAGAACGGGGAGATGCCGATGTAAACAGCATCTCCCCGTTCTGCCTAGTGACAGCACACTGATCGTCTGCTCCCTGTCATCGGGAGCAGCGATCAGTGTCGTGTCACACACAACCCATCCCCCAGACAGTTAGAAACACTCCCCCAGGACACACTTAACCCCTCCCTGCCCCTTAGTGGTTAACCCCTTCACTGCCAGTGACATTTTTTCAGTAATCAATGCAATTTTATAGCATTGATCGCTGTATTAATGCCAATGGTCCCAAAAATTTGTCAAAATTGTCCGATGTGCCCGCAATAATGTTTCAGACACGATAAAAATCGATGATTACTAATAAAAAAAAAATAAAAATAAAAATGCCATACAACTATCCCCTATTTTGTAGATGCTATAACTTTTGCAATTTACCAATCAATAAACTCTTATTGCGATTTTTTTTTTACTACAAAAATATGTAGAAGAATACGTATCGGCCTAAACTGAGGAAAAAAAATTTTTTTATATATTTTTGGGGGATATTTATTATAGCAAAAAGTAAAAAATAATGTTTTGTTTTTTTTCAAAATTGTCGCTCTTTTTCTGTTTATAGCTCAAAAAAGTAAAACCGCAGAGGTGATCAAATACCACCAAAAGAAAGCTCTATTTGTGAGAAAAAAAGGACGTCAATTTTGTTTGGGAGCCACGTCACACGACCGCGCAATTGGCAGTTAAAGCGACGCAGTGCTGAATCGCAAAAAGTGCTCTGGTCAGGAAGGGGGTAAATGCTTCCGGGGCTGAAGTGGTTAAATAAAGCTTAAAATCCCCAACAATCACAATGGCGTCAGGAGGTTGGATCTAGTGCCTACTATTTGAAAGATCTCAGCAGTTTTCCTAACTAATGAATCTGAACATGGCAATAAATAACACATTCTCATTTCCAGCACCCTGTCTGGCTACTAAATCTCTACTTTAATATCACCTGCTATGCTCTCGGGGTTATTAAACAGTAATGTTCTTTATTTGATTGAGTTTAGACAGGGAGAAACCTCAGGGGAGGCACAGAGTACAATGCGCAGCAGTTCTGTCAGTGATCTACAGGGGGCATAAACCAGCCTTTCTGCCAGGCACACACCCTCCAAACTATTTTGTTCCTCCCTGCATACAAGCCGCAGAGCAGTGATTAATTGATCTGACGGTTCACAGTAAGGATCTGCTGAATTGTTACTTTCCAGGTCCATTGTGGAAGGGCAGATTTTATTAGTGCTTTTAAAGCGGACCTGAACTCAAAAAGTGAAGATTATGGGGAATATCTAGAAATGTTATTGTTCCCAGGCAGTACACTGAATGATTTTTTTTTAGCCTTGAATTCTTTCTGAAAGATAGCATTTCCTGTGCCTAGGCACTCCAGTTCCTTGAGTCCTTCCATGTAGGTAAAGTCGGCAACCAGGTGTCTCCCGTCTGTGTTGCAGGGCGGGTTTGGTGTGTTGAATGGCGGATTTTGCCTGTGTCTACGGCGGGTTGCAACACAGACAAAACCTGCCTTTCAACACACCCCCAACCCATCCTGCAACAGCGAGGCTCAATCTGACAACAACGGTGTCCCTCCGCTCTTTGCATTGCTTTCAATCGTGGCCGCCAAATGGTATCTCCCGCAAAAAAAAGCCTCCTACGATGTGTGCATGCGCTATGCTGACATCCTGCTAGCTGATCGGGAAATCAGCTGGAGTGCCCTTCCGTTCTGCGCAAGCGGGGGCACTTTTCGACGGAGGGCACTATTCAATAGAACACCGGCACCTGGCTGAAGCTGGGTAGAGGATGCCCAGACCATTGAAGGAAATCTTTAACACACTAATTGTCATTTTTATAGGGGTGCAGCGGATCAAAAAACTCACGGATCGGATCGTTCCTCGCATCAGAGTCACGGATCGGATCATTTTTCGGATCAGCAAACAATAATTGAATTTGCAAAAACCTGTGCAAATTCCGCCACCATATAGTCCCCACTGTAATATCCATGTCATCTCCCCCACTGTAATATTGTCTGAGTATGGCCGAGTATTGGCAGAGTATTGGCTGGGTATGGCAGAGTATTGGCTGGGTATGGCAGAGTATTGGCTGGGTAATGCAGAGTATTGGCTGGGTATGGCAGAGTATTGGCTGGGTAATGCAGAGTATTGGCTGGGAAATGCAGAGTATTGGCTGGGAAATGCAGAGTATTGGCTGGGAAATGCAGAGTATGTTTACAAGTGATCGCTCCGTCATCTGACGGAGCGATCACATTGTAAACAGCGGCCGGGTGTACCACGATGGCCGCCGCTCCGGAGCTAGGCCGAAGCCGTGGCCTTTCCTAAGGCCGAGGCCACGGAGTTTAACTCTGACTGCTGCTGGGTGCCGCCATCATGGGTGTGATGTAATCAGACCCAGCTGTCACTTGGGTCACTCAAGCTCCATACACACGGGCTGAATATTGGTGAAATCAGCCGGTACAGTAGATAGCAGCCGACATTTGGCCCGTGTAAAAGGTCCTTGTTCAACAGAAGCCGAGCCCACGTCCACTGATCAGCATCTGATCAGTGCTCTCAGCCAATGGCTGTGAGCGTGACTGGTGTGTTCTGGCGGGGGGGGGGTTGGGTTTTACCCCAAATTCTGTAGCTGCTGACTTTTAATATTAGGCCACTTACCTGTCCGGGCATCCAACGGTGTCCTCACCCGAGCCGATTCTTCAATTAGCTGTCAGGTGCTGGCATCTCCATCTTCACTAAGGGAAACTAGCCTTAAGGCTTCACTGCGGGTTTGCAACTGTGCATGTGTAAAGCATACTGCACTTTGTGAATGGGCCGCAGTCTTCTGGAACCTGTAAAGTATCCCAGAAGGCTGCGTTGGAAGAAGAGAGGCCAAAACCAGGTACCTGCTTCCCCCCTCCCTCCCAAAAGATGCCAAATGTGGCAGTGGAGGCTGGGGGGGGGCAGACAAGCAGAGCTTTCCCTTTTGGGTGGAGCTCCGCTTCAAGCCTGGTAAACAGGGTAAGTTTTTATTTATCCAGGAAAAAAAATGGAGGAGCTCACAAGAAGGTCCTATACTAATGATGGTTTTCCAGCATGCCGGTCGTGAGATCGACTTCTGTCAAACAAGAACCTGTACACACGAGCCGAATGTTGATTGGATGATATTTGGCCCATATGTACGGGGCTTTAAGCTGTGGCTGATTGAACTCCCATTTGATGGGGTCTGCATAGTTTCAGGGCCAACACCACTTGGCAGAGTCAGCTGCAAGACATCAGTGATCTTAGGTATGAAGGTTTTTTAGCTGTCTGTAAGGAAGACATTCTTCCCACTGCCCACCAATGTAAGAGGGCTTGTTTTCCACTTGTCATCAATAAATTAGTTTTAGAAATGACTCTCCAAGATCTGAAAATTATTTCAAGGATTCCTCTGGGGTTAAGGCTGCTTTATAGTATTCCTCCTCTGATGGCTACATACAAAAGGTTATGTAGGGCAGCGGAGCAGAGTAGCTGGGCCAGCACAGACAGTCATTAGACACTCCCAGAAAAGGAGGGGACCATGACATGCAATAGGGAGGGAGCTGTTTCAGGGAACAGCCTCTTCCTTTAGTGGTAACATTTTTTGGAATGTTCAAGGGCACATTGCAACTGAATAATTATTTTTTTTGCATCTAAAGACCCCTTTCACACCGCACCGCTCATAGCGTCGGCGGTAAAACGCCTCTATTTTTAGCGGCGTTTTACCGTCGGATTTGCGGCTCATTTCGGCCACTAGCGGGGCGCTTTTACCCCCCGCTGGCGGCCGAGAAAGGGTTAAAAGCCCCCCGCAAAACGCCGCAATAGTGGCGTTTTGCTGGCGGTATTACAGCGCTGCCCCATTGATTTCAATGGAGAGCAGCGCTGGAGGAGCGGTGAGTTCACCGCCCCTTCACCGCTCCAAAGAAGCTGCTGGCAGGACTCGGGCTTTCGACCTCTGGCTTTCACACTGCAGACAATGGTGCAGCTGTTTAAGGGCGGATTGCAGGCGCTATTTCTAACGCTATAGCGCCTGCAATACGCCCTTGGTGTGAAAGGGGTCTAAATGATTGTTTTGTGCTTTTACCTGCAATTTGTTAAGTTTGCAGCTCCCTATAAACCACCAGCTCCGTATAAATTTTGCAGTGATGAGAAACTTGTAAGTGTTAATTCTGAAGGATGATTCAATGAATAGACAAGAGCTAAGTTAATGAGAGTCTTATGGAAATGCGTAACACTACAGTGACTGCTGGAGACTATGGAGTGGCTCATGTAAATTGAATCCCTCCATATTAGCGATTAAAATGAAATGTTCTGCCATGAAACCAGTGATTTTGGGTAGTAAGGTATTACTCCGGGAAATTAGCAAATTGCACAGGAATTACCTAATAACCACCTAGGATTATTCTTCTAGCACCCCTTAAAGCTGGAGTCTTAATCATTACTGCAGCAGCTTAAGGCCACTTTATTGAGGGATCAGGAAGTACAATGTGTAAAGTTATATAAACCCGAGAGCAAAAATGTCATATATTGTAGCTTACATTTCAATGTCATTGTCATTTCATTGGGGCACAATCTATATGCTAGAGATAGTTTGCACCTAAATGGAAGGGGGTCTGCTGTGCTGGGGAGAGGTTTATGGGAAGGCTGGAGGGGTATTTCAACTAGGATTGGGGGGAGGGGGGGGATTAGATTATAATGGTGCAGACAGGGGTCAGCCCCTACTGGTGGGTGGAATAGGGAAAGATGGGGGGAGGGCTATGGCAGGTGATAACAAGGTTCCTATGTTACAAACAACCATTGGAAATGGTACTGTTTGTACTAAAATAAAAAATATGCAACATAAGTGTGCAAAATGTGACAATGAAATACAGTGGAACCTCGGTTTACGATTAACGCGGTTAACGAGCATTTTGAAAGACGAGCAATTTTTTTTTTTTTTTTAATTCTGACTCGGTTTGTGAGTGTTGTCTCTCAAGACGAGCAGAATTCAAGCTAATAGTGCCTGCAGTACCGCATTTGGCCTGAGTAGCGTGGGCGCCGGAGCCGAGAAGAGCCGAACGATGCTGATTACAGCTGATCAGCGCCGTTCGGCAATGCTCGGAAAGACACAGAAATACTCCGTTCTGAGGTTTGCCGAGGTCAGCTGAAGTGTCCAAGGGCCTTTTACGGCCGTTTCTGAGGCTCTCCGGTGCCCCCCATCTCTGGCCGCATGCGGTATTGCATGCCATTGAAGTCAATGCGGAACAAATTATTTTAGTTTCCATTGACCTCAATGGCTGGAAACTCGCTTTGATATGCGAGTACTTTGGATTACGAGCATTCACCTGGAACGGATTATGCTCCTAATCCGAGGTTCCACTGTAAAGTGTTTGTTCACCAATGCCAGAAGTTTGCCAAGCAAAATAGGTGAGTTGCAGAGCTTATTACCAATATTCATATAAAAGAACATCTGGATAGCAGTGACTATAACATGATTTCATTTAATGTTAGCTGTAAGCAACAAACACATAGAGGAAATATAAATACATTTAACTTTAACCACTTCAGTACCCGCCCATAGTCATATGACGCCCACAAGGTGGATCTACCATCCTGGGTGGGCGTCATATGACGTCCTCGGGTTCCCGGCCGCCTGGGGGGCGCGTGCGCGCCGCCGGCGGCGCGCGCGCGCGCCCCCTGCGGCATCGCTCGGGACCCGGTGCGAGTGCCCGGCGGCCGCGATGTCCGCCGGGCACCCGCGATTGCCCGTTAAAACAACGGGACCGGGCGGGACCGTGGAGCTGTGTGTGTAAACACACAGCTCCACGTCCTGTCAGCGGGGAGGAGACCGATCATGTGATCCCAGTACAGAGGATCACATGATCGGTCTCCTCCCCTTAAGTCCCCTCCCCCTACAGTTAGAATCACTCCTATTAGGGACACACATTAACCCCTCCAGCGCCCTCTAGTGTTAACCCCTTCCCTGACAGTCACATTTACACAGTAATCATTGCAATTTTATAGCAACGATCGCTGTGTAAATGTGAATGGTTCCAAAAATGTGTCAAAAGTGTCCGAAGTGTCCGCCGCAATGTCGCAGTCACGAAAAAAAAAAATCGCAAATCGCCGCCATTACTAGTAAAAAAAAAATAAAAAAATAAATTCAATAAATCTATCCCCTATTTTGTAGACGCTATAAACTTTTGCGCAAACCGATCAATATACGCTTATTGCGATTTTTTTTACCAAAAATATGTAGAAGAATACGTATCGGCCTAAACTGAGGAAAAAAAATGTTTTTTTTTTAAAAAATGGGATATTTATTATAGCAAAAAGTAAAAAATATTGTGTTTTTTTTTCAAAATTGTCGCTCTTCTTTTGTTTATAGCGCAAAAAATAAAAACCGCAGGGGCGATCAAATACCACCAAAAGAAAGCTCTATTTGTGGGAAAAAAAGGACGTCAATTTTGTTTGGGTGTAACGTCGCACGACCGCGCAATTATTAGTTAAAGCGACGCAGTGCCGAATCGCAAAAAGTGCTCTGGTAAGGAAGGGTGTTTAAAAGCCCTGTATTGAAGCGGTTAAGAGAGCAAATTTTCCAAGGATGAGGGCTGCTCGCCAAGACTTAGACTGGGAGGAAATATTGGCATTGATGAACACAGAACAGAAATGGTAATTCTTCAAAAAGACTGTATACAAACTCACTGCAAAGTATATTCCCATGGACAATAAATTTAAAAGGCTAAAAATAAAACCTATGTGGCTCACGGTGAAAGTTTAAAAAGCTATAAATAAGAAAAGAGCTTTTAAAAAAATATGAAAATGAAGAAACACTATCATCGTTTAAATGTTACAAAAAATATAACAGAATTTGAAAAAAGGAAATCAAGGACATGAAAATTCAAAAAGAACAACAGATTGAAAAAGATAGTAATACAAGCTCCCAAAAAATTCTTCAAATATATTAATAGTGAAAAGGTCAGATCTGAGCATGTAGGCCTTTTACAAAATAATCTGGATTGGGTGACTGGGCACAAGTAAAAGGCAAATTTATTAAATACCTTCTTCAGCTCTGTGTATACAAAGGAGCATGGGGGAACTCAAGTCCATAAGGTGGATGGTATTGACACAGGCCCAAATAATCCACAATGGCTCAAAAGTGATATGGTCCAGAAATATTTAGACAGAATAAAGGTGGATAGCGCACCTGGACCAGCTGGCATCCACCCACAGATCCTAAGAACCTTCTGCGTAGTTTAAGGTTAGACCTCTTTTCTTCTAATTTTAATGAGTGGCCACGAGTCTTGTTAAACTCCCTTCTGAGAAAAAGTTTTATCCCTCAAAATCCATACCAGGCAACGGGGCTAGCAAGGTGTCAATCTCGCTGATGGAGGCGGCGACATTGACTTCCTTGGCTAGTCCCGTCTACGTGGAGTCACGTTCAAAATGAACAGACTTTACTCAGTGTATGGGCAGTCATTTGAAAAGTCCGGCGGACCTCTGCCAAAAGTCCGGAAGATTGTCCGCCAGAAAAGTCCGGGCGTGTGTTGGAAAGTCCGACTAGTCTGATCGTGTTTACATGGCATAAGTGTTAAGCTGGCCATCCACTCATAGAAATCTAACAGATTCCTCCATCCATGCTAAACAGCATGGAGGGACAAGTCTTCCACTGTGGCTATTGCAGCCCTCAAATTTTCCACTTGCCTACTCGCATTGTGCGAGTGGAAAATGATTGAGGGCAAGCAGCAGGCGGGGTTGAATGGGAGCCGATCTCCCAGCCAGGGGAAGAGAGAGGAGAGGAAGCGGTGATCCAGCTGGATCATCAGAGAACGGGGATCGCCTGCTGTAACAGCTTTCATTTGAATTGCCCGGTGTTCCCGGAGCTCACTGTCACACAGTCCCGCTGCCTTTAATAGACAGAATACCGGTCCAATATCGGGAAGTGTGACGTCAAAGGCTTTGGGTCAGAAGGCGAGACTGTGCGACGGTGAGCTCCCGGAACACCGGGCACTTCAAATGAAAAATGTTACAGCGGGCAATCCCCGCTCTTTGATGATCCGTCCAGCTCGTCGCTTCCTCTCCTCTCTTTTCCCCCAGCTGGGAGAAGGCCCGGCTTGCAGTTTCCACTCTAATTCATCCCAAAGGAGTTCTATCGGGTTGAGGGCAGGACTCTGTGCAGGCCAGTCAAGTTCCTCCACCCCAAACTCGATCATCGATGCCTTTATAGACCTTGCTTTGTGCACTCGTCCAACTCATTTGGTGGAGGGGGGGATTATGGTGTGGGGTTATTTTTCAGGGGTTGGCCTTAGCCCCTTAGTTCCAGTGAAGGAAACTCTTAAGGTGTCAGCATACCAAGACATTTTTGGATAATTTTATGCTCCTAACTTTGGGGGAACAGTTTGGGGATGGCCCCTTCCTGTTCCAACATGACTGAACACTAGTGCACAAAGCAAGGACCATAAAGACATGGATGAGCGAGTTTGGGGTGAAGGAACTTGACTGGCCTACACAGAGTCCTGACCTCAAGCCGATAGAAAACCTTTGGGAAGAATAAGGCCCCTTTCACACTGAAGCGTTTTTTAGGCGCTACAGCGCTAAAAATAGCACCTGTATAGCGCCTGAAAAAAGCGGGTCCTTTCACTCCACTGTGAAAGCCTTCCGGCTTTCACACTGGAGCGGTGCGCTAGCAGGACAGTAAAAAAAAGTCCTGCTAGAAGCATCTTTGGAGCGGTGAAGGAGCGGTGTATTTAGCGCTCCTAAACCGCTCCTACCCATTGAAATCAATGGGGCAGCGCGGCTATACCGCCGGCAAATCGCTGCTTCAGCGGCGCTTTGTGGGCTGTTTTAACCCTTTTTCGGCCGGATAAAACCGCCCCGCTATCGGCCGAATACTGCTGCTAAAACGACGGTAAAGCATCGCTAAATATAGCGCTGCTTTACCGCCGACGCCCGCACCGCCCCAGTGTGAAAGGGGCCTTAGAGCGAAGACTGCGAGCCAGGCCTTCTTGTCTAACATCAGTGCCTGATCTGACAAATACGCTTCTGGAAGAATGGTCAAACATTCCCATAGACACACTCCTAAACCTTGTGAACGGCCTTCCCAGAAGAGTTGAAGTTGTTATAGCTGCAAAGGGTGGGCCAACTCAATATTGAACCCTCTGGACTAAGACTGGGGTGCGTGTAAAGGCATGCGTCCCAATACTTTTGGTAATACAATGTATAAATATGGCTGCCCAATGTCTTTATATATAATTATAAGCTATACACAAAACAAGAATAATAAAATAAAATCAACATACACTGTTAGGATTATCAACTAGGCCAGAGATATGCAATTAGCGGACCTCCAGCTGTTGCAGAACTACAAGTCCCATGAGGCATAGCAAGACTCTGACAGCCACAAGCATGACACCCAGAGCCAGCAGAGCATGATGGGACTTGTAGTTTTGCAACAGCTAGAGGTCCGCTAATTGCATATCCCTGATCACATTCACATATACATCTAGAAAACTGTTAAATGACTATAGTTTCCCTTTAAGGACATGCCAGTCTGCTCCCTTTTCCTCTCCTCATCCCCCTCGGCATGTGCGGCTATTTATACGCTAAGCCTGTGTTTATCTGTTGGTGTTTCTAATTACGCTGAATGCAGAATAAAAGCTTTACAGCATCATTATTGCATTGATATAGCCAATTAGGGTAATTATTGTGTACATCTGCTATGCTCTTTCTTGCATGCCATGCAGAAGCTGAGCTAAACATTAATTATGGAGAGACTATACACACATACGCCTTCATACGATACGAAGACCGAGATCATTACCCCACCATCTACTCATACTAAATTTCCACTCTTGTTCAATGCAAATGAATATATTAAACCTATTTAGAAGATGTATAGCAAAGCTACAGTATAGTTTCAGCTAGTGCACTTTCTGATACATATAATGGCAATTCCAGGCAAAATACGCACTTGAAATACATAAAAGTAAAAAAAGTATTCATTTTTTTATTTTTTACACAGCAATAATTCTGCAGGGGCTATAGCATTTATTGTCATCCCAGAGAAGCTTATTATTGCTGAATTCCCACTGCAAGGTCACAGTGAAGATGATGAATGCAATCAGCGCCGAGAGGCCGCTACCGCACTGTCCAGAACACAAGATAAATGGAAGGCAGAGACTGAATAGGAGGAATTAATAAGTAGACGGATCTTCTGTGTGAGTGACGGCGATGCCGCTTATTAACGGGAGGAGATGGACAGTTTTACAGCATCCTCCAATCAGCTCCACACACTTATGTGAGATGGTCTGCTTCCTGCGATCTCCTTTGGATAGAAGACACTTGTGTTCATCTAAAAGGAAATCTGCAGGCTATCAACCAGCTAATTCTCCCCATGAACAGACCTGGACTGGGACAAAAAATAGGCCCGGGCATTTTGGATTGAGCAGCCCATGACATGTTAACTGGCCCCTTCCCCGCTCTCTACCCTGATGGATCCCCCGGGAGTCTGGCAGAGGTGTGGGGGGGTGGGGGCAAGGGGGGACCTGGAAAGAGCATTGAATGGGGGGGGGGGGGGGGTTGGAGAGCACAGGGAGGAAACCTGAGAATATGGAGTGGGGCGAGAGCACAGGGGAGAGGCAGAGAACACAGGGAGGAACAGGAAAGTATGTGGGGATGTGGAGAGCACAGGGGGGCAGCGGAGAGCATGGGGGGAGGTGGAGAGCATGGGGGATGTGGAGAGCACAGAGGGGGCAGCAGAGAGCATGGGGGTATGTGGAGAGCACTGGGGAGGTTGGAGAGCATGGGGGGGGGTGTGGAGAGCACTGGGGAGGCTGGAGAGCATGGGGGGATGTGGAGAGCACAGGGGGGCAGCGGAGAGCATGGGGGGGATGTGGAGCGCACAGGGGGCGGCCGAGAGCATGGGGGATGTGGAGAGCACAGAGGGGGGGCAGCAGAGAGCATGGGGGTATGTGGAGAGCACTGGGGAGGTTGGAGAGCATGGGGGGATGTGGAGAGCACAGGGGGGCAGCGGAGAGCATGGGGTGATGTGGAGAACACAGGGGAGGCTGGAGAGCATGGGGGATGTGGAGCGCACAGGGGGGCGGCAGAGAGCACGGGAGAGGTGGAGAGCACGGGGGGAGGCTGGAGAGCATGGGGGGAGCATGGGGGAAGGTGGAGAGCACAGGTGCTTAACTGGCCGCTGGGCGGCCGCAGAGAGGCCGGGTGAGTGGCACAGGCACAAAGAGCTGCCTTGGGTTCCGCAAGGACTTGCGGCCTGGTGGCTCACTGAAAATAGCAGGGTTTAGTACAGTATTGTTAATGATACTGGACTGCCATTTTTTAAGCAGAACTAAACCCTCCTCAATGAGCTCATTAATCCATACATATGTGTATTTTCTGCACAGAAAGCAGGTGGCAGAGCTAGCAGATGATCCTGCATTAAATATGGACCAAAAGTTCTTGTGTTAAGGAGAACTAAACCCATCGGTTTCCCAAAAGAGTTACATTCAAGGCATGTCATGAATAGAACTATCAAGCCAAGCCATGACATGACATGACATGTGCAGCACCATGACAACTGTAGATCAAACAAAGGCTAAGATGCGCCTTCCTTGGTGTAAGGCAGGGGTAGGCAACCTTAAAGAGGTGGAGATCTACCTGAACAACATGGGAGAAGTCAAAGATCACTAGGCACAGTGTTGACCAGTGTCGCCACCTCACACCGGATTTAAACCTCTGATTGCCGTACTACCCTGTCGCAATCGTGGAATTGCACGGCAATCATGTGTTTATATTAGGTGGTGAGGAGGCAACATATTGCCTCCTCACCACCTGTCAAATTCACTCGGATCACTTTTCAGAGGAGCAGCAGTACCTGCTTCACTTGTGAATGAGCCTTTAGTTGCATTCGGCGGCAGCACCCTTAGGGCTCATTCACACGTAGCGTTGGGGGTGGTAAAACCCTGCAGTTGAGTTGCGGTTTTGGTTGGAGCTTTAGAAAGTGCACCAAAGGGCACCAAATCCACAAGATAAAATAGAAGCCTATGGCTAAGCACAGCAAACCCCCAGGAAAGCTGAAATTTTTTACTCACCTCTAAATGCCTGTTGCTAGGGGATCCCTCGAAGTCTGCCACCTTCATTGCCCGGGCAAAACGTCACTTCCCCCTCGGCGCCGCACAGTCATCTGGGACCTGTCACGTGTCCCAGATGACTGAGCGTCAAATCACGGCGCACGGCGCCGCTCGCGCATGCGCAGTGGGTGCCCGGCTGTGAAGCCACAGCCGGGTTCCCACATTAGGAATGTCGGCGCCGTGAGCGGCTCGGGGAACGAGGGGGGGTCCTCGTTCCCCCGCATCGCTGGACCCCGGGACAGGTAAGTGTCCGATTTTTAAAAGTCAGCAGCTGCAATATTTGTAGCTGCTGACTTTTTTAAAAAAAATAAAAAATTTCCCCAGAACGGAGCACCGCTTTAAGGCAGCCCAGGTGACCAGACAGTCCGTCTCCAGAGGTCAATGTGATCAGCTCTTTCAATGATCATATATTGTTCAGAATTAACAACCAAGAATAGTCTTTGGGCAAATCCAAGAAAACCTTCCCACAAAGAGCACCGTTCCCCCAAATGCCAGGACCCATGATCGGTGGGCAAGAGGCTGGCATTCAGTCCCCTCCAAAAGCCCCTGTCCCGGGTGAGTCTGTCACATTTCTCCCCCATCAAAAGTTGACTAACAAGGTCCCAGACCTCCTCCTGGTCTGGACATGCGTTAGTCAGGCAGAGTGAACTTACATAGTCTGTCCGCATGATCTTCTTTCTTGGCTGCAAGAAATAGTTGACCTCAGTTGTGGGGCAGAAGTCATTGACTCTCTGTCCGGCTGTCAGCGCTTCAGCTGGGTGGTGTTTACCATTCCATGGCTTGGCCTGTTGCTGGGCAGAGGGGCCCACTGCCCCAGTTCCCTGAAGCTGAGAAGAAACTGTAGGTGCTAGGCAGAGGCCAGCGTTGTTCTGCAGCTTCACTACATCCACTTGTCGTCGGAGAGAGGGGCCGACTGCCCCAGCTCCCTGGATCTCCACAGTTGTTGCCGGTGCTGGGCAGAGGTTGGTAGCACTCTGCCTGTTGCCAGCACTTCTGCTGGGGACTCCACAACCTCTGCTCCAGCTAACCGTTGGGGCAGGAGGCTGGATTCATACGTGTTACCTACACGGTTAAGGAGATATTTTCCAAAAACCGGGCACCGATGTCTACGGCGCATGTGCGTTGTAGACAATGGCGCACTGAGCACGTCGCAAGTGAAGGCGAACATGCCGTCACTGTCGGCTCCCTCGCGCATGCGCCGGAGTGATGTCATTGTGGCTCCAGCCAGTCACAGCACCGGAGCCGCGATACCCAGAAGTCATTCCGGGTATCATGGCGCGACGGAGGAAATGACCGAGGACCGATGCGGGGGCTTCGATCTCAGGTAAGTAATTCATAATGAGCTAGTATACTATGCATACTAGCTCATTATGCCTTTGCCTTGCAGGATGTAATTTTTATTTTATTTTTATTGCCTTTACTTCCTCTTTAAGGGGAACTGAGGACACTGCTGGACTGCTTTAAAGGGTGATGTAATATGAAGGATGTCTGTGATGTAAAGGGGGAGCTGTGATGTGAAGGGGGCCGAGGATAGTGATGTAAAGAGGGGGCTATAATGTGGGGCCGAGGACATTGATGTACAGGGGAACTGTGATATAAAAAGGGGTCTGCTATGTGTTACAGTGCAAACATAAGATTCAGACCTCTGCCAGGAGAAAATATTACCAACTGGTCCCTCGTGAATTTAAATTCAAGACCCCTGCAATAAAGTTTACAGTTTTTTGTTTATTTATTAGTCAAAAAACAATATTTTTGTTTATGATACTGGAGATTTTAGCTGATACTGGAGATTTTAGTTGAAAAAAATATGACTAAAACAATTCAGATGACTAAAATATGAATACTGGCATTTTAGTCAAAAGACTGACTAAAAGAAAATCAAAATTAACACTGCTGGTAGGAGTTCTGGAAGATCATGTTAAAAGCTCTTCATGCATGCAAATTCACCAGCAGAGCTAATCGCTGATCTTCAACAGGCATCCCAATAGTTGCAGAGTGTGGCTGGGGAAAAGCAACCTACTTATTACTATTCAGGACTCAGATACACTTGGCCCACTTTATCACAGGTTCAGAGAAATTTAGAAAATGAGGATGTTGGAAACTGCAGGGATGTAGACGGTAGGACAGCTAACTGCAGAAATTGAATGCCAAAATGAAAATCAATGCCAGTCATTATACAATTCTTCCCCCGAGAGAGTTTTATTACAAGATTTTCATGTCTGACTGAAGTAGAACGTCACAAGGCAATGAAATGAGCTGCTAATAGGATTCCCTGCTTATCAGCAATCATAATAAAGAAAGATGAGATTGTGTTTTGCAGTTATTTAATTAAAGCCAAAGTTGGGCATAGATTTCATTTTACATTTGAGCTTGAAAAACAAAGTGGAATTGGCCCATAAAATGCAAAGCTTTTGGCGTTTCCTGGTCTTCAGAGCAGATACAACACCTGACAAGTCAGAATACACAGACAAAGCCACAAAGTGTCCCCCGAAGTTATCTGAAATGTTGGCAATCAGAAAAGAACATGTTTAAACTGAACAAGGTATTGCCAGGGGCAACTTTCTTCCAATGCCGCGACACATTAATCCCATAAGACAGTGACAACTGTTACATTTACACTGGCATGGCAGAACAAGCTGTACAAGAAAAGTAAAATATGTATAGAATATTGCCATGACATTTACAATTTAATTGATTATATGTAACTCAGATAAATGGTAAACGTAGTGACTTTAACACAGAAGTATTTCCTTTGTGGCATTAGAAGATTTTACTTGTTGCGTTTCCAAAATCTGAACACCAGCCCAAAGCTTTTTTTGTGGCTTCCATAGGAGTTTGGGGTTTTTATTGCCATCTGTGTCCCAATAGGGACTTCCTGTTATGTCTATGAGAAAGTAAATTTAAATGTCCAAACCGGGGACATAGGAAAGCAATATATTTAGCCTGAGTAGAAAAAACATGTCCCCTGCCAGCAAGATGCAGAGATGGGCCCTTGATTAATGTGGGGAAGCAGTGGTCTCTCTCAAGAGGTCCAACATGGCCCCTGCTGAATCTGAGTTAGAGTTCTCTAAAGTGGGGGTCCCCAACCACTGGGCCACAGACTGGTGCCAGTCCGCGGCCTCTCTGCAGCAGGGCTGCGAAGACTGCTCTGTTACAGGTGCAGCAGGCAAGCGAGCAGAGAGATGACATCATCTTTCATTGCCTGCCCCGCATAATTGCAGTTCCGCCCTCACAGCCCCGAATGCTGCTCTGCTATGTGCAGCCACGGGGGAGCAGAGCAATTACATCAGCTCTCACTGCCCGCCCTCACTCTGGGACCCAGCCAATGCGCATGTGCCAGTTTCCCGCTCAGACGATGCAATGCTGGGGAGAGACTTCCAGAAGCCTCTTTCTCTGCTGTTACTGTTGCCTGCCACCAAATTGCCTTTACATTTAAAAAAGTGACAAGCTGTATCTGGGTTTTTTTTTTTGGCGACAGGCAACAGTGGGAAGCTTCAGCTGGTAGCAGGATAGTGATAATCTGCATCTGGTGGCAAGCGACGTGGCAAGTGACAATCAGCATCTGGTGGCAGGCGATGTGGCAAATGACATGCTCAGTGCTCCCACTGATTCTGCACTATGATAAGTTGAACTATTACATTTTATATTTCAATGTAATAGTAGAAATAATGCATTTCAATCATCCTGACACCATATTAACCATGATGCCATGATGTCTGAAGTGCCAACACCAGCCACTGCCCCGACAAATTGCCTGCGAGAAAATGCATACCCACCCCCAAAAGCACTAGCCATTGCCACCCCCCCCCCCCCCCAATAGGCATTGGCATAAGTTTCTTTTTTTGGGGGGCCGTTGCTTTAATGGACAGGGAGCATGAGATTTGCATGACTTTAGGAGGCAGGTTCTTGTTGGGTACTCTGGGTACCCTGAAAGTGGGACGATTAGTGATATTCAACTCTTAAAATTAGCACCATCTAGTGATGAAAATGACTAACTGCTGGGGACAATGCTGGAGGGTATTAAGCTGCGAGACATGCATTGTTTTATTATTAATAAGTGCCGAGAAATTAATTTTTTGTTTGAAGCTAGAGTTGGGCTTTTAGTTATAAAACACAAACTAAAGGGATGGTACTTCAGGCACTAATTATACGCTTTAAAGCAGAAACAGACTGACTGTGGGCACGACACAAACATTCCATCAAGGCATCTGTTTGTGTATTAAACATCTCAGCTCCTAGAGATGGCAGAATTTCAGCGCTTACAAACAATTTACTGATAGATTTGCCAAGATGCCATATGGTAAAGGCTGGTACTCAGACACAATAAAATAAATAAAGAACAGCAGAAAGTCTATTTTTTTTTTTTATTCACAAGCTGATGCCAAATTGAAAGTGCTCTAGAAACCACAAATGTTACCTGTTCCAAACCTTTAGGATGGATTCACACCTTTGCGTTTATGCTTGATGGGTTTTCCATGAAAATAAATGGCAATGCATTAAAACGTGGCTCTTGGAGGTGGGTCCTTGACGCTCCGTGGAAGTGGGCTAAATGCTATTCCACCTAAAAGAGCAGCACCATCAAGTGGTGAAAATGACTAACTGCTGCAGAACAACATTTTTTTTCCATTTACAAGCTTGTGCCACAATGAAAGGGATCTCCATTTGAGGGCATCCATCTAGTCACCAGGCCACAAAAATGTCTAAACCTTTATGCCGCGTACACACGACCGGTTTTCGGAATAAACTCCAAAGGTTTTTCCGACGGAGTTCCGCTGAAACTGTCTTGCGTACACACGATCACACCAAAGTCCGACCTTCTAGAATGCGGTGACGTACAACACGTATGACGGGACTAGAAAAAGGAAGTTCAATAGCCAGTAGCCAATAGCTGTCGTCTCGTATTTGCTTCAGAGCATGCGTCGTTTTTGGCCGTCGGAACAGCATACAGACAAATGGTTTTCTCGATGGGAATTGATTCCGTCGGAAAGATTTAAAACATGTTCTATTTCTAGGTCCATCGGAATTTAAAAAAAAAAAGTCTGATGAGGCCCACACACGATCAGAATATCCAATGAAAAGAACCTGTCTGACTTTTTCTGCCGGAAAGTCCGACCGTGTGTACGCGCCATTAAATATTTAAAGTCTGTTGGAGCCATAATATGTACACAGAGTGTTATGACAATGTTCAATCAGGCTGCTGAAAATTCTTTTTTGCTATACTCCTCTTGTGGATCACAGGAGTGCACTTACCACTTACTTTTGATCTCCTGTGACCCAGAGTCAGCTGATAAGAGGCTATTGCCCATTCTCAGCCGATTTAGTAGTGCTGCTCCAGGCTCTGGAAGGATCTTGACAATATTGTTGGAATCCACCCGGCTCCCTGATTGACAGCTGGCTCCACCTCTCAGCATGCATCTGAGAGCCAGAGCAAGCTGCTCCCGTCCCCTCTCCAGCTTGGTGCTCCAGTGAGCACTGGAAGAGCAGATCGGAGAGCCGGTGACTGACAGTCACTGCTCTCTGCTCACAGCAGACCGAGAGCTGAGCGATCAGTGGTTATGTGATCACTCAGTTCTTGGTCTTAGGACTGACATGGTACAGCTGCAGCATCACATTGATGTTGCAGCAATATGTAGATTGTTTTCATCTCCTTTAAAGTATACGTGAAACCAATCATTAAATTCTCATATAAGCTTTAACATCATCATTTCAAAAGTAATTTTCTATAGTTTTAAATCTTAAAGCTTTAAATCTTTTTAAGCAAACCTAATGGCATTTGCTTAGGGTTTATTTTAAAGAAAACCTATAGTGAGGGGATCTGGAGGCTGCCCCCGCTGACCTCTTCATATGAAAACAATTACTGTCTGGTTGTCTTGCTGACCCTTTTGCTGTATTAATTTGTTATTGTCCTTCATGTTACCAGTGGCACAGCCTCCATATCTTGGAGCTTAAAAAAACGTCACTTTACATGCATTTGTCTTTTTTTTCAGCCTGTAAAGCACCTCTATGTGAGCATATGGGGTTGATTTACTAAAAGGGAAAGACTGTGCACTTTACAAAGTGCAGTTGCTCCAGAGCTTAGTAAATGAGCAGAAACTCTGCTGACTTCCATCATCCAATCATATGCAAGCAAAAAAAATGTTTTTCTATTTTCCTTACATGTTAATGGGTACTCTTTGCAAAGTGAAGCTTTACCTCATTCACTAAGCTCTGAAGCAACTACACTTGCAGAGCGCGCAGTCTATTTGCCTTTAGTAAATCAAACCCTATGTGTCCGTGCACACATTGGCATTTACATGCATATCTGAAGAGGATTGTTTAAAGGCTGCAAACAAAAATATAATTCGGGAGAGGAGCTGAAGAGCTTAAAAAACGCATCTAAACTCACCTAAACGATAGACCTGTTTAGGCACATTTAAGCATTAATGCATCTCAATGGCCAGAATAAATTAATATTCTGGCCAATGGAATCCATTAAAGCTCAAATGCTTGTCACGCCTAAACGCATGTGCAATACGTGGCTTTAGGCACATTTTTTAAAACAGCTTTTCTCCTGCCTGGAGTTCTGGTATTTAGAGGAGCAAAACAAGTGCATGGGGCCAAAAGCTGCCCACCGATTGAATTTTGAACGTTTCCTAATGAACTGGATCAGAACTGACTTGAAAGGTTGAATGAAAAATAATATAGCAGATTCCTCCATCCATGCTAGTCAATGCATGTGGCTGTCAGAATACCTGAACAGTGACTGCATCTGACTGGATGCAGCGGCTGCCTGGCTCCTTAGATTTTTGAGTCGAAGGATGTTGGGCGGAAGTAGCCTTACAGGGCCACCCACTGGAGTTGTAGATATGGCCATTTTTAGCAGGGATTCCCTGAGACCAAAAAGTTATTTTAAAGGTTCCTCTGTGTTGAAAGGGTTGGCAAAGTCTGGTCTAGTAAGATGTCACCTTGCAGTGTTTTTGAACAGCTTTAGCAGTTCTTTGCTAGAGTTTACCTAACGCTTTGTAAACCTTGTGGAACCCCTCCCTTCCGTGCATCAAGTCACAGAACACCATCAATGCGTTACGCTCATTGCTGCCAAACTGTTAAAGTTCAGCTTGATTAAAGCGCAGTTCAGCGGCTGGCATCGCACCCAGGATTCCAACCAAGGCGGAAGAAGATTGTAACTTAATTCTGCACTCTGCAGCATTACTCGATACATTTCCATGCAGTTCCACATAGAAGCAGGTCTTACAACCAATTCTTGATAAATTACAGAGAGAGCGCTAAAATATAAACCATAATTGATTGTGAAGACAATGGAGGTTGGACCTGGGAAGTTTAATGCTTCCGAGCATGCATTGAATTGTTTCCGAGCATGCGTCGGAATTTTGCGTGTCGAAATTGCATACACACGATCGGAAAATCCGATAGAAAGGTTTTCCGCCGGAAAAACTAAGAACAGGCTCTCAATCTAAAGTCCATCGGAAATGCGGAAAGAAAAAGACCGATGGGGATACACACGGTCGGATGAAAAGCTCCCATCGGAAATTCCGGCCGTGTGTACGCGGCATTAGGCACTGGAAGTCTGCTGAACCTCCGTCGTGGAAGGAGTGGGTTCCTGTAATGGGGGGACACCTTGCACCTAGAAAAGTATATCTTTCAACACAGAGGAATCCTGAACAAATATCAAGCGGTTTGGTCTCATTGACTTGACATCCCAGTGATATCACCGGCTGATTTAATTATCCACTTCCCGACCGCCTCATGTAGATATACGTCTACTGGCAGGCAAAAGCACGTACGGGTACGTCCCCTTTAACTTGCCTGCCCGTTCCCCGGTCGGGAGCTCCGTGACCACGGCCGCGGGACCAGCGGACCCGATCGCCGCTGGTATCCCGCGATCGGGTCACAGAGCTGAAGAACGGGGAGAGGTTTGTGTAAACAAACCTCTCCCCGCGCTTCCTACACTGCCTGTCATTGATCGGCTGTTCCCTGTCATCGGGAAAGCCGATCAATGGACGTCAGACGTACAGCCACGCCCCCTACTGTAAAAAAAACACAACACGTCACACTGACTCCTCCCCGCCCCTAGTGGTTAACTCTTTCACTACAACTGTCATTTACATAGGAATCAGTGCTATTTAAATAGCACTGATTGCTGTATAAATGACAAATGTCCCAAAAATGTGTCAAAAATGTCCGATGTGTCCGCCATAATGTCGCAGTCACAATAAAAAATCGCTGATCGCCGCCATTACTAGTAAAAAAAAAAATATTAATAAAAATGCTATAAAACTATCCCCTATTTTGTAAACGCTATAACTTTTGCGCAAACTAATCAATAATCACTAATTGCGATTTTTTTAACCAAAAATATGTAGAAGAATACGTATCGGCCTAAACTGAGAAAAAAAAATGTTTTTCTATATAGTTTTTGGGGATATTTCTTATAGCAAAAAATATTGCATTTTTTTCAAAATTGTCGGTCTATTCTTGTTTATAGCGCAAAAAATAAAAACCGCAGGGGCGATCAAATACCACCAAAAGAAAGCTCTATTTGTGGGAAAAAAAGGACGTCAATTTTGTTTGGGAGCCATGTCGCACGACCGCGCAATTGTCAGTTAAAGCGACGCAGTGCCGAATTGCAAAAAGGGGCCTGGTCCTTTAGCTGCAAATTGGTCCGGTCTGAAAGTGGTTATACACAGAATTTTGTGAATGTAGCTTCATGTTTTGTACAATTGTACATGGAATCAATGATGTGCATTTTCATTTTTGTACTAAGAGGTGTCTGATTTGTTTAACAGATTCTGTTGTAATATTATACAGTTACATTTGATGTAACCTCTCTGGAATGGATATCTGATCTATGTTTGTATAATCTTTTCAATAAAGACTTCATTGAGTTAAAAATAATCCACAGCTCTAAGGGGCCAATGTGAAAATTGATATCATCACAGTGCTGCAGTTTGCAATATATTAGGAACAGCCTGTGAATATAAGCTGACATGATAGAAGGAAGAGTATTCTAGCTGGAGTTCCCCCTTAGGTGCGCGCTGTTTATTGGAGTCGGACTAGACTGTCTTTTTGATTTCACATTTCACCGTGATCTTCGCTGGCCTGAAACGCAACGCTGGCTTCAAGTTCATGCTTGACTGCAGCTTTGTCATTCATTAGGTGTCCCCGCTGACCTTCTTCTATGCTGTACCTCTAATGCGTAGAAACCTGTTCAGTGACAGGGAAGCTGTTCCGAGGGAGGCAGCTCATCCATCCTTCTGCCCTCTCCTGCTCTGAACTCTGTTATATAATGGAGTTGTCACATGATCAGCACTATGTCCTCTTGTATAAAACCAGAATTTATCAATAGATATGCTCAGCACTGTACTACACACTGCAAATAAACCTCACGCTCAGGCTGTGATCAGAAAATAGAGGCCCCAGAGGCCCCCATATCCACCACTGTGGCCCTATTAAGAACATTTTCTGCATTTAAAATTTCAAGGCTATATTTTTTGCAAGAAAATTACTTATAAACCCCAAACATTAAGGTATATATATTTTTTTAGTAGAGACCCTTAAGAATAAAATGGCGATTGTTGCAATTTTTTATGTCACACCGTAATTGCGCAATGCTTTTTCAAACGTAATTTTTTTACCCCCTTCATGCCCAAGCAATTTTTCAGCTTTCAGCACTGTCACACTTTGAATGACAATTGCGCGGTCATACAACACTGTACCCAAATTAAATTGTTATCATTTTGTCCCCATAAATAGAGCTTTCTTTTGGTGGTATTTGATTACCTCTGCGGTTTTTATTTTTTGCGCTATAAACAAAAGAATAGGGACAAGTTTGAAAACATCTGGACATTAAAGGAGAAGCAGCACACTGGTAAGTGTATCTCACTGTCGCTTTAATCTCTCCTCCTATCAGCATGCTATTTTGTACTACAGCACAACTGACTGGCTCCTTGTGCTGCTTCTCCTTCTCTGAGCCTTGCTGTACAGTAGACTGCAAGTGGTGGGATGATACCAAGTCAAATTCAGGTACTTGTGCTGTTGCGTTAATTTGTGAATTCTATATTTGCATGGAGTTCAACTTTAAGGCCCCTTTCACACTGGGGCGGTTTTCAGGCGGTACAGCGCTAAAAATAGCGCCTGTACACCGCCTGAAAAAAACCGGCCCCATTCACTCCAGTGTGAAAGCCGGCGGGCTTTCACACTGGAGCGGTGCGCTAGCAGGACCGCAACAAAAGTCCTGCTAACAGCATCTTTGGAGCGGTGAAGGAGCGGTGTATTTACCGCTCCCTTACCGCTCCTTCCCATTGAAATCAATGGGAAACCGCGGGGATACCGCCCGCAAAGCGCCGCTGCAGCGGCGCTTTGCGGAGGTTTTTAACCCTTTTGCGGCCGCTAGCGGGGGTTAAAACCACCCCGCTAGCGGCCGCATACCGCGGGTAAAACGATGGTAAAGCAGCGCTAAATATAGCGCTGCTTTACCGTTGCCGCCCCGCACCGCCCCAGTGTGAAAGCAGCCTAAATGTATTTTAGGTGTAACTAATGTAAGTAAGCAAAGCCATCTTGATCCTCTTATCCACCCCCCCCCCCCCCCCCACCCAGTACTACTAGGAAAGAATGGTCTGTACTTTGAGCCAATCAGACTCTGCTGTATGCACATATGCTGCCAAGCAATAGGCAGACAAGCGGGAGAAATGACTTTATCCATCTGTTGCTGCTCCTTTACTGTCCAATCACAAGCTGAGGGCAGAGAAGGGACCAAGCTGTATTACTGGATGCACAAGTAGTCCATTTTAAAAAGTGTTTGCTCATTTACTAATTGCAGGAGGAAGTTTGGAAGAGCAGTCACTGCTTTCATTTCCGGAGTAATTAAAGCATGTTCTCAAATATCACAGACAAACAAAGATTTCCCAGCACACTTATCAGATAGCAACCAAATTGACCCACAATTACTAACGATTCATGTTAAAGTGGAACTTCACTCTCTCAATCAACATTGAGTATTTTTAATCCTCATGCTGCTAGCATTAGTAAATCGACAGGAAGGTATATCATATTTACTTGTTTTAAACTATATTTCTATATATTTTTTTTTATATTTCTTCAATTACTTCCTGGTTTCTTGCCTAGGCAAATTATGTCATAGATCCCAGTAGTCTTCTGGAGGGGAGGGGAAGAGGGGTTTTCACAGTTAAGCACACCTTCCTGCTTAAATGCCTGAACCAAGTGCAGATGGATTCCAGGAAGTAAATGCTACATGAATCATCTGCTGCATTACTTAACCACTTCCCACCCGCCGGCCGTCAAATGACGGCTGGGCGGCGTGGCTCTCGTTCTGGGTGGACGTCATATGACGGCCCTCCAGAACGTCCGCTCTTGCACGCCCGTGGGGGCGCGCATCGCTGCGATCGGTGGTGTGGTGTGTCAGTCTGACACACCGCTACACCGATCTCGGTAAAGAGTCTCTGACAGACACGAGTAGAGGAGAGCCGATCAGCTGCTCTCCTGACAGGGGGGTCTGTGCTGATTGTTTATCAGCGCAGCCCCCCCTCGGATGCCCACCAGGATGCCAACAGGACCACCAGGGATAACCACCACATTGGACCACCAGGTATGCCACCCTTGACCACCAGGGAAATGTCAATCTGTGCTCAGGCAGCTGCCAATCAGTGCCCATCCCCAATGCCTGCCAGTGCCATCAGTGATGCCTATCAATGCCATCTATGCAGCCCATCAGTGCCCACAGTGCCACGTATCAGTGCCTATCAGTGGCCATCAGGGCCAAGAAGTGCCGCCTATCAGTACCACCCATAAGTACCCATCAGTGCAGCCTTTCAGTGCCCATCAGTGTCGCCTATCAGTGCCCACCAGTGCCACCTATGAGCGCCCATCAGTACCGCCTATCAATGTCCATCAGTGCTGCATATCAGTGCCACCCATCAGTGCCGCCTACCAGTGTCCAATAGTGCCGCCTATCAGTGCCACCTCATTGGTGCCGCCTTATCAGTGCCCATCAGTGAAGGAGAAAACGTACTTATTTACAAAATTTTATAACAGAAACAAAAGAAAAACTTTATTTTTTTTCAAAAATGTTGTTTTTTTAATTATTTGTTTAGCAAAAAATAAAAAAACGCAGAGGTGATCAAATACCACAAAAAGAAAGCTCTATTTGTGGGAACAAAATGATAAAAATTCTGTTTGGGTACAGTGTAGCATGACCACGCAATTGTCATTTAAACAGAAACAGAGCTGAAAGCTGAAAATTGGCTTGGGCAGGAAGGGGGTATTGAAGTAGTTAAAGTGGTTGTAAAGTCAGAAGTTTTTTTTTTTATCTCAATGCATTCTATGCAAAAAGATAAAAAACCTCCTCTGTGCAGCAGCCTGCCTCAACCCCCCTAATACTTACCTGAGCCCCATCTCTATCCAGCAATGTGCACGATTGCCTCAGCCATCTGTGACTCTCCCTCCTGATTGGCGGAGACACAGCAGCCGTGCCATTGGCTCCCGCTGCTGTCAATCAAAGTCAGCTAGCCAATCAGGAGAGTGAGGGGCAGGGCCAAACTACAGCTCAGTGTCTAAGCTGTGGCTTGGCACCGGTGCCCCATAGCAAGCTGCTTGCTGTGGGGGCACTCGACAGGAGGGAGGGGCCAGAAGCACAGAAGAGGGACCCGAGAAGAGGTCACTGGTACAAGTGAACTGGAAAGTTTTGTTTGTTTTTGACTTGCAACAGAACGGGATCTAAACATTTGTAATATAGCATTTTTAGATCACCAATTGATGATTTTTATGACATTTTATAAAGCTTTTGCTCAATTACTAATTGCAGGATGAAGTTTGGAAGAGCGCAGTCACTGCTTGGATTTTCCGGAGTAATTAAAGCATGTTCTCAAATATGCTGATCCTTCAACCTTGGCAGAATTTGGCAGTTTCCATCATTAGGTCATCACTGTGATCTAACTGGCAACACTCTCTGTTGCAGCATCTCCTCCACCGCGAAAAGACACAGCGGTCTTCCACTGGAAACATTTGCATGAACTTTAGCGCTTACCCAGAGAAAGCACCACGCATCTCTCCAGCTAATTAACAAGACATACACAACTGCACAGCAAGTTATCAATTTGCTGCCTTGTATATGGCTGGAGAAGGGAGCGTCAGACCGGGTTCTGTAAATACACTCAAATCACAGGATAGAGATGAAAGAATACAGGCGAAGGATACAAATTAGATTGCAAGATTTTTTTTTTTTTAATTGTCATAAAAAGCTAAAGTCATGTAAACAACCAATTACATATTGTGAGTACCTGTAGCCTTATGTTACACGAGGATTACTTTGAAGACGCAATTATTTCTAAGACTTCTGGGACGCTCTGACCTCTGTATGAACTACTCTGCTGAACTTTTTTTTTTTTTTCCCAATCTGATTATCTTTATTGAATCAATTACAAAAACCACAGTGGCTTGATGGCGCACCCATAAGCTCGATTCCCCCCAGATAGAAAGAGATTTTCCAACCCATCCGATCAATAAATCCATCGATTCCCTGCTCAAAACTTATCTGAAATTTCTTGAGTGATTCAACTGAACTACAGATGGCTATATTGCATAGTTGGATCTGTATATGTGTTGTCTCACTTAATGTCACACGCCAAGAGCTCTCAGATCTAAATTGTAACATTTTCAACCCATCCAATCAAATCCATTGATTCCCTGCTTAAAACCAATCAGAAATTTTGTTAAAAAATTGAGTGATTTGATTGAACTATGAATTGCTACATTCAGAGCTGTTGTTAGAAATCACGGGCCCTGTACAAAAAAATAATATTTCCACTAAAATGCCACAGTCACGATGCTATGCAAAGCATCTAAAAAAAAAAAAATGATTTTATTATTTATTTATTACATTTTTTAAGTGCCCTGTTATAGGCGGGTCTTTGGTAAAATATCAGGGGTCTAAACAGACCAAGTGTCAGGAACCATGAATCATACTGAGGCAAAAGTGCAGTAAAAATCACACTATTTAATAAAATGTTAAAATGGTATAAACAGAGCAAACGTAGTCAAAACATAGCCAGAGTTCAGTAACCAGGACAGGTAGTCAGAACAAGCCAGAGAAACAGCAAACAGGATCAGGAACCAGAAGGGAAGTCAGCCAAGAAAAAGTCTTTCACAGGAAAACACAGCAGAGAGAGTCCGGGTATGTTGACCAAGGCAAAGGCACAGAAGATCTGATCCCATGAGTTTATATAACCAGCAGCTCTAGCTGACGAGCAGGAAATGAAGACCAGGTGAGTCACTGTGGAAGGAAGAGTCTTTGGCAATTAACCGACAGCTGAGCACAGAGCTCTGAGAAGGAAGGGCTGAGCCCAGCCAGCCCTGACACCAAGGGACTGGGGATCAAGAATTACCGGACCCTTCTCTGCAGCCCCAGCTGCAGATGAATAGGAAGTGCTCTGAGGCTACCCGTTCATTCACAAACAGAAGCATAGTAAACATTTTACTATGCTTCAGTGAGCGATCGGTACCAATATGATCTATTTACCAGCCCCCAGCTCTCCATCCTGAACCCGATCCTCCTGTGCGCCCTCAGCAGCTTCTGGCAGGAGAAAAGAGGAGGGAAGCCGGCAGTACTGCTGGGGTGGCGGGAACACAGGGGGGACCTGACAGCAGGTGGAAGGGTGTACAGATACAAAAACTGATCCCCTTGCAGCACACTTAAGCCCCATACACACGGTCGGACAATCCGCGGACCAGGTCGGTCGGATTCTGTCCGACGTACTTTGTCCGATGTTGGTGTTGCGTACACACGGTCGGACTACATTGTCGGAATATCCGGTCCGGAAGAACGTCGTGACGTAAGTCGTCGTCCACGAGATTACAAAAGGGAAGTTCAGCACCACGTCAGGCACCCGTTGGGCTCCTTCTGCTGATCCCGTGTTTATCGAGAGTTAGTGGAAGTTTGGTGACTTAAGATTCGCGCTTCTCAGTTTTCTGACTCAGATCGTTACTGCTCTTCAGTTTGTGCTTGTCGTGCGTATCTGTTTATTAGTGCGTGTAGTCAGTTCGCATTTGTTGGTCATTGCGGCCTATATCTTGATATAGGACGCTTTGATTTGCACTGCTTATTGTCTGCTCGTTGCTGGTATTCAGTTCGTTCTTTCAGGCCTTGCTGTTTATCGGTGCTTTCTGTTTGTCCGTTCTGACCAGCCGACCTTTTGTGACCTTCTGAGCGATGTTTCCCGTGCGTACTCGTCGCCGAGTTCGTGCTGTACGCGGAATTGGTGTCGGGCTTTTAGCTTTGACCCAAGACCCGTCCATGAACAGAGTGACGAGGAGTATGTGGACCAAGAATTGGTTGCTTCAGCGTGACCAGTTCTCGCACATGCCTTAGCTTCGTGAGATCCGGGAGAATAATCCTGATGATTTCAGGAACTTTCTCAGGATGACGGACCCCGATTTTCACCGTCTTTTGGCTTTGCTGACCCCCTTTATCAGCCGGCAGGATACCTGCATGAGACAAGCCATTACTCCGGAGCAGAGGCTTGTTGCCACGTTGAGGTACTTGGCGACAGGGAGAAGTCTTCAGGATTTGAAGTTCTCTTCAGGTATCTCTCCCCAGGCCCTGGGAATCATTATTCCAGAGACCTGTTCTGCCATCATCGAGGTCCTGCAGGAGGACTATATTAAGGTAACATTTCTACTTGACTATTCCCTTCTATGTATGCTCTGTTTGCTAATGTCTTGTATTTTTGACCTCCTTCCCTAATTACCATGATTGCAATATGTTCTAATATGCTGTGCCCCTTTTCTCCATCATGCATTTTTCCCTTCACTTACCTCCCCAGCATGCTCTTCTGCCCCAATAGACACCTATGGCCTAGTCACTTAATCAATGTCTTTTGTCTGCTGCATAGTATTGTTTGCCCCCAAACACCCCCTAAAATATGCACAAATGTTTGCTGTGTGGTTTACTTCATGTAGAGCCCCTTTAGAAATTTTTTTTTTTTTTGTTGGGGGGGGGGGGGGGGGGTGGCAAACTCATTAGGAACCCCCTCCCCCAACTGCTCTGTCAGATGGTACCAATCCTTTATCTGCTGGCTTTCCCAAGGTCCATACACACTATATACCTACCTCTTTATAGTGGGCATCTTTAGGGATGAATTCAGCAAAGCATGTAGTGCAAGGGGCTGCCTCCATACATTCCATTTCCTAATTTTTTGTCTTCTTTCCCTCCTATTAGCTTTCTTGGTAATTTCAGAATGTCACAATGTGCCTGCCTTTTTTTGGGGTGGGGGGGGGTTGAAATGTTATTTTATCTTTCCTGGGGGCTGCCAATAGTGTTAAGTACAGAGGGTCTGGCCAAACTAGCACACATTATTGAGCCATTTGCCAATCAATGAAGTGCAGAGGGTTACCTGTCCCCCCCCCCAAAACCCTAGTTATTGCCAATGGCCCATCAGAAGTGTGGGGATTGATGGGGGGTGAGTCATCTGTGAAGGGGAGCCTCTACTTTTCTGTGCAAATACTTTCCAGCCTCCAATTTTATACAATGCTCTTGTTCCAAGATGTTGATTGTCTAATCTGCTTGCAATGTTTAGGTGCAAAGTGACTAATTATTTTTTCTTGTTTAACTCCATAGTTCCCTTCCACGCCACAGGAATGGCAGACTGTGGCCTCCCACTTTGCCAGCCGTTGGGACTTTCCTAACTGCGGAGGGGCAATTGATGGGAAACACGTCCGCATCGTCCCACCGCCCAACTCGGGGTCCTACTATTATAATTATAAAGGGTTTAATAGTGTAGTGATGTTGGCGGTGGTGTCGGCAACATACGAGTTTATGTATGTGGACGTGGGGATGAACGGCCGGATATCGGATGGTGGTGCCATTACGCACACGGAGTTCTACTGGCGTCTCCAAAGTGGCAGTCTGTGCTTGCCACCTCCAGAGGAGAATGCCGAAGGACTCCCCTTCGTCTTTGTCGCAGATGAAGCGTTTGCGTTGACACCCCATGTGATGAGGCCGTTCCCGATGAGGACCCTCACCCCGGACCAGAGGGTCTTCAACTACAGGCTGTCCAGAGCCAGAAGAGTGGTGGAGAACACTTTTGGCATCCTGGCCAGCCGCTTCCGCCTGTTCCTGACGGCATTTAACTTGACGGAATACAAACTGAACCACATAGTTCTTGCCTGTTGCATATTGCACAACTTCCTCAAAAGACATAACAGGAACTATGTGGTGCCCGTTGGCCCAGATGTGGAGGGCCCTCCAAATGCGGACCTCACAGCCCTTCGAGTGGCACGTCCAGGCTTGCCCCCTCTAAATGCCCGCGTGGTCCGCGACCAATATATGGAGTACTTTGTGGGTAGGGGGGCCATTGCTCTGCCTGACGATGTGTGAGAGGCATTTTATAATAAATCTGATATTTCAACCAACCTATGATTTCTTGTCATTTCAGTCTTGTTTTTAGCTTATTTTACCTTGACATTTTTTCCCTTTGCCTTCGACAGTGGGAATGCACTTTCTGGGCAAAAGGAGGTAACAGTCTCTTCTTCCCAAAAAGATTCTTCTCATGTTGTGTGTTTGCTACCTAATCTTTGGTCTAGAGAAGGTTTGTCCTGCATAACTGACACCCAAAATACTCCTTTTCAGCACCAGGTCTGACATGTGTGTATTCTGAAAAATGCTGTGCTCCGTGTTTTCGTACAAAGCACTGTGGGTGTCATTTACATAAGTCAAATCCGCTATGCTCTACAAGTGCATTGAAAAAGTTCCCTGGGAAAGACAATTGCAGTGCAAAGTGGATTTGCCTTTAGTAAATAACACCCATTGCCCCCCATATCCTTTACATTTTACATACATAATGCATTGTGTTTTTTAAATAAGGAAGCCACACATTTAGAAAAATAAAAAAGTTTACTAGGAAAACCTTCACAAGTGCGTTTACAATCTTCACGCCAAAACTGACAACATCTTGGTTATTTACAACATTGTTTACAAACATTCCGCAATTGGTAAAACCAGGCATGGAGCAAAACAGAACCTATGAACTAGGAAAGTTCAACTTTGTAAAGTGAAGACAAGATCAGACATGACTATATGTTCAAAGTGTGTTTGATCTTGCCTTCATCACATGGGGGGGTCACCCCCGAAAGTGGAAATTTAGAACATGCACACAATTTGGGTCTGAAAATGGTCATTAGATGGTAAAACACATGCCTAGAAGCTTCAAAAGTGCCATTTTCCATCATGGGGATGAATGGACGTTTTTTGGGGGTGCAACCCCTTCACCACAACCACTTTCGTAGTTCGTAAAGTGTTTGCACCCCCAAAAAAACGTTGGCATTCACCCACCATGATGGGAGCTAGCACATGTGGACACAATGTGTGCATGTTCCAAATTTCACACAGTTTTTAAGTTGCAAATGTGTTCAGAAGCTGGCACAAATGTGTGTTAATTACTTGGTGCGTTTTCATATTTTTCCTAAAACATCAATGATGTTCTTCAATTTTTGTTGAACATCATTGATGTTTTGCTTTATGTAATCTAGATCTCTATTGCAGACCATTATCTCTCCAATGAGTACGTGGGCACTCTCTGTGGTAAAGTGCGATTTTTCTTCCACAACATCCACGTCACCTAAAAACCACAAACAAACAAAAATGGGGTGTTGGAAATGAGGCAGCCATACATGGATTAGCTTACCAGTAGCTGTGTTCTCCAACACTCACCTGTTGTGGTGACAATTTCTCCAAGTTCGATGATCTCTCCTTCCTCCTCCTCCTCCTCTGCTTCTGCTCTTTCCCCTTTTTTGGGAGGTGTTGGTTTGGGGGTTTCCTCAGACGGCCCAAGTTTTCGCTCCCCTATGAGAATGTACAAAAGGAAGATTTAGCAACACAATCTATTGAGGGCAGAAATAGGAAATGACAAACATTGCTTGAAAGTGACGGACACTATTTTAGTTTGGCCAGTTACAACTACATGAATGTAGTCACTTTGTAAAGGTGCTAAACTGACTAGCTTTTTGGTAGAAGTTTGTGTGATGGAGACCCCCCTCTAGTATCCACTGGAGCACATGTGTGGAAAAGCCTAATAAAAAGGGGGTTTGGGTGTCCCAGCACTAGTGCTCTAGAGTCCAGATGGGTAAACAGCTACTGGGTGACCTCTCCTTTACATTGAATAAATTGGCTTTACATTCTTGATGACATTTCTAGTGAGAACAAACTTCCTTTCCCCCAAAAAAACACCAAACATCGTATTATAAGTGGCCGAACGATCGAGGTTGCGTACGATCGAATGGACACACACACGACCATGACAGTGGCAGAAAGATCGAGGCTGAGTATGATCGAATGCACAGACGAACCTGAAAGTGGCCATTTTGGAATGTACAACTTTGTAAAAATCAAACCACAATGGAGCAGTATGCAAGCAAGAAATCAAACACAAAACACAACTACTTACTTTTTAGAAGAATTCGCTTGATCTTTCTGTACTGATCGGCCTCCCTCAGTTTCAGGTCTGACCAGCGTTTCCTCAGTTGCTCCTTGGATCGTTGTACCCCAAACTGATTGTACAGCCTTCTCACAACTTTAGACATGATCTTGGCCTTGCGGACATTGGGGTTGAGGTAAGGCCCATACTTCCCATCATAGTCGCTCCTCTTTAATATGTCCACCATCTCCAACATTTCTCCAAATGACATATTGGAGGCCTTGAATTTCAGGCTCCGGGATCGGGACGTTTCTGCCTCCGGACTTTCCTCGTCCTCCTCCTCGTTGGTGGGATATTTGTGGCGCACCTGCTGTGTCCCCGCCATGTGCTCTCCCCACTGCGCCGTAAAGAGAAGGGGTGGGGAATAGACGAGAACGATCGTCAGGGGCGGGCGGAGTTTGACGCATGCGCACTGTATATAAAAACGTCACACGCCTGTGTCGTAGCCACGATCTGGGAGACGAGGGGAGAGAAAACTCACACGAGACGATCGCTACAAACGAAGGTACAATTTGACGTTGGTACATAACTAGCCTAGACTGATTTGAACTTGAGGCTTCTTTATGGAGAAGATTAGGAGAGTTTAGACTGACATAATTGAGAGGGTTTTGTGTGGTGTTGTGTCTTGCAGAGATTATGCAGGGATTCAACGACATGAGTTTTCTCCCCCTCTTCATTGCCAAATACAGGGAATTTCCCATTTTATGGCAGGGTAAACACCCACATTACACCAACAAACCAAAGAGGCACGCAGCCCTGGAGGAACTTGTGGAATTTGTCAAGCCAAGGTTCCCCACGGCAACTGTTGATGATATAAGAAAGAAAATTGGCAGCCTGAGGAGTGCGTATATCAGGGAGCGGAAGAAGGTCGTGAAGTCTGAGGAAACTGCAACTTCAGCAGATGAGGTCTATGTGCCCAAGCTCTGGTACTATCAGAGTCTCCATTTTCTGAAAGACCAGACTGATGTCACGGAGCCAACCTCGACTCCTCCTTCCACGCTTCCTTGCGCGCAGGCCACCCCTGATGAGGCTTCCGAGGAGCAACCTGGGCCTTCCAGTATGGAAGAGGTGGAGGAGCCCAGCTTGTTCCAGGTATAGTAGTTTTGTTACCATTTATGGGAATAATGAATGATGTTCACTTAATTCAGGATCCCCAATTGCTTAGTTCCTAACGTGTTTGACATATCAACTGACAGTAGTGTTGGAGACATTTGGGGCCAGAATATAAACTGCAGGGCTGAGAATTGTATGGTTTTCTATTTGTAAACATTTTGCAACAGTCACTAGATGAGAATTGTGTGTGTTTGATGAACAAATAACTGAAACTATGTCCCTTTTTCATACACAGGAAGACCTCAGCCAGGAGGTGGCTGTGGAAGGTGGCAGTCAGGAGGAGGCAGGGGTTAGTGGCAGCCACCAGCTGGGTAGTGGCAGCCAAGAGGGGGCTAGGCCGCGGAGCCTGACTGACACCCAAACCCCTCCCCTCCGCCTTCCGTACAAAAGGGCGAGAAGGGGGGGTTATGCGGCACAGTCAGCGCTCCGCATGATCAGAGAGGCTTCAGACTCCCTACATGCCACACCCGCCGACGAGGAGACCTTTGGCTCGGTGGTTGTCACAAAAATGATGGGTATGGAGGTGAGGCAACGCAACATGTGTGAGGGGCTCATCCTCCATGTCCTAAATAAGGGTAGGGCTGGGGAGATGACCCCAGTCACACATGTTTGCCATAGCTACCATGCTCCGCCTCCTCCTCCTCCTCCTTCTGCCACCCCACCAGCACGACAGCCACAGCGTGCAAGGAAGCGTGGAAGGAAGACCTGAGAGTGACGACCTGGAATCAGTCTGGTCTGAGAGAAGATGGAGCCTCTTGTAGTACCAGAGCCTGGGGACCTAGATGGCATCTGCTGCAGTTCCGGATACTTTGGACTTCACGACCAGATTGCACTCCCCTTAATATACGTACTCCTCAGGCCCCCAATTTTCTACGCTTGAACAATGATGGTTGCCGTGGGGGGCCAAGACTTTGCAAATTCCCCAAGTTTCACCATGGCTGCGTTCCTCTTTGGTTTGTTGGTGTGACCTAAATAAAGGTTTTTTTGATTTGAAATAATCATTGACTATTGTGTTTTACTTTGCTACAATGACAGTTTTTTCTTTGAGTAAGCAGGTACATTTCAATAATCCTAAAGTAGAATTAACAAGGGGCACCAACAACAAACAACCTCCTAGTAAATTTAAGCAAGAAATACAAATGTTAATAATGTGTTTTTGGTAATTTGAGACACACAACCCCCCTCCAAAAAAAAAAAAAAAAAACATTCAAATATTTATTCCCCAAAAAAATACAAAAAAGACAAATCATGGTAAAAAAATAACAAAGATTCTTTTCCGTTCAGAGTCAAAATAAACATGTAGTGTATAAATGCTGCAAAGTAATAAAGAAGTAAGTTTGTGAGAAGTAGCTAAAAGATGTCATTCTTGTTGTATTGTAAAGAAAAAGAGAATGCGCTGCATTAAAGACATTTTAACATTGCAGCGTGACGAATGTGCTGTGTCGATTAGGAAAGGTAGTTTTACCTGACCGAACGCTTCCGTCACAGAATTTCTTCTGAGCATGCGTAGCACTTTGTCCGTCGGACAAGCGTACACACGCTCGGATTTGGTGTGATCGGACCGTGTTGACGGCAAAGATTTCCAGCAGGAGATAAGACTTTGTCCGTCGGACAAACCGACGAACACTGTCCGATGGTGCATACACACGGTCTGATTTTTCAACAACCTTGTCCGATCGGACAGAATCCATGAAAAAGTCCGACCGTGTGTATGGGGCTTTAGAGGGAGAAACCAGGCAGCACTGCAGGGGGATCCACAAGAGTCACAAGGCCGTACAGCCAGCCCTCCTGCTCTGCAGGTGCCTGGGCCCCTCTTTTGAACTGATGAGGCCTTGCCCTGCACAGAAGGGCCAGCTGTACTGCCCTATCAGCAGACCTGGCTACATTATACAATAAGATCAATATGTGTGTTATCTTGATGGTGCACACACAAGCTCAATTCACCCCAGATCTAAACAGATTTTCCAACCCATCTAATCGATAAAGCCATTAAATTCCTGCTTGAAACAGATCAGAGATTTGTTTTAATAATTGAAGGATTCTAGGTAATTATTAATTGCTACAGTGTACAAGATACAGTGTACAAGATGGATAAATAGCATCATCGAAACAATGAACATCAAAATAAGCAAGCTCCGGGAGGCACATTGCCTGGCGCTCTATGGTCCATGAGGTCATGAAGAGTCGGACACGACTAAACGACTGAACAACAACAACAACATTGTACATCCAGATCAATATGTGTGTTATCTTGCTTGATGGTGCATGAACAAGCTCGATTCATTCCCGATATGAACAGATTTTACAACTTATCCGATCAATACATCCATCAATCCCTGCTCAAAGCTAATCAGATATTTATTTTGATAAATGAGTGATTAAATTGAACTATGGATTGCTACCTGACCTACAGTCAGATCAAAATATATGTGTTATCTCGCTTGATGGTTCACACACAAGCTCAATACATACCAGATCTGAATGGATTTTTCCAACCACCCGATCAATAAGTCGAAAGAAAAGAAAGAAGGCGCCTCTAAGTGCAGAAGAAAAACTTTATATTTCCCAAAAGAGTTAAAAACACTTACAAAAGGGTGGATGGGTAGGAGCACATCATATTAGTAATATGGCAGGTGGTCCGGCGTTCTGGTAGTCCCAAGGAGTCTCAGTGATATCCGGAGGTGTGATTCTATGGCAGCATATTCTGAAGTGGCCGACAGATGGAAGCCACAACTCTCCTGGATACTGGAAGACAGCAAGGCTGTCTGAGACAGCATGGAAGCCGAATCCAGGAAGTGATGTCAGCAGGAAGGGACCAGCAACCAGCGTGGACAGCAAGCTGGAAGTGATGTCATCAGCATGTGACGCGTTTTGGAACAGCTGATTGGTTCCTTCAAGCAATGACTAAAGGTTACTAGAAGCAGAGCTTCTTATGGTCTGTGGGCGGGCTTTGGGCGGACATGAGCAGGACAAAGGGAAGCACTAAGCTTATAAAATGACATAATAAATATAACATTTTTTTTTTTTTTTAAAACAGCGTACTGTGGACATCACTTCCAGTTTGCTGTCCATGCTGGTTGCTGGTCCCTTCCTGCTGACGTCACTTCCTGGATTCGGCTTCCATGATGTCTCAGAATGCCTAGCTGTCTTCCCAGTATCCAGGAGAGTTGTGGCTTCCATCTGTCGGCCACTTCAGAATATGCTGCCATAGAATTCCGGATATCACTGAGACTCCTTGGGAGTACCAGGACGTCGGACCACCTGCCATATTACTAATATGATGTGCTGCCATATTACTAATATGATCCACCCTTTTGTAAGTGTTTTATACCCTTTTGGGAATATAAAGTTTTACTTCTGCACTTAGAGGAGCCTTTTTTTCTTTTTCATTTTACTTCCAGAGTTTGCTGCCGAAAGTGCTACATAGACTGATATCTGCTTGGTCTGTTACTCAGAGCGCCCTTATACACACTTTTATCCCGATCAATAAGTCAATTGATTTCGTGCTTGAAACCGATCAGAATTTTCTTGGAATAGATAATTTAGCAATTCAATCAAACTATAAATTGTACAATCAGATCAATATGTGTATTTCCAGCATTAGACTAAACAAATGCCTCCCTTATCCCTTGCAAATGAAGAAATACGACACTGTTTGAGCTGAACACAGGTAAGCCTGCTGAGAGGTTTTGGTTTCAGTTGACCTTTTTTTCTTTCCAGTCTCTTTCATTTTTCCGAATTACCGAACAAAGCTCATCACACTTCATAAGGTAGGGTCCTGACTTAATGAGATCCCGGATAAAAAAATGAAAGCCAAAAACAGAGTAAGCTCAATAAACACGTCTTTGTACCGACTTACTAAAACTGAAGGGTTATTCAGACGCTGCTTCCCTGCTGCGCAATGCCCTCCCTCCTGACACCAGATGCTCAAATAATCTCATGAAACGCTTACTTTGTGGCCCTTGACTGCTTTTGAGCTTGATTTGCCTGCTTTAAACAGTATCTTAATACTCCAGCAAGGCTTTGATCTCCTCTATTCTTTCCAAGCTTATCCTTCTACGCTTATATAATGTTATAATATTATATTTATATTGTATTGTATATTGTAATTGCTACATTGTTCCTCATGTACTGCGCTATGTTAAAACCGAAGTTTGAACCTCAGGCAGATGAAAAAATCACCAGTTATGTAAAGTTGGCCCTTATTCACCTGGCATAATATTTAAGATTTACTCAACATGGCTAAACCATTAATTTATGGCCCCCTCCTACCTTCCTAGATGCAACAATTGTTCAGGTATTCTGATGGCTGCTGTTAGAACATCAGGGCTTTTATTTCTCAGAGAATAGGTGCAGGAACTACCAGCTTTGAGTCACCCCATTGTCTCTGCCCCTACCCACCTCCGAGTACCATCCCTTAGTTCCAGCCCCTACCCACTTCCGAGTACCATCCCTTGGTTCCAGCCCTTACCCACTTCCGAGTACCATCCCTTGGTTCCAGCCCCTACCCACTTCCGAGTACCATCCCTTGGTTCCAGCCCCTACCCACTTCCGAGTACCATCCCTTGGTTCCACCCCCTACCTACCTCCGAGTACCATCCCTTGGTTCCACCCCTACCCACCTCCAAGTACCATCCCTTGGTTCCACCCCCTACCCACCTCTGAGTACCATCCCTTGGTTCCACCCCCTACCCACCTCTGAATACCATCCCTTGGTTCCACCTCCTACCCACCTCCCAGTACCCCACTATTTAGAGAATATAGAACCACATATTATTTTGTTGTGTTAAAGTGGTTGTAAAGCCACTGTGTAAAGTACATGCAATCCCCTCTGTTAGAAAACGTTCTATGCCCCAGTGTCTGTGCTTTGTAAAAAACATGCCTATTACTACGGCGCTCACGTGACTCCTCACTGCTCCCTCTACTGAACTGACAGCTACAGCAGGAGGGCCCGAGAATTCCCCGCTGACATTTGTCGGGAGCAGGGGAAGAGAGGAGGAGAGAGTCGAGACGTCAGCCAGGGAGGAGGGGAGGCGAGAAGGAGAGCAGCAAGGAGTCACGTGAAATAAGGTAGCAATGGGCATATTTTTTACAAAACACAGACACTGGAGCATAGAATGTTTTCTAACAGAGGGGATTGCTTGTACTTTACACTGTTATTTCAGCAGCAGGAGGGGGGGCAGGCCCTGACACGGAGCTGACAGGCAGGGAGGGGGGGAGATGAGAGGATGGAGTAGAGGACAGAGTAGAGCTGCGGATGACAGATTCACGTAAACTGACCATGGTGTCAGGGCTCAGCAGCCAAGATAAACCTTGGTCAGTTTACAGGGGGAAGGCAGAACCAGGCAGGATCAGCCAGGTATTTTAGGTAATACAGGGGGTCAAATTACACAGCACAAGCACTGTGCTATATAACATGCTTTAAAGTAACAGGATACCATTTTTTTTGTTTGTTTTTTTAGGGTTACAAACGCTTTAAGCAATTTGTATGCAATTTGTTAATAATAACAAAAAAGCTGTAAAGCAGATCCCCTGCAGCCAGCAACAATAGACCCTATCCCAGCCACACTAGACACCCCCCCCCCCCCCCCAGCAATAACAGATCCAGCAATAATAGACCCCGATCCAGCAATAAAAAGGGCCCTGTTAAAAAATTCCCTGTTCAGCAACAAAGACCCCCAGCAGCAACAACAGATCTTCCAGCAGCAAGCAACAATCGACCTCTCCCTCAACAGTAGATCCCTCCCAGCAACAACTGACCCCTCAGCAACCTGACACCCCCTAGCAACAATAGACCCCCATGCAAAAATAGATCCCCAGCAGCCAGCATCATAGACTCTGCAGAACTCCTTCCCGCTTACTCTACAGATTATAATGACCCAGCAGGGATTGGTTCATTGCACAGGAAGGACAGAATGTTACCAGCTCACTGTATTTTGGACATTTTCCCTTAGGAGGTGTACTCACTTTTGTTGCAAGCGGTTTAGACATTAAATGGCTGTGTGTTGAGTTATTTTGAGGGGACAGCAAATTTACACTGTTATATAAGCTGTACACTCACTACTTGTGTACAAAGTGTAATTTATTCAATGTTGTCACATGAAAAGATATAATAAAATATTTACAAAAATGTGAGGGGTGTACTTACTTTTGTGAGATACTGTATATGCATATCAAACTAGCCATTTAATATCCTGATAGGATATAGTAATGTTTAAATGATAAATGAAAATCAAAACTCCTTTGCTGGCAGAGAACAGTGGAGTGCAATGGAGAAATAACATGGGAGACGTTCTGTCTGGGAGCTGTAGAAAGGGCAGGAGATCACAAAGCAGGAGCACCACAGTGGAAATAATGAGCTGGGATCAGTCCCGGGACAAAGTCATCTAGAGCCCAGGGTAAGCATGCCAAACTGCGCCCCCCCCCCCCCCCCCCCCAAGATGTAAAGATGTATGGGCATTATGTGTCAGAAAAAATCCCCCCACAAAATCACGTACTAATCCGCATACTTGTCCGCCAAGTATAAATTCCCCTCCTCCAAGTACATATCCACCTCCCTGCTGAAATCCCCCCTCTCAGCACAAATCTCTGCCCCCAAATCCCACCAATTTTCTCTAGTAGAACAATACCCCCAATCTCCTTGTGGTGCCCCCAAGCTCACATGATACCACAGTGCCCAGGGCAGCTGCCCACCCCTTGTCAAGGCCCTGGCTGGGCTGTAAAACATATAATAAAAAAATTGAAAAACTTGTTAAAAATCACTACAGCCAAAGGAGAAATGAGATCTGTGTTGCTGCTGTTTTTGGATCCAACCTGCCCACCTGTGATATAAAAAGGAGGAAGGCTGGGTGGGGTCCTAGAGCTGGATGTTGCCGCTCTTAGCCATGCTGTGAATGCATTGGGAGAGGACCTACAGTCTGCCAGAGGCACCGGGACCCTGGAGACAAGCCAGGACTTGAAGACCACCTAAATTGGACTACTAACTATTGTATGCTTGCCTGGGCAGCCAAGTAGAGAGAGCTAGGGTCATGAAGAGGATATTGTTTACATTGAACTGTAATACTAAAAGACTTTTGAGTAAAGTTGTTCTAAGCCTGTTCTGAAGTTATTCAAAGGGGTGCATGCTGGTTTTGGGGTATCAAAAGTACTTGGGTACATGGGCAGAGGTACTCTGGACTGGTGGAGAGGGCACGGGCTCAGCAACATGTGTCAGTTATGCCGCTCCCGCGGGATTATCCTCTGGGCACATGTGGGGTATGACCCTAAGCTACTACCAAGGTTTACTCAGCAAGTCAAGCAGGAGTAATACAGTTGCTATGGGTAACCAAGAACTTCTTCCCCCCAATCCCCACGTGGTGCGTGGTACCTGGTTTAGGTGACAGGTTCTCCTGTAGCGAGGGGGTCGGTGTTCTGGCTCCCTTCCCAACGGTCATTTTCCGTCTTGGGGGTCTTCTCGCCGGACTCCCCCACCATTTACCAAGCTCTTTTACCGAGCGGGGGAAGTCCGGCTACCTTCTTCGTCGTCGCCGCCGTCGTCTGGGGGGTCTCGATCCGCCTTCGGGGTCTTCCGGGGGTCTCTTCTGTTCTTGCGGCGGTCGTCGTCTTCCGCGCCGCCGGCGCCTTGTCCTTCTTCTTTTTCTTGTTCTTGTTCTTCTTCTTCCGATGTTGACAACCAGGAACAAACCTGCATTACCAAGGCCCTTAACCTGGCAACATGGTACAGGAAGGAAGAAGAACAAGAACAAGAACAAGAAGAAGGACAAGGCGCCGGCGGCGCGGAAGACGACGACCGCCGCAAGAACAGAAGAGACCCCCGGAAGACCCCCGAAGGCGGATCGAGACCCCCCAGACGACGGCGGCGACGACGAAGAAGGTAGCCGGACAAATGCACGCATGAGGTTTGCACTGGGTGCACAGGGGGACCCTATTCTGTCCTCATCAACATGGGGACAAGGTGCTTTGGGGTGGGGGGGCCGCAGGTACGGCTCAGGAGGGGGGGGGGGGCTAACAGCTTGCGAAGCTAGCGCGGCGGCATTTACTGCCTACGCTAGCTACGTACATGGTGCAGAGGTACTCTGGACTGGTGGAGAGGGCACGGGCTCAGCAACATGTGTCAGTTACAGTGAGTAGTGACATGGGACAAGTCGCTTTTCAGAGCACCTCTGTAATTTAATAATGCACACAATGTGAAAGCTCATCTCTAAGTCGAGGAACTGCCTTAATGTTATATTCTTCACATGACTGCAGTCTCCACCTGGTCCCTGGCATGTTGGGCACAACATACATCAAACTAAGGTGTGCAGTGACACAGCATAGCATGTTTGACAGAAGGACTCTGTACTTTTATTAACGCACACAGTGATACGGCTCATCTCTAATTTGGGGAATTGCCTTTGATTTTCACAAGAGGTGCAGCGAAATGAGAATTTCGGTGCCGAAACCGAAAATTCAGAATTCACGTGGTCGAAACAGAAACCTGAAATTGACGGTTTTTAAAAAATATATATATATTTTTTAATAAACAATTGTATTATATTAGACTTTTTAATTAATATGATACATTTAAATGAACATGAATTTATTGTCGGCCATTATTGGTACCTTAATCCTTAAAAATCCTGCTTGCTGCATTTTTGGTGCATATTTGGCAAACCGCACCAAAAACGCACCTCGCCACTGAAATGCATTAAAAAGGCTGCAGGAACGCATGAAAAATGCACCCGTGTTGAGTTTTTTATGCATATTTTGAGTCACATGACCTAACATAAGCAAGGTAACATCGTGTCAAAATTGTGGGCATTTTCTGCAGCCATTATTGGCACTTTTTTTTCAATGTTGAAAACCCTATTTTCAGCTGATAATTTTTAGCTGCTGAAATTTCAGTGCATCACAAATTTTCACAAAACTGCAGTCCTTGTCTGGTCTGGGGCATTGATGAGCATGTGTACGACGAAAGGTACCCCCACGTGCATGGCGAGTGGCCAATCCAACAGCCTCAGTTGTGCATGTTTCCCTATAAGACTACGCAGAGGGGTGTGTGTCCATTCCCTCCACTCCAATCTCAGATTACACTCAGCTCCCTGATCTATGCAGTGCAGTGTGACATTAAATCCCCGCCCCGGCCTTTTGGAGCTCAGAAATGCTGTGTACAATTGTGCTTTAGGAGGCTGTAGAGAAGAGGGAGCCCCAAAAAAACAGGTACAACTTATATAGGAGGATTTGTTTCCTATTTGCATATCACCTGAGGCCAGTCATTTCACTGGGCATATTGTAAGGGTTTACAACCACTTTAATAAAGCAGCACAAAAACCAATGTGCATGGCACAGCAGGTTGTACCAACCAATAAAAGTCACACACAATCTATATGATAAATGGTGAATTCTAACTGATCGTCTCTGCCTTGTTACATTGTCTGCATTGTCCCAGTACCTTCTACAATAACTCAAATTATTGCTACACGCCAAACAAAGTCCAATTCCCACAGAGCTTCACCCGCAGAGACTTTCCACACTCCGCTTTATAATTAGCAGCTCCATAAATCATTATTCCAATACATCATTTGTTACATGGAATCTCCTTGAGAATACACAAGCCCATCCACACACTGATGTCATTCTCGCCTCGGATTGTTCGGAGACAGAGCTGCATACAAACAAAATATTTCTCGGATCTGACAAAGTCATTCATGCGCAGACAAAAAGCTTTAGGTTTTCTCATCTGATTACGTCATTGATTTATATACCGAAACACAAAAGAGCCCGCGCCGCTAAAGTGTGCGAGAAAAGAGGGACAAACTACATGAACACTCCCCAGAAGGACCCTCTACAGGAAAAATGCCGCATCCATCAAATAGAAACTGAATTCAGCAGCTAGAAAGGGACCCACATTGAGCCCCGCGCTGCAGTGATCCTGGTCACAGTTATATACAACAAATGCAGATCACATGATTACATCATTATATACTGTATATAACTATACGCACAGTACTAGATATAATGCAAAGGTATAGGATGTAACAAACACCCTAGATCAGCCTTTCTCAACCTTTTCAACACAGAGGAACCCTGGAAATAATTATCCGGTCCTGGGGAACCCCTGCTAAAAATGAAAAAAACTCATCATACATTAGTGTGATGGTCAATGAGAAGAATGCTTCTTACACTTGTGGTTATTGGGAAGAATTACCCCCCAAGCCCCCGTACACACGGTCGGAAATTCTGATGGAAAATGTCTGATTTGACCATGTTGTCGTAAAATCCGCCCGTGTGTGGGCTCCATCTGACTTTTTCCGTCAGAATTTCCGACGTAAAAAATTTGAGATCCTGCTCTCAAATTTTCCGACAACAAAATCCGGACTTTTTCCGATCGTGTGTAGAGAATTCCGACGGACAAAGTGCCACGCATGCTCAGATCAAATTACGAGACCAAAGCTATTGGCTACTAGCCTCTACGTAGTTCCGTCGTACGCAACGAACGTCACCACGTTCAGAATGATCGGATTTTCCCACAACTTTGTCCGACCGTGTGTATGCAACACCAGTGTCGGACAAAATCCGTCGGAAAAAATCAGACGGATTTTGTGGTCGGAAATTTCCGACCGTGTGTACGGGGGCTTACAGATAACTAAAAAGATCAATGGTGTCCTTGAGAACTTACCTGAGAGGCAGAAATTGACCATTGCTCAGGGAACCACTAGCAACATCTAGAGGAACCCAAGGGTTCCACGGAACCCTGGTTGAGAAACCCTGCCCTAGATAAACAATTGCATACAAAACCATCTGGTCATATGTGGTTCAGCTTTTTTGATGCAGTCAGTTAACAAAAAACCTGAAACCAATTCCCCCATCCACTTTGAATGTCCTCCCTGCTGTTGTCATTGTATTCTGACAGAAGGACTCCCCCACCATCAAAATACATTGATCAGCGCTGCAGTCTATTGGTCTGATCAAATGGAATATTTCTAGCAGAACCATTCATGAGAAGTTGATTGTCAGATCGACTTCTCATGAACAGGAACTGCCACAGATGGATGGAAATTCACCCGGTTCCTACTAAACTTAAGCAGAGTGGCTTAGTGGTTAGCACTTCTGCTTTGCAGCATAGTTTCATAGTTAGTAAGGTTGAATAAAGACACCAGTCCAACCTGAGCAAGTGTCTACAACTGTCCTGATCCCTGCACACTCACATCGGTCCCTACCCTCAAGGAGTCCACAATCCAAGGTCCCCATTCATATACTAGTGACAATTTTTGGACAGAAGCCAATTAACCTACCTGCATGTCTTTGGATTGTGGGAGGAAACCAGAGTACCTGGAGGAAACCCACACAGGCACAGGGAGAACATGCAAACTCCAGGCAGGTAGTGTCGTGGTTGGGATTTGAACCAGTGACCCTTCTTACTGCTAGGTGAGAGTGCCAACCACTGCACCACCGGGCTCCTTAGTGTGAATCCTAACCAGGTTACTATCTGCATGGAGTTTGCATGTTCTCTCCATGCCTGAGTGGGTTCCTAACACACTCTAAATATACAGCCATGGCCAAAAGTCTTGAGAATGACACAAATATAAATTTTCACAAAGTCTGCTGCCTTCGTTTTTACGATGGCAATTTGCATTTACCGTATATACTCGAGTATAGGCCGTCCCGAGTATAAGCCGAGGCCCCTAATTCACCACAAAAAAATGGGAAAAACGTATTGACCCGTGTATAAGCCGAGGGTGAAATATGCAGCAGCTACTGTAAGTGGAAAAGAGTCAGCAATGCCCATCTGCAGCTGCATGTCCCCTGTACAGACCCCCGTGTCCCCTGTACAGCCTACCTGCGGCGATCCGCCGATCCGCCGGTTCTGGGTCCTCGGTTCTGGGTCCTCGGTCCTGTGTCCTCGGTCCTGTGTCCTCGGTCCTGTGTCCTCGGTCCCTCCCTGTACGATCTGGCAGCCGATGCAGTCCCGCTCTGTCCCCCCGTGTAAGGCGCCATTCCAATGATACAAAAACCGTGCCTCCTCCTCCTCCTCGTCCGTGATAGGAGGAACACTTTTTCCCCAGCAGTCAGTGTGCAGTGTTCCGCCTATCACGGACGTCCTCTCATCCTCGTCCATGAGATGAGAATGACAGGACGTCTGTGATAGGCGGAACACTGCACACTGACTGCTGGGAAAAAAGTGTTCCTCCTATCACGGAGGAGGAGGAGGAGGAGGCGCGGCTTTTGAAAACTGCCGTCTGTCTGCATGACAGGCTGTTCATGTAGGCAGACGGCGGTGACTCGAATATAAGCCGAGGGGGGGACTTTCAACCCTAAAAAAAGGGTTGAAAATCTCGGCTTATATTCGAGTACATACGGTACTCCAGAATGTTATGAAGAGTGATCAAATGAGTTGCAATTAATTGCAAAGTCCATCTTTGCCATGAAAATGAACTTAATCCCATGAAAAAATTTCCACTGCATTTGTAAAAAAAGCTTCAGGGCACCCAAGAAAGCCCAGCAAGCGCCAGGGCTGTCTCCTACAGTTTATCCAGCTGCGGGATCGGGGCACCACCAAGTAAAGAGCTTGCTCAGGAATGGCAGAAGGCAGGTGTGAGTGCATCTGACTTTTAGAAGATGGTCTGGTGTCAAGAAGAGCAGCAAGGAAGCCACTTCTCTCCAGGAAAACATAAGGGACAGACTGATATTCTGAGAAAGGTACAGAGATTGGACTGCTGAAGACTGGGGTAAAGTAATTTTCTCTGATGAATCCCCTTTCCAATTGTTTGCGGCATCAGGAAGAAACCTTGTCCAGAGAAGAAAAGGTGAACGCTACCATCAGTCCTGTGTCATGCCAACAGTAAAGCATCCTGAGACCATTCATGTGTGGGGTTGCTTCTCAGCCAAGGGAGTGGAGCTCATTCACAATTTTGCCTAAGAACACAACCATGAATAAAGAATGGTACAGAAACATCCTCCAAGAGCAACTTCTCCCAACCATCCAAGAACAGATTGGTGAGGAACAATGCCTTTTCCAGCATGATGGAGCACCTTGCCATGAGGCAAAAGTGATAACTAAAGTGGCTTGGGGAACAAAACATCAAAATTTTGGGTCCATGGCCAGGAAACTTCCCAGACCTTAACCCCATTGAGAACAGATTGGTGAGGAACAATGTCTTTTCCAGCATGATGGAGCACCTTGCTATAAGGCAAAAGTGATAACCAAAGTGGCTTGAGGAACAAAGCATCAACATTTTGGGTCCATGGCCAGGAAACTTCCCAGACCTTAACCCCATTGAGAACAGGTTGGTGAGGAACAATGTCTTTTCCAGCATGATGGAGCACCATGCTATAAGGCAAAAGTGATAACCAAAGTGGCTTGAGGAACAAAGCATCAACATTTTGGGTCCATGGCCAGGAAACTCCCCAGGCCTTAATCCCATTGAGAACTTGTGGTCAATCCTCAAGAGGCAAGTGAACAAAAAAGCCCACGAATTCTGACAAACTCCAAGCATTGATTATGCAAGAATGGGCTGCCATCAGTCAGGATGTGGCTCAGAAGTTGATTGACAGGTCAGGGCTGCAAATACTGCAAATATTGACTCTGCATAAACTTAATGTAATTGTCAATAAAAGGCTTTGACACTTCTGAAATGCTTGTAATTATACTTCAGTATACCATATAGTAACATCTGACAAAGATCTAAAACCTCTGAAGCAGCAGACTTTGTGAAAATTAATATTTGTGTCATTCTCAAAACTTTTGGCCACAGCTGTACTAAAAAAAAAAAAAAAAAGCTACAAGCAGGCTGATTATTGCAGAAGAGACATGCTGTGGGGTTGATTTACTAAAGGCAAACAGACTGTGCATTTTGCAAAGTGCAGTTGCTCTAGAGCTTAGTAAATGGGGTAAACCTTCACTTTGCAAAGAACACTCAATCGTGTGCAAGGAAAATAAAAAAAAAGACAGCATTTTTTGCTTGCACATGATTGGATGATGGAAGTCAGGACAGCTTCCCCTCATTTACTAAGCTCTGGAGCAACTTCACTTTGCAAAGTGCACAGTTTATTTGCCTTTAGTAAATCAACCCCTCAGCATGTCTCTTCTGCAATAAAATAACCCTACCCGCCTGCTCACTGTCTTCCTTACTATGTGCACTGCACAGTTCACTATACTTTCCAGCACAGTGCCTGTGTGCCGGGCTGACTGAACACCTGTGCATGCATGGGAGTTACATCATCCTGTGCTGGCCAATCACAATGGCTGAAGACTGGCACCTGGAAGAAGCCAGTGAGAAGATGTTGGTGCCAGCAAGAGTCCATGAGGGCATCAGATTATTGGATCTAAGGTGAGGATTTAAGAGTTTAGTTCTGCTTAGATTGGTCCCTGTCCAAACTGGCCCTAGTATGTGCCTGTATGATAGAGACCTTAACAGCTTCCCGACCGCCTAACGCAGATATACTGCGGCCCGGTCGGGAGCTCCGTGACCCCGGCCGAGGGACCAGCGGACGCGATCGCCGCTGGTGTCCCGCGATCGGCTCACGGAGCTGAAGAACGGGAGAGGTATGTGTAAACAAACCTCTCCCCGCGCTTCCTACTCTGCCTGTCATTGATTGGCTGTTCCCGGCCAGCCCCGCCCCCTAATGTAAAAAAAAAAACACACACACATCACAGCCCATAACCCCTCCCCTCCCCCTAGTGGTTAACTCTTTCACTACAACTGTCATTTATACAGGAATCAATGCATTTAAATAGCATTGATTGCTGTATAAATGACAATGGTCCCAAAAAAGTGCCAAAAATGTCCGATGTGTGTCCGCCATAATGTCGCAGTCACAATGAAAATCGCTGATCGCCGCCATTACTAGTAAAAAAAAAAATTAATAAAAATGCTATAAAACTATCCCCTATTTTGTAAACGCTATAACTTTTGCGCAAACCAATCAATAATCGCTAATTGCGATTTTTTTTTTACCAAAAATATGTAGAAGAATACGTATCGGCCTAAACTGAGGAAAAAAAATGTTTTTTTATATATTTTTTGGGGATATTTATTATAGCAAAAAGCAAAAAATATTGCATTGTTTTCAAAAATTGTCGCTCTATTTTTGTTTATAGCGCAAAAAATAAAAACCGCATGGGTGATCAAATACCACCAAAAGAAAGCTCTATTTGTGGGAAAAAAAGGACGCCAATTTTGTTTTGGAGCCACGTCGCACGACCGCGCAATTGTCAGTTAAAGCGACGCAGTGCCGAATTGCAAAAAGGGGCCTGGTCCTTTGGCTGCCAATTGGTCCGGGGCTGAAGTGGTTAAAGAGGAAGTAAAGCCTCCTTTTTTTTTTTTTTAAACGGAACCTGCAAGGCAAAGGCATAATGAGCTAGTATGCATAGCATGCGCCGTAGACAGCAATGCCTGTTTTTTTTCTAAATATCTCCTAAACCATGTAGGTTTAGGAGATATTTATTGGACCTACATGTAAGCCTTAATCTAGGCCTACCTGTAGGCCAAAGTGGTTTGTAAGGGTTTACAACCACTTTAAAGCAGGACTTCACCCAAAAGGGGTGCTTGAAGTCCTTCTCCCACCTCCTCTGCCACATTTAGCGTGTAATTTTTTGGGGGTTGGAGCAGGTACCTAAATTAAACAGGTTCACCAAAGCCAGTAGTTCTCAACTCCTGTCCTCAGGGCCCACTAATGCCACGTACACACGGTCGGACTTTCCAATGGCAAATGTGCGATCGGAGCTTGTTGTCGGAAATTCCGACCATGTGTAGGCTCCATCGGACAGTTTCCATCGGAATTTCCGTTGCACAAAATTTGAGATCTGGTTCTCAAATTTTCCGACAACAAAATCCGTTCTCGTAAATTCCGATCATGTGTAGACAATTCCAACGCACAAAGTGTCACGCATGCTCAGAATCAAGCAGAAGAGCAGCACTGCCTATTGAACTTAATTTTTCTCGGCTCGCCATACGTGTTGTACGTCACCGCGTTCTTGACGTTCGGAATTTCCGACCAACTTTGTGTGACCGTGTGTATGCAAGATAAGTTTGAGCCAACATCCGTCGGAAAAAAAACATGGGATTTTGTTGTCGGAATGTCCCATCGTGTGTACGTGGCATAACAGGCCAGGTTTGCAAGATAACTGAAATACATCACAGGTGACATCATTTGCTGCTCAGTGATTGCAGTATTCTAGTCTGCATCTCCCCAAGGTAATACTTAAAATCTGGCCTGTTAGTGGGTCCTGAGGACAGGAGTTGAGAACCACTGACCTAAGCTTTTCCGAGCGGAAGTTCAGTTTTATGGGACACGTCACAGTAGGATTGCCACCTCATCCCTTTAAACCCAAATACATATGAATTACACAGGTTCTGAGGCTAATTTAATGCAGGTAAGGCACCAAGTGAGTTTAGTTACCATATTAATCACCCACAGAACCTGTGTAATTAATATATGTTCAGGTTTAATCAAATCATTCCCTGCATCTATTACCTTTTGTACCACCACCCCCTCCCTTTAGAATGGAAGCTCTACGAGCAGGGCCCTCCTGTCCCCTCTGCATTGAACTGTACTGTAATTGTGCTCTCCCCCCTCTACATTGTAAAGTGCTGCATAAACTGTTGGCGCTATATAAATCGTGTTTACTAATAATAATGAGGTGGTAACAGTTAACATTCCAGCGCCGGGAACCCAAAGGCTAGTGAAGAACTAGCATGGTTGAGGACAGCGCTGGATCCTGAGACAGGTAATGCCGCGTACACACAAGCAGATTTTCCATCAGAAAAATCTTTGATGTTTTTTTCCGACAGAATTCCGCTCAAGCTTGGCTTGCATACACACGGTCACACAAATTCGCTGAACTTTCGACCGTCAAGAATGCGGTGACGTACAACACTACGACGAGCCGAGAAAATTAAGTTCAATGCTTCCGAGCATGCGTAGGAATTTTGCGCGTCGGAATTGCTACAGACGATAGGAATTTCCAATCTGAACTTTTTCCGAAATTCCGATCGTGTGTACGTGGCATTAGTGTCCTTTTATTAAAAGTCAGCCGCTACAGGATTTGTAGCGGCTGACTTTTTTTTCTTTCTAGAGTGAAGAACCTCTTCAAATTGGCCATACACCAAGTGGCAGCTGTCAGAATACAACTGGCATAGCAAGACATTCATCCACTTATGCTGTATACCATGGATGGAGGAACCTGTTTTTTTTTTTTTATAATCTAGCTGTATATCACCAGCCTAAGATTGTAGGAACTGATGTGAATGTCCAATATGTAAACTGCTGATGATATACAAATATGGTACCTACAGTATAATAGCATAAAAATATTGGTCACAGCATGTATATGACTGTAGGTTAAAGTGCTGCAGAGCCGGTCAGAGGGAGATCCTTCCCATCTCCCCATTGGCACACAGAGCAATAATACGCACAGGGTGATTAGGGTGTGCCCAGGCACACCCAACACACCCCATGTGCATGCCTATGTACAACACAGCGATGATGTCACATCTACTTTTATGGCCCTTTATGGCTACTGAGAAATATATTTTATTGAAAGTTTTTGTGCTCAGAGTTTAGCTTTAATAAAGCATTAAACAGCTCCACATATATGACGGCTCCAGTTTACTTTATGCAGTACATACTGCAATATCCATTGGCACCTTGGCCCACAGTTATATGCATGTTGATTTTTAGCTGGTAAATCAGTTCATATTTGATGAATGTTTGGGAAAATTGTAATCATGTGTGTGATATATATATATATATATATATATATATATATATATATATATACACACATTTACACACACATACAGTTGTGCTCATAAGTTTACATACCCTGGCAGAATTTATGATTTCTTGGCCATTTTTCAGAGACTATGAATGATAACACAAAATCTTTTCTTTCACTCATGGTTAGTGTTTGGCTGAAGCCATTTATTATTAATCAACTGTGTTTACTCTTTTTAAATCATAATGGCAACAGAAACTACCCAAATGACCCTGATCAAAAGTTTACATACCCCAGTTCTTAATACCGTGTATTGCCCCCTTTAATATCAATGACAGCTTGAAGTCTTTTGTGGTATTTGTGGATGAGGCTCTTTATCTTCTCAGATGGTAAAGCTGCCCATTCTTCTTGGCAAAAAGCCTCCAGTTCCTGTAAATTCTTGGGCTGTCTTGCATGAACTGCACATTTGAGATCTCCCCAGAGTGGCTCAATGATATTGAGGTCAGGAGACTGAGATGGCCACTCCAGAACCTTCACTTTATTCTGCTGTAGCCAATGACAGAACGGCTTGGCCTTGTATTTTTGATCATTGTCATGTTGGAATGTCCAAGTACGTCCCATGCGCAGCTTCCTGGCTGATGAATGCAAAATGTTCCTCCAGTATTTTTTGATAACATACTGCATTCATCTTGCCATCAATTTTGACCAAATTTCCTGTGCCTTTGTAGCTCACACATCCCCAAAACATCAGCGATCCACCTCTGTGTTTCACAGTAGGAATGGTGTACCTTTCATTATAGGCCTTGTTGACTCTTCTACAAATGTAGCGTTTATGGTTGTGGCCACAAATCTCAATTTTGGTCTCCTCACTCCAAATGACTTTGTGCCAGAAGATTTAAGGGTTGTCCCTGTGCTGTTTGGTGTATTGTAAGCTGGATACTTTGTGGCATTTGCGTAGTAATGTCTTTCTTCTGGTGACTCAACCATAAAGCCCATCTTTCTTCAAGTGCCTCCTTATTGTGCATCTTGAAACAGCCACACTCAATGTTTTCAGAGAGTCCTGTATTTCACCTGAAGTTATTTGTAGGTTTTTCTTTGCATCCCAAACAATTTTCCTGGCAGTTGGGGCTGCAATTTTAGTTGGTCTACCTGACCGTGGTTTGGGTTCAACAGAACCCCTCGTTTTCCACTTCTTGATTAGAGTTTGAACACTGCTGATTGGCATTCTCAAATCCTTGGATATCTTTTTATATCCCTTTCCTGTTTTATACAGTCCAACTACCATTTCTGGCAGATCCTTTGACAATTCTTTTGCTTTCCCCATGACTCAAAATCCAGAAACGTCAGTGCAGCACTGGATGAAAGATGCAAGGGTCTGTCAGGAGTCCAGAAACTCATCAACCTTTTATACACACACTAATTACAAGCAAACAGATCACAGGCGAGGATGGTTACCTTTAGTAGCCATTCAAACCCCTTTGTGTCAACTTGTGTGCATGTTATCAGGCCAAAATCACCAGGGTATGTAAACTTTTGATCTCGGTCATTTTGGTAGTTTCTGCTCTCATTTTGATTTAAAAAGAGTAAACACGATTGATAATAATTGGCTTCAGCCAAACACTAACCATGAGTGAAAGAAAAGTTTTTGTGTTATCATTTATATTCTCTGAAAAATGGTCAAGAAATCATAAATTCTGCCAGGGTATGTAAACTTATGAGCACAACTGTATATAATGACAATTGTATTAAAGAGCACACACATTATATATATATATATATATATATATATATATATATAGAGTGCGTGTGTGTGTGTGTGTGTATGTGTATATATATATATATATATATATATATAAATATGAGAGATCTATATCCATATAGGTTACATATAAATATAAATATATCCAAAATATAAATATAAATATATATATATATATATATATATATATATAGATATATATATATATATATATATATATTATATATATATATATATATATAAAAAATTGTTGTTTTTTTTTTTTTTTTTTTTTTTTTTTTTTTTTTTTTATATCATTATTTCCAAAACAGTGAACCTGTTTAGGCTATTGTTCTGATACAATAGCTTTATTTTTATTTTCTTAGCAGTGAATATCTTTTCCTTTTTTTTAGAGGGTAATTTTGATATTCTGTTCATTTATTTAACGCCAACATAACCCCCGGCGTGTCCCTGTATACACAGAAGGCCTTTATTGAAGGGAAAGGTTACACACATAAAATCACATTTCAATACAATGCTGACTTGACAATCCTGAACCATGTCAAGAACAAATCCTCTTACACTGATAACCGCCAATGTATTTTGTCTCAGCTGGGGTAAGATGTTCCGTGTTAGCCGCTGACAAGCATACAAAGCAAAATGAGAATGGATGCTTGTGTCAGCCTTCTAAAGCTACATCTGAACCCTAGTTTTCTAAAACACTGCGTATCACAAAGAATTACCACGGGTTTCTCCAAATACCGTGTTCACCTTTTTTTCTCAATCTTTGTAGCATTTCAGTGCTGCTGATCTACCGCATTCTCTTGCAGGCACTTCCTATCTACGTGCACTTGCACCAATGGCAGCTAAATGTCATTGCTTAAGACGGGCTTCCCGATAGTGACATTGACAGACCATGAAAGCTCAGTGAGCTTTTGTACAGTCACTTCTAGTCTTCGCCAGAAATGTATGCACCAGGGTGACAACATATGAGAGCAACTGGGGACAGAGCGTTGTCACCCTACAACAGGAAGTGCCTGATTAAGTCAAGGCAGCATCACCAGGGATTATTTTAGTGAAAGCTGCAGCTTTGAAAATATTAAAGTGACTTTTGAAATCACAGTTTATATGAGTATTTAGTGACTGGGATTACATCTACATGAGGTAGAACTCCAGCCTACAGATCTTATGCTTTGTCTATATGTGAAAAAGAAGCCTCCAAAACAAGATTAATGCTCCGGAGTGGCAAGATAAATATTTGCTTGTCTTCTTGCAGTGCTCTGGGCATTGCTGCTATCGGTCATTTCCAGTTTTCACAAATACCGTGTCCCTGGCTGAATGCTGTGGTTCCTCCTGCCAACCCCTAAGTCACTATGATGTCATAAGGCTCCACCATAAGCCCCCACTCACACTATGCAGGTGCAATGGAGAATGCAAGAGTTTTTATGTGTTTTCTGTGCGTTTCCAAGCGTGGCATGTAGGACAGCCCATTTATTTCAATAGGCTTCCCTATGTTTTTCAAAATTGTGTCGAACCAAAACGCATGGTGCTGTGGAACCATGTGTTTTGGGGTGCATGAAAATGCATGCATTAGCAGATGCCTGGGGGTGCCATTATTAATGGTCAGCTAAAGGGCTGCACACTTCTGTCCATGTTGAGAAAGCATGTGATTTTACACACATTGCTGACATGCACAATTGTGAACACAGCCTTATAGTTGCTGTAAAGCTTGGTCAAGGGCAAATCACCCACCACCACCCCACCTGCTGATTCTACAATGAAGGAGATCTTCCTAATGAATTCTCTGCCATATACTTAGCATTTTCCATACAAGTCCCCAACCCCTCTCCTTGCATTTTAAAGCTGCACTCCAAGAAAAGCAAAAATCCTCCCTTGCAGTAGCGCCCCCTCCTGGTTAAATGCTTAATTACATCAAATGCAGTGAAAGGAATTGCTGTGTACTATGAACGGTTAAGGTTTTTCCATTATATGTAACACTTCCGCATACTTTAATGCCCCATACATTTTACGACGGAAAATGTCCGATCGTGTGTGGGCTCCATCGGGCTCCAAATTGAGATCCTGCTCTCAAATTTTCCGACAACAAAATCCGATCAGACTTTTTCCGATCTTGTGTAGAGAATTCCGACGGACAAAGTGCCACGCATGCTCAGATCAAATTACGAGACCAAAGCTATTGGCTAAAAGCCTCTACGTAGTTCCGTCGTACGCAACGAACGTCACCACGTTCAGAATGATCGAATTCTCTGACAACTTTGTCCGACCGTGTGTATGCAACACCAGTGTCGGACAAAATCCGTCGAAAAAAATCCGACAGATTTTGTGGTCGGAATTTCTGACCGTGTGTACGGGGCATTAGGCTTGTTCACACAGGGGCAACCCGACTTACAGCACGACTTTGCGAGGCGATTTGGAGGCAACTTCAGTGCGACTTTGCGCAACTTACGTAATGCAACTTAAAGTTGCCTCCAGGACAGGCGACTTTGGCTGTGGCCAATCACAGAATAATCAGCTCTGTGGGAGGGATGGAGGGGGTTGCCTGGGTAAACGTGGGAAGTACCTTTGTAAATTATTTATTTTTCCTGTAAAGTCGCTTCAATATAGATGGAGATCTGACTTGGAGGCGACTTCCATTGAAATCTATGGGTACAAGTTGCCTATAAGTCACCTTGAAGTACTACAGGAACCTTTTCTGAAATCGGAGCGACTTCAGTAGTATACATTAAGATGGCTCTCATTGATTATAATATAATTCCTAATGTCAAGCGACTTGGGGCGACTTGAGGTCTGACAAGTCGGATCCCAAGTCGCGGTAGTGTGAACCGAGCCTAAGTGCCGGTTCACACTACGTGCCGGTTCACACTACGTGCCAGTTAACACTGGGGCAACACGACTTACAGCGCGACTTAGCAAGGCAACTTGGAAGCAACTTCAACGCAACTTCAACGTGACTTTAAGTTATTTACAACACAACTTCAAGTCGCCCCCAGGCCAGGCGACTTTGGCTGTGGCCAATCACAGAATAATCAGCTCTCTGGGAGGGTGGGGTTTGCCTGAGTAAACAAATTTATTTTCCTGTAAAGTCGCTTCAATATAGATGGAGATCCGACTTGGAGGCGACTTCCATTGAATTCTATGGGTACAAGTCACCTAGAAGTCGCCTTGAAGTAGTACAGGAAGAGCTGGTTCACACCAGGGCGACTCAGGATCTGACTTCAGGTCGCCCCGAGACGCCCCAAGTTGTCCCAAGTCGCGCTGTAATGTTAATCTATGGAGCCGTCTCAATGCACACTACTGAAGTCGCTCCGACTTCAAAAAAAGGTTCCTGTACTACTTCAATCCGACTTCTAGGTGACTTGTTCCCATTGATTTCAATGGAAGTCGCCTCCAAGTCGGATCTCCATCTATTTTGAAGCGACATTACAGGAAAATAAATTTGTTAACTCAGGCAAACCCCACCCTCCCAGAGAGCTGATTATTCTGTGATTGGCCACAGCCAAAGTTGCCTGGCCTGGGGGCCACTTGAAGTTGTGTTGTAAATAATTCAAAGTCTCGTTGAAGTTGCTTCCAAGTTGCTTCCAAGTCACGTTGAAGTTGCTTCCAAGTTGCCTTGCTAAGTCGCGCTGTAAGTCGTGTTGCCCCAGTGTGAACCGGCACATATCACCTCTTTACCAAATTAAAAACCCAAAATGCAGTGTTAATAACCCCAAACGTTCACAAATCATCAACCAATCATATGACGTCAGTGTTTGCATTTTTTACAGTTATCGCATTTTGCTCTACATTCACAAAATTTGCAGATTTTCCTGCTAAACCAACAATTTTCTAGGTTTGCCTCCAGCACACATAGATCAGCTCATTCCCGGCCAATACTCCAATTCTTCTACCAGCCCAGATCTGGCCTGTGCACTCATTTTTGCAGAGAACATTTCCATATTTGATATTGATTCTATAAGCCATTAGAGAATGCAATGAAACTGCTGTTTTCACAAGCCTGACATTTGAGTGTTTCATTCAAAAACATTCCCTTAGTATTCCAGGCCCGGGACTTAGATGGTGCACTAAGCTCCTTCCTTGTCTGACTCTGCATTATTATGAACCGTCCGTGATTTCTGGGGGGGCAATCGCAGGTCTCGGGGACCTCCCCCGCAAACTTTTCATCCTTGAAAACATGAGGTTTTCAACTGCAGAATAAAATCATTGTTTTATTGTGTTTATACTGCCAAGCCTGCCTCACGTATGTTTTTATGTGCATTTTGGAACACACAAAAACTCATGTGTCATAAAAATACATTGACGTTCACATCTGTCCACTGCAATGGTAAAATGAAGGCATGCAGTCCAATTCTCTGTGCATTTTTATCTGCTGTAATACCCAACAGAATAAAGAATATGCATGAAGATGCATGTACATCGCACATTAACCACTTGCTTACTGGGCATCTAAACCCCCCTCCTGCCCAGACCAGTTTTCAGCTTTTCAGCACTGTCACTCTTTGACAATTGCGCGGTCATACAACACTGTACCCAAATGACATTTTTATCATTTTTTTTTTCCCACAAATAGAGCTTTTTTTTGATCACTTCTGGGTTTTTTATTTTTTGTTAAAAAAATAAAAAAATACCAAATAAAAAAAAAAAAAAAAACGTTTTATATTTTGTTAATAAATTTTGCAAACAGGTACCGTATTTATTGGAGTAAAACACGCAACTTTTTCCCCTTAAGATCAGGGGGAAATCGTGGGTGCGTGTTATACGCCGATTCGTAGCTCCGTCGACATTTACGAGCCGAGTCAAGTGTACTGTGTACTCGGCTCCGCTCGCGGTCACGCCCAGTCCCGCCTCCCTAGCCTTTACGTCCCGCCATTGGCCCAGTGTTGTGTCCATCATAGGTAGTTTTTCTCCTTCATTGATGTACGCTGATGAGGCTGCACTGATGGGCACTGATAGGATGCACTGATGGGCACCGATAGACTGCATTGATGGGCACTAATAAGACGGCACTGATGGGCACTAATAAGAGGGCACTGATAAGGCGGCACAGGTGGGCACTGATTGGTGGGCACTGATGGGTGGCACTGATGGGCGGAACTAAAGGGCATTGATAGGTGGCACTGAAGGGCACTAATAGGTGGCACTGATTGCTGGCACTGATGGGTGGCAGTTATGGGCACTGATTGGCACTGGTAGGTGACACTGCTAGGCAGCACTGCTAGGTGGCACTGATGAGGCACTGATTAGCACCACTGGTGGACATTGATAGGTGGCACTTATAGGTGGCACTGATTGCTGGCACTTACGTACCGTGGGCACTGATTGGTGGGCACTGATTGTGGCACTGGCAGGTGGTATTGGTGGGCACATATGAGGCTCTTCCTCTTCGGGACCAATGTCCCTTCAAACAGAAGCCGGTGATCTGCTTTTTTTTTCTCCTCACACTGTCAGCGTGAGAAGAAAACAAAAAAACGATTACGGATCCTCTGTTTAATTACGTGATCAGCTGTCATTGGCTGACAGCTGATCACGTGGTAAGGGGCTGGGATCAGCCCCTTTCTCGGATCTGTGATTGCCCGAGTCTCATTGACCCGGGTGATCACAGTGCGTGCCCTTCAGGGGAGTGTGGCGAGCCTGCAAAGGGGAGGACGTCAATAGATGTACTCCTGGCAAAGCAGATCTGCGCTGTAGCCGTCATTCAGCTATAGCGCGGATCTGAAGCAGTTAAAGTGTTACTAAAACCAAGATTATGAAAACACAAAGTGGAGAAGATTCCTTACTTTGTGTCCTCCCAAGAGAAAAAAAAAACTCTCTAGCAATACAAACCTCTGCACATTCTCGGTTTTTTTCTTGGGAGAGTGCCTGTGATCAGCACAGAGCCAATCAGCACTGACCAGACAGAGGGTCAGGAGTCATCATCAGCCCCCATAGGACATAGGACAATCAGGGGAGAATGAAAACGCCTCCTACAAGCTTTAACCAGTGCTCTGCTGGACACTGATAGAAGTCACAAGGGGAGGGCTCTCCAGGTGATGTGATATTAATGTGTGTTTATGTAATATAATTACGGGGAAGAGAGCTCCGGCGGGTCACAGAAGAGCAGAGCGGCGCTATAATGAAGGTATTTGGCACAATTATATTACAGAAACACACACATTGTACATTATATACTACTGTAATATAGTGCATTATAGGATTTTACAAGCATTTAACTTGTCATGCAGGGAGAGAGAGGGGGAGAGAAGACAGCACATTACATGGTAAGACCTACCCCGAAAATAAGCCCTACTGTGTCTTTTGTTGCCAAAATGAATATAAGACCCGGGCTTATTTTCGGGGAAACGGTATATCGGATTGTATCATTCGTTTTGTTGCCTTCTATTGGTTGTACTGGATAAGACTTGTCTTTTTTTTTTTTCCAACCAAAGTAACTATATAATTTATATCCCTGTTTGTACTGTTTAAAGTGGAACTTCCCCCAAAAGGGGCTCCTCCCCCCTCCGCTATCACATCTATTTTGAGGAGGTGTGTCCGAGTGCCCGCGCATTTTTGCATGTTCCTGCGTGTCGCATCACATTTTTGGGCAGTCCATTCCTTTCAATGGGCTGTCCGATGCCTCTGAAATGCGCAGATGCGATTTTTAAAAATCAGGCCACACCAAAACGCACGGGGGGTTGATTTATTAAAGACAAAGAGACTTTGCAAGTGCAGTTGCACTCTACAAGGGAATTTCCATTTACTAAGTTCTGGAGCAAACTCCCTTGTACTGTAGAGTGCAACTGCAAAGTAAACAGTCTCTTTGCCTTTAGTAAATAAACCCCCATGCGTTCTGGTGAGACGTGATTTTAAAAATCGCATGTGCATTTTACAGGCATAGCATGGCGGACAGGAACATGCGGGCATTTTCTAGATGCATGGGGGTGCCTTTAAGAATTCATGGCATCTGTGCATTTCTACAAAGACAATGCGATTTTACACACCTTCCGGGCACCACACCTGGTGTCATCGAGCCCCTTAAATTTACTTTTTTCTGAGTTACCGAAAAAGGAACAAAAAATAAAAATAAATCTAAAGTCATAGTAAAGTTCTAACCTTGTATGTAAATACTTCCAGGTCTGAAGCCGGGGGATCAGTGCCGCAGCCAGGCACACAGAATTTTCCCATAGAGCTCAGCAATTGCAAAGTTATTTTATTCTTTCCAAAAAAAGCAGAAATGTTCACTTACCCACCGAGAGCTGCACGGGGCCAAAAGCGAGCGCCAGCTGGACCCCGAGGAGCAGAGCCAGGAGCTGACCTAGAAATGGGAGCGCTTTCCTGACTCCTCTCATTCCATGACACATCTTTCACCAGGAGCCGGCATCCAAGCCACGGCGCAGACCTGCAGGAGGGCACAGAGGTGTGTTACTGGTCACCAACCTGGGCACCCATCCCCACCACCTCCTATGTAGGTGCATTACCCCCCCTGTGCAGGCAATAACAGACAATGGCATGGAGAAGAAGGGCAGAGCATGCAGAATAGAGCTGGGGGTGGTGGGAGAGGAGGACTCACGTGTGTCCAGCAAGGGGCAGCTGTGTGCTGTATAGGAAGAGAGGTGCATGGCCCCCCTATGTCACCTCCTAGTGTGACATGTCACCCAGATCTGTCCTCCTATCTATACCTCTTCCCATCCAGGAGGGGAGCACCTCCCTCCTCCCTCATCAGACATGCATGTCCCCCCCCCCCCTCCTCCTCCTCCCCCCTCCTCCTCCTCTTCTGCACGGATATTGCATCTTGATAAGGTCAAGGGGATGACAGGAGCCTGCCATGCACTGACTTCTACCCAGCACCTCCAAGGTTAATCCCCCCCTCCCTCCCCCTCCCCCTCATTGCCAGGCATGAGATGAGATTTACCTGCAGCAGACACAGCCAGGGGCTCCCCCAGGAGCTCACACCTCCTCCTCCCTCTCACTCCCCTTCCTCTGCCTTGTCTGTGACTGCTACATTCTACGCTTCACCTGCCAGGCGCGCCCCCGGGCCTCTGCTGGCTGCTGCGGGAGCGCGCGTGCAGGGAGCTCTCCAGGGTCCTGAAACCATCAGGGCTGCTGTGCCGGGGAGTCACGGAGGAGCTACTGAAGACAATTTCCATGTCATCGCTCTCATAGAATATTGATTTTACTTCATTATGTTACTGTTTATTTATTTATTTTGTTACTATTTATTTATTTTATTTTTATATTATTGTATTTTATTTAAATTAATATATTTATATTATTTTTTTTTTTTTTTTTTACTATTTATTTATTTTATTTTTATATATTGTATTTTATTTAAATTAATATATTGTATATTATTTTTTTTACTATTTATTTATTTTAGTTTTATATTATTGTATTTTATTTAAATTAATATATATTTTATATTTTTTTTTTTTACTATTTTTTTTATTTTTAAATTATTTATATTATTATATTTTATTTATTTAAATTAATATATATTTTCTACTATTTTTATTTATTTATTTTGTTACTATTTTTTTACTATTATATTTTATTAATTTAAACGTATGTATATTTGTATTTATTTTTTGCTTTACTATTTCTTTTATTTTTTTATTATTTATATTTTGTATTAATTTAATCAATATATTATATTTTATTTATTTGTTATTTATTTACTTTTATTGTTTTTACTCTATTTTGTTACTATTTATTTTATTTTTTTTTAATTATTTGAGTTATCTAAATTGTTATATTATTTTTATTATTTATTTTATTGTTTTTGACAATTTTTTCTTTTACCTTTTTTACATTTTTTCTACTATTTATTTGAATTTATTATATTATATATTTTTTTGTTTTTATTTATTTTATTAATTTTACATTTCTGCATTACTATTTTGTTTATATTATTATATTTTTATTTATTATTATTTTTTAATTCTCTATTTTACTCTATTTTGTTACTATTTGTTTTATTTTATATTATTAATATAATTGTATTTAATTTAATTAATATATTGCATTTCATTTAATTAATATATTATATTTATATAAAATATTTTGCTATTTATGTTATTGTTTTTACTCTATTTGACTATTTTATTTATTTTATAAATTTTACTCTTCTGCATTACTATTTATTTTATTTTTATATTATTACATTTTATTTGTTTATATTATTATATTTTATATATTTATGTATTCTTTTTATTTTTTAACTCTCTATTTTTACTCTATTTTGTTACTATTTATTTTTATGTAATTATATTGTATTTAATTAAATTAATATATTTATAAAAATTATTTTACTATTTATGTTATTGTTTTTACTCTATTTGGTTACTATTTATTTTATTTTTATATTATTTATATTATTATATTTTATTTTATTTGAATAATATAAATTTTATACTATTTTTATTTATTTATTTTGTTACTATATATTATTTTATTATTATATTTTATTCATTTAAACATATATATATTTTTATTTATTTTTGTGTTACTATTTCTTTAATGTTTTTTATTATTTATATTATTTATTATTCATTTAATCAATCTATTATATTAAATGTATTTGTTATTTATTTACTTTTATTGTTTACTCTATTTTGTTACTATTTATTTTATTTTATATATTATTTTTTTTTTTTTTAGTCTTGTGTCTATATATATTATATTTAATGTATTTCGATTTTTATTATTTATTTTATTGTTTTGACATATTTTTTTCCATGTTCCCTCAGTTTGTCTTTTTTGTTTTTTTTTTTTTTTTTTGCTTCTATTTATTTTGATTTTATATTATTATATTTCCTTTTTTTGTTTTACAAGATCTCTTGTGTCCCACCTATGATGTCATATTCTGAATTGCATTGAATATTATAATGGTTTGGTGTCTGCTGACACCTAGTGGTGGTGCAGAACAGCAGCAACTTATTATGTTACCTTGGTATGTTCTTGTTTCCCCCTCTTGTTTGGTGCTGGGTGATGCAGCTCTAGGGATTTCCTCTCACTTCCTGTTTTGGCTATGGGACAGGAAGTGAAGGGAAATCTCTGCAATGGGGCACAGATAGCGAAAAGAAATCTGAGAGGGGGTTATACCCGCACAACACAACATCATACAGGATGGGACTTTAAAGGTGCTGAAAGACCCCCTCTCAGAATGAAAGTCAATACATTGTCGAAGATAAAAAAGTGTTTATTAGAAAATGGTAAAAGACATACTAGGGGTCTAACCCCTAAAAACAACAGTGGTTGTTCCTACACATAATCTTAGACCAGAGTTTGCCTTCCGCATGTAATATCATATATATGACAAATAATGATAGTAAATTGAAAATCCAGTATCGGTTACAGCAGGCAATGATAATTCATCCCATACCATCTCCGCAATGGGGTACAGATAGCGAAAAGAAATCTGAGAGGGATTAAAAACGGGTTGCACATGATAAACATACTTAACTGCATGATAGTAGGCACCCCATGATTCCAGCTAAAAATTTTAGAAATGGTTAGACATTAGGTTGGGTTTTTATTTCTGTCTGGGTCCCCACTTTCTCATCCGCCCCTGTTCCCTTCATCCCCTCATTATGCCTCGCAAAGCCATACACCCCACCCATTGTGCACCCCAGTCCCTCAACCCCCTTATTACTAGCCCCAACTCCATACAGCCGCCGCCCCCCCCCCCGTAGGCTCACCAGTAGTTGGAGCAGTTTCAGGGGATGCCAGTTGGCGGTGGTCCTGGGGAGGAGGAGGAGCAACGCACTGCCATACACCCAGCACGAGTACACCACCCACTCCTTAACTCTGCCCACTCCGAACTAGAACCGCCCAGCTGGACCCACCCACATAGTTTAAAAGAGAGATGAGGGAGTGCGCCCCTGACAGGATCAGAACAGGAGCATGCACAGTCTCATCTCCTGCCTCTGCTCACCCTAAATCCCTACTAAGTTCAGACCTCTAAGAATTTTGCACTCAGGGCAACCTCCCCTGTGGCCCCACCCACGCTACGCCACTTGGTCACCACTTGGAGATTTCCCCTCACCCCATTGTTCCGGTCACCTCTGTCAATTTTTATGTTTCCCCACTATCTGTGAAAATTCTGCTTCCTAATTACACTGCAGTGCTCTGTGCTGGCATAGCTGAGTAATAGACACACCCCTTATCACAAGCTTCTTCTCGTAGACTTGTATTGCATATCAGAGGAGAGAGCATGTCTGACCAGGTCTGTTACATTACTGAGTGCACCGGACTGAACTCTGGTGCCTATTTGATTACACATTCATATTTAGGCACCCATGCACAGCTCAAATAAGAGGTAAGACTGTGAAAATGGAGTCTATCTGACTGTATACCACTTTCCATGAATTCAACTGGGCTGTAATGCCAACGGTCACATTGATAGGTGTACGCTGAACAAAGAAACATTTAAAGGGCTAGTGTCAATGTACAAATACAGATTCAGGTGCATTTGGCTTGGATTTGAGATCATTGGACCAGTATTACTATATGAGAGTGTTATCCCCTTAATGGGAGTTGCCATCTTCCCTTATGTTACCATCTTCCCTTATGTTACCATCTTCCCTTATTCAATACAAAACACAATAAAACTTTGAGGATTCTAAAGGTACTACTGTACACATGGTGTCAACCAAGCATTTGTTAAGATTTCAATGTCCTATTAACATAAGAGGGTTGGTATATTACTCAGCGTCACACTACTATAACACCTCCAAAACCCAATCAACACATGATAGGGTTGTCTGATGATTGAGGTCAACCCATAATCAGACAACCGCAAGAAAGTTGGATTTATACGCAGCTAGTACTATGTATTAGACAAGTGCATGCCGGAAAATTTTGTTTTGTTTTCGGATCCATTCCTCAATGGACTGATGCCTTTACGTATCTTCAGCATTTGCTTTGTTTCATTCGGAATAGCGCTAGTTGTTAAGGAGCAGATGGCAAGCTGTCCACTGCGTCCTTAACAACCATGACTCATCCGCTGTCAGCGGGATTCCCCACTGTCAGCAGAATGTAAACTAAACAAATTCCGGTTTAATAAAAAAAATCAGCATGGGGGTCCCCCCCAATCAATATCAGGCCCTTTGGGGGAACCCCATGCCAAAGTTGAAACAAAACATTGTGGACCCTTCCTAAAATCCATACCTCCCCCAAATGGATTGGGAGGAACCCCCACACTTTTTTTTTTCTTTAAAACCAGCATTTGTTTAGTTTACATTTTGCAGACAGTGAGGAATCCCGCTGACAGCAGATGAGTCATGGTTGTTAAGGATGCAGCGGTCAGCCTGCCACCTGCCCGCTCCTTAACAACCAACTGTTTTCCGAATTAAACAAAAGGAATGTCAAAGAAACAAAAAGGAATCTGTCCACTAACGAATGCATCTGAAAATGTATTCTTCCCTTAACCAATGGATCCAAAAACGAGTCATGTTTGTTAAGGACGTGTCGCCCGCCTGCTCCTTAGCAACCAACTCTCCTCAATAAATCCAAATAAAATAATATTAACAAATGCATTTGTTAATTTCATTTCAACTTCTTTTCGGATTTGTTTACATTCGTTACTATGTCCATTTGGAAATTGGGATACATCCGAATCTCCAAAAATGAAATTTTTGGATGAAACAAATGTAAACGAGCCGAATCGCACATGTCTATTATGTATACCATGTGTTGATGGGGTTGTAGAGGGAATATTGAAGTAGTGTAATGTACCAATCCTTTATTTCAGCCTTTTTCAACCTGAGTGGCCAGGCACCCTAGGGAGCCTTGAGGTTTCTTCAGGGGTGCGCCTAAAAATTGCCCCAAAATTGTATACGAGTCAGTGGGTGGATGAAACCCGCCTTTATATTACACAAAGCCACAGGTTTTCATTGTACACCATTACAACCTTCTAGCTGCCAACCTCCTAAGGACCAATAACATCATCAGATGATAAGGAGGATGTCAGTCGCCTGCGTATCATCCTTGTTTGACCCTCCCTTGCCTCTCTCCATCAGATTTGGATCACAGCTAAGTGATGAAGAGAAACTGAGGGAAAAGAGAAACATAGGAATATTAGTCAGTACAAGTGTGCAAAAGTGCAAAAATTTGCTTTGGAAGAATAAATCACATCTAACGTTGGGTGTCCTACGTGTATTGATGTTGCTGCATTATGTAAAACAATTAGAATAGGTTTTACATTTTAGAATGGGGTGCCTCAAGACTGTCCATAATTTGAAGGGTGCCTTGACTGAAAAAAAGTTGAGAAACGCTGTTCTATTTTATGCAAGAGATTTTATTTATTTTGTTAATAAAACACAAAAATTCTATCAAATGTTTACTTGACACATATCTAGTATCTTTTAAATTCCCATAAGTTTTATTTTTTGTTTGCTTTGTATTGAAGTTTATGCATTTGAGATCAGTTTGAGTTGTTTCTGGGTATATTTATTGACAGGTGTCTTTTATCTGCAATTGACATTGGCTTTTGAATTTCCTGTATGAAGAGAGAAGCAATTTTGTCACAGGCCACTTACCTAGTGTAGCGGCCATAACCCACAGAGGGGCGGCATTGACTTTTGGGCTTACCAGTTACCTCCTCTTGGCTCCTCTTGGCTTGTCGGTGAATGTCCAGGCGTTCCCAGGGTTGATACCCAACAACTTTGGATGCTGACACAATTAAAGTCCTTTTTGAAGGTTTTTATTTCTGCAGTGGTAACATCCAACATAACACAGTCTCAGATAGGAATAGAGGGCAAGGGTGAAGAAACTCAGGCACCTTTAACTGCTGACATCCACAAAATGTCTCTAGTCAACCCAGAGAGTAGCCACTCGCAGCTGGGTACTTCAATGCTGGACAAACCTCTTGCCAGAGGTATGGCAGCCAGCAATGTGATCCGGAAACTTGCAAAAAGTCTCTGACACAGAATAAACTTGCAACCGAAGGTGAATAGGAACCTTTCTCACAGTACCTGGAACTTCCTCTGTCTCCTTGGCAGTACTGTGGAAGTGTGGATTTTTTAGTGTCCATACAACTCAGCTTCCAAGCTCTTACTGAGATGCCAGCTTGTTGGCCCTCCTCCGAAGAGTCCTCCCGGTCACTTGTATGAGCTGTGGTGCCCCTCCAATACTGAGAGCACACCGGGACGCCTTGAATCCTCCTTCAGTTACTGGGCCTCGGGCTAAGCGGCTCTGAGACTCGGGAACAGACGGATCCTTGCCCCAGACCATGAGGGTCTATGGGGCTAGTCAAACTGACCATGTTGCGGGACGGCAAACGCTCCCAGGCCCGGGACCCCTCGCGGGGCAACCCAGGTCCAGAACCAGGAAGCAGGACTTCGGCCGAACCCCGAACACGTGACTTCAGCACCTTAAGTACCCTTCCCCAGACTACAGAGCGGGGCCAGGCGCGCCCACTGATTGGCTCCAGGAAAGATTGATACCTAAGACGTCCAACCAGGCCTGGTTCTAGGCCTGTCATTGTTACCTCACTGCCCCCATGACCAGGCAGAACCCTAGTACAGCCCAGCCAAACTGATGCCAAACTGATGCCAAAGTTAACCTGTACAATTAACCCTCAGAACCCCATTACTGTTCTGAGGGAAAAAATGAAATTTCCACGTATAGTGCACACTTATTAAAGTGTGACCGCTACTCTAGGAAAAGTCTGAACTCCTGATCTGCCCACTAGCGCTGGGTCAGTGACTCACAAAGTAGTGAAGTTAGATTATGAGGATGACAGCCCAGGAATAGGGCAGGATAAAACAAGTCTGCAATGGAATTTCCTTATTTTCCTCATAACAGATTCCTTTTAAACATCTTTCAGCTTCATTTTTTTTGCAGAGCTAACAAGTACAGAGTGACAGCTGTGTTGGGTCCTTTGATCGCACATCTAAGATCCATCCTTTGGAGGACTGTCACATAAGATTTGTAAATGTGTGCAGTCAGAACCTCATATAGGCAGATGAGAGGTCAGTACAAGCAGGACTCATCCGAAGGGTGCATTGCCTGAATGACACTTCTATAGCGGGGATGAACTAGGTCTGACCCTCTGGGAAGCCTTTGCCAATGCTAATATGGTGCGTACTTTGTGCATCTGACATTCCACGCATGTTCCCCCTATGAGACTGTTCTTACAGCATCTCTAATCTGTATTCTGTGCAGGATGAGCCTTCAAACCCATGTACATTCCTCGCTACATGCAATTTTAATGCTTCTTCAACCAAGAAAATTTTAGCTTTTCAATAGTTGGTAAATGTAGGATATACACCAGAGAAGGTTCTCCTGCATGTGCACCAAGATGCACAACTTAAAAAACCAACTCCAGAGAGTTAGAACTTCTGTCAGGTTTTTATTGCTATCTGTGTCCCCATTGGGGGATTTCCCCTGTTTTCCCTCCCTGTGATACCGGGACAAGGAATTATGGGAGTGGGTGTCACACAGAAGTAGGAACCTTGTAGATTTTCTGTTTTATCCCTTCCTGGTCAATGTTATCAGTCTTTCCAGCCACACACTGGAGAGATTTCGCATCCAATCGCTGTGACACAATGTCACTGGGACAGGAAATGAGGAAAAATTGCTCCAGTGGAGACACAGACAGCAATATATACCTGTGGATCTAAATCTTGTTCATCTATCTAAAATACAAAAAAAAAAAATGCTTGGATTTGAGCTTCAAAGCCTAACTCCAGGTACACAATAAAAACTACCCTTGGTCCCCCACACTCAGGGGCGGACTGACCATTCGGCCACTCGGGCACTTCCCGAGGGCCCCGGGCCACTAGGGGGCCCCATCAGGGTTGCCAGCCTCAGTAAAACCAGGGACAGTATGTAAAAATCTGTTTTCTTTTTACATCTGTTTCTGAAATGTCCCTTACCGACATCCTTTTGGTCTAAAAATCCAGAGATTATAGCTGCCCCACCTCTCCAGTACCTTCTCAGCCAATAGAAACATGTCTGTGTATACTGTGTGTACATGTGTGTGTATACTGTGTGATTGTATACTGTGTGTGTGTATACTGTGTGGCCCCATAATCTCTGATTGCCCGGGGGCCCCATAATCTCCGATTGCCCGGGGGCCCCATGATCTCCGATTGCCCGGGGGCCCCATGATCTCCGATTGCCCGGGGGCCCCATGAGTTGTCAGTCCGCCCCTGCCCACACTGCAAGACTTAAATGTTTGTTTTTGCCCAGGGGTAGAGGAATAAGTTGTAATACACACCTTATTTCTTGTTCCAGTAGAGCTCCTCCACCTGTGCAACCTCTTCTACAAAGTTCCTCTCTAATTCCCACATGTGTTTGCACTCTTATACCCCGTACACACGATTGGACATTGATCGGACATTCCGACAACAAAATCCATCAGATTTTTTCCGACGGATGTTGGCTCAAACTTGTCTTGCATACACACGGTCGCACAAAGTTGTCGGAAATTCCAATCATCAAGAACGTACAACAACATGTACAACGGGACTATAAAGAGGAAGTTCAATAGCCAGTAGCCAATAGCTTCCGTCTCGTAATTTATTCTGAGCATGCGTGGCACTTTGTGCGTCGGAATTGTCTACACGCGATCAGAATTTACACGATCAGATTTTGTTGTCGGAAAATTTTAGATCCAGATCTCAAACTTTGTGTGTCGGAAATTTCAATGGAAAAAGTCAGATGGAGCCTACACACGGTCAGACAACATGCTCCAATCGCACATTTTCCGTCGGAAAGTCTGACCGTGTGTACGGGGCATTATAAATCAATGTGCCGCGCTACACTCTGCAAACCAAGTAAATCCTGTGAACTTAGTGCAAAATTACATATCCAGTGTTCAGGATCCTATTCCATATAAACAAAAAGTGCTAAATGTACCAACAAATAAATCATATAAATAAGTACAAGATTACATATCCAGTGTTCAGGATCATATTCCATATAAACAAAGGGAGCAAATTATATCAACATGTGCAATAAATTGTGCTGTCCATAAGGTGCACTAAAGTGCTCAATTGTGTCCATCAATCAATAAATGTCCTTGAAATATTTTAGTTGGAATAAATTCATGTGAAAAGTGTCTCCACTCTCGTGCCCCCCCCCCCCCCCCCCCCCCCCCAATAATAATCCTCACCTCAGGGCGTGTGACCGCACAGTTACGTTTGGTCTGAAATGCTGTTGAAGCACCCCTGGGTTCTGTGATATCTTGACTTTGCAGGTTCCTGAGCCATTCTATGGATATCTCCTCGGTGCATAAGTAGAAAGACAAGCTACATAGTGCTTTATCTTTTAAAAACATATTTATTATTCATACAGGGTACTCACACATCGGAAGGTGCTTGTAGCGCACCCCACTGTGTCAAGCAGATCTGTATATAATCCAATTGAGACCGCATGTCCGTTCGTTTGCCTGCGGCTGCTCTGTAATTTTACTGTTATGTAGTGGGGAACATTTTAAGAGTTGGTCATTTGTTATGATGAGCGACATGTTAAGCGATAAATAAATAAATAAAATATACAATCAAAAATAAAATACATAATAAATTAATATATTAGATAGTTCCTTAAAGCGGAGTTCCACCCAGAAATTTAACTTCCGCGGATCGGATTCCTCCCCCCCCCCCTCCGGTGCCACATTTGGGGGGGAGAGGGAGCAGATACCTGTCAAATGCAGGTATCTGCTCCCATTTCGGGGGAACGATCAGCGAACTACGCAACGTCCGCCCCCGCTGCCTTCACACAGGTCCCAGAAGACAGCAGGGACCATTCAGAAAGTGCATGTGCAGTAGAAAACAGGCTATGAAGCTGAAAGGTTTCACTTCCTGTTTCCCTTAGTAAGGATGGCGGCGCCTGCACCCGGAGCCAAGGGATGGGTTGGCTTTGGGTGCCGACATCACAGGATCCCTGGACAGGTATGTGTCCTTATATTAAAAGTCAGCAGCTATAGTATTTTGTAGCTGCTGACTTTTAATTTTTTTTTAACCCAGGCGGAACTCCGCTTTAAAAAACAAATTAAAAACATCTAAATATCAAACCAGTTAATGGATATACTGTGATTCATTGTCTTATTGTATCTATAATACACCCACATATGTAATATTTTTTTATATATAAAATCTAGGTTTTAATATATTGGCTGTTGATAGAAATTAATTGTGTATAAAATCATGATTGTGTTTAAGTATTTATATGTTCGGTTTATGATCCAAGGAGACGAATGTCCGTTTACCACACTGTCCTTACATTAATACATTATTAGCCCACACATTATTAAATAGTATAATTTTGCAAAGCAGCGAGCGCACTGTATATAGTTAATATAGCAATAGAAAGGGCTACAAAAATGGGCACCAATACGCTATTTATTTTGCCTGCCCTAACTAATCGTCCAATAGCAATCCCCCTGAGGAAGACATGTAATTCCTGTGTTGACACGCGTTGGAGAGGGGACTGGACGGTCTAGGCAGTGGCAGCTTCATTGGAACGAGCAGCTGCGGGCAAACGAACAGACATACGCTCTTAATTAGATTATATACAGATCTGCTTGACACAGTGTGACGCACTATAAGCAACTTCGATGTGTGAGTACCCTGTGTGAGGAGTTTTTTAATAAATATGTTTTTTAAACGATAAAGCACTATGTAGCTTGTCTTTCTACTTATGCGCTGAGGATATACCCATAGAACCGTTTAGAAACAGTCAAGATAACACAGAGCCCAGGGGTGCGTTTCTGACCAAACTTAACTGTGTGGTCACACGCCCTGAGGTGAGGATAATTACTTTGGGGGGGGGGGGGGGGCACGAGAGTGGTGACACTTGGGATAAGTTTAGAGCACTTTTCACATGGATTTACTTCAACTATAATATTTCAAGGACATTTATTGATGGACACAATTGAGCACTTTAGTGCACTTTACGGACACCACAATGTATTGCTCATGTTGATATAATTTGCACCCTTTGTATATATGGAATAGGATCCTGAACACTGGATATGCAATCTTGTACTTATTTATATGATTTCTTTGTTGGTACATTTAGCACTTTTTGTTTATATGGAATATGATCCTGAACACTGGATATGCAATTTTGCACTTAGTTCACAGGATTTACTTTGCAGAGTGTAGCGCGGCACATTGATTTATTAGATTTATTTAGCACAACTATATGGGAATGTGAACAGTGTCAGCAGCTGAAAATATTGCATATATAATATATTATTTAAGTGATCAAGCTCTGAAGCTCGCAAGATCTTTTTATCCCGATTTGTGTTTGCACTCTTGCCTCTTCCATGTACAATGCAGGGTTATTATCCCTGCACTGTACATGACTATTTAGAGGAACTGCTGAGAGCCTGAAGAGAGAGGAGAACAGTGCTAGAGGTCAGTAATTGCGGGGGTAACGTAAGCAACGCATCCTTTTCATTTCCCTTAGACATGGGAATTTAACCCTTGCTGGGGTGGGGGCAATGCAAAGGGTTTTTATTTTTGCAGCCTGGAGTTGGGCTTAAAGGCAAACACAATAAAAACATCAAATCTCTACGTCTGAAAACCTGTTTTGCCCATTTATGTAAGGGCCTCCCTCAATCCCTACTGGATTTTTTTCATTTTATATTATGGAGGATATAACAGAAGGAGCTGGCACACACAAAGATGGGCCGGAACACCCAAAACTCTCAGGTGGACAAAAAACAGAGCCAGGAATTATGACAGGAATGTCGTACTCACCCACTCTGCCAACCAACGCTTCTCTGCCGCGTGACCTCCAAAACTTTAACAGCCAATCAGATAACAGATACCGCCCTATTAATCACACTTGTTTAATAATAAATGTAAATAGAACAAACATAGTCAAAACATAGCCAAAGTTCGGTAACCGGAACGGATAGTCAGACAAGCCAGAAAGTCAGGAAGCCAGAGATCAGCATAGTGGAACAGCAAGCAGGATCTGGAGCCAGAAGGAATGTCAGCCAAGCAAATCTTTAAAAGGAACGCAGGAGATAGTCTCTGTGATGTTGACCAAGGCGAAGACAGAGATCATCTGGGCTGGACGGCTTAAGTAGGCAGGACTGACGAGCAGGACATCATCAACAGGTGAGTCACTGTCTCCTCGCGCAGTCTCCTATGGAGTCCCCCAAGGATCACCTTTGTCACCCATGCTTGTCAACATTTACATCCGTCCACTCCTCAAAATCATCAGCAATCAGACCTATGCTTCCACTCATACGCGGATGATACTCAACTCTACCTTCGGATCCCCGGACAAAAAGACCAATATCAGGAATTCGAAAAATGCCTCACATCAATAGATGACTGGATGTCCAGAAGCTCCCTCAAACTTAATGGATCCAAAACAGAACTTCTTCTCTTAAATGCAAACCAAAATTTGAAATCTACGACCCCATGGACTCCACCTTCCATCCTTGGACAGACCATCCCCCTAAGCACAAAAGCCAAAAGTCTCGGAGTCATCTTCGACTCAGAGATGTCAAAGGACGCACAAATAGGACCAGTAGTCAGCGGATCCTACCATCTTCTACGCCTGCTACGTAGACTCATCCCCTTCATTCCAGAAAAGGAAAAAGCAATAGTGGTAGGAACAATCATCAACTCTCGACTCGACTACGCAAACTCCCTCTACATAGGACTACCTAAATTCCAGATTACAAGTCGTTCAAAACACAGCAGCAAGACTAGTCACGGTAAAAAAACCATGGGAATCCATCTCCCCTCCCTGAGGAACCTACACTGGCTAACCGTAAAGGATCAGATTACATTCAAGACCCTCTGCCTCACCCACAAATGCACACAAGGAAACGCTCCTCAATACTTATGCGAAAAAATAAAACACTACACTCCCAATCGCAACCTCCGATCAACCAACCAAAACCTCCTCCTCATCCCCAAATCCAGGTACAAATCAAAGGGAGAACGAATATTTGCAGTCCAAGGACCACGGCTATGGAACGCTCTACCCATGAACATCCGCGTGGAGGAAAACCATCGGGCCTTCAGGAAAAAACTTAAGACCCACCTCTTCTAAGAAGGAATCAACGCAGGTCGGAGTAAGCGCCTCGAGGCGATTCAGTTCACAGTTGCAGCGCTATACAAATCATTCATTCATTCATTCACTGTGGAGAGATAGGAGCTGGCATTTAGCCGACAGCTGAGTGGCCAGCTCAGAGGAAGGAAGGGCCAAGCTCAGCCCTGACACCTTCAGACTTTAGGGGGGGCCATACTGTGGCCAGTTAGAGTAGAAAAGGTCCTTATGTTAGTGGGAAAAAACAATGCCCTATCTTTGGTGTCAGTGGGAGGAATTGTGCCCCACCATTTGTGTGATTGGGCACAACTGTTGATGTGATTGGGAGGAATTGTGCCCCATTGTTGGTGTCATTGGGAGGAATTGTGCCCCCACATTGGTGTCATTGGGCCCAATTGTTGGTGTCAGTGGGAGGAATTGTGCCCTCTTGCTGGTGACATCGGGAGGAATTGTGTCCCACCATTGGTGTCATTGGGCCAAACTTTTAGTGTCATTGGGAGGAATTGTGCCCTATCGTTGGTGTCATTGGGATGCATTATACCCCTTCATTGGGATCAGTGAGGGGGGAATTATACCCCATTGTTGGTTTCAGTGAAGGGCCAGATAAAAGCAAGCAAAGGGCTGCATCTGGCCCCCCGGGCCCCAGTTTGGAGACCAATGGCAACCCATTTCATTCTGTGACTCCAATGCACCCTGAGCACCTATGTGACACCTGCGTTTGCATGCAGCCCAAGGTATGCTCCTGAGTTTCTTTCTCAGTGAGTACGGATCCTTGTCGATTACAAGGAAGGCCTTACTGTTGGAGCATATAAAGCCCCATACACACGCTCGGACAATCCGCGGACCAGGTCAGTCGGACTTTGTCCGACGTACTTTGTCCGATGTTGGCGTTGCGTACACACGGTCGGACTACGTTGTCGGAATATCCGGTCCGGAAGAACGTTGTGACGTAAGTCGTCGTCCACGAGATTACAAAAGGGAAGTTCCGCACCACGTCAGGCACCCGTTGGGCTCCTTCTGCTGATCCCGTGTTTATCGAGAGTTAGTGGAAGTTTGGTGACTTAAGATTCGCGCTTCTCAGTTTTCTGACTCAGATCGTTACTGCTCTTCAGTTTGTGCTTGTCGTGCGTATCTGTTTATTAGTGCGTGTAGTCAGTTCGCATTTGTTGGTCATTGCGGCCTATATCTTGATATAGGACGCTTTGATTTGCACTGCTTATTGTCTGCTCGTTGCTGGTATTCACTTCGTTCTTTCAGGCCTTGCTGTTTATCGGTGCTTTCTGTTTGTCCGTTCTGACCAGCCGACCTTTTGTGACCTTCTGAGCGATGTTTCCCGTGCGTACTCGTCGCCGAGTTCGTGCTGTACGCGGAATTGGTGTCGGGCTTTTAGCTTTGACCCAAGACCCGTCCATGAACAGAGTGACGAGGAGTATGTGGACCAAGAATTGGTTGCTTCAGCGTGACCAGTTCTCGCACATGCCTTTGCTTCGTGAGATCCGGGAGAATAATCCTGATGATTTCAGGAACTTTCTCAGGATGACGGACCCGATTTTCACCGTCTTTTGGCTTTGCTGACCCCCTTTATCAGCCGGCAGGATACCTGCATGAGACAAGCCATTACTCCGGAGCAGAGGCTTGTTGCCACGTTGAGGTACTTGGCGACAGGGAGAAGTCTTCAGGATTTGAAGTTCTCTTCAGGTATCTCTCCCCAGGCCCTGGGAATCATTATTCCAGAGACCTGTTCTGCCATCATTCAGGTCCTGCAGGAGGACTATATTAAGGTAACATTTCTACTTTACTATTCCCTTCTATGTATGCTCTGTTTGCTAATGACTTGTATTTTTGACCTCCTTCCCTAATTACCATGATTGCAATATGTTCTAATATGCTGTGCCCCTTTTCCCCTTCATGCATTTTTCCCTTCACTTACCTCACCAGCATGCTCTTCTGCCCCAATAGACACCTATGGCCTAGTCACTTAAGCAATGTCTTTTGTCTGCTGCATAGTATTGTTTGCCCCAAAACATCCCCTAAAATATGCACAAATGTTTGCTGTGTGGTTTACTTCATGTAGAGCCCCCTTTTTTTGTTCTTTTGGTGGGGGGGGGGGGGGCAAACTCATTAGGAACCCCCTCCCCCAACTGCTCTGTCAGATGGTACCAATCCTTTATCTGCTGGCTTTCCCAAGGTCCATACACACTATATACCTACCTCTTTATAGTGCGCATCTTTAGGGATGAATTCAGCAAAGCATGTAGTGCAAGGGACTGCCTCCATACATTCCATTTCCTATTTTTTTGTCTTCTTTCCCTCCTATTAGCTTGCTTGGTAATTTAATAATGTCACACTGTGCCTGCCTTTTTTGGGGGGGGGGGTTGAAATGTTATTTGATCTTTCCTGTGGCCTGCCAATAGTGTTAAGTACAGAGGGTCTGGCCAAACTAGCCATTGAGCTATTGAGCCATTTGCCAATCAATGAAGTGCAGAGGGTTAGCTGTCCACCACCCCCCCCCCCCCAAAACCCCTAGTTATTGCCAATGGCCCATCAGAAGTGGGGGGATTGATGGGGGGGTGAGTAATCTGTGAAGGGGAGCCTCTACTTTTCTGTGCAAATACTTTCCAGCCTCCAATTTTAGACAATGCTCTTGTTCCAAGATGTTGATTGTCTAATCTGCTTGCAATGTTTAGGTGCAAAGTGACTAATTTTTTTTCTTGTTTCACTCCACAGTTCCCTTCCACGCCACAGGAATGGCAGACTGTGGCCTCCCACTTTGCCAGCCGTTGGGACTTTCCTAACTGCGGAGGGGCAATTGATGGGAAACACGTCCGCATCGTCCCACCGCCCAACTCGGGGTCCTACTATTATAATTATAAAGGGTTTAATAGTGTAGTGATGTTGGCGGTGGTGTCGGCAACATACGAGTTTATGTATGTGGACGTGGGGATGAACGGCCGGATATCGGATGGTGGGGCCATTACGCACACGGAGTTCTACTGGCGTCTCCAAAGTGGCAGTCTGTGCTTGCCACCTCCAGAGGAGAATGCCGAAGGACTCCCCTTCGTCTTTGTCGCAGATGAAGCGTTTGCGTTGACTCCCCATGTGATGAGGCCGTTCCCGATGAGGACCCTCACCCCGGACCAGAGGGTCTTCAACTACAGGCTGTCCAGAGCCAGAAGAGTTGTGGAGAACGCTTTTGGCATCCTGGCCAGCCGCTTCCGCCTGTTCCTGACGGCATTTAACTTGGCGGAATACAAACTGAACCACATAGTTCTTGCCTGTTGCATATTGCACAACTTCCTCAAAAGACATAACAGGAACTATGTGGTGCCCGTTGGCCCAGATGTGGAGGGCCCTCCAAATGCCGAACTCACAGCCCTTCGAGTGGCACGTCCAGGCTTGCCCCCTCTAAATGCCCGTGTGGTCCGGGACCAATATATGCAGTACTTTGTGGGTAGGGGGGCCATTGCTCTGCCTGACGATGTGTGAGAGGCATTTTTTAATAAATCTGATATTTTAACCAACCTATGATTTCATGTCATTTCAGTCTTCTTTTTAGCTTATTTTACTTTGACATTTTTTCCCTTTGCCTTCGACAGTGGGAATGCACTTTCTGGGCAAAAGAGGTAACAGTCTCTTCTTCCCAAAAAGATTATTCTCATGTTGTGTGTTTGCTACCTAATCTTTGGTCTAGAGAAGGTTTGTACTGCATAACTGACACCCAAAATACTCCTTTTCATCACCAGGTCTGACATGTGTGTATTCTCCAAAATGCTGTGCTCCGTGTTTTCGTACAAAGCACTGTGGGTGTCATTTACATAAGTCAAATCCGCTATGCTCTACAAGTGCATTGAAAAAGTTCCCCGGGAAAGAAAATTGGAGTGCAAAGTGGATTTGCCTTTAGTAAATAACACCCATTGCCCCCCATATCCTTTTCATTTTACATACATAATGCATTGTGTTTTTTAAATAAGGAAGCCACACATTTAGAAAAATAAAAGTTTACTAGGAAAACATTCCCAAGTGCGTTTACAATCTTCACGCCAAAACTGACAACATCTTGGTTATTTACAACATTGTTTACAAACATTCCGCAATTGGTAAAACCAGGCATGGAGCAAAACAGAACCTAGGAACTTGGAAAGTTCAACTTTGTAAAGTGAAGACAAGATCAGACATGACTATATGTTCAAAGTGTGTTTGATCTTGCCTTCATCACATGGGGGGGTCACCCCCGAAAAGTGGAAATTTGGAACATGCACACAATTTGGGACTGAAAATGGTCATTAGATGGTAAAACACATGCCTAGAAGCTTCAAAAGTGCCATTTTCCATCATGGGGATGAATGGACGTTTTTTTGGGGTGCAACCCCATCACCACAAACACATTAGTAGTTCGTAAAGTTTTTGCACCCCCAAAAAAAACGTTGCCATTCATCCACCATGGTGGGAGCTAGCACATGTGGACACAATGTGTGCATGTTCCAAATTTCAGACAGTTTTTAAGTTGCAAATGTGTTCTGAAGCTGGCACAAATGTGTGTTAATTACTTGGTGCGTTTTCATATTTTTCCTAAAACATCAATGATGTTCTTCAATTTTTGTTGAACATCATTGATGTTTTGCTTTATGTAATCTAGATCTCTATTGCAGACCATTATCTCTCCGATGAGTACGTGGGCACTCTCTGTGGTAAAGTGCGATTTTTCTTCCACAACATCCACGTCACCTAAAAACCACAAACAAACAAAAATGGGGTGTTGGAAATGAGGCAGCCATACATGGATTAGCTTACCAGTAGCTGTGTTCTCCCACACTCACCTGTTGTGGTGACAATTTCTCCAAGTTCGATGATCTCTCCTTCCTCCTCCTCCTCCTCCTCTGCTTCTGCTCTTTCCCCTTTTTTGGTAGGTGTTGGTTTGGGGGTTTCCTCAGACGGCCCAAGTTTTCGCTCCCCTATGAGAATGTCCAAAAGGAAGATTTAGCAACACAAGCTATTGAGGGCAGAAATAGGAAATGACAAACATTGCTTGAAAGTGACGGACACTATTTTAGTTTGGCCAGTTACAAATGTCAACTACATGAATGAAGTCACTTTGTAAAGGTGCTAAACTGACTAGCTTTTTGGTAGAAGTTTGTGTGATGGAGACCCCCCTCTAGTATCCACTGGAGCACATGTGTGGAAAAGCATAATAAAAAGGGGGTTTGGGTGTCCCAGCACTAGTGCTCTAGAGTCCAGATGGGTAAACAGCTACTGAGTGACCTCTCCTTTACATTGAATAAATTGGCTTTACATTCTTGATGACATTTCTAGTGAGAACAAACTTCCTTTCCCAAAAAAAACACCAAACATCGTATTATAAGTGGCCGAACGATCGAGGTTGCGTACGATCGAATGCACACACACACGACCATGACAGTGGCAGAAAGATCGAGGCTGAGTACGATCGAATGCACAGACGAACCTGAAAGTGGCCATTTTGGAATGTACAACTTGGTAAAAATCAAAACACAATGGAGCAGTATGCAAGCAAGAAATCAAACACAAAACACAACTACTTACTTTTTTGAAGAATTCTCTTGATCTTTCTGTACTGATCGGCCTCCCTCAGTTTCAGGTCTGACCAGCGTTTCCTGAGTTGCTCCTTGGATCGTTGTACCCCAAAATTATTGTACAGCCTTCTCACAACTTTAGACATGATCTTGGCCTTGCGGACATTGGGGTTGAGGTAAGGCCCATACTTCCCATCATAGTCGCTCCTCTTTAATATGTCCACCATCTCCAACATTTCTCCAAATGACATATTGGAGGCCTTGAATTTCAGGTTCCGGGATCGGGACGTTTCTGCCTCCGGACTTTCCTCGTCCTCCTCCTCGTTGGTGGGATATTTGTGGCGCACCTGCTGTGTCCCCGCCATGTGCTCTCCCCACTACGCCGTAAAGAGAAGGGGTGGGGAATAGACGAGAAAGATCGTCAGGGGCGGGCGGAGTTTGAAGCATGCGCAGTGTATATAAAACGTCACACGCCTGTGTCGTAGCCACGATCTGGGAGACGAGGGGAGAGAAAACTCACACGAGACGATCGCTACAAACGAAGGTACAATTTAACGTTGGTACATAACTAGCCTAGACTGATTTGAACTTGAGGCTTCTTTATGGAGAAGATTAGGAGAGTTTAGCCTGACATAATTTATAGGGTTTGGTGTGTTGTTGTGTCTTGCAGAGATTGATATGAAGGGATTCAACGACATGAGTTTTCTCCCCCTCTTCATTGCCAAATACAGGGATTTTCCCATATTGTGGCAGGGTATACACCCACATTACACCAACAAACCAAAGAGGCACGCAGCCCTGGAGGAACTTGTGGAATTTGTCAAGCCAAGGTTCCCCACGGCAACTGTTGATGATATTAGAAAGAAAATTGGCAGCCTGAGGAGTGCGTATATCAGGGAGAGGAAGAAGGTCGTGAAGTCTGAGGAAACTGCAACTTCAGCAGATGAGGTCTATGTCCCCAAGCTCTGGTACTATCAGAGTCTCCATTTTCTGAAGGACCAGGCTGATGTCACGGAGCCAACCTCAACTCCTCCTTCCACGCTTCCTTGCGCACAGCCCACCCCTGATGAGGCTTCCGAGGAGCAACCTGGGCCTTCCAGTCTGGAAGAGGTGGAGGAGCCCAGCTTGTTCCAGGTATAGTAGTTTTGTTACCATTTATGGGAATAATGAATGATGTTCACTTAATTCAGGATCGCCAATTGCTTAGTTCCTAACGTGTTTGACATATCAACAGACAGTGGTGTGGGAGACATTTGGGGCCAGAATCTAAACTGCTGGGCTGAGAATTGTATGGTTTTCTATTTGTAAACATTTTGCACCAGTCACTAGATGAGAATTGTGTGTGTTTGATGAACAAATAACTGAAACTATGTCCCTTTTTCCTACACAGGAAGACCTCAGCCAGGAGGTGGCTGTGGAAGGTGGCAGTCAGGAGGAGGCAGGGGTTAGTGGCAGCCACCAGCTGGGTAGTGGCAGCCAAGAGGGGGCTAGGCCGCGGAGCCTGACTGACTCCCAAATCCCTCTCCTCCGCCTTCCCTACAAAAGGGCGAGAAGGGGGGGGTTATGCGGCACAGTCAGCGCTCCGCATGATAAGAGAGGCTTCAGCCTCCCTACATGCCACACCCGCCGACGAGGAGACCTTTGGCTCGGTGGTTGTCACAAAAAATGATGGGTATGGAGGTGGGGCAACGCAACATGTGTGAGGGGCTCATCCTCCATGTCCTAAATAAGGGTAGGGCTGGGGAGATGACCCCAGTCACACATGTTTGCCATAGTTACCATGCTCCGCCTCCTCCTCCTCCTCCTCCTCCTTCTGCCACCCCACCAGCACGACAGCCACAGCGTGGAAGGAAGCGTGGAAGGAAGACCTGAGAGTGACGACCTGCAATCAGTCTGGTGTGAGAGAAGATGGAGCCTCTTGTAGTACCAGAGCCTGGGGACCTAGATGGCATCTGCTGCAGTTCCGGATACTTTGGACTTCACGACCAGATTGCACTCCCCTTAATATACGTACTCCTCAGGCCCCCAATTTTCTACGCTTGGACAATGATGGTTGCCGTGGGGGGCCAAGACTTTGCAAATTCCCAAGTTTCACCATGGCTGCGTTCCTCTTTGGTTTGTTGGTGTGACCTAAATAAAGGTTTTTTTGATTTGAAATAATCATTGACTATTGTGTTTTACTTTGCTACAATGACAGTTTTTCTTTGAGTAGGCTGGTACATTTCACTAATCCTAAAGTAGAATTAACAAGGGGCAACAACAACAAACAACCTCCTAGTAAATTTAAGCAAGAAATACAAATGTAAATAATGTGTTTTTGGTAATTTGAGACACACAACCCCCCTCCAAAAAAAAAACATTCAAATATGTATTCCCCAAAAAAAAAAAAAAAACAGACAAATCATGGTAAAAAAATAACAAAGATTCTTTTCCGTTCAGAGTAAAAATAAACATGTAGTGTATAAATGCTGCAAAGTAATAAAGAAGTAAGTTTGTGAGAAGTGCGGGTGAATAGGAGCAGCTAAAACATGTCATTCTTGTTGCATTGTAAAGAAAAAGAGAATGCGCTGCATTAAAGACATTTTAACATTGCAGCGTGACGAATGTGCTGTGTCGATTAGGAAAGGTAGTTTTACCTGACCGAGCGCTTCCGTCACAGAATTTCTTCTGAGCATGCGTAGCACTTTGTCCGTCGGACAAGCGTACACACGCTCGGATTTGGTGTGATCGGACCGGGTTGACGGGAAATCTTTCCAGCAGGAGATAAGACTTTGTCCGACGGACAAACCGACGAACACTGTCCGATGGTGCATACACACGGTCTGATTTTTCAACAACCTTGTCCGATCGGACCAAATTGATGAAAAAGTCCGACCGTGTGTATGGGGCTTTAGGGTCAATGGCTCACTCAGACCACCAGGCTCCATCTGTAACTAAAATATCACTTTTGGGTTGATTGACATAAAAAAACATCAGAATCCAGCAGCCATTTCTCTAGCACTGGGCACTGAAAGCAAGCCTTTGACTGGTTAATGCAGGCAACTACATGATGCATTTTGTGATAAAAACAGCAGCATTTTGCTTATGAATGGGATGTGGATTCCTTTCCATCTGTCAGCTGAACATTGAATGCTGCTGACAGGGCCTCCTGCTGGCCCCTGGGGGTCCGGCTGGCAATCATTGCCATAAGGGCTGTTGTGAGCATCAAAACATTTGATTATGTGCAGTCTTCAGCCTCTGTGAATCTCCCAAAGATGATTTTAATAATTTAGTCTTGGGCAGCAGCCAATGAACACAAAGCGCTGAAGAGGACAATAAACAGACACAAATGTAACAATTAGGCTAAGCAAACTTTGGTATGTGTGCGCATGAGGAGGGGGGCTCCCAAATTGGACCTCCATAAACATTGACAACCAAAGCTCTGCTACAGCCCATAATTACTAATTGTATAGTTGCCTTGTAATGGCCAGAAACAGCAATTTACGAGCAATTGCAACCACTTTCACCAGCTTTAGATCCCAAAACAGATGGCAATGGATTAAGGTAACTTAGCACCAACTCTTTATGCAGTGCCCCATTAGGCTACTAGTGGTTAAAAAATAGTCAGGAAGAGCAACAAATGTTTAGTTAAGTTTGCTCTGGGGTCTCCTGGTATGGGCTCAGTTACTTTCCCCTGTATCCCAAGGACCTGGGACATAGTAGGTGGCAGAGTACAGACTCCAGCCTGCATATTAATGCCTCTCCAGCCAATTCCTGGCCAATATGGTGAGTGACCAGCAGGAGGCTGAGAGGGGTATAAATAGGCTGGAAACCAGGGCAGAGGTCTCATGTTCATGGGAGGAGTAAAAACCAGCCTGAAGGTTGTGGCATCCCTGGGAAATCCATCTGCAGCTGCAAGAATCTTTTATGGGGTCCCAGCTACTGTTTTGCTAGGGGAGCTCTGTTCTATTTTCCTGAAGCATTTGCAGAAAGCTTCCTAGGGATCCAGGGCACAAGCAGTTGGAGTACGGAAATTGACTGATACTGCATGTGGCTACACAGTATTCAGGACACAGAACCAGCCTTGTGGACTTAGAGACTTTCTTTGGCCTCTTTTGGGAGATTTCCTGTTTAGTACTGCTTCTATACACTTCCAAGGGGGTGCCTTCACCCTGAAGCATTAGTTTAGCATTAGGCTTGGTTCACACTGATGCGACATAGGATCGGGCTTGTGAGACCCCAAGTCGGATGGCGTGAAATTCAATGATTACTTATGAGTGCCATCTTAAAGTGATTATAATGCTTTGATTATTAACCACTTGCCTACCAGGCACGAATACCTCCTTCCTGACCAAGCCATTTTTCAGCTTTCAGCGATGTCGCATTTTGAATGACAATTGCGCGGTCATGCAACGATGTACCCAAATAAAATTTTTAGCATTTTTTCCCCACAAATAGAGCTTTATTTTGCTGGTATTTGATCACCTCTGCGGTTTTTATTTCTTGCGCTATAAACAAATTAAGAGGGACAAGTTTGAAAAAACGCAATATTTTTTACTAAAGTTATAGTGTCTACAAAATAGGGGATAGATTTATAGTATTTTTATTATTATTATTTTTTTACTAGTAATGGCAGCGATTTGCGATTTTTATGGTGACTGCGACATTGCGGCGGACATATCGGACACTTTTGACACATTTTGGGGACCATTCACATTTATACAGCGATCCGTGCTATAAAAATGCATTGATTACTGTATAAATGTGACTGGCAGGGAAGGGGTTAACACTAGGGGGCGCTGCAGGGGTTAATATGTTCCCTATATGAGTGATTCTAACTGTGGGGGGAGGGGACTGACTGGGGGAGGGGGACCGATCGGTGTCCCTATGTACAAGGGACACACCATCGGTCTCCTCTCCTCTGACAGGACGTGGATCTGTGTGTTCACACACACAGATCCAGGTCCTGCTCAGTTACCGGGCAATCGCGGGTGCCTGACGGACATCGCGGCCGCCGAGCACGCGCATCGGGTCCCCAGCTACGCGGCGGGCACGCGCGCGCGCCTCCCGCGGCGCGCGCGCCCCCCTAGTGGCCAAAAAGCAAGCGCCGTCATATGACGGCGGCCCACCACGAGAGCTGCACCGTCCCGCCATCATTTGACAGTGGGCGGTCAGCTACAGGTTAAAAAAATAAATAAAATCAAACATGTCATACTTACCTCCACTGTGCAGCTCATTTTGCACAGAGTGGCACCGAACATCGTCTTCTGGGGTCCCTCGGCGGGTCTCGTGGCTCCTCCCCACATCAGATAACCCCCTAGGAGAAGGTGTTACCTTAAGGGCGCGCACCCCAGTCCAGCATTCGGCATCCATAGCCGCTGAATGTATGACTCGGCCCCACCCCCCGGTGCCCGCGTCATTGGATTTGATTGACAGCAGCGGGAGCCAATGGCTGCACTACTATCAATCTATGCAATCAAGAGCCGAGAACCCCAGGCAGAGAGACAGCACGTCCACGCTGGGTGAAGTTCCAGGGCTGAGGTAAGTAACACAGGGGGCCTGGGGGGCCGGTCACTGCCAGGTATTTTTTCACCTTAATGCATAGGATGCTGAACATTGACTGAGCATTGCAAAAACGCAACTTGAAGCTTCTAAGGCCACATAGAAAGCAACAAAATGTGATTATTTTAAGGGGGGGGGGATTCTTTTCTATTCTCAATGTACTTAAGATATAGATTTCTTCTTGCGTAAACCATGGAAACTGTCATAAAGTCAAGATATTTAAAGTCTTCATTTACTGCTTCCTTTTACCGTCTTCTACAACATCAGTACATTTTCCCAGCACTTACACAGTAATAAAATCGCTACACTTATTATTTATGACATTAAGCAGAGGTTGCTAACAATAACCTGACAAGTAAATGACTTGCTGAAATATGACCAAGGAATTAACTAAATCAGTGATACCAGCAGCAGGAATATCACACCTCAAGATGCACAATGATATTTTTCCTTTTCCTTTGTAAAAATAGCCAGCAGGAACAAGTTTATTGCTGACGCATTTTGCAATAGGGACGGTGCTTTTGCTTTGAGACAGCACTGTGCCTAGTGCGAAACGCGTCAGTACTAAGCTTGTTCCTGCTGGCTGAAAAATATCATTGCTGCTATAATTGAAATATATATATATATGTACAGAATACAACAAAATTGTTTATTCATCAGTAAAGCAGGGAATGGTAAGAGCCTTCAGAAGATTTTTATTACTAAGTGTTAACTAACTGTACAGCATTTACACCTTAAACATCTCTTATATGGGGCTCGGTGGTACCGTGCCAAGTCCATATAGAATAAAGCCAGCGCTGGGTTCCAGTTTAACCTCTTGCTGACCAGCCGCCATCATTATACTGCGGCAGGTTGGCACGGCTGCGTAAACCGCCATAGGTATACGTCAGCACTAGGGGGCGTGACGCCAGAGCAGATGCGATATCCGCCGGCGATCGCTCCTCAGATAGCCAGAATGGGGATCTGGCAATGTAAACAGACAGATCCCTGTTCTGTCAGGGAAGCAGAGAGAGATCTGCTGTTCCTAGTAATCAGGAACAGCGATCTCTCTCTACTCCCAGTCACCCCCCCCCCCATAGTTAGAAACACACCCAGGGAACACATTTAACCCCTTGATCACCCCCTAGTGTTAACCCCTTCCCTGCTAGTGACATTTACACAGTAATCAGTGCATTTTTATAGCTCTGATCGCTGTATTAATGTCAATGGTCCCAAAAATGTGCCAAACGTGTCTGATCTGTCTGCCGCAATGTCGCAGTCTCGCAAAAATTCCGTGCCGTTTGTATGCAAGACAAAATCCAGGCACCCGCCTTCGGACAAAAGTCCAAGGTTTTGTCTGCGGAAAAATCCGATCATGTGCAACCTTCATCTTCACAAACCACTCACCAGATATATAGACTAACTGCTGTTTAGGGTCCAAACATGCTTAGGATCACGGGAGGGTTCCCTCACTCCTTCACTTTGCTTATTCAACAGCACCGCTTCAATCCTCTTGCTCTCCAGGGTCCGCACCTCTTATCTCTCCTAAGGGGTTCCACCACTATTGTTCTTTACTCATCAGCCAGACCAGTCCGCCAATCACCATAACTCTCCTTCTATTCTCACATGGATGCCGGCATAGACATAAAATCCAATAAAACTTTATAGTGTAATAACGTTTATTAATGAAAAACATACATAAAAGCAATAAAACGCAATCACTTATTTATAGTTAGTTTGGGCTCCACTGCTCAGCCTGCGGGATGACGTCACATACAGCTCTGCTCCAACACACGTTTCACCCTAATGGCTGGGATGACAGCTGAGAGACGGCACAAGGCATTGTGAGTTTTATTGCTTTTATGTATGTTTTTTAATTATTAAACAGTATTACACTATGAAAGCTTTATCAGAAAAGTAGGAGAACCCTCCTGTGATCCTAAGCAATTTTTAGCCCAAAACAGCAGTGGGGTCTATATATCTGGTGAGTGGTTTGAGAAGGTGGAGGTTGCACACGGTGAATGAAGGCTAAAGCCTTGTACACACAATGAGATTATCGAAGTGGATGAACTTGACTGGCCTGAGTCCTGACCTCAACATAAAGTGGAGGGCCACCAGAAAAAAGAAAATGCATTAGTAATCTTAAAAAAAAAAAGGTACCTGAAATCGCTGTTGCTAGGCAGTCTTCCTAATCTGCCTCTCCCTATTCCGCGGCGCTTCCTCCTCTTCGGTGATCGGCCCCGTTGCCTTCTGGGACATGTGTGTGTCCCAGAAAACAATGGGGCCATTCACAAATCACTGTGCGACTCGCGCAAATGCGCAGCAGGAAACAGCAGTGAAGCCGCAAGGCTCCACTGCCTGTTTCCCTTCGTTAAGATGGAGGCGCCGGCAGCCGATCCAATGGACGGATCGGCCTCGGGGTGGCCGACATCGCGGGATTGCAGGACAGGTAAGTGTCCTTATTAAAAGTCAGCAGCTACAGTGTTTGTAGCTGCTGACTTTTAACAAAAAAAATTATTGTCCGGAACGCCCCTTTAATAGAACACCTTTGGAATTAATTGGAGTGGAGACTGAGAGCCAGGCCTTCTCATCCAACATCAGTGCCTGACCTCACAAATGCACTTTTGGAAGAAGGGTCAAACATGAAGAAACAGCACAGAATTGTCAGCCAACAAACACGAATGTACACATGGTCACACAAATGTTGGCCAAGAATTATGAACGTAGTGACATACTAGACGTACTACGTGTTTTTTCAGCTCTTTAGCGCCACCCTTTGGGCTCCTTCTGCTAATTTCGTGTTAGTAGAAGTTTGGTGAGTGTTGATTCACGCTTTTCATTTCGAGCTTTTTTTTTCGTGCCTTTCTCTTTGTGTCTGAGCGGCCAATCGTCAACCAGACATGTTGCGGAATTGGAGGAGATAACGTGTTATTTATTATTGGCCTTGGAGTTATTGCTTTGACCCAAGTCCAGTCCAGGAACAGGGGGAGGAGGATTTCTTGGACCAAAAATTGTTTGCTTTAATAATCGTGACCAATTATGTCATATGCCTTTGCTGCGGGAGCTCCAGGAGAATAATCCAGATGTTTTTCGAAATTATCTCCGCATGACTGACCCCTGCTTTCACCAGCTCTTGGCATTGTTGGCCCCCTATATTAAGAAGCAGGACACATGCATGAGGCTTTTATTTTATTTTTTGGTTGAATAATAATGATTTGATTTGATATACTTTCTATATTTTTGAATGCATAGAATGCACATTTTGGTTAAGTTCTATTGGCAGATAGCATGTCTAATTTTATTTGTTTTCTTTTTTAATGCACAATAAAAAAATAGTGTAGAATAATACTTGGCTTTGTGTTTTACTTCAAATGACAGTTTGGGAGTCGGCAGTTACATTTAAAAAAAATACAAAGTAAAATTGACAAGTGACACCAACATAGTTGTATCTTTGATCTTAAAAACTAAGGGATAATGGTGTTGTGGTAACTTGCCCCAAAAAACAAAACAAAAAAACATAATATTATTCTTGATATCACTAATGTTTGTACTTTGGACTTTTGTCCAACGGACTTGTGTACACACTCGGAACATCCGACAACAGACATTTGTCCGCGGAAAATTTTAAAACCTGCCATCCAACATTTGTCCGCGGAATATCCGAAAACCATTTGTCCGATGGAGCGTACAAACGGTCAAAATTTCCGCCAACAGCCTGTCATTACACATTTCCCATCGGAAAGTCCGATCGTGTGTACGAGGCTTTAGGCCCGGTTCACACTGGTCCGACATGCGCTCCGACTTTAAGAGCACATGTCGCATGACATCCCCAAAACAGCGATTACCTATGAGAGCCGTCTTAACTGATCCGACTTTTGTCGGTGCAACTTTGAAAAAGGTTCCTGCACTACTTTGGTCAGACTTGGGCATGATTTCAGCCCATAGATTTGAATGGAAGTCGCATCCATAGCGGATCACCATCTATACTGATCCGAGTTGTGGCATGCGACTTGTGCTCTGAGATCAAGTGTATGCAATGTTAGCAATGTAAAATCCATCAGTAAACTCCATTTCTTGTGGGCCGCCCCTAGGGTTGCCGCAGGGGCGGACTGACAACTCATGGGGCCCCCGGGCAATAGGAGGTTATGGGGCCCCCAGGCAATCAGAGATTATGGGGCCACACAGTATACACACACACAGTATACACAGACATGGCTGAGAAGGTACTGGAGAGGTGGGGCAGCTATAATCTCGGGATTTTTAGACCAAAAGGATGTCGTAAGGGACATTTCAGAAACAGATGTAAAATAAAACACAGATTTTTACATACTCTCCCTGGTTTTACTGAGGCTGGCAACCCTGATGGGGCCCCCTAGTGGCCCGGGGCCCTCGGGCAGTGCCCGAGTGGCTGAATGGTCAGTCCGCCCCTGGGTTGCCGCCTGTCCAAGATTCACCCGGACAGTCCAGGTTTTGAATCATGTGTCCAGGTTTCAGGAGGACTGAAACTCGGACACATTTTTTAGACCAGGCTGTGGCTCCCCAAATAACCGAGATAGTCACACACAAATCTGTTGCTGCCCCGGAGCTGCGGGCAGGTGCGGCATCACTAGGGGGCAGGAGCAATTTGGCCACGCCCACTGTTCACTGCAGCATGCTATGTGCACCGCATTACTACTCTCCTTGGGGCACTAGCCACCCCCCCCCCCCCCCAATAAAAATTGAGCACCAGCCGCCACTGCTTTTGAGGAAGATTGCAAGTGACTGTTTCAACATACATTATGCAAATATGGTCTACCATTGTTGCCACCAGGAAACCCACCCTGAGAATTGTCATGCAGCAATGTGGACAGGAAGTGGCTGCAAAGAGGAGGCGGGAGATCCACAGCACTCAGATACAACAAAGGATGAAAAAAAAAGGAGAAAACAAGCATTTTTGCTTTACAAATGTCAACTGTTTATGATACACTGAGTTTTAGCAATCAACATGCCATTGAGTTAGAGTTTATGTAGACTTTAAGGTAGGTAGGAGCATTAATAGCTCCCGAAGCCTTAGAAAATCTCATCCTAAGAAAGCTGCATCTACAAAATGTATTCCTGGCCTGTTGTGCTGGAATGAGAAATGACAGTTCAGGTTCCGGTGGCTGCAGCACAGTATTGGGATGATTCAATAACAATGAAAGCTCAGAGAGGATGTGCAGAATTCTGATCCCCAGAGTAACCAATCAGGATTCATCTTGAAAGCATAACTGTCCATTGCTGCACATTGTTCTGTGCCGGCCTTATACAATAATCTGTGTGTCAGTGAAGATGATCAGACAGCTGGCACCGCCCGTCCCGTCTGCTTAATGAACAAATTCTGTGTTTGATGTTCTATGAAGTATGAGACCCCCCCCCCCCCCCACACCTTCCTGCCCACTGCTGGAAATCAATGTACGGGCGGGGGGGCAGGGGGCATGTCTGCTCCCAGGCACAAGACACAGATGAATGCGGCTCTGTAATCATTAATACATCATTAAAGGGTAACTCCACTTTCCGGGGGGAAAAAATAGCAAATAAAAAAAATAATAATATAGCGTATACAATTGCGACACAAGTCACATTGTAATTACATTTTATTAAAAATGACTAGGGTTGCACTGATACTGATACTAGTATTTGCAAGTGTACTTGTATGTGTGCAAATGCTCCGATGCTTAATCCGATACCTGGGAAAGAAGAGGCGTCTTGTTACACCCAGCCCACATAGTTCACTAACTATATGGACTGGGTGTACCAAGATGTCCGCTGCCGCCTTCTGACTGCAGGCTTAATGTGAGTGCAGAGTGTACCAAGATGGGCGTCGCTGTGTTCTGATGGAACGTCACTTCTGTTACCGAATATGATGGGTTGCCGATTCTGACGGAACAGGCACTTGTCTGTCTTGCTAGCGGAATTGAATCCTTTAAATATTAGTTTTCTCATTATGCCAGCCAATTGCCAATCAGTGTTGCCTTTCAGTGCCCATCAGTGCTTGCCCATCAGTGCTGTGCCTCCCATAAGTTCCCATCAGTGCCACCTATCAGTGCCCATAAGGGCCACCTATCAGTGCCACGCATCAGTGCCACCTATCAGTGCCCATAAGTTCCCATCAGTGCCACCTATCAGTTCAGTGCCCATCAGCGCTGCATATTAGTGCCTCCTCATCAGTACCACCCCATCAGTGCCCTTCAATGCCGCCTTATCGGTGCCCATCAGTGCCACCTCATCAGTGCCACCTAATCCTATCAGTGCTGCATATTAGTGCTCAGTGCCACCTTATCAGTGCCCTTCAGTGCTGCCTCATCAGTGCCCATCAGTGCTATCTAATCCTATCAGTGCTGCATATTAGTGCCTCATCAGTGCCACCTTATCAGTGCCACCTAATCCTATCAGTGCTGCATATTAGTGCCTCCTCATCAGTGCCACCTAATCCTATCAGTGCTGCATATTAGTGCCTCCTAATCAGTACCACCCCATCAGTGCCCTCAGTGCCGCCTCATCAGTGCCCATCAGTGCCGCCTCATCGGTGCCACCTAATCCTATCAGTGCTGCATATTAGTGCCTCCTCAGTGCCACCCTATCAGTGCCCTTTGGTGCCGCCTCATCAGTGTCCATCAGTGCCACCTAATCCTATCAGTGCTGCATATTAGTGCCACCCTTTCAGTGCCCTTCGGTGCCGCCTCATCAGTGTCCATCAGTGCCACCTAATCCTATCAGTGCTGCATATTAGTGCTTCCTCATTAGTGCCGCCTCATCGGTGTCCATCAATGCCACCTAATCCTATTAGTGCTGCATATTAGTGCCTTCTCATCAGTGCTGCCCCATCAGTGCCCATCTGTGCCACCTAATACTATCAGTGCTGCATATTAGTGCCTCCTCATCAGTGCCGCCTCATCTGTGTCCATCAGTGCCACCTAATCCTATCAGTGCTGCATATTAGTGCCTCCTCTTCAGTGTCTCCTCATCAGTGCCCATCAGTGCAGCCTATCAGTGCACATCAGTGAAGTAGAAAAATTACTTATTTACAAAATTTTCTGACAGAAACTAAGAAAAACTTTCACATGACATTAAAAACAAGTATCGGCGATCGGTATCGGCGAGTACTTGAAAAAAGGTGTCGATACTTAAAAAAAGTGGTATCGGTGCAACCCTAAAAATTACCTTTCCTTTTCAATCTGTAGCTCTGTAATTTTCTGTAAAGTGCAATGCAATATGGCAACCTGGAGGTGTTCTGCACATATGGCCCCCAGATATGCAATTTCCTGCTTGTGTGATTGGCGCATTGATTTTCCCAGAAGTCTGCACTAAGATATCAGTCAGATATCAGGTATCCGCTGCAACAAAAATGTAATTTTTGGTGAGATACTCCCAATAGGAAATCGCATCTAAAGACCCTGTAATTTTTCTCATTAGAGCCCTTCAGGTGCAGCAGCTGGTTGACAATTATGAAACCAATCCCATTAGATCCACTTTCCCACATGGACACAGAGAAACACACAGGGATTTCTTCAGAATAACAAAAGGTAGGAATCTGCAAAAAAGTGGGGAATGTTTTTTTCTCAACAAAAGTGGAGTTACTCTTTAATTTATTTATTTATTTATTTATTTTTTTAAATGCAAGCAGTGTAAGCATCAGAACCTGACCTGGTATCAGCCTCTCACATTCTTTGTACAGCAGAGCTGGAGCGTGAGAGGAAGAAGCAGCACAAGTGGTCAATTAGTTTATGTGCTGACAAGAGGCATGCTGATTGGTGGAAAGAACAGGCTAGGACTGGGTCCAGATGACCTAGGCTCGGAAGAAATGGGTGAAATTCTGGCAACCAGATTGAGGACATCTATTGGAAGATAAGAGTACAGTTGGGGTGAACTCCGGACTGAAGCTGAATATTGTAGCAAAAACTGGTTTTGTTATATAATCTTTTGATTGGCTATTAGTTTTATGCGGCCCAACACAAAACAACACAACAATTGGCTATGCATGCGGCCCAAAATTGTAGACTTATAGCTATGAATGTTCACATCTGGAGGGATGCCGGGTATCCTGTGCTTTGCATAGCACCCACGGCAGGGTCGTGGTAGGCCCAGTGGTCGGCACAGACAAGCCCAGGAACGTCTGAAGGGCTGCTGTGTTTGCAGTGGCACATGCAGGGACTCCTGCTAGCTAGTGACAGCCAGTAAATGCCACATGGCTGGATCTAGGGGGGTGCTGGGGTGGGCTGTGCCTCCCGGCCTGAACCTCCCCCTCTACCCCTGACACTGTGCCTAGCCGTCTCCCAATGAAAGCAGCTTTCATTAAATGATACCTAGCGATCCTGCCATTAAGACCATGTCCAGGCCCTTCCTGTTACAGGGTGACAACTGACATCCAGTTGTGCTCCTGCGCTGTCACCCTGTCACATGGGCTACTGATGGAGACCACGTGATGACGTTTCAGCGCACGTTTCAAACACAAGGTCCACTGTTGTCACCCTCAGCAAACCCACCTTGAGAAATGTCATACAGCCATCATTGGAGTGCATAGAGAAAGGAAGTAGTTGCATAGAGGCTACAGGAGATCAGCAACACTGAGAAGCAACCACGGATGAAAGAAAATTGAAAAACTAGTAGTAAGTTGCGTAAAAAGTAGAGAAGGAATCAAAACCCCAGTCAGTTTATATTTTGCTGTTCCTTTTCCACTGGGGAGTTTACCCTTCACTTCCTGTCCCAGAAATGAAACAGGAAGGTAATGAAAATCTCTACAAAGTGACCAGAATCCCCTGTGGGACCGTTGTCACCAGAACTGGTGCCCCATTGAAAAAAATGTCTTAGGCTCCGTACACACGATCGGAAATTCCACCAGCAAAACTCCGATTTGAGCTTTTGGTCGGAATTTCCGACCGTGTGTATGCTCCATCGGACTTTTGCTGGCGGAATTCCCACCAGCAAAAGATTGAGCAGGCTCTAAATTTTTCGGTCAGAAAAAGTTCGTCTGTACCAATTTCGATGTGCAAAATTCCTACGCATGCTCGGAAACAATTCGACACATGCTCGGAAGCATTGAACTTCATTTTCTCGGCTCATTGTAGTGTTGTACGTCACCGCGTTCTTGACGGTTGAAAGTTCAGCAAACTTTTGTGTGACCGTGTGTATGCAAGCCAAGCTTGAGCGGAATTCCGTCTGAAAAAACATCCAAGATTTTTCTGACGGAAAATCCGCTCGTGTGCAAAGTCGCATGACAAGCTGTACCCCAAGATTTCCAATGAGTACCATTCATATCTGTGCGTCTTCAAGTTGCAGCGACTAGTACTGCCTGCATTACTTTGGTCCGACTTCGATGCGACTTGAGGTCCATAGATTGCATTGCTTCAAGTCGCTGCAAAATTGCGTGACTTTCAAGTTGGACTATCACATTGAGCTGCATTTTAGAGCAACTAAAGACGCAGGTCAACGCAAGGACACCTAAAAATAATAGTTTTTAGGTGTCCTGTTCACACTAAAGTGGGGTACACACTATAAGGAATGCGGGCGAACGTTCGTCCGATTTTTCTCGATGTTTCACAGCAAATCAGAACCGATCAACGCAAATTCGTGTGAAAATTCTCGTACGACAAATGCTTTTTTTTTTTGTTTATTGCCGTAATTCTGATCACGCGCAATCTTCCTTTTCTGACTTTTCTTGTATGAAAATCGTGCGAAATCGGTACACATTAAACGAAAAACGTTCGTTCTGTTTCCGTACGAGAACAATTTTGGAGTTTGTCCCTTCGAGAATTTTCGTATGAAAATTCGGAATCGGCTGTGGAAAGTTGTGTACACACTATACGAAAATCGTACGAAAATTCTTTGGACGAAAATGTTTGCCCGACTTTCTTATAGTGTGTACGAGCCTTATGCTGGCCATACACTATACGAAAAACTGGCCGAAATTCAGTCATTTAGTTTGTTTGTTTTTTGGCCAGTTTGGCACAAAATCGATAATCGGTTGGGAAGTTTTTGAGCCAAAAAACGAAGGACAAGTTTGGAAATTTTCTGCCAAACGAACGATAAATTGAAAGGTTAATGTGTTTCCCGTCCAAACTGTTGTATGTAAAAAAAACGAACAAAAAAATTATTAATTCATGTCCATTGAACAATTTATCGGTCATTACATGATGGCATTATCGTTTTCTCTCACGGCCGAATTTTCATTTTTCGAAAAGTGTGTTTGAATGATTTTTCTTATGGTGTATGGCCAGCATAAAGCCAAGGTTTCCACTATTGCGACATGAAAGTTGCACGATTTTGCCATGATTTTTTTGCAGCGATTTTGATGCGACTTGAAGCAATGCTTGTGGATTCTTGGGGTCTATGTGAAGAAGGTCTTACATAGCAGGATCTAGTACTGGCACCCTCTGTGGCACATGGCTCTTCTAAGTGGTGAATGTACCCTTGCAGGCTCTGTTTTGGAAGATCTTGGTGGTGGCGCATAGTGTGTCTGGGTGGAAGTCACATTTATATGGTTTAATCTTGCTGTGCCGTTTGGTACCCCCCTAAGGACAACGACTCCCCTGGGGGGCTGCAGGTAACCAGGTGAGCTGGAAAGCAATTGAAGGGCTTGCAGGCAGCGCTGTGCTGTATTCAGGAAGGTCAAAGTGGTGGCGCATTATTTGGCAGGGATGAAGGCACTTTTGGCAGACACTATGGAGAATGTCTGTCCTGGAGGGTGCTGGTGTTCAACTACAAAGCTGTTGTTAGATTTCATGGACTACTTTGGGCTATAGCTGGATGCCTAGGAGCTGTCACCTAGTTTGCTAGGGTGGCAGGCAACTCCGTGACAAATAGCTTATAGACCAAAATATTGGAAAGCTGCTTCTGATGGTGAAAGGGTTACAGTAGACAGTCAGCAATGGGAACAGTTCAATAGATGCAGCTGGCTGAAAGGGTTAACTAACACCCAGAAAGGGTTGAGAGCTGTAGTCAGCAGAGGGAGGATTTTAAGCCCCAGGTTCAGACTATGCGGTGCAGGAACCGCATGTGATTTTGAACAGGAATCGCACCACATTCCTGTTCAAATCACATGCGAATCTTCAGCAGTGCAATTTGAGCTATTATCCTGTATTGTTTAAATCGCACCGAATTCGCACCAAAAACGCATGGGGGCCCTTTTTTGTTTTGCCCACACCAGAATCGGACCACATGAGTGTTCACACCCATGCGATCCGATTCTGCAAATCGCACCGATTTCGGGGTGTCGTAAACATACACACTTGCATCGATTCACATGAACGGAGTGTGATTTGCATGCGGTGTGGAATCCGCACAGAACTCACTGCGAATTTGCAGCGCACAAGTGTGGACGTGGGCTAAAAGCTTCTCTGGGTGGGTTGTATGGTTTAGCTACTCTAAGCACTAAGACGCCATTCACACTTGTGCGACTTGTCATGCCATTTTGGACCCTAAAGTCGCACCTCATGTTTTCCAAAGAGTGCCGTTCATATCTGTGCGACTCAAAGTCGCAGCAACTTTAAAGTAGTTCCTGCACTATTTTAGTCCGTCTTTAATGCTACGTGAGGTCCATAGACTTCAATGCAAACCCTCTAAAGCCGCATGAAAGTTGCACCTGAATGATATACATGCGACTTTGTAGAGCACACACAGTCACGCGGTCAAAGCCAAAGTCGCACTCATCCAAAGTTACATAAAAATCACATCAAAGTCGCATCAAGTTGCACTGTAAAGTCGCAAATGGAAAGCGCACGATTCTGAAGTCGCACAAGTGTGAATGGAGCCTAGGGGGAGAGAGAGTTAATGCAGTGCATACTGGACGCAAAGGGTTAACAGCTGAAGCCAGAAGGAGACAGGGTTACTGCAATGCACAGGATTTTGAAGGGTTAATGGCGGCAGCCAGCAGAATGAGAGTTAATGCAATGTGGAGAAAGGGTCAATGTGGCGCACAGGCTTTGGAAGGGTTAATGGCAGCAAGAGGCCGAAAGACAAACGACGTGACGCACAAGGGCTTGCAAGAGTTCATGGAACGTTAATGCAACATCCAGGGTTTGAGAGAGTTAATGGTTTCAGCCAGGGAAAGGGAGGGTTAATGCGACGCCCAGGGGTTGGAAGGATTAATGGCTACAGTTAAGGTCACGGAGGGTTAATGGCTGCAGCTAGGAGGAGGGAAGGTTTAGTGCAATGCAAAGGTATTGAAATAGTTAATAGTTGCAGTGACAGGAGGGAATCCTCCAGGATAAAGCCACCTAGAGCTCCAATCATGTGTGGAGATGTTGCTCATACTGGTCACCTGACCATCCCCCTGAAGGAATGCTGGGAGTGTACTGAGTGAACAATAATGCAACGCTAGGTCTCCCCGGCAACGAGAGAAGCTTCTTTGAGAGTCTCTACAAGCTCAGTAGTCAGCATGGAGGACTGCAGGCAATCCCCAAGCCTTCCCCTGGACCTCAGCAACTTCGAGGATGGGGTGAGCAGCCGCTACGTCCTTACCAGCCCGCGTTCTCTGGAGGCCTGTGCCCGGCTGGGGGTGAGACCTATTGAGCTGCTGTACAAGTCCTTGGAGGAGGTGAGAGAGGGGAACCCCGAGGTCAGCAGCCAGCGACTGAATGACCTGTACGTGGCTCAGGAGATAGAGCGCCGCCACAAGCTGGATATGTGCAGACAGCTGAGGATGGAGCTGCTACAAGAGGACTGCCAACCAGACAGAGCCTCTTCCCACACCTCTGAAGAGCACAAAGACTGTCCTCCACCCACCTCCCTAGATCAAAGGGACCCTCCACCTCTTTGCACTGACCAAAAGGACCCTCTGGATATCTTTACCAGGGGCCACAGAGACCGTTCTCCACTCCTCTTCCCTGATCAAGAAAACCCTCCACGCCTTTCTACAGATCGCCGGGTCCCTCAAGGCACTTCAACCAGGGGCCACAGAGACTGTTCCCCACTCCTCTTCCCTGATCAACAAAACCCTTCACCTCTTTCTACAGATCGCCGGGTCCCTCTAGGTACCTCAACCAGAGGCCACAGAAGGGGTTTTGGGACACTGCAAAAAAGTCTGAGTCAGGGAGACCTTAATCAGATGGAGGAGAAGGCGCGTCACATGGGCAGGATGGTGGAGAAAGAGCTTAGGGCCTCGCTACCCGATCGAGATAAGAAAATCGGTGCTTTGATGTTGTTGAAACACCAGGAAGAGGAGATGCTTAAACAGAGAAGGGTACAAGCCCAGCAGGCCTGGGATAACCTAAAGAACGAGGAGAGATATATTCGAGCCGCCTTGGACAGACAAAATTTGCCAATTCAGCTACAGAACCATAGGAGGCGAAGCTGGAGCTCCCAACTTGACTGGCAGGTGGACCCCGTCCATATGTCCTCCCACAGAACACAATTGCAGGAGCAAAAGGCTTTCCTTAAATATGGCTTGACCAAGGCCATGGTGGATTTAAGGAGCAAGAACATCGGCCATGAAAACACCAGTGGTTATCCACTGGAGGAAAGGATGATTAAGGCCTTCAAAGTAAAAATGGTCAAAGATTTACAGGAGAAGAAGAACATCCAAATAAAAAATGAGTACGAGAAGCTTCGGCATTCCAAACTGAAAGAAAAAGTAGACAACCAGGCCAAAGCTGAGGAGCATGTCAAGAGAGTTTCCATCCAACAGAAAGAGCAAAGATCGCAAGAGCTCAAAGAAAAATTAGTGGAGGAAAGGAACAAGGACTTGTATGAGAAGGCATCCAGGGAGGATGAGCTGAAGCTCATGACAAAGCTCCGGGCTATGCGTCTGGAAAAAGAGCAGATGGAGCACAAAAAAATGCTGACTCGGTTGACTGACCACAAGATCCAGCAGGCCAAAGACAATCTAGACAGAAGCATGCTGGGCAAGGCCAAGAGGGCACAAGAACTCAACTTCATTAAGGAGAGTGCCCACCAAGTTTTGAAGAAAAAAGTTGACAGAGAAAAGGAGAACCAGCGCATGGAAATAGTCCACACCATCAAAATAAAGGACCAGAAGAGTGAAAGGATCCAGAAGGAAAAAGAAGCTATAAATGAAGAAGGGCGGCGGATCGCTAGAGCTTCTTTCCATTTTCGGGATAAGATCCGTGAGCAGACCAAAAGCAGGACTTTTGACCAAATGGCCCTGCAGGCGACACTTAATGCCAGTCTTTTAAAAACCATCCCATGAATAGAAAAGGATTCTCTAAGTGCTTGTGCCAATGAGCAAATGCAGTGTGCCTGTTACAGATCAAGAACGTTTAAACCAGCTACGCACTACAGGTATGCTGCTTTTCCTGGGGGTAGCCCAGCCTCATAGAACCGATATGGACATTTACAACATCATGAACCATCAAATGGGTCACTACAGGTATTCACCGATTGGAACAACCAAATTATACACCATAGCCTTGCTGGCTTCTTCAGTTCAGGGTAACCACAACTAAAACACAAACAAACGAGGAAGGCTCACCAGCCTAGTGCATTACTGTATAACTTGTTTAATAGATGTTAAAAGTAAAATGTACTCACAAAAGAAGAAAGACACGGGCTTACCATGAACAAATGCCACCCAACATCAGTCTAGTGTAGGGCAGAGCTAACGTGTTTCAAGGACTGTGCCCTCTTCCTCAGAGCTCAGAGGAAGAGAGCATGGCCCTCAATACACGCTAGCTGTGCCCTACCCATTGGGTGGCATTTGGTAGTGCTTTCTTCTTTTGTGAGTACATTTGACTATTAAAATGTATTAAACGAGTAATACAAGTAATGCACTAGGCTGGTGCACCTTTTTCCTTTTTGTTTTTGAGATCAGTCTCATTGTGTGTTTGAGATCAGTCTGAGATACATCTTCGCAGGTGCATTTCGGAGCAGTTGACCTTCTTCTGACCTGCAGTTGTCTTCCTTCTAAGCTGTTTCAAGCTTCTTTTACATTCTCCTTAGAATATATAGAGGGGGAAAAGCAGTATGACATGAACAAAAGTCTGTGTACCCAGACCTCAATTATCTCTCCTGGACAGCACTTCCTCTAGGTTGTATCAGGTGACATCCGTATTCAGGCCTACAGAGAGAGGTGGGAACACATTGGGGGAGATTTACCCAAACTGGTGCCCACAAAATCTGGTGCCGCTGTGCATAGTAACCAATCAGCTTCTAACTTCAGCTTGTTCGATTAAGCTTTGACAATAAGGCTCGATTCACATCTATGCATGTTGCTTTTGAGCGTTTTTGCGGTGCTTTGTCAAGTTTTTGGACACGCGTTTTTACCGCGATTTTGCCACGTTTTGCGTTTTTATTTATTTCTTTTTAACACTGTGGCTTTTTTACACTGTCATATACAGTGTAAATAAAAAAATAAAAAAACGCAAATCGCGGCAAAAACGCGGTACTTGCGTTTTGGATGTGGGTCCATTGACTTCTATTACATGCAAAACGCTGCATTACATTTCCAAAAACGCAGAGGCACAAAAATGCATTGATGTGAACATGTTCCATAGGAAAACCATGTTAAAAAAATTTCCTGCATTTCTGCAAAATGCATCAAAAAACGCATTAGTGTGAATCAAGCCTAAAACCTGGAAGCTGATTGGTTACTATGCACAGCTGCACCAGATTCTGTGAGCACCAGTTTTAGTAAATCTCCCCCATTGCTAGTTGGCCAACAGTATCTGCAGGTGTCATACTTTGTAAAAACATGAGATTGCCATCTGATGTGGTTGGACAAAGCAATTCTCATCTAATGTCTATGGGCCTCATAAAGGTTGAGGGATAAAATTAGCTCACCTCAACTGGTCAGTTTACAGAAAATGTTATTCCAGAGTGTTTACTTTTTATATCCAATGCCAAAACGTTTGGTTTAGTTTTGAGTAGAGTAGATAAGGTTTAGAAGCCCTGTCAGTATTTATTTTTTTCTTTTTACTAGACATGTGCACAATAGAAAAATTTGTTTAGTTTCGTTTAGTTTCTGTTCGTTTCCGTTGATTCGTAACGATCCGTAATTTCGTAAGTCGTTGGTGTTCGTATTCGGACTCGTTCGTATTTTTGTAAGAGTTATTTTTTCGTTGATTTGTTTTTTGTTTATTCGAAATTCGTATTTTTCGTATTTTCGTTATATTTTGTATTCGGACGCATTCGTATTTTCGACGATTAAGTTACATTCGTACTTTCGTAAGATTGATCTATTCGTACTTTCGTAACATTGTTTTCGTAGATTCGTAATCGGAGCATAATTCATAATTTTATGTAATATGTATGCTATTTACATGTTTAAGAAACAAAGAATTTCTCTCTCACAAGTCAGAACTTAACTCAAAAATCCACCAAAACACAGTGCCTCCGACCCGACTACGTTTATCAACTAACAAAAAAAAAGTAACGAATTTACGAATCCATTCGAAGCACGTTAAGCAGCGTCATTGTAAGAGACATGGAAAATTACGAATCAACAAACAAAAGAAAAAAAGTTACGAATGTACAAATTTTTTAGTTCATTTTGATTTTCGTTATTTTTGAATCTTTGTTTGGTATTTTCGTTGTTTCTGTTTTCGTTTTTGGATTTTCATTCATTCGTAGTTTCGTTGTTTCTAATTTAATTATTTCGTATTTTCGTTGTTTTTCATATTCGTTTGATTCGATAATTCGTTATTCGTTAAAATTTTTACTAAATTATTCGTCCATTCGTACGATACGAATAAACGAATATAACGAATTTGAACGGAAAACGAATTCGTAACTAAACGAATTGCACATGTCTACTTTTTACATTCCTCTCTTCCTGTCCTGGTGACACAACAGGAAGTGAGGAAATCCTTCTTATACAGTTGTCAGCAGAACAAGTGTCCCCATTGGTCAATTTAGCGTCATGTTCTAATTTTTATTTTGATTTCCCATAAGTCTCAGAAAGCATGGTCACCAGGACAAAAAGAGGGTAAATTTCCCCAGCGGGGACACGGACAGTAATAAAAATCCAACAAAGGCTCTGAGTCTCCTCTACCCTATCCTATAAAATTTTTGGCTTTAGAGGTTTACAAGTCACCCAATGTGTTGTTTTTAACCACCTGATTACTGGGCACTTAAACCCCCCTCGTGACCAGACCAATTTTCAGCTTTCGGCGCTGATGCACTTGGAATGACAATTGCGCGGTCACACGACACTGTACCCAAATGAAATTGTTATCATTTTTTCCCCACAAATAGAGCTTTCTTTTGATTTGATCACCTCTGAGTTTTTTATTTTTTGCGCAATAAACAAAAGAGCGACAATATTTTTTACTTTTTGCTATAATAAATATCCCCAAAAAATATATAAAAAAACATTTTTTTTCCTCAGTTTAGGCCGATACGTATTCTTCTAGATATTTTTGGTAAAAAAAAAATTTACGATTATTGATTAGTTTGCGCAAAAGTTATAGCGTTTACAAAATAGTGGATAGTTTTATAGTTTTTATTAAATTTTTTTTTTTACAGTAATGGCGGTGATCAGCGATTTTTATTGTGACTGCGACATTATGGCGGACACATCGGACATTTTTGACACATTTTTGGCACCATTGTCATTTATACAGCATTCAATGCTATTTAAATGCATTGATTCCTGTATAAATGACACTGCCAGGGAAGGGGTTAACCACTAGGGGGCGGGGAGGGGTTAATTATGTTCCCTGGGAGTGTTTCTTACTGTGGGGGGAGGGGACTCACAAGGGGAGGAGACCGATCAGTTTTTCTCTGTACAGAGAACACACCATCAGCTCCTCTCCTCTGACAGGACCGTTGATCTGTGTGTTTACGGCAATCGCGGGTGCCCAGCGGACATCGCAGCCGCTGGGCACGCGCATGGGTGCCCAGTGACACGGCGAGAGCGCGCGCGCTCCCTGGAGTGCACAGAAGGGGAGGACGTCATATGACGTACTCCCGGCACAACAGATCCGCGCTGTAGCCGTCATTAGGCTATGGCGCGGATCTCAGGCAGTTAAAGCAAACCTATAATAGAGAAATATGTAAGCTGGGAATGCTGAATCCCTTCTTCCAAAAATGCCAGGAGGGCTTCAATTCTTTGAGTTGATGACCTGAAAAATGCAGACAAGGACCTGCAAGGTTTCTCTGAATTTGCATACTTGTTTCACGTTGGTGACTTCAAAGCTTAGTACACATGGGCGGAATGTTGGGCGATATCGGCCAGTTCAATAGAAACCGGCTAACATTCGGTCTGTGTGTATGGCAGCCATTCGGCTGGCTTCTGTCAGATAAGCATACTGAAAAACCAGCAGCTGAATGACTGAAAATTTTTTTAAATCCTGCTCTCAAATTTTCCGACAACAAAATCCGATCGGACTTTTTCCGATCGTGTGTCGAGAATTCCGACGGACAAAGTGCCACGCATGCTCAGATCAAATTACGAGACCAAAGCTATTGGCTACTAGCCTCTACGTAGTTACATCGTACGCAACGAACGTCACCACGTTCAGAATGATCGGATTTTCCGACAACTTTGTCCGACCGTGTGTATGCAACACCAGTGTCGGACAAAATCCATCAGAAAAATTCCGACGGATTTTGTGGTCAAAATTTCCGACCGTGTGTATGGGGCATAAGAGTGCTGACCGCAGTGTTCTGTTGGGGGGGGGGGGGCGTCCCCCATCAGAACACAATAGAACAGCAGGGGAGATCGCTGTACTAGCATTGTAATGTTAGTACAGCGGCTCAGACCGGAGCTGCCAGTGTGTAGTGCTGTATACTAGGCTTAAGAGTATGAAAGCCAGGTGACAAGCATTTTCAGAAGAAGCCAGCTATAGCACTACTCCTATTTCTCCGATGGCATGCATGCAGGTATTTATTATGCGCTGTATTAGAGCATTGTGTGCCGTCTTTGCTGTAACTCCAAAAGCAGTTTTGTGCTACAAATGTCATGCCAGTGTTATAACCTGATAATACAACATGAAAACAAAGCATTTACAGAGATTATACAATGTAATGTTTTAATACTGAGATTTTTCTTCTAAAAATGCCAATTTCTTGGCTCTCTTGGTAATCTAATGACCTCGGGACTTGCTGACCCAGAATTTTTGACTTTACATGCCACATACAAGTTCCAGGTCTTTCCTAATGCCAAGAGACTGCCAAGCAATTCAAGTTTTTAAAAGGAAAGGTTAGCAGTGGCATACTTTTAAGGATGATTCACATTAGCATTTGGGGGGCAGTAAAACCCAGTGGTTGAGCTATGTTTGTGCCACCCCCAACCACTCCCCCTTTAGCTGCAGAAGCAGCATCTGGGGGTGTGTACACGTGCCACGGTAAGAATTATACCCCCTGTCGCTTTCGGCAAGTGAGACTGCCTGCCAAACACAGTTGCAACGTGCTAGTGTGGGGTTCAAGGGGTTAGAAAACAGGTTGCAAGGAGGCCTCCTTACCATCTTTCAAATGCTCTCTGAAGAGTGATCAGAATGCATATGGCTCAGCTCCCACCAGAGCGCCACTGTGAATGGTTCCTCCATCAATTTTTTTTATACTTAACCTTTTTCCAACATCTACTTTTGCATAGCCCTTGTTGCTCCTCTGAAAAGCAATCCACAATCCATCACTTTTCAGAAGGCAGCTGACAGGTGCCTATTTTAAAATTGGAACATCCGTGCCACAACTGCGTGCATTGCATGTGGTTGTGCTACAGCCGCCTTCACTAGTTGAATGGGACGGGTGGTACATTTTTTGCTGTCCCGTGTGTACAACCCTCACCGGCTTGTATGTTGGGTTCGGGGGAGCGGTAGGAAGGCAGTCAAGGGGGAATGGCGGGGGGGGGGGGTAAAACCAAGGCTCAACTGCCTATTTTTAACTGCAAGTCCTAAAAGCTGTTCTGCTGCTGGATTATATTTCCAAGACCATTTTCAGTATTTGTAAATCTCTAGTTTTCATTAAAATAACCCTCGGTGATCCTGCCATGAAGGTCCTTATTTAGGCACTTCTTGTTTTAGGGTGACAACACTCTCTCCCTGTCTCCCAATAGTGATCCTGCATTGTCACCTTGTTATGCAGGCCTCCGATGGAAAATACAAGTTGCTTTTGCAACTCACGTTTTAATAGGCATGGTCCACTGTTATGGACCAAGCTCACCCTGAGATGTGCCATGCAGCCATTGCTGGAGTGCGTGTAGACAGGAAGTGACTGGAAATGGGTCGCAGAGGATCAGCAGCAACAAAAGATGAATAAAAGGTGAAAACAAGATTTTGTTTATTTGTTTTATTTATATTTTTAAAAATAAGATTTATATTTTTTTTAGCAGAGACCCTAGAGAATAAAATGGCGGTTGTTGCAATATTTTTTGTCACACTGTATTTGTGCAGCCGTCTTTTTAAATGCAATTTTTCTTGGAAAAAAATACACTTTAAAGAATTTATAAAAAATACGAAACAGTAAAGTAGCCCAATTTTTTTGTATAATATGAAAGATGATGTTATGCCGTGGGAATCGCGATCTTTATTCTAAGCAAAAAAAAACGGGATTCTCATTTTGGCCAGAATCGTGCAGCTCTAGAAGAAGGCAGAAAATGTACAGAATATCTTCTTCTGAATGCTCCGAGTAGACAAAGCAGACACATATTAATGCAACACAGTGCATAAAACATTTCAATTCAATTCCATTATCAGAAAAAAGATTCCTTTTATTTTTATATTTAGAATTATAACTATTTTATATGTAGATTTTATAGCGGAGCCCCTGTGTGTATTCCTGTTTGGTTTATGTCTTGTGCTGTGCGGTGTGATAAACATCTTGTGGTTGTCGGCATTTTTAACAACAGAAATTCATTTTTAGTGATATATATTTTTTATTGTTAACATGTGAAGAAAAAAATAAAGATTTATATCTTTTGTTAATGGTGTTCTTTCATTCTTAAAACCTACAATTAAAATTACGAAAGTGAAATCAGTTATATTATCATACAGTAAACATCGAGATTCGCAGCAGTGCTAAAGTTTGTAAGACCTTGAACTTACCTGTGTTTTTATCTCCTCCATTGCAGTTTTAGTTCAATAACCTTTTCAGTGTGCCTCTAAAGCTAGGTTCATACTATTGCGTTTTTTTTCCTTGCCATGTTTGCACGGGCACAGTGGCCTATTCATTTGAATGGGCTGCTGTACCTGCAGGAAACGCAGGGAAAAGGTCCCTGCATCTTTTCTAAAATGCAGCCGCATGGAAAATGCATGGTGATTTTTGCGTTATGCAGTTTAATGTATCCAAAAGTGCACTGCATTTTCCAATGTGTAGGGGTGCCACTAAGAATGATTGGCACGTCTGCAAAACAGGGGTCCCGGGGTGCTGTCCGGGACCCGTGTGCCCGGGCCCCCTACAGGAGTACCGGTGGTACCCCCTGATGGCGCCCCTGTATACAAATACTGAAATGGTGATTCTAGTACAGGGGGTAACTATTCAATCTTAGGTATCTTAAGAAGACACGCGGCCACTCAGTTTAACCCCTAACTATGAAGGGGGTTCTTTACTGTTAGAGTGGTCTGGATGTGGAACTCTCTTCCACAATCAGTGGTGCCAGTGGGGAGTAACAAAAATTTCTAAAAACATTTAGATGGGCATCTAAGTTAATACAATCTACAGGGATATGGTAAATGGTAGTCACATAAACACACACTCCGGGTTGAACTGGATGGACTGGTGTCTTTATTCAATCTAACCAACTATGTAACTATACTGTATAATTATATTCTTCATCTCTTCGAGGGGGGAACATATTATAATTTTTATTTTTAGCTCTGTCCAGATTCAGGCTATAAAACCTCCTTGTTGGGACATTAATATAAACAGCCTTTAAAAGAAAAGCATCATTTACAGAGAAGCCTATTCTCCATCACACATGGTGGTAAAGACCTGCGATGGCCGGCAGCTCATTAGCATACAATCCCTTACAGGAGCCTAATAACTCCATTTGTTGCCGGTTTGGAGTCGGCTCCTTTTACGGCATTTTAATTTTAATTAGAGAGAACAGACCTCCGAGATAATTGCTCCTAATTAGAGAGGTTGTCTGTTCGGGACTTACACCGTTTAACTTCCTCTAAAAATCTGCAAAGTACACAATCTCCATTATGCAGAGTTGGCACCAGGCACAGGTCCAAAGTGCCCTAAATTATGAAGTGTTTGGAGCTAAACAACTAAACAGCCAGCCAAACATATACTCTGGTATAGGAACCATTCAATCTATTGTGTGATATTCACACCTTACTGTATGCTTTATTTATTACAGGTATTTATATAGCACTGACCATTTACACAGCGCTCTACATATATATTGTACATTCACATCTGTCCCTCAAGGAGCTTACAACCTAGGTTTCTTAGCTCACACGTTCATACATACATACTAGGGCCAATTTAAGCCAACCATAGATGGTTCAAATCTCGGCCGGTTAAGAAGGGACCTGTCAAGATTTGAACCATGTATGGGCAGACTAAATGTACCAAAAAGTACAACCAAAAGTTGGTTGATTGATCAACTTGGGTATGACCAGCCTGTCAAATTTTACATGCGATTATTGCTAGCAACTATTATAGCCACTAGCAGTATTCACTGTGTTCTCCTGCCTGGGGAACACAATAGCTCCACGGCTGGGATTTCCCCATCAACACCGACTGTTTTGATGGGGGAATCCAGCGATTTTGTTTCCTGCAACCTGTGGTTGCAGGAAAGAAAATGGCTCCGTCGATGGCCGGCTTTAGACAGGAGCCAATTAACCTACCAGCATGTCCTTGAAGTGAGGGAGGAAACCTACACAGGTGCAGACATAGGTGTGTGCAGCCTATTGCATTAGGATGTACGCCCTAAGGCCTTTTTCACACGGGCGGTCGGTTCAGGTCATCTGACCCGCTCCAAAAAAGTGTGCACTCCGATCTGTCTGCGATTCGGATTGGGTGACGACGGACTCTACGGTCCGTCGTCATCCGCTCTCCCATAGGGGAGAGCGGCGCTCTGACAGGTCCGTCCCTGCACAGAGTGCAGAGACAGACCTGTCATCTTCCTGCACAGCGGGGGATCGACGGAGCGATCCCCCGCTGTGCAGAGCGGGCTCCGTACACGGACACGTCCGTGTGAAAGAGCCCTAAGGCTCAAAAACTTAATGTAACTTCCTGAGGACGGCCAATCTGATAGGCCGAAATGCATAGAGGTTGAGTCACTTTATCATGACACACTTCCGCCCACACATTCAATCTGGAAATCAAGCCTTTTCTGAGCCAGCAGCTGCATGAACCAACCAGGCGGATTTCACGGATTTACTTATACCTGCTGTTCACTCCGGGTGCCAGGACATTAGGCACTCATACATGTGAGTTGAATATCTTTATATTTTTGCAGAATAAAAAGCTCTTTATCAACGGTACTGCGCAATGAGGCTTTTTTTATTATATCAATCTTCGGTCCAGAGGATATCCATAGGGGTCACCCCACACGCACCCTATTTAAAGCACTTAAGAAGCACGGAATCATCCATCTATTATTCAAGTTACAGCACTGGATATTGTTTCACTAGCACAAGCACCTTTTTTTCACTGGGGACTGTTTGATTAAATTTATTTTTTACCAGTGTATCATTTATTACCTGTATGTCATTTTTTAGCATTTAGCGCGGTGTACTTTTTATTATATATATTTATATGGCCCCATGCACATTGATCCTCATGCCGGCACAGTGAAAGAGAACTGCGTAAGCACTTCTCTAATGGCAGAGCCGGTAAGAGGGAGATCTTTCCTATCTTCCTGCTGGCACACAGAACGATAACACTAATGCACATGGGGTAATTAGGGTGTGCCCAGGCACATCCGGTATACCCTGTGGACACGCCTATGGTTGCAGGGAGAACATGCAAACTCCACGCATAGTTGGGATTCAAACCAAGGACCCTAGTGTCGCTAGGCAGAAGTGCTAACCACTTTGTCACTGTGCTGCCGAAACACTGAGAAAGCTCATTTACATATCTGCACATTCATATTTTTTTAACACGTATCTGCCCATTCATTTTATATGGCATCGCCTTCTGTGCACTATGTTGTGCTACGATGCTGCATCACACTGTTTTACTTTTTCTTTGATTAACTTTATTGAAGTGTCACAAAATTAAACTTTATTCCACTTTAAGTAGTACAGCCCATTGCAATGCATTGCAGTGAGTTGCCCTGTGCATGCATACATGCCGCATTTTTACACAGTGCACACCACCGCACATGTATGGAGTGAACAGGGCCCATAGAGAACTATTGTCTTCTATTTGCCCTTTGCATTGAGCCTGCGTTAATCTATGTAGATCAATGTAGCTTAAAGGGTGTGGTGTGAATGAGCCCTTAAAGCAGTGGTTTTCAACTTGCAATGTATATATGTGGTCCCTTATACTGTATCTCTAGAGGATCACATATAATATTTACTATATGCTACAGAAGACGATCATAGACTGAAGACTTCTTAGAAGAGATCCGCTTTGGACGTTTGAACAGGGGAGTAGGGATCTCCCAGTCTGAGTACCGAATCTCAGCAAGTATTTTCCAATTGTGTGGTTGAGCTTTGGGTATTATCTGCTTATATTATTAGAAGAGCTGGTCAGAGACAGGAGTGGTTTGAGACAGAAGGCATGCTATCATAGGTGTGCGCAGCCTATTGTATTAGGATGTGCACCCCAAAGCTCAAACACACATGTCTTTCTCTGCAGCCTCAACTGCAATGGGCAGTAATAGGAATGGGAAGTACTCTGTGTTGATTGGCTTCCTGTTCATTCACAAACTGAAATGCAGTTTACTATGCTTCAGTTATGAATGGACACAGTGAGTGAGTGTGTTCATTTAGAAAAGGAAGGGGCTGGTACACCTGTCACACCTCCTGCGCACACCGATGCATGCTATAGAAGAGAGTTAGAAACTAGGTGCATGTTACATGAGACTACTGAAGATCACTGCTATTAAAGGGTCCTTTATGCCAATAATCCCTCAACTGACTGCTGTGGGCTGGGGCACAAGGGCCACGTTCCCACCCACAAAGCTGGATTGCTTTCACAATTTAAAGATGAATTGTGCTCGAAGGTCATGAAGTCGAATTCCAGCATAAACCTAACTATTCTTAAAAATGTGAAAAAGGAGTATATACTTACCTATTCTCAGCCTGCTTCAGTCTGGTCACCTTGATCCCGTGTCAGCAAGCAGAGGCGGAATGGAGAGAGTGCTGGGAAATCCGGTAGTGGTGACATCACCCATAAATTCTTATGGCCCATCCATTGTCAACGCTCACTCCTCTCCCCTGCAGCCACCAATGGCTGACACAGGGGAGCTGGATCATGTGACTTGGACCAGAGGGCTGAAAATAGTTAAGTATATACATCTTTTATACATAGGTTAGACAGCATAGGTGTTAGGAGAGGGAGGGACATTTTTAAGACTAGTTAGGTTTAGGCTGGAATTCTACTTTAGTAAACCGCATTTTTTTGTTGTTGTTGTTTAAAACCTACAAGACAATGGCATAATGTGCTAGTATGCATCACATACCAGCACATTATGAAATACTTACCTTAGAACGAAAGCCTTCCAGCGGCACACTGTCACCGCTGGAGGGCTTCCTTCCAGGTTTGAGTGCTCCGGTCAGATGATTGGTTGAGACGCGATGATGTCACTCCCGCGCATGTGTGTGTGTGTGTGTGTGTGTGTGTGGGGGTCACGGACTGCAGCTCAGAGCTCTGAAGAGATGGCATGGGTATGACGTCCCACATCAGAGGGCATGCGCTGGTGACGTCACCGGCTTCATGCAGTGTGAATATCCCTAAAACAGTGCAAGTTTAGGAGATATTCACTGTAACTACAGATAAGCCCTTTTATAGCCTTACCTGTAGGTACAAGTAAACAAAAAGAGTTTACTACCGCTTTAAAGCCAAAAACAGAGCTCACGTTGCTCGTCTTTTGGCGGCACCAGTGTTTCTGTCTCAATGCAAATGTACTGCAGTGGGCGGATGTGACTGCAGGCTCTGTACAGATGGGGAGCTGAGTTGGACGGACAGAGGTTCTAGTTTGTCAGGCTTCAGTTGTGCTTTATATACAACTCCTAAAATGCATTGTACATGCAGAGCAGCATCTGAAATGATGATAATGTCTGAATGGTTTTTGTAGCACAGCACTGTACATGTCGTTTATATAAAGCTTTACTGCCCCCTTGTGGACATAATATATTATGCCTTCAGACTCCAGATATGATTATAATTATTCTGTATTCAAGAATATCTCCTGTCAAGACAACCAGTACACATACATAGTATCAGACTGCCTGCACTCAGTGCCTTACTTTATTGTGAGCTGCAATAGTACATACAGTATTTGCAATTTTATGGGCTACAATTTAGAAAGCAGTGCATCTTTAGACAAAATTCTTTGTTCAGTTTTGGTAGAGTGGAGAAGATGAAGAGCCTCTGTCACTTTTTACTGCTCTCTGTGGCCTTATATCACCAGTAGTGATGGAGGTATCTGCCCAGGTTCAATTCACCAAGAGTTTTACAAATCTTGTTCAAAATGCAGCAAAGCCTGCTAGGGTTGTTCTCCATACTTACCGGTATAGTGGTGGTACTTACGCTATCCAAAATAAAAAAAAATAAAAAATGTTTTACCTCTAATTTATCCCCCCCCTTTGGACATTCTAAACCTGCCAGCTACAGTTCGACACTGATATGCCCCCTACACACGGTCGGATTTTCCGACGGAACATGTCCTATCGGACAATGTTGTCGGAAATTCTGACCGTGTGTAGGCTCCATCGGACTTTTTCCGTCGGATTTTCCGACGGACAAAGTTTTATCTCCTGCTCTCAAATTTTCCGACAACAAAGTCCTATCAGACTTTTTCCGATCGTGTGTAGCGAATTCCGACGGACAAAGTGCCACGCATGCTCAGATCACATTAAAAGACCAAAGCTATTGGCTACTAGCCTCTACGTAGTCCCGTCGTAGGCAACAAACGTCACCACGTTCAGAATGATCAAATTTTCCGACAACTTTGTCCGACCGTGTGTATGCAACACCAGTGTCGGACAAAATCCATCGGAAAAAATCCGATGGATTTTGTGGTCGGATTTTCCGACCGTGTGGTGGGGCAATATAGTGAATTAGGGTTTAAAACACAAATTAGCTAGGACTGCAAATCTCAAACCTGCAGCATTTTCCTCGACGAACCAATGGTAGCTGTGAATGCAAACCCCATTCCTGGTCAACAGGATAGGAAATGGCCAGAAATCTCCAAGATAGATTCAGACACACAAAACACTGTTTAGTAGTGTAGGGGAAAGCTAGAATTCCAATTTTTCACAAATTAAACATTGTCCTCACTTTGTGAACAGGTGACAACATACACTGATCAGCCAAAATTGTATGACCACCCACTGTAACCCATTAAGACTTGGACTCCACTAGAAGTCTGAAGGTATGCGGTTTTATCTGGCACCAAGCCGTCAGTAGCAGATCCTTTAAGTGATGTAAGTTGTGAGGTGTTGCCTCCATGGATCAAAGTTTTTCCACAGATTGATTGGATTCAAATCTAGAGAATTTGAAGACCAGGGCAACTCCACAAACTTGTTCCTCAAACCACTCTTGAATTCATCAGACTAGGCCACCTTCTTCATTTGCTCTGTGATCCAGTTCTGATGCTGACATGCCCATTGTAGGAGCTTTTAGCTGTGGACACGGGTCAGCATGGGCATCGTAACCAATTTGCTGCTGCACAACCCCATATGCAACAAATTGTTATACACTCTGTGTTCTGACACCTTTCTACCAAAATCAGTATTAACTTTTGCAGCGATTTAAGCTACAGTAGCCCTTCTATTGAATGAGCCTACACAAGCCTACCTTTACTTCTCCTGTGCATCAATGAGCCTTGGCCACCCTGTGACCCTTTTGCCGGTCCGCCGGTTTTCCTTCCTTGGACCACTTTTGGTAGTTCCTGTACCAATACGGACTGGAAACATCCCACAAGAGCTGCACTTCTGGAGTTCCTCTGACCCAGTCCTAGTTGGCTTTTGCCAAAGTTGCTCAATTCCTTATGCTTGTCCATTTTTTCTGCTTTCAACACATCAACTAGGAACGACATGTTTACTTGCTGCCCAATATATCCCACCTAATTTTAGATGCCATTTTAACAAGAAAATCAATGTTATTCACTTTAGCTGTCAGTAGTCATAATGTTAATGGTGTATACCTTGACAGGAAGTGATAATAAATCTCCCTAAGAAGGTCTCGCACAGCAATGAAATTCAAGAGAGGTTATTTCTCTACCCTGTTCTATCCAAAACAATAAAGAGTTTTGGTTGGACTTATAGTGGTTCTAAAGTCACAAGGTTTTTTTTTTTTTTTTTTATGCATTCTATGCATTAAGATAAAATACATTTTGTGTGCAGCAATCCCCCTAATACTTACATGAGCTTGATCTAGATCCAGCAATGTTGCATCAATGTTGTCCAGGACTCTCCCTCCTGATTGGCTGAGACACAGCAGCGTGCGCCATTGGCACCCGCTGCTGTCAAAGTCAGTGAGCCAATGAGGAGAGAGGGGGGCAGGGCCAAGCTGTGACTTTGTGTCTGAATGGACACACAGAACAGCGGCTTGGCTTGGGTGCCCCCCATAGCAAGCTGCTTGCTGTTGGGGCACTCGAAAGGAGGGATAGGCCAGGAGCACCAGCAAGGGACACAAGAAGAGGAGGATCATGGCTGCTCTGTGCGAAACCACTACACAGAGGAGGTAAATATAACGTGTTTGTTATTTTTAATGAAAAAAAACAAGACTTTACAATCACTATAAGTTAACGAAGAGTTATCACAGTAGAGTCATCTTAATACAAAAGGTATGTTCATTCCTCATCGCCTCTGATGATATTCACTTATTAACCCAAAAAAACTATACTTTAGTATTACTTTAATAAATGGCCAAATAAAAGAAAAAAAAAGACAAAGAAATAATGGGGCTTTCTATATCTAAGTTTTTATTTCTAGCTGTCCTGAGTTGCCATGGTATAAGTTTACCCTACAAAAACCCATATTTGTTATCCATCAGAGGACAACGGCATATACCGTACTTGAACACTGATTTCTACACCTCTGAAAATATATAAAATACACATCAGAGGGTGAAAACTAAGATGCAGAAGGGGCTGCAGTAAATCTGGAGTTGGGCTTTATATTCAGTTACTAGAGACATGCTTTCTTCATGTAGCATTATAGCTGGGACAATCTATAAATCTGCACCCAGTAGTCCTTTAGAATATTCAGCTCAGTCCCCTGATGCTTGAACAAATCTATCCGTCAGAGAGAACACTGAGGAATCAGGGAGAGACTGGTACGACTGTTATTATAAGAAGAGCACAATAGGAAGCATTTAGCATTCACTATGTTCTTCACACACTTTCTTCACTTTCTTCACCCTTGCTCTGTCATCTGGATTTGGTTATCAATTCTGTATTCAAATTATTCCCCATCTCTGCCACTGTAGGCAATGTCATACGGGTAATGGAAAGCACTTGATTGACTTAAGGATGACTACACACACAAACAGCTTAAAGTTAAACTCCCTGCAAACAGGCAAATACACTGATAAAATACATACAGTTGTTACATACCCTGGCAGAATTTATGATTTCTTGGCCATTTTTCAGAGAATATGAATGAAAACACAGACAATTTTCTTTCACTCATGGTTAGTGTTTGGCTGAAGCCATTATGAATCAACTGTGTTTACTCTTTTTAAATCAAAATTGGTAACAGAAACTACCCAAATGACCCTGATCAATTGTTTACATACCCTGGTGATTTTGGCCTGATAACATGCACACAAGTTAACACAAAGTGGTTGGAATGGCTAATAAAGGTAACCATCCTCACCTGTGATCTGTTTGCTTGTAATTAGTATGTGTGTATAAAAGGTCAATGAGTTTCTGGACTCCTGACAGACCCTTGCATCTTTCATCCAGTGCTGCACTGACGTTTCTGGATTCTGAGGAAAGCAAAAGAATTGTCAAAGGATCTGCAGGAAAAGGGAGTTGAACTGTATAAAACAGTAAAAGGGATATAAAAAGATATACAAGGAATTGAGAATGCCAATCAGTAGTATTGAAACTCTAATTAGGAAGTGGAAAATTAGGGGTTCTGTTGAAACCAAACCACGGTCAGGTAGACCAACTAAAATTTCAGCCACAACTGCCAGGAAAATTGTTCGGGATGCAAAGAAAAACCCACAAATAACTTCAGGTGAAATACAGGACTCTCTGAAAACATGTGGTGTGGCTGTTTCAAGATGCACAATAAGGAGGCACTTGATGGGCTGCATGGTCGAGTCGCCAGAAGAAAGCCATTACTACGCAAATGCCACAAAGTATCCTGCTTACACTACACCAAACAGCACAGAGACAAGCCTCAAACCTTCTTGCACAAAGTCATTTGGAGTGATGAGACCAAAATTTAGCTTTTTGGCCACAACCATAAACACTACATTTGGAGAGGAGTCAACAAGGCCTATGATGAAAGGAACACCATTCCTACTGTGAAACACGGAGGTGGATCGCTGATGTTTTGGGGATGTGTGAGCTACAAAGGCACAGGAAATTTGGTCAAAATTGCTGGCAAGATGAATGCAGTATGTTATCAAAAAATACTGGAGGAATATTTGCATTCATCAGCCAGGAAGCTGCGCATGGGACGTACTTGGACATTCCAACACGACAATGATCCAAAACACAAGGCCAAGTCGACCTGTCATTGGCTACAGCAGAATAAAGTGAAGGTTCTGGAGTGGCCATCTCAGTCTCCTGACCTCAATATCATTGAGCCACTCTGGGGAGATCTCAAACGTGCAGTTCATGCAAGACAGCCCAAGAATTTACAGGAACTGGAGACTTTTTTCCAAGAGGAATGGACAGCTTTACCATCTGTGAAGATAAAGAGCGTCATCCACAAATACCACAAAAGACTTCAAGCTATAATTGATGATAAAGGGGGCAATACACAGTATTAAGAACTGGGGTATGTAAACTTTTGATCAGGGTAATTTGGGTAGTTTCTGTTGTAATTATGATTTAAAAAGAGTAAACACAGTTGATTGATAATAAATGGCTTCAGCCAAACACTAACCATGAGTGAAAGAAAAGTTTTTGTGTTATCATTCATATTCTCTGAAAAATGGGCCAGAAATCATAAATTCTGCCAGGGTATGTAAACTTATGAGCACAACTGTATATCAGATCTGTTTTACCTGCCAAAGCAGTTGTATTTCTGTCCACCCAGTCCTACGATTTACAAAACTCTGCCCCACAGCACTGTTCTGTCTGACAGGGCAGGAGACTTGATTTTTCTGTGCTGCAAGTAAGTAAAACTTAAAGGTTTTGTCCCTCCCCCAGCCTGTGACTGGACAGTAAATGGAGAAGCAGCAGACTGATCAGCTCTTCTCTCTTTCACTCTGCTCTATCCTGCTATCAGAATGCTCCTTGTACTGCCTCTTTCACTGTAGGGATTATTATACAGGATTTATATAGCGCCAACAGTTTGCACAGTACTTTACAACATGACAGACATTACAGTTACAATTCAATACAGGAGGAATCAGAGGGCCCTGCTCATTAGAGCTTACAATCAAGAAGGGAGGGTCAAGTGAAACAAAAGGTAATAATAACGGTGGGGAAGGAGCTGATGGAGAAAATGAAAATAGTTGTTAGGTGTGGGTAGGGTAGGCTTCTCTGTAGAGGAGGGTTTTCAGGGATCCTCTAAAAGTGAATAGATTAGGAGATAATTGGACAGATTGGGGTAAGGCATTCCATAGGATTCGAGAGGCTCTGGAAAAGTCCTGGAGGCGAACATGGGAGGAGGTGATGAGGGAGCTAGAGAGCAGGAGGTCTTGAGAGGAACGAAGAGAACGATTAGGTTTGTATTTTGAGACTAGGCTAGTGATGTAGCTGGGGGCTAAGTTGTGGATGGCTTTGTAAGTAGTTGTTAGTATTTGGAATTGGGTGAGCAGAAGCCAATGGAGGGATTGAAAGAGGAGTAGCAGATACTGAGCGGTTGGTAAGGTGGATGAGTCTGGCAGCAGCGTTCATGATGGATTGAAGGGGATATAGACTATGTGGAGGTAAGCCAACGAGAAGGGGGTTGCGGTAGTCAAGGGAGTGAATTAAGGGCTTTGTCGTGTCATTGGTTAGAAAGGGGCGTATGGGCAAAACTGCTATTAATAGGACTTTGTCGAATCCTGTTTGAAATGTAAGAATCTTTATACTAATTACTGGCCATCTTCAAAGCTAATAGGCATTCTATTGTCAAAAAAGGAACATGGGGAGCTGGAAAATAATTAACAAAGCATGAAAAAACATATATATATATATATATATATATGTAGTTGTGGACAGTATGCAGTTTGGTTAAGCAGTAATGTAATAGAGATGAGACAAGTTTTAGCTTGAGATTAAAATGATATGGTATTGTTTGAGAGACAATAGCCACAAACATTATACAGTAGCTGGACATCAGTGGAGATCCAGTATGGAGTTCCCCCATTACACAGCCCTACTGCTTGCCATGGAGGATTGTCGAATTCCATCTTCTTCCCAGGCTCACTATATGCGTCTTCATTTCTTCATTGTGAGTGCAACATTATTGTTCTTAAATATGTTTGTTTTTTGGTACAAATATTTTGTTCAATTTTTAAAAGATAACAAAGAAGCATCCAAACTGCCCACGGGCTTGGAGTGGCAGTATAACTCAGAGGAAGACATTACATACTGTCAACCAAAAAAAAAAAAGAAAGTGGCATTGGTTATATGTAAAACTTAGAAAGTTGAAGTATGGTCCAGGAAAATCTGTAAGGATGTCAATGTCAATCCTGGACAGCCTAAATCCTTGAGAGTAATACAATGTAATTATGCACAGGGAGCGCGAGGTAACCACAAAGAGAAGGAAAGGGGAGCGAGCCCCAGGAGGAAAAGGAAGAAAAAGAGAACAAAGTGAAAGAGAAAGAGAAAGGAGAGGGGGGAACAAGAAGGAATCCAACAGAAAGGAGTAGAAGGGCAAAGGAAATATATGGACTTGGGATCGTCAGGTGGGTCAGTCATATGCATTCAATGCTAGCTGGAGGAGAAGAGGGAAAGACGTATTGGAGCCAAGGTTTCCAAATCTTAAAAAATTTGGTGTGAGAGTCCCTGAGAATGCTAGACATCTGTTCATTGAGCATTAGAGCTGTCATACGATCTCCAACGCCCTGAAAGGGAACCATAGGCTTCCTCCAGGCCTGGGCAATTGTTCTCTTGGCAGACAAAAATAAGTAAGTTGCCAACTTCTGCTAACGAGCATAGAGGCCTGGGATGGGGCAGTGCAGCAGGGCAAATTTAGCATCCTTTCGAATGGGCAGGTGAAATAGAGTATGTAGCGAGCCAAAAACTCTGGACCAAAACCCTGTCAATCGTGGACAAGTTCACCATATATGGATGATGTCCCCACGATGGATACAGCCCTGGAAACAGTGGTCACTAAAGCTAGGGTTGGCACGGGCAATACGAGCTGGAACTTAGTACCAACGTAGGAGCACTTATATGCCGCCTTTAAGGTGGCAGTGTTAAATGAACATTTTGCTACAAAGGACCAGGCCTTTTTCCAGTCTGAAAATTTTTAGGAAAAGAACGTTTGCTACATTGGTTCAAATTTACATTTGCTTTCGACCGCAGTGATGAGAAAATTCGAAGTTGCAGAACGGAAACTTTTCTCAAACAAATTTCTAACAATGATTGTGGTTTTTGTTCTGTAAAGCTCATTCATTCCAAAATCAAATGCTTAAAGCAAACAAAAACTTTCAAACAACGTTCAAATGTTCTGAGAAATTCCATATGAATTTTCCAAATTTGTACGAAATCATTTCCTTATTTCTATGGCCAGGTTACTGCTCAGAGCGGCCTTATTTGTTTTTGACTCAAAAGAACAGATTTTTCTGAACAAGAAGGTATAACTGAAAAAAAAATGGAGCTCCTTCTTTTTGCTGTGAACCCTACAATTGTTGGCCATACAGTGGCTGCATCCAATCAGGTGCGGTAGAGCGTCATCTGCGCTCTATAGCCCAGATAGCAAGGCTTGCCACAAATTTGTGGCAGAGTTGAATTGTAAGTCTGTTAACATCTTCACTGGAAAGTTGTACACTTGCAGAGCACTTGAAGTACAAGTTCTAGTTGACACTTTTACAATTTGTAGAAAATTTGTGTGGCAAGTCTCTAGCAAGAGCAAAGTTGCAGTGGTGAGTCTACAGCAGGAGCTCTGCAAGTCTACAGCATTAAAATTCAGCCACAGTGATGACCCCCTGTGGTGGGATGACTATTGCACAACATAACTGAACCAGAACTTGCAGAATGTTTGCAAAGAAAGTTCATCTGGAGCCATGCAATGTGGACTTGCTACAATTGTGCAACAAACTTGTGAAGCCCGGCAAGTCTAAGGCCCCTTTCACACGATCGGACCGTTCAGATCCACCTGTCAGTTTTGATGGCGGATCTGAACGGGCGCTCCATGCTAGTCTATGGAGCGTCGGATGTCAGCGGAGACATGTCCGCTGACATCCGACCCGGAGCAGACGTATGGCTCTACGTCCAAATCCGTCACTGGCGGATCGGATCGGGTGAGATCTGATGAAAACGTACAGCACTGTCTGTTTTCATCCGATCTCTCCATTGTGACCAGCGGCGCTGGACAAGCCCCTCCCCGCTCAGTGAGCAGAGAGGGACCTGTCATCCGCCGGCTCAGCGGAGATCAACAGAGAGATCTCCCGCTGAGCCGGCGGACAGAGGCGGACTCCGTGGAAGCGGAGTCCGCCTCGTGTGAAAGGGGCCTAACAACAACTTAGCAAGACATTTTTAAACTTGCAGCTCAATTGCTTGCTATCTGGGAGGGTGAATTGAGGAGTCCTACATTTTTCGTTTCTTTTCTTCAGCTGGCAGGCTGTACAAAAAAAAAAAAAAAAAAGAATGTGTCAATGGCCAGCTTTAGTAACCATTGTCACAGCAACTGGTCTTCAATCCAAACACCAGCTCCTGGTGAATAACAGACAAAGCAATGCTACCAAAACCCTGTCCTGTCATAAGGATCCATCTCCTGCTATGCACTCAGGTCACAGAGCAGAGACAGCGTGCACCATTGTACTCAGTTATGTAAATAGAATTCCTCTGGTCATAAAAAGTACAAAATACCAGTCATAAAATGTAGTGGAGCTGCTTACACAGGAAATACTTGGAGATCCAGTATAGAATTTCACATGGCTGTGCTAGACAACATGACAGGCAGGTTATGGGGAGGTGGACCAACAAGGAACAACAAAAAAAAACACATTAAAAGGATTTGTAAAGTCAGAAGGTTTTTGATCGTAATGCATTCTATGCATTAAGATGAAAAGCCTTCTGTTTGCAGCAGCCCCCCTAATACTTATCTGAGCCCCATCTCAATCCAGTGATGTCCACGAATGTCTCGACCATCCGAGACTCTCCCTCCTGATTGGCTGAGACACAGCAGCAGCATTATTGGCTCCCGTTGCTGTCAATCAGTCAGCCATTCAGGAGATAGAGGGGGCATGGCTGGGCCACAGCTCCATGTCTGAATGGACACAGGGAGCTGTGACTCAGCTCGGGTGCCCCCATAGCAAGCTGCTCGCAGTGGGGGCACTCGACAGGAGGGAGGGGCCAGGAGCACAGAAGAGGGACCCGTGAAGAGGAGGATCTGGGCTGCTCTGTGCAAATCCACTGCAACAGAGCAGGTAAGTATAACATGTTTGTTATTTTTTTTGAAAAAAAAAAAACAAGACTTTACAATCACTTTAAGTTAACCAAGAGGAATCACAGTAGAGTCATCTTAATACAAAAAGGTATGTTCATTCCTCATCGCCTCTGATGATATCCACTAGGATGAAACATGTCAGGCTGGCTATGAGACACAAGCACGCTGAATGCCGCGGCTGTTTTGTTTTATGATGATCGTTCTTATTGACTGCTGAAAGTTTACTGCTTTGTTGCTGCCTGGGACAAGTGAATGGATGCAAGCTTTGCAGTGTATTTTATCCATCTACTTACTGGTAATTGACGAGTTCAGAAGTGATCCCTCGATGCAGCTGCTTAAAACCAACTCTAGAAGATGGGGGCCATGAGTTATTGATCAGCTGGTTTTAAGTGGGTCAATTTTGACTTATTATGACATTTAATTTTCTTATTTTCTTTCTTTCCTCATGTTTCCTGTACAGACCCCCCTATCCCCCTTTGACTAGGTCAGACATTAGAAAGCCTATTGACTGAGCTTGCACCACAGAGGCAGTGGAATAAGGGGAGCAGTAAAGTACTATCACTGCAATGCACTACCAAAAGGATTAAAATGCAACTCAAAAATCAATAACATATATGAAGTAGATTGTTAGTAGTATTAACATAGCGTTTTTCATTTGTCTGAGTCCCCCACCGTAACACAGTTTTATCATCTCTTCTTTTAATCGCCCAGGCTTTCAGCAAAAGTGACAGTAGAGGGGTTGGGACAAACCAAATTACACTTTTTTTTAAACTGGCTATTAACAAATGGAACTAAAGTTCCACTTTCACAAACTGCGAGCAGGCATGCTCTTTCTTGCCGAAGCAACATGCAGTGTCTCTTCTGCAATAAAATACACTTACCTGCCCACTCACAGCATTCTCTCACATGTAAACTGAGCTGTGCATGCGCAGCTTAGCTTACAGTGCTGGCCTGATCCCTGTATGCCAGGATGACTAGCTGCTGCCAGCTAAAGACTGGCAACATAGAAGACCATTGGAGGAAAGGCAAATTTTTCTTCCTTTAGTTCGGCTTTAATAACACCATGTATTGTTTATCCAGGGAATATCCGACTGCCTTAGGGGAATCAGAAAGGATTTTCTCCTCCTGTTGCAGGAAATTGAACAATGCATTACAGTCATGGCCAAAAATATTGTGTATAATATTCTGTCAGATAATGCACCGCTGCACCCAGAAAATTGTTGCAATTACAAATGTTTAGGTATTCTCATCTCGCAAAACTCCAAAAATAGACTGGACAAAATTATTGGCACCCTCAATTTAATATTTGGTAGCATACACCTTGGAAAAAAATAACTGAAATCAATGGCTTCCTGTAACCATCAATACGTTTCTGACACCTCTCTACTGGAATTTTGGACCACTCTTCTTTCACCAAGCTCCAGGTCTCTCCGAGGGTTCCTTTTCCCAACTGTTGTTTTCAGGTCTCTCCACAGGTGCTCTATGGGATTTAGATCTGGACTCATTACTGGCCAGTTCGGTACTCTCCAGCACTTGGTCTGAAACCATTTCTGGGTGCTTTTTGACGCTTGCTTAGGGTCATTGTCCTGCTGTAAGACCCATGACCTCTGATCGAGACCCAACTTTCTGACACTGGGCCCTAGATTGCACCCCAGATTTCTTTGTGAGTCTCATAATGCCATGTACACGGTCAAGACATCCAGTGCCTGAAGCAGCCCCAAAACATCAGTGAACCTCCACCATGTTTGACTGTATTCTTTTAAGGTCTCATTTCTTTTTCTGAAAATAGTAGAATGATGGGCTTTACCAGAAATCTGTAATTTTGTTTCTTCTGCCCACAGTACATTCTTCCAAAAGGATTTTGGCTTCCTCAGGTAAGATTTAGCAAACTCCAATCTGGCTTTTTTGTTTCTGTCTCAGCAGTGGGGTCCTCCTGAGTCTCCTACCATAGCGTCCCTTTCATTCAGATGGCGACGTATAGCGCGAGCTGACAGTTGTTCCCTGTGCCTGACGGTCAGCTTGATTTTGTCTGGAAGTTGATCGGGGTTCTTTATTCACCATTCAAACAAACAATCCTTCGTTGCAATCTTTGATCAATTGTTCTCCTTTGTCCACATCCAGGGAGATTAGCTACAGTACCATGGGCTGTATGCCTCTTGACAATGTTGCACACAGTGGACACATGAACATCAAGATCTCTGGAGATGGACTTGTAACCTTGAGATTGTCCATGCTTTTCCACAATTTTTGTTCTCAAATCCTCAGACAATTTTTGCTGCTCTTTCTCTTCTCCATGCTCCATGTGGCACACAGAGACACACAACAGAAACTTGGTTGAGTCAAACTTTCACCATTTTAACTGGTTGCTGGTGCGATTTCTATATTGTCAGCACCTGTTCATGATGCAGGCGAGTTTAATTACAAATTACAGGAGCATCACAAACTTGGAATGCAATTATTTCTTACAATTTTAAGCAGGTGCCAATAATTTTGTCCAGTCCATTTTTGGAGTTTTGCATGGAATGTGTCAGATTTGGCTTTTTGTGTCATATCAATACAAACAAAAGAAATAAACAAGAAAATGCCTAAACATTTGTAATTGCAACAATTTTCTGGGCGAAGTGGTGCATTATCTGAAAAATGCAGGAGTGCCAATATTTTTAGCTATGACTGTATGAGGGTTTTTTGCTTTCCTCTGGACCAACTGTGGCTATAGGGTATACAGTGCATCCGGAAAAAAAATTCACAGCGCTTCACTTTTTTCACATTTTGTTATGTTACAGCCCTATTCCAAAATGCATTAAATTCATTATTTTCCTCAAAATTCTGCAAACAATACCCCATAATGGCAACGTGAAAGAAGTTTGTTTGAAATCTTTGCAAATGTATTAAAAATAAAAAAATTACATGTACATAAGTATTCGCAGCCTTTGCCATGACACTCAAAATTGAGCTCAGATGCATCCTGTTTCCACTGATCATCCTTGAGATGTTTCGAGACAGGATTGTATGGAGACACAGATCTGGAAAAGGATACAGAAAAAATTTTGTAGCCTTGAAGCTCTCAATGAACAATGGCCTCCAGTTTGGAACCACCAGGACTCTTCCTAGAGCAGGATGCCCATCCAAACTGAGTGATCGAGGAGAAGGGCTCAGGTGCATCCTGTTTCCACTAATTATCCTTGAGATGTTTCTACAACTTGATTTAAGTCCACCTGTGGTAAATTCAGATGATTGGAAATTATTTGGAAAGGCATACACATGTCTATATAAAGTTCCTCAGTTTACAGTGCATGTCAGAGCACAAACTGAGCCATGAAGTCCAAGGAATTGTCTGTAGATCTGTGAATGTCCTTGAGTAGCCCAGCCAGAGACCAGACTTGAACCGATTGAAGATCTCTGGAGAGATCTGAAAATGGCTGTGCACCGACACTCCCCATCTAACCTGATGGAGCTTGAGAGGTCCTGCAAAGAAGAATGTGAGAAACGGCGCAAAAAATAGGTGTGCCAGGCTTGTAGCAATCATACTCAATAAGACCTGAGGCTGTAATTGTTGGCAAAGGTGCTTCAACAAAATATTGAGCAAAGGTTGTGAATACTTATGTACATGAGATTTTTTTTTCCATTTTTTTTATTTTTAATAAATTTGAAAAGATTTCAAACAAACTTCTTTCACGTTGTCATTATGGGGAATCGTTTGTAGAATTTTGAGGAAAATTATTAATTTAATCCATTTTGGAATAAGGCTGTAACATAACAAAATGTCAAAAACGTGAAGTACTGTGAATACTTTTCGGGTGCACTGTAAATAAAGGTTTCAATTTATTTTTTCCTTTTAGTTGAACTCTATGGACTTGTGTCTTTTTTCAACCTAAATATGTAAGCTTATAGTCCGACTACATGTGCGTCTAAGACTTAGGCTGACAATGCTAGTGGGCATTTTCACTACAGAGAAAAGAGCGTTGTCGCCCTGTTAAAGGAAATGGAAAAAATGATCTCCTGGCAGTATGAAAAGCTAATTAAACTGTGTTACACGAGGGAAAGACTACATGATATATGTAACTATTGCTAAATGTACATATACAAATAAAATATTTAATATAATTAAGTGGGGAATGGTTACAACCTTAGGTTTTAATGGTCTGTTCCCACTGAGAAGATTCTCTTAACTTCCTGTCATGTGATCAGGCTAGGACAGGAAATCTCTACAAAAGGGACATAAAGAGTAAAAAAAAAAGAAGAAATAAAAAAAAGTTGAAATTCAACTTTAAGCAGATTAGTATTTAAATATATAGTTTATATAATTACATATATTAAAAAAATTGTAAAAGCAATACAAATTCCCTTTAAACAAATGACACAAACACAGCTGTCAGCCAGATATAAAAAAAGTGACTGCCAGCAAACTGGACAGGAATACATCCACACTTGATGAAAACCCTGAGCAAGGCCCAGGAGAATGGTATCTATTTCTATTAATCACAATAATTTATTAGATTTTGTGCAAGTTAGACGTTAATACAACAACTGGAAAATGGAGAGCAGATTTATCTGGTCCCTTTAAAGTTCCTGTTCTATATAGAAAAAAAAGTCCTATTTATGTTCTATCACCCCAGGGAATGCACCTTTGTGTTCGGCATCATTTCCTCAGACTATTGCCAGTGGAATAATTCTGTACGTTGGCAGGGCGCGCTCAGTCCTTGTTCAGCCATCGTGAAGTCCTAATGATAGAAGGACTGGGAGGAAGGCTCCCACCACCAGTGTCAGGCTCTCTAACAGTCCCAGTCCTTGTTGTCTGTATTCAGATGCCTCCTGGTGTTGATTGTGTCCTCGGCCGCTGATTTCTGGTAAGACGTGAACCGTGGCTACGTAGAGGAAAGTCCCGGCTGAGAAGAGCATGCCGTGTCCTGTGGCGCTGAGTCTGTGCTGTGAGCTGCCCCCTGACTGAAGAACAAGAGAGAGGAATCAAACTAAAGTCAACAGTTTTTGATTGGACTATGGGAATTCCCATAACCCCATTGGTTAAGCCTTGTCTGTGGGAACTAATCAAAATGGTTTCATCAATTTTTTTTTCTTGCCCCATAAGATAAGCAACACTTTCAGTATCTGCTAGAGCTACTTTTTCCCCTATAAACTGACAGGTTCTCTTATATGAACCCCCCACACCAACTTGTATCCATCTGCACAGCCCTCCCCCAATGTCGTGTACTCAGTATTTCTGAGAATGGGGGGGGGGGGGGGATCTCCCACGATGCAGTACGCTGAGCGGCCAGTAGTCGCAACACTATGACATGAAGCTTACACAAGGTTAGGACTCCTGGCTCCAATGAACAGAGCAGCAAGGGAGTGCAGTGAAGGTGACCATCAGAAGGTGGTTGCAAGAGAACCAGTTTCTTTTGTCCTGATTGGGCACAGCAACTGTTTCTTTAAGCATTCAGCTTAGTGTAACATTCATATTTATGAACCTGCTGGGTGATAGTAGTGCCCTGAGGACAGGGTTGCAAACTGCCAGTAAATTTACTGACAGTTTGCAAAAATCTGTGATTTTTTTTTACAACTGCCAGTAAATATCAGGGGCTGATAATTTCATGCTGTGTTGACTTAAGTGTAAATAAAGCTAAATTACTTTGTTATAGGTATTGTCAGTGTTTTAATATCATGTTTACATTGTTCAAACATTCACGGTGTTCATTTTCAATAGGAGTTCTGTAATTTCTCAGGTTACCAGTAAACAATGTGCTCCGCAAGTACATTTTTCATGTTTTGTCAGTAAAAAATGCTGCGGGAGGTTGGCAACCCTGCCTAAGGATGGTATGATCATAGATTCTAATAATAGGGGCTGTAACAGCCACACACTATATACATTTAGAATATTTCCCAAAAAAAAAAAATCAAAGCTTTCGGTTTTCACCTTTCTAAAGTTGCTCACTTAATCATTTATCCATACCAACGTATAAAATCATTTAATTAAATCTAAGAACAAACTCTGTCCCTTCACTCCTAGTATTGTAAAATTCAAAGAATGTCTTTGTTAAAGGGAATGTAAAGGTAAAAGATTTTATAACCTTAATGTATTCTCTCCAACAAAACAAAAAGATCCCCTCACCAATGCCCCCTTATACTTACCTGAGCCCGTTCTTGACCTAGTGCTGGGCCTGAGAGCAGAAAAGAGATTTTATCTCCAAATACGGAAAGGTTTCTTCACAGTAAGGCCCCTTTCACACTGGGGCGTTTTTCAGGCGGTACAGCGCTAAAAATAGCGCCTGTTCACCGCCTGAAAAAATCCGGCCCCTTTAACTCCAGTGTGAAAGCCGGCGGGCTTTCACACTGGAGCGGTGCGCTAGCAGGACGGCAAAAAAAGTCCTGCTAGCAGCATCTTTGGAGCGGTATAGGAGCGGTGTATTCACCGCTCCTTCCCATTGATTTGAATGGGAAACCGCGGTAAAACCGCGGCAATACCGGGGGTGATTAACCCTTTTTCGGCCGCTCGCGGGGGGTAAAACCGCACCGCAAGCAGCCGAATACCGCGGTTAAAACGACGGTAAAGCAGCGCTAAATATAGCGCTGCTTTACCGTCACCGCGGCTCCCCGCCCCAGTGTGAAAGGGGCCTAAGAGCTATGAAAACATGGAATAGACAACCTCCAGAGGTGGTTATGGCTAGCTTAATAGATTGCTTAAAAAATAAGCCTAGATTATTTCCTAAATGTACATAATATAATTGGGTACTGACATTTATAGGCAACAGTTGATCCAGGGAATATCCGATTGCCTCTCGGGGGATCAGGAAGCTATTTTCTGCCCTGGATAAGCAAATTGGATCATGCTTTGGTGGGGTTTTTCGCCTTCCTCTGGATCAACTGTGGGTATAGGCTTGCATAAATGGGGTTGCAAGATTTTTTTTTAAAACATTTTTTTTATTGGTTTAACTAGATGGACTTGTGTATTTTTTTCAACCTGACTAACTGTAACAACAAAGCTCAAGATCAAGCCCACAAAAGGGCTTGCTATAGGGACACTCAGCAGGGGGGAGGAGCCAAGAGAGCCGGCAGGGGACATGAGAAGAGAAGTATATGGGCTGTTCTGTGCAAAACCACTGCAAAGAGCAGATGAGTAAAACATGTTTGCTATTTTTAAAAATTGAGTTTACAATTACTTTAATAAATGTATTTTTAAATTAAAAATGAGCTGATAGCATCTACAGTATATTATATAAAATTTTACGTGTGTGTGAGATCAGCTTACCATTGTCAGAATAACGTATGTTGTAATGGCAAGAAGAGGTGCAGCTACTGAAAATGCCAGCAGGTGCTTCTGAATTTGTTTCTTCTCTAATCCTGCATGCATGAGAAACGAGACCAGACCAAACGCTGCTGGGGCCTATGAAGTACAAAAAAAAGTCTCAATACAAATTATTTTTATACATTTTACTATAACTAGGCAAAGTACATCTCTGCATTAAATAGAAACATACAGAGTGACAACTGAAAGAGACCAAATGTATAGATCCAGGTTTGTCCCCAGCATGTTTTAATTTACTTACTGTTGACCAACTCATTACCTCTGCTGGAAGTCTGTTTCAAGCATCAACTCCTCTTTTGGCAAAAAATTACCTTCTAAGATCAGTTTTGAAATTTCTGGTGCTAGTTTGAGATCATGTCCCTGTGTTCTAGATCTTAAACCTGAACCTTTGTCACCCTCTTGATGTATTTAACCACTTGCTTACTGGGCACTTAAACCCCCCTCCTATCCAGACCAATTTCCAGCTTTCAGGACTGTCGCACTTTGAATGACAATTGCACGGTCATGCTACACTGTACCCAAATTCAAAAAAAATTTCCCCACGAATAGAGCTTTCTTTTGGTGGTATTTGATCACCTCTGCGGTTTTTATTTTTTGTTAAAAAAAAGTTAAAAGACCGAATTTAAAAATTAAACATTTTTAAAAACAGGTAATTTTTCGTCTTCATTGATGTACGCTGATGAGGCGGCACTGATGGGCACCGATAGGTGGCAGTGATGGGCAATGATGGAAGGCAATAATAGGCAGCACTGCTAGGTGGCACTGATTGGCAAATCTGGTGGGCATTGATAGGTGGCACTTGTGGGCATTGATGGGTGGCACTGGACCCTGTCAGGTGGCAATGGCAGGTGGCACAGATGAGGCATAATTGCCTCTTCCTCTTCGGGACCGATGTCCCTTGCAGATGAGCCAGTGATCGGCTGATTTCCTCTCCTCACGCTGTCAGCGTGAGGAGAAAAAAAAACGGATTACCAAGCTTTTGTTTACATCATGTGATCAGCTGTCATTGGCTGACAGCTGATCACATGGTAAGGGATCGGGACCGGATCGGTGATCACACGAGTCTCAGTGACTTAGTGATCACAGTGCGCTCCGCGGACGCAGGGAGCGTGCACATGAAGGGCCGTCATATGACGGCCTCCCTGAAATTCAGGTCCGCGCTGTGGCCGTCATTCGGCTATAGCACGGACGTCAAGTAGTTAAAGGTCTCAATAATGTCTCCCTTTCCCTTCTTTCCTCCAGACTGTACATATTCAGTTTCCAAAGTCTCTCCTGATATGTTTTATTCCTCAAGCCTTTTGCCATTTTTGTTGCGTATTGCCCCAGGTTTTATCCCTTTAAAACACTGCAAATACCTGCTGATCTATCAGAAATCCATGGAGCTCCTAACTTCCTGTATGGGCAGACAAAATGATGTCTGGTACTGCACAGAAATTCCAACCAGCATTCCCAGCCTACTGCCTGCTGGACTACAGAACTCTGTCCATCATTTAAAGTTAAACAGATGCTGTTTTCAGATTTACAATGTTTTGTAAATTAACCACTTTAGCCCTGGAAGGTTTACCCACCTTTATGACAGGTCATTTTTTGCGATACCGCACTGCGTCACTTTAACTGACAATTGCACAATCGTGCGACACTGTATCCAAATAAAAACGTATGTACTTTTTTCCCACAAAAGGGTTAAATGTGTTCCTAGGGAGTGCTTGCCAACTGTTGGGGAGGTGCTTGTACTGTGGGAAGGCAGAGATTTGGGTTCCTGCTTAGCAGAAACACAGGATCACCACCTTCCCTACTGACAGAACGGCGATCTGCCTTGTTGACCGCCGTTCTTCCTTCTCCCCCGAACGACAGTTGGCAAATCCGCTGGCCCAACAGATTGGCCTCCGCTGTGTCAAATCACAGCAAGAGTGGGTCGTTGGCACAAGCCCCAGACCAGGAAGGTACATTATTTTGCACAGGAGAGCCGCCTTGCACAGTATATAGTTGGCAAGCGGTTACATCTCCAAGTACCTGTTCCCTGGGGTAGATTTTCAGCCTCCACGTGGCAGTCTAACAGCAAATAGTGGTTATGACAACACAGTGTCTTAGTGTAGTATTTCTGGCTTGCAGCATTGGGAACCTGGGTTTGAAACCCGGCCAGGACACTATGTGCATAGCGTTTGCATGTCTTCTCTGTGCTTGCATAGGTTTCCCTTCCACCCCCCAAAGACGTGCTGGTAGGTTAACAGAGATAGGGACCTAAACTCCTTGAAGGCGGAGACTTTTGTGAACATACAGTATGCAAAGTGCTACATAGATTAATGGTCTGTATTAATATTCAGAGATCAAAGAAACCTGTCAGCTGCATCAAACAAATCATTTGAAGGTTAACTTGCACTTTGTTTCATGAGAATACTGAAAGCAAAGGAATTGTACAAGAGGATTTTGCAAAGAATCTTTCAAAGAATAAGTGCAAACTGGTGGGAAAGACAAAAAGCTAATATTATGTTCCTTCTCATGACTGGCCACTCCATTCACATGAGCAATCCTAAAATCAACATCAATATAGTCCAGCAACTTCCCAGAAAAAGTAATTTCTCAAAAACCGAACAGTTGAATTAGAAGTAAATCCTGAGAGGCAGGCATCCATCGCTTCTTGTGTTGAAGTAGTAAAGTATCCCTGACATCCCTTTAGATGTACTAGTTCTTTGCAGGAGACTGTAGGCTTGGGGCTCAAAGATCTAGATGGATACCAGGGAAGCTTTGTTGATCTTGGAGGGCATCTGCCAACAGTTTTGTCAAAGATCAGGAGATTAAATGTGGTTTAAACAAACATTTGTTGATTCCAGACAGCAGGAGAAAGGAACAAGATGAATGGTTATGCTTGCGAAATGCCTTGATTTGCCTTTGTGTGTTAGGAAAAGAAAACATGAAGGTATTGTTAGGCCAATCTCACCTTATGTAGGATGACAGCAAAGAAGACAATGACTTGTACAGAGACCTGAGAAGATGCAACCGCGGCCCCAAGGGCAACTCCATCAGCTGTAGAGAACAAAGGCAGAAGAGTTAGTTTAAAACTGGTTAGATTCTCGCTAGCCACGTTTTCTGGCAGTGACAGTTTGGGATGCATTTTTGCTGGCTGTATGTTAAGATCCGATGGAGAATGTGTTAAATCTGATTACCCAGAAAAAAGATTTATCATTATACAGGATATATATGGCGCCAACACTTTACACAGCTCTTTACAATATAAAGGGAAAGCGTACAATTACAATACAGGTCAATACAGAAGGAATAGGAGGGCCCTGCTCATGAAGCTTACAATCTAAAAGGAAGAAGAGGTGGTAGAAAAGGTAATAGCTGCAGGGGACCATCTGATGGAGGTGTCTCAAGTACAGTTTTTAAATGAAGGTGAGGCAGGTTTCCCTGAATAAATGAGTTTTCAAAGATCGCCTAAAGACGGACAGGGTGGGAGCTTACCGGACAAACAGGGGTAGGGATTTCCAGAGGATGGGAGAGGTACTGGAGAAGTCCTGGAGGCGAGCATGGGAGGAGGTAACAAAAGAGCAAGAAGCCGCCCCCCCCTGGGAGAAGACATTCATTATTGCTAGCGGCTATAGAAGCTGCAAGTGTTAAATCACAAGTAAATCCGGCAGGCTGGTTGTACCAATTTGGTACATTCAGCCTGCCCACACATGGCTCTTGCTGAACCAGCTCATAATTGAACGGTATATGACTGGCCTTAGGAAAGGTCGAATTATGGAAATGTTTTGGTGGTTAAGGTGGCAAGATTTAGCCAGTGCTTGAATGTGGGGCCCATAGGAGAGGTCAGAGTCACACCTAGCATCCTGGCATGTGCAGAGGGACCAATCATATTTTTTATCTCAATTTTTATCTTGGCAGCCGTGGAAGGTCATCAACAAAATATAATTTTAGGCCTGAAGAAGATTAGTCAAAACCCCAAACAGTAGATATTTTCTGAAAGCAGAGGTCCTGGAGAATAAAATGTTGGCAGTGCCAATTTTCATGTCACGTGAAATTAGTGCAATGGTTTATACAGTGCAAATTTTTAATCTAAAAATACACGAACATTAATTTTAGTGCACACGAACGCAATATATTACACAGTTTGGTAGATTATAAAAAAGTGAGGTAAAATCCACGTATGACATATGTCAGTGGCAGTACAAGGGTTAAAAGTGTATGTCTGGGCAATAAATAAAAAACAATTAACATTCAGAACATCTCAGCAGTACATATGTATTTCCCATATTTTGTTCACATATGCGCAGTGGTGGTTCACAGCAGTGTGAATCAGGGCCGAATTTTTGCCTGAATTTGAACCTGAAATAGACCCAAAGACGCACAGGACCCATTTGGAATGTGGACCGCAGCTGTCCCCGACATGTGTGAAATGGCTTCATTTAGAGCCGGGCACACTCGCAAGTCATACGATTTGGATGTGGAGAAACCCACATCCAATTCACACATATGTGAACCCAGCCTAAAAGACTCTTCCAGTACCCAATATGCTGCTAACTTCCTGTACTGAGCTGACAACACAGTTGCACCTATACACTAGGTGAGTTGAGAATCTTTGAACAATAAATTGTGTGATTATTCACTTCAATTATTCTATCTTGTGCAGAGGACAGAAATGCGCTTTTCAAATGATTAGATATTTGAAGTGAATATTGTCACAATTTATTATATGACAGTTCTCAACGCCTTTATTAAAATCAGCCTCAGTACCTCTGCTGCATTGAAATCCCACACAGTGTTATCAGTCCTGCCCAAATTCTCCCTGATTGACTACAGAACACATCCTCTTCTCTATAACAGAGGGAAGGGTTTTGTTACACAGCAGATAACTGGGCAGGGCTAATAACACAGCTTGGATTTCAGTGCAGAAATACTATGTGTTGTCAGCTCAGTACAGGAAGTAGTAGAGCTCGCTGGGCTTCTGGCAGGATCAGCGGTATTTTCCTGCACTTACATTAATTTTAAAGGAATAAAATGTGGATGTGCATGTATTGTAGATGTGCTGCACTTGTTCTTTTCATTATTTTTCTCAGGCATGTACTTCGAGATATATCTATACAGCAGTCAATGTGACTTTCACCAAAAATTCACGGGGAGTGAATCAATCACTGTCACTTAAAACACATACACCTGAAAAAAAACAAAAAACAAAAAAAAAAACACACTTTTCATACTCTGGAGCTTAAACCTGCAGCTGATCCATAGAAACGCATAATATTCTTTTATAAAACAAGATCCAATTTGCTCCAATGGGATAAAAACACCTAATCAAGCAATTGGACACTTCCTTGATTAACGTTATTTCCAAAAAAATCAGTAGCTGTTCAAATTTTTTGAATTTAGAAATACAATCAGCCTTTTCCTGAAACAATCTACAGAGCTGTCTGGAACTGGTTCCTGCGGAGGTGGACCACTCCACTTTTTATAGCTCTTACTGTGAAGAATCCTTTCCATATGTGGAGGTTAGTACTATTTTCCTCTAGATGCAAGTATAAGTGCACACTTTCCTTACATTCAGTATGAAGCATTACCTCTGCGCAGGAGCTTCCTGTAATAAAGACTGGTCATTGCTAGCCTTTCTCCTTGTGCAGGATGATTGGTCTTTTATCCGCCCCCTCCTGTAGTTTTATGCAGGTGTTCCGCCAGATTCGGCAACCCGTCAGATTTGGTAACGGAAGTGACGCTACCAACAAAATGTGCTTACTGCGCATGTGCAATGCGTTCCTGCATGGCCGCTATGCATTCCAATAGGTTTTCTAATCTGACAGAACACGAAGGCGGCAGTGGACATCTTGTTACACCCAGGCAAGTCTTGAATGTCACACTTATTTTACCTGTAAAACGGAGCTTACATATACTCAAGTACACTATATCAACGCGAGCGAGAGAGTGTCCAAAAATGTCCTCGGTCCCTTATGACTATCAGTTTGGCAGTGAGCAGTGCGGGGTGTACCAAGATGGCCGTCACCACTTTCTGACTGCAGAAAAAAAGGAGAGAGGCGCCTCTAGGTGTAGGATTAAAAACTTTTTAATAGCACATAAAATTGGAAACTCACATGTGCAAAGTATATCAAAGGCACATCAATAAGTAAGGTGCTGGACACACCGCTGTATAGGAAGCTGGCCCTGCCTCTCGCCTTGTTTTTTTTCAGCATTGCTGGAACTCGGCTTCTGTTCCCATATGATGACAGCCCTTTGTTTGGACTTTTTAACCCCCACAAGTATTATGGACTTTATGATATACTTGTGAGGAATAAGTTGTATTTCAGGTGTTTGCGCCTTTACCGATCTTTACTTTCTGACTGCAGCCTTGCCACTGGTTTTCAAATTTAACATGAAAACACTAAATCGCAGATTTTCAATACTGTATTCCCCTATATAAGTGGACTTTACTGCTAAAACAGACTTGCCTGGGTGTAACAAGATGTCTGCTGCCGCCTTTATGTTCTGTCAGAATATGAAACCTATTGAAAATTATAGCGGCCATGCTGGAGCGCATTGCGCATGCGCAGTAAGGAATTATTTGCTGGTAACGTCACTTCCGTTACCAAATCTGATGAAACACAGGCAGCCTGTAGTGGGTGGAGCCTGCTGGGTCACTCCCACAGCTTTGCTCTCTGCACATTCTTTGTTCAGCACATTTGCAAGGTAACATCTGGGTTAGCGAAGACATTTAATGCACACAAACTGGATTTAAAACCTTTGTAGCAATTGAATAATAAAAAAAATGTATATATATGTGTGTGTGTATATATATATATATATATATATATATATATATATTATATATATATATATATATACATATACATATACACACATACATACATATACATACACACACACACACACACACACACACACACACACACACATATACATATACACACACACACACAAAAAGAAATGAAACTTATTTTGCCCGGTGTTCAGCACAAGGGCCAGTTCACACCACATGCAGCCCAGTGGGTTTTTTTTCTGCATCAAAAACGCATGGAAAGTAGGTTATATGGTTTTCAATGTTTCTATAGTGTGAACTGGCCCTTAAAGTGGTTTTGGTGCAGTGCTGCATGTACACCGTACCACCCCAATCATATTATTGTGCTGTAGAACTGACAGGTGTCAGGTGTTACTGGAAAGTAATTTTTTTAATTCCAGAATAATTACTTCTCAAGGGCCCAGCTTAGCTACAGAAATAAACCTGCAGTCTACCATTAATACCCTATTGGGACCAAGCAACAAACTGTTCTTTTTCTGCTATTCTGTATATGTATAATAAAACAGGTGATCTGCCCTCTTGGGGAGAAGATTAAAGGTTTCAGAGATGAATACTGGATAAAGAACAATGACACCTGAGGGAAATTTAGCGCTCAAACTTTAATATTTCATTAAGTGGAAATTAAAAATAAATAAAAAAAAAGGAGTGGGATTCTTGAAACAGATGCAAACCAGTCTCTGTTTGGGCCTTCTTTCTTCAATAAATATGTTAAAGTGTATGTCTGGATAAATTAATGAAAAATAAATACAAGCACACCCTCAGTGATACTGAAGCAGCTTTTCTCTTGCTCTAAGGTGATCGGTCATCCATCCTTGTAACCACTCCTTAAGTTCATGTCCAAGACTTCTTTTATTCTGTACCTTTACCCTGGAGATCTTTTAATAATGCCTGCTGGATTATTTACTAGTTACTACACTATGGTGGCCTTATATGGTTCTGAGTGTTTGCAGCGCCAGCTCTAAGTGAAAATGTCCAAATTGTGCCCAATTAGTCATTTCCCTCCCCGATGTCATGTGACTCATTAGTGTTACAAGGTCTCTGGTGTGAATGGGGAGTAGGTTTGTTAAATTTGATGTTATCGCTCTCACCCTCTCATACTGGTCACTGGAAGTTTAACATGGCAATGCTGGAAAATAATGGAGACCACACAAAATATTGACACTTTGGGTCCAATTTGGACATTTTCACTAAGAGGTGAAAGCGGTCTGATCGGCTACTTAGCCACTGGACCGCTTTCAGAACCAGTGGGAAGGGTCGTCAACCCCCCCTTTCGACAGTGTTTTTTGGGCTTACCATTAAATATATATATGTTATGGAACATATTTGCATAATATTGACATGACAATATTGACTATGACATGCAGGGCCACCTCTCTGGGTGTCCCTGCATGTCACAGCAAACCAGGCACATTGCATTGTCCTGCTATGCAGTGACATGAATGAAGTGTCAATTTATGCAGTTCACATAAACCGCATAGGGAAAAAACTGGAGCTGTAACGCATAACGATAAAAACGCAGATTACACTGCTCCCTGCCACACAACTGTAGCCCAAAGCGGCTGCTGCCCACACACTAAACCACTCCAGTTTGGTGTGCAGGCAACTGTGAATGGGCCCTCAATGGAACACTTGCTGCATAAATACCATGTGACATAAAAAATTGCACTAACCGCAATTTTATTCTCTAGGGTCTGTGCTGAAAAACAAATAAATACTAATATGTATGTATGTATGTATGTATGTATATATAAATGCTGATATTGTAAGAATGTCTCGGCCATCCGGCACTCCCCTCCTCATTGGCTGAGACAGTGCGGGGCCATTTGCTCCTGCTGCTGCCAATCAAATCAGTCAGCCAATAGAAAGGGGGCGGGGCCGCAGCTCCGTGTCTGAATGGACACAGGGAGCTGTGATGCGGCTCAGGTTTCCCCATAGCATGCTGCTTTATTCCTGTTCTGGTGGCCACTCAAAATTTTGGATTTATCTTCATTTTCATTCTGAGTGACATTGGTGAAAAAATAAGCATCCCTCTCTAGCTAAGCCAAGACATACAATCAAGTAAAATGCCCAGATTTTAATTACAAAAAGTGACATGTAGTTTTTGAGACCAAGGAGAGTAAATGACTGCTCTGGGCTTCAACAGAATAGCAGTCTCCAGCAAGAAGAAAAAGAAGCAATGCTGGAGAGATTTGCAGCCAGGGCCGGATTAACATAGGGGCTATTGGAGCTGCAGCTCCAGGCCCCTTTCTCAAGATAGGCCCATTTGCCCAAAAAAAAAAAAAAAATCAAAAAAAAAAAAATGTTTTAAAAAAAGGATCGACTTCGAGGGTTGTAGCTCAGCGACCAGGAGTCATAGAGACTCCCCATTTAGTGGGTAGGTAGCTAAATGCCTACTTCAACTCTGGTTAAAATATGGGGCTGCTATCATCTATGGTTCCGGAGATACATGGCTGCTTGCGCAGTCGGTCAGAAGCTACATACAGAGCGGCCGGTATAAATACAAGCTGGAACACTCTGCAGCAGACTGAGAGGATGAGATCACAGAGCTTATAATAATTATTTGTATATTACTTATGATAATTAACCCCTTGCCACCCAGGCCAATTCTGACACTTCTCTCCTACATGTAAAAATCATCATTTTTTTTTTTGATAGAAAATTACTCAGAACCCTCAAGCATTCTATATATTGTTTTCCATTTTCCCTATGGAATAAAATGGTGGCCTTTGCAACTTTTTATGTTACACGATATTTGCGCAGCAATTTTTCAAATGTTTTTTTTTGGGAAAGAAACTGTTTCATTCATAAAAAAAACACTAAAGTTAGCACGATTTTTTTTTGTGTAACAAGCGATGCTTTACATTTTTTTGCAGGTTACTTGTTTAGAGTTACAGAGAAGGTCTAGTGCTAGAATTATTGCTCTCGCTCTAACGATCGCGGCGACACCTCACATGTGTGTATCTGGCTCTGATACTAACCAGTGCCTACCCAGCCACTGACTAGTATCTCTCCCCAGCCTGTCCCCACACACCCTCTCACCTGCTGACCTGTGAATGGGGGAATTACTCCCGCAGTGTTATTGTGTTCTGCCTGTGAATACAATGATCAGTGTTGCTAACTATAGCTGGCAGCACTGATTGTTTTGGGGAAAACCTGACAGGCTGGTTGTACTCAAGTCGGTTAATAGGTTGACCTGTGTAAAACCTGCTAGCCCATACATAGATCGACTATGGCTGGTCTCTGCTTAATTGGTGTAATTTCAATCCATATATGGCCCGCTTAACCACTACGCAGTCCCTAAACATCCTTCCACAAACCTTTTTACATTTTTCCTTCCCAGATTACTTCATCCTCCTCTCCTATACATAGCCCACTGTCATACTCTCCACATTTCTCTCCTGTACATACTGCTCACTGTCATACCCTCCACACTTCTCTCCTATACATAGCACCCGCTGTCATATCCTACACACTCCTCTCCTTTACATAGTGTCCACTATCATACACATCTCTCCTGTACATAGTGCCCACTGTCGTACCCTCCACATTCCTCTCCTGTACATACTGCTCACTGTCATACCCTCCACACTCCTCTCCTATACATAGTGCCCACTGTCATACCCCAACACTCCTCTCCTATACATAGTGCCCACTGTCATACCCCAACACTCCTCTCCTATACATAGTGCCCACTGTCATACCCCAACACTCCTCTCCTATACATAGTGCCCACTGTCATACCCTCCACACTCCTCTCCTGTACATACTACTCACTGTCATACCCTCCATACTCCTCTCCTATACATAGTGCCCACCGTCATACCCTCCACACTCCTCTCCTGTAATTACTGCTTACTGTCCTACTCTCCACACTTCTCTCCTGTACATAGTGCCCACTGTCGTACCCTCCACACGCCTCTCCTGTAATTACTGCTTACTGTCCTACTCTCCACACTTCTCTCCTGTACATAGTGCCCACTGTCATACCCTCCACACTCCTCTCCTGTATATATTGCTTACTGTCATACCCTCCACACTCTTCTCTTATACCTAGTGCCCACTGTAATACCCTCTACACTCCTCTGCTCTGCATAGTGCCTTCTGCCATACCCTCCGCACTCCTCTCCTGTAAATAGTGGCCACTGTCATACCCTCCACACTCCTCTTCGGTACATACTACCCTCTGTCATACCCCCACACTCCTCTCCTGTAAATAGTGGCCACTGTCATACCCTCCACACTCCTCTTCGGTACATACTACCCTCTGTCATACCCCCACACTCCTCTCCTGTACATACTGCCCACTGTCATACCCTTCACACTCCTCTTCTGTACATACTGCCCACTGTCATACCCTTCACACTCCTCTCCTGTACATGCTGCCCACTGTCATACCCTTCACACTCCTCTCCTGTACATACTGCCCACTGTCATACCCTCCACACTCCTCTCCTGTACATACTGCCCACTGTCATACCCTCCACACTCCTCTGCTGTGCATACTGCCCACTGTCATACCCTTCACACTCCTCTCCTGTACATAGTGCCTTCTGCCATACCCTCCACACTCCTCTCATGTACATAGTGCCCACTGTTAGACCCTCCACATTCCTCTCCCTCACCTGCACATACTTCCCACTTTTATACCATCCATACTCCTCCCCTATGCCTCTTACCCACAAAAACAGTTCTTTAAAATTATACTGAATATTCTCAATGCTCTAGAATGGGCACACTTTTGTAAGTTCAACTAAAGGAATTTGTTCTGCCCCATTATTAGTACTTATTTAATTTTGTAATTACTATTTGATGTACATAGGAACATAGGGGATATCAGCTACTCTAAATATAGCACTTGTAAAAAAAGTGTCCCTGAAAATATTTTTGAGAGGCTCCTGTGATATTAAAGCGGTAGTAAATTTTTCTAACATTACTACTTTTTAGAGGCCCTGAGGTAGGTTATGCCATAATGTACAAGTATGCACAGCATATTAGCACATTAGGGTACACTTAAATTGTCAGACTGAGCCCTCCAGTGCTGTGATCAATCCGGCGGGGCGCTTCCATCTTCACCCGGTCTTCCTTCCGGGTTCTGTGCCTTCGGTCACTTGCCTTGGCCGGGCTGCATTGATGTCATTCCCACACATGCTCATGTGCAGCCTCTTTCTCTCATCCCCCCTTTCTCTCTCAACCTCCCTTACCCCTCACACCTCTTTCATCCCCTTTCTCTCTCTCTCATCCTCCCTCTCTCTCTTTAATTTAATTTGTTATAACAAAAAATTTTGGCATTTTTATTTATAAAAGGCCCGACCAAAATCCTCAGCACCAGGCCCATGATGTTCTTAATCTGGCCCTGTTTGCAGCACACACCAATTTTGGTAGGATAATTATGTGGAATGTATGTTCTTTTTTTTCCCCCCCAATTCTTTATTTATAATTTTAGCATACAGACAGGAAGAAATGGCCGCGGTACATAAAGGCAGCCCATAAATGCCAAAATAAGGTAAAAAAAAAAAGAAGAAAGATAACAACCAGTTATATAATTCACATTCGTGCCAAAGACCCGAGGAATTTATGTTCTTTTGTTAAAGAACAATCATTTTTATTAAACAGTTATGGGTAAAAGTCTGCTTTAAAAGAGAGCGACTCTTCCTAAGAGGGACACAGACAGCAATAAAAAAAAAAAAAAAAGTGTGACAGTGGTTCTAGTCCCTCACCACTCCATCCAAATAAAATAAAAAAAAGTGGCGCCTGCAGTTATACTTTATTCCCTTCCTGCTGGCTGTATGCATACATGTGACAGCACAGAAGTGGGCTCTATTCTTGCTTTTTGTGACAGCTCTCAGTCATAGGCTGATGATCAGGAGCCAGTAGGATGGGGTCCCAATCATGTGATTGCTGTGATAGCCAATCCGTTGTGAAGTCAGCCAGAAAGGGTTAAGAAAAATAGGATGTACAAAACCTATACATTCCCTTTAGTGTGTGTTTAGTTCAGCTGGAAACCACCCAACAGCAAGTGACAACAAAAGCACTAAATTAATGTACAAATGGCACGTTTGGTTATAACTGCCCCCATGTGACTTGCTTGGTGCAGAGTGTTTATTGTTAGTATTCCAGACAGACAGCAGAACACTGCGCACAATTCTCACAATACAATTACTCCTCTATTCTTTACTGCCAGCGGGTGGAGATAAGCAATACAAATCTGTTTATCAGGACACTTCCTACCGTAAAATAAAACACCAGATCCGGCTCAGGGAGAACAGAAACCACCTTCACTACTGAATTAATCTGTTTTCAAAAAACATTCATGGAGATCGAGCTCAGATATAGCGATTAGCACAGGCTAAGCTGTCCCTGGGCTGAATCCTGGATGAATGGAGGGACTAGTTATATTCCAGGTAGAATCTCTAAACCATGCAATGCAATTGATCTTTGCTCAGTCATTACATTAGTGGAAATTATTAGCCTAATTAGCAGCTGCTCATTAGATTACTAGAGCCTGAAGATTATTATCAGCAGCATGTCCCCCATGACAACAAGCTATTTTAAATAAGCAAATAAGGGTAATTCAGTTTTAGTAAAGTGGTGTTGACTTTGTTTACCTTAAAAAGGGTATTTTCTTAAGTTTTGGATACAGTGATGATGGGTTACAGCCTCTGTTGGTTTTAATTGCCATCTAAAGCCCCGTACACATGGGCCGAATGTTGGGAGACAACAGCCGGTTCAAAAAAAAAAAAAAAAAAAAAAAAAAAAAAAATCTCTGACATCCGGCTCGTATGAATGTCGGTCTGTCCAACAGAAGCTGGCCGACTTCTGTTGGACATGCATGCTGGAAAACCAGCAGCCGACCGACTCCCAATCAGCGATCTCAGCCAATGGCAGAGATCGCTGATCGGAGTGTTCTGGCGCGAGGGCGTCCCCCTGTCAGAACACAACAGCTTAACGGGGGAGTTTGCTGAACAAACCTCGTATGGTTAGTACAGCGGCTCCAACTGGAGCTGTCAGTTTGAACTGTAGTGTGCACCCGGCTTAAAAGCAATTGTATACCCGCACAGATTATTATTTTTTAAAACAAAAAAACCTGCAAGGAAAAGGCATAATGAGCTAGTATGCAGCACATACTAGCGAATTATGAAATACTCACCTTAGAATGAGGCCTCGACATCTGATCCCAGTCCACACCAAGGGAGCTGACATGTTCCCCCCGGCTTTTCTTCCGGGTATCGCGGCTCTGGCGCTATGAGTGGCCGAAGCCACAATTACGTCACTCCCGCGCATGCACGCTGGAGTCTTCTTCCTGGCAAGGTCTGGCAGGGCCTGCTGGACCTTCAGCCGGCCCTTCACAGCGCATGCGTCGCTGAAGTCAGCGGCTGCATGCAAAGTAAATATCCCCTAAACCATACAGGTTTAGGAGATATTAATTTTACCTACAGGTAAGCCTTATCATAGGCTTACCTGTAGGTAAAAAAAAAAAAGGTATACAACCGCTTTAAAGTGTTTGTTAACCCCCACAAAAAAAAAAAAACACACACATCCTGGTCCCTTAAAGTAGATCACACAGCACAGTGCTTGTGTTGTGTAATCAGACCCCCTCTAAACTGTAAAAAAAAAACTGCCACTTCCTGTATCCCCCTCTCTTTACTGACCACGATAACCAGGGCTACTCAGCCCTGACCACCGTGGTCAGAGTGCGTCCCTCCGTCATACTCTGCCCTGCTCTTAGCTCTCCTCTTTCCCCGTCACCCCCTCTTTGCTGCCTGTCAGCTCCCTCTCTGTGTCTGTCTCCACTCCGCCGCTATTAAAATAAAAAAAATAAAAAAAACATACAGTAGTCACTGCCAGCCCCTCTATTAGAAGCTGGAATACCACACTATGTAAATCCTTTCTAAAAACGAGCATTGTAAATAGCAATTTAGAGCGGTCTTCAGGCCGGTCACATGACTTGCGTCTGCTTTACAGCTCCGAGACAGGGCTTCTGCGGGAGGCCACGTGATCTCCCCGGCTGACGTCAGAGGGAGATCATGGCCCCTCCTGCATTAGTCATGTATCAGAGCTCTAGAGCGACCACGAGTCACGTGACCGGCCTGAAGATAGCTCTAAATAGCTATTTACAAGCCTGGTTTTTAGAAAGGATTTACATAGTGTGGTATGCTAACCTCTAATAGAGGGGCTGGCAGTTTTTTTTTTTATAAATATGCTTAACAAACTCTTTAAGTCTTACTGATAGATTTACTCCCACTTCCTGCCCTAGAAACAAAATGAAGGAATATCTACAAGACAGTAGTAAAAACATTAAAAAGGGGGTTCTAGCCTTCTCCCATTCTATGAAAAAAAAGTGCTCTGTACAGCCTTGGTGGAGAGTTCCCTATACTTCTTGTTCTGGAGCCAGCATTGTCAGCAGGCAGGAGATGAGAACTAATCTGCAACAAGGACACAGACAGCAAAAGCAATTTGCAAAAAAAAGGGGAGGTAGCTATTTTTGCCCATAAATGATGCATCTATATAAAGATATCAAAAATTAGAGAAACCACTTACTTTGCAATACAATTTAAAGGGGAAACAGTAATAAGCTCAGGGTATCCCCAATAAAAAAATAAAACAAAAAGCAGAACGGTATCTGAGCACCATGAACTAAAAACGTTTCATCTTTAATATTCAAAGTAAACTCACACATCCATCCATATCTGCATGCTTTATGTTGAGAAAACACTTTGAAACACAACCCCTTAGCAATTCCTCTTCTCATCTCTTTCACCACTGTACCCTCCTGCTCTTCTGTTCCACCTCTGAACCCCTCCTGCTAATTTTCCCCACCGCTGTACCCTCCTGCTCATCTGCTCCACCACTGTACCCTCTTCTCATCAGTGAGATGCAGAGTGGTGAAAGGAAGCAGAGATGAGACACATCTGCCTGTCCTGGCACACTCATCCTGCTGATCCATCTCTTGCATCCAGCCCACGTGCTTGTATGTGATGTATGTGATGTCACATACAAGCATCTGGAATGGATGCACAATGATGAGCTCAGGTCAGGGGTATTTTCTAAAAAGCAGTGGGCCTGTGTGCAGGATCAAAAGTTAGGCCCCCGCAGCTGAGAAAAAAAGTGGTTGGGTATGATTTTCATTGCGCTGAATACCGTCTGACTTAAAAGTGACACAAAGTGCAGGAGTTCAGTAGTAAGTGACACAAAGGTTCAGGAATAATAATTTCAACAAAGTTCCCAGAAGCTCAACAGTAATTCCACAAACTGTCATCTGATTGTGGTTTTCTCAATCACAGTGAAATCCCTTCTTTCCGAGATTGGTAGTGGCAGCCAAGTAAGTCATCTCCCTCCAGATGGTGGGCGGGGCTATCATGACTGTGATTGGCTTTAGCAGTGGCCAAGACAGTCCTTCGCCCAGCAGAACTGCATCCAATCTCTTCCCCATCACAAAAGCTGACGATTCAGCTCCAGCAAAGTTAGAGAACCAAACAATGTTTCCCATCTTTTACAATGTGTGTGGGCACAGTGCCTCCCCCTCAGTGCAGGTGCGGTGTAGAGAATTTTGAAATTGGAATGCATTAGTGTCTCACTGACACTTCCCTGTGCTGCTCTGCTGATGGGGAGGGAGTCGAGTCCCGGCAAAAGAGGCTTCGAGTGCCGGGGGTTGCCTACCCCTTGCATTAGACCAAAAGATTCATTTCAATTTGGCCAATAATGCTTCCACCATTTACCACCAAAATGGCCATGCATTCCTGTTTTAGATCAATATAAAATACATCCATTTATATTCATAAGATTATTTGTAACTTTTTTTTTGTTTTGTTTTTAGGCATCACTTTTTACCATTAAAAATGTATCAGAAAATGTTGCCTTTTGTGTCTGTGACATAGATTTTTCCTTCAGCCTGTCCTGGTGACAATGGTGTGACCAGGACAGGAGAGGGAGGAATTCTCCCCATCAAGACCTCACAGACAAAAGCAAAAACTCAGAAGTTCTAAGCCATCACCTCTGAACCCAAAACTAAAATATATCTTATATCTATATATCTAGGTTTTTATGGCCTTTTTTTTTTTTTTTTTTTTTAGGTATTATTGCTTGTGAGCAGCCTTTACCTTGCAACACATGGAGGTCCCTGGTGTGTGCCCATATTTTTTTTTCTCTAGTCTATCAACACAAAGTGACATTTACCTGCAGCATGGATGACTAGACCCAGAGTGGCTGTGATGCTTGTTCCTGCAGACATTCCTGTCCTGGGGTCTGAAAGCAAAGCAACAATTATTATTATCAATACATAATAAACAAAGCCTTTAGGCTAGATCAGTCATATAACAATAGCAGTCTAGGTGCCTGTGTCCTGACAAAATAGGCAACTCGGCAGAAAATCGAACCACGTCACTTCTGTTTTCTTTAAACCATCAGTAATTGCTGATTTGGACAAATTGGTGTTTGGACACAACACCGGCTACCGAATACAGTCCGGTACAGGAAGATTTCGCGTTTTCACAGCACAACTGCTAACGAGGACAAAGTTGCCGCCGCCTCAGAAGCGGCTATTTTATTGGTTAGTTTTGGAGCAGAGTAACAATCTCTGCTCATAATATTGCGCACCGGACTCGGCTGCTGCAGTTGTGTCCAAACAGCATTTGTCATGATGTTTTAAAGAAAACGGAAGTGGCACAGGTTGCTCATTCTGCCAGGTTCGACATTTTGGCACAACACCTGCTAAGGGGCCTGGGGGGGGGGGTGGGGGGGGTGGAAGGGGGCCCATTACTGGGCTGATGAGGCAATCAAAGAATATCTGTGTGCATATGAAGAGAACACATATCCAGTACTGTATCGATCATGAAAGTGTTTGTTCACCTTTACAAAAAAAAAAAAGGAAGGTGAACCAACACTGTACATCCTCCCCAGTCCCTGCTTTATCTACCTCCAGGAATGCTGACCTGTCAGTGCTCATTAGGGATGGGCCCGGTGTTCGATTCGAACCCATGTTCGAATCGAACATCGGGCGTTTGCCCGCTCGGCGAGCCCAGAACTATTTGGGCCGCTCGCATCAAATTCGTGAGATGCGAGCGGCCCGCAATGCATTGCGCCAGTCGCAGTGCAATGCTGGCTGATGATTGGCCAATCATGCACTGTGACCCCGCATGCTTGGCCAATCACAGCGCCGGCAGCGAGGAGAGCCATAATTGGCTACAGGCAGGATGCCTGTAGCCAATTATAGCTCAGGGGCTTTAGAACACGCCCCACGGTATAAGAGGCCGCTGCGGCGGCGGCCTCGCATATTGTGATATTGTGTTTCAGTGTCAGCGTGTCAGTGTGCTGCTGACTGCTGAGAATATGTGCTCTATTTCTGGGGATTTGTGTGTGCGTGCTGTTAGTACAGCATTGCAGTATCACATCTGGGGGTGTCTATAGGTTGCCTGTGAAGGGGGGCATGTTTCCTGTGCTTAGAACTGTCCCTGCAAAAAGTGTAATTTTTGCAGGGAAAAAAGCTATTTAAAATCACTCGCGGCTAATGAATCGATGGCTCCCATAACACAGAGAACTGTCATTCATTGATAAAAAAAAAAAAAAAAAAAAATTCAATAACCAGGCCCTTCAGGTCTGGAATATTAAGGGGGACCCCAGCCAAAAAAAAAAAAAAAAAAATGGCGTAGGGTCTCCCTCAAAATCCATACCAGACCCTTATCCGAGCACGCAACCTGGCAGGCCGCAGGAAAAGAGGGGGGGACAAGAGCGCCCCCCCTCCCGCCTGAACCGTACCAGGCCACATGCCCTCAACATTGGGAGGATGCTTTGGGGTCTGAGACCCCCAAAGCACCTTGTCCCCATGTTGATGAGGACAAGGGCCTCTTCCCCACAACCCTGGCCGGTGGTTGTGGGGGTCTGCGGGCGGGGGGCTTATCAGAATCTGGAAGCCACCTTTAACAAGGGGACCCCCAGATCCCGCCCCCCCCCTGTGTGAAATGGTAAGGGCCTACCATTTCGCCAAAAAAGTGTCAAAAATTTTAAAAATGACAGGAGACGGTCTTTGACAATTCCTTTATTAAAATCTTCTTTCTTCTTTCTTCTGGTCTTCCTTTCTTCATCCTTTGGTTTCTTCATCTTCTCCTTCCGGCATCTTCTTCCATCTTCTTCTTCCATCATCTTCTTCTTCCGATCCGCTTCTTCTTGCGCTGGTCTTCTCGTCCTTCTCATCCGGCATCTTCTTCCATGGCGTCGGCGTCGGTGTCTCTTCTTGGGCCGCTCCTCGCAATGGAAGGCTCCCACTGTGTGAGGCTTCGCTGCGTCTGACAGGTCTTTTATAACGGAGGGCACCTGGTGACCCCGCCCCCTCTGACGCACAGGGACGTCATGGGGAATTCCCTATGGCTTTCCCCATGACGTCAGAGGGGGGCGGGGTCACCAGGTGCCCTCCGTTATAAAAGCCCTGTCAGACGGAGCGAAGCCTCACACAGTGGGAGCCTCCCATTGCGAGGCCCGAGAACAGACACCGACGCCAAAGCCATGGAAGAAGATGCCGGACGAGAAGGACGAGAAGACCAGCGCAAGAAGAAGCGGATCGGAGGAAGAAGATGGAAGAAGAAGACGGAAGGAGAAGATGAAGAAACCGAAGGATGAAGAAAGAAGAAAGAAGATTTTAATAAAGGAATTGTCAAAGACCGTCTCCTGTCATTTTTACAATTTTTGACACTTTTTTGGTGAAATGGTAGGGGTACTTTTGTACCCCCCTTACCATTTCACACAGGGGGGGGGGGGGGGGCCGGGATCTGGGGGTCCCCTTGTTAAAGGGGGCTTCCAGATTCCGATAAGCCCCGCGCCTGCAGACCCCCACAACCACCGGCCAGGGTTGTGGGGATGAGGCCCTTGTCCTCATCAACATGGGGACAAGATGCTTTGGTGGTCTCAGACCCCCAAAGCATCCTCCCAATGTTGAGGGCATGTGGCCTGGTATGGTTCAAGCGGGAGGGGGGGCACCGCGGCGCTGCTCTGCCAACAGAGTGTGGAGAATGGAGGAGGAACCCCACGTCCTCCCTTCTCCACACTCTGCTGGCAGAGGTACCACCAGTGTTCAATATCGGCCTAATTTGGATAATAATCGGCCGATGCAGATTTCTCCAAAATGGCCAAATATCGGCCGACCTCTAATTGTAAGCACCCCTGCCAGTGTTAAATGGTTTATCCCATCCCTGTAAATTGATACATCTGGAGCTTGTTCTTTTGAAAAACAACAGACTTAATGGCTGGATCATCAGGGGAAAAAGGAAAGAAAGTCTAAAAAAGAAAATGAATGCAGCCATAACATCTAAGAATTGGTAAGCTGCAATGTAACAAAATGTTTACTATTGTTAAAGCAGTATTAAACCCAAAAGCAGAGGTTACGCTGACCCTGTACCCATGTGACATTTGTAATCAGTTGATGTCAGACATTCAGGAGACCTCAGAACATTGTTGCTGGTCACAGATCCCCATTGCAGGCTATGCAGTAAAGACAATTTGTTTAGAGGTCTTAAGCCGGCCATACATGGATCAAAATATGGCCGGGTCAGCAGGAACTGGCCAGATTTCGATCCATGTATGGGCACCCAGGTTGTACACAAGTTGATCCATCAATCTTATGTACAACCAGCCTGTCAGGTTTTTCCTAAACAATTAGTGCCATCGGCTATAAGATGGCAACACTAATCAAGTTCTGCCAGCAGGGAAGGCTCCCTGTTGGCAGAACACAATAGCACTGAAAAAGGGATCCACCCCCATCAACACTGAATGTGTTGATGGGGGAATCAATTGATTTGCTTTCCTTCCACTTGTGATGGAAGGAACGAAAATCGCATAATGTATGGCCTGCTTAAGTAGTGCCGATTTATTGTCTCCAGAGCTTCTGGTCATCCCATGCAACACTAAAATTAACCCCGTATGATTCTTTCAGGCTGTAAAAATCCCAGAGTATCTCCTCAACTAAAAACGTACAAGATAGAGGTTTGTGGTTTTGGAAAAAAAAACAAAAAACCCACAGTACAATAATTGTGTGAGGGAGTATTAACTAATTATGGCATAATATAAAATATTGTAATGGTCATTAGTATTGCTACCGCAATCCGTGTTTTATTTTTTTCCTCTTTTTTAGTGACTACTGTAATACCAGCTCTTTTAGCACTTGGTGGATGCCGCAGTTTGGAGGCTTAGAATTGACACTGAGGCCTTGAGATCTGAGATGCTCAAAAAAAGACTGGCGAGCTACTGAGGACAGAAGGGGGTTATAGCTGGAACTTTTAATGCTAAAAACGAATGCTCTGCACTGATGCCCCCCTCTTCCCTGACAACTTCTGCCCACAGCTCTGCTCCCTAGTCCTGGAGTGACTATATGGACAGCTTTCCTGATGCCTGTCCTTCATTGGACATGCTTTATATTAAGATGAATGCCAGTAGGGAGGTCACTGGGGGGGCATCAAAATTTTGCAAAGGGGGTCCAATGATCTGTAGTTCTGCTTATTGAATCCACTGTCATCACATAAGGTATACATTTGTTTTAGATGTGTTAAAAAAAAAAAAAGAAAAAATCTAAATCAGCAAATAATAATACCCTCACATCATATAAATCCCAATTTTTTTTTTTTTTTACATTTATAATCTGAATAAAATTCTGTATCTCTCAGCAGCAATATTACACACATTGCATTGTGCAAAAAATATACCTTGGTGTATGTAACTCTGTTCTCATTTAGATTTGCAGCGGAGATTGTTAATCCACTCCGAAACAAACTAATTAGCCTTAACAACATTTGAATGCGCTGCATTTTTAAAGTGCCCCCCACCCTCCTTAAAGTGGATGTAAACCCCCAAATTTTTTTTTTGATGTCATAATGTAGAGTATAAGATTTCCTATCATTTGAGCCCAGTCTTGCCACAAAGAGTTAATCCAGCTCTGAGCAATCGTCTTTTATTGTTCAGTGAGATGAATCTTGACAAAGAAAAACTTTGTCAAATCCTCCCCCTTGCTGTGAGTGACAGGGGATTTACATATCTCGTGCACTAGCCTAAGAGACATGCATTATTTTTTAATTCCCTCCCACTCCTTTCTTCTGCTGCTCTGCGAGGATTGGATGTTGCACACCTCATGCTGAATTCATGTGGTTACTTTCCTGTCATTTCACTGGATGTTAGAGATCATAGCAGAAGTTCAGTGTAAGAAATACACAGGAGAAAATGCATATGACAAGGGGAGTGTAGAAGTGGGTGGGAGTTTACTGACATCACGACTCCACCCACCGAGCGCCAGACAACAGACCCACCCACAGAATCTGCAGTTTTTCGGGTCTCATAGCAGACAGAGGGGAGACATTTGACAGGTAAAGATACATGCAGAAGGCATGTATATCCTTATAGATAACCCCTATGGCAGTAGTTTAGAAAGGATGACATTGGGTTTACATTCACTTTAAGCTGCAAAGGCAGTGATGGGGGCATTTACATGCCGAGATGTTTTACGCCTGCAGCAAAAATGTTTGTTCCTCTCATGTTCAAGTGACCCATTTAGGTGAACAGAGAAGTGCCACAAACACACGGCAAACAATGCACACGCTACTGGCACATAGGTGTAAAGCCGGGATATGCAATTAGCGGACCTCCAAGTCCCATCATGCCTCTGGGTGTCAAGCTTGTGGCTGTCAGAGTCTTGATATGCCTCATGAGCAATGTCGCCCTAGGACAGGAAGTGTGCTACTGGCAGGATCACCAGGTGAAAATAAAGGAAAAAAAAAAAAAAAAAAAAAACGAAAATGAATGCACCTACCAACTCTAAAAAATAGAAAGCTACAATAAATTACATTTTAGGGTTTTTTTCTTTTTCCAAAAAGACAAGAATTAAAAAACAAATAAAAAGTTGACTTTAACCACTTCCCGTCCACCCACAGTGTATTTACTTTGGGTGGGTGGCAGCTACAGGCTAGGCACATGCGCACCAGCGTGCCCCTTGGGGCGCTATCCAGTGGACACAGCGGATCACAGTGCTCAGTAAGCAGCCGCTGCGAGTTGTGTTGGTATCATGTGATCGCTATAAGCAAACTGTCATGAATGGCTTTCAATTTATGAACAGCTTGCTTACTGTTGTGATGCAGTGATTGGCCCACAGCTATCACATGATATCTAGGCCAATCACGGCACCCTGTACCATGTGATTAGCTGTGACCAATCACAGCATCACAACAGTAAGCAAGCTGTCATGAATTGGAAAGTCATTCATGACAGTTAAAACTATTGCTTATAACAGTGATCATCACTATTTTAAGCATGAACAATGTAAAAAAAATAAAATAAAAATAAAAAACATGATCACCCCGAGCAGTACAGTGTCACTAAATAAAAAGAAAAGAAATGTTAAAAAATAAATGCATATTAAAAATGTAATAAAAAACATAAATTTACATTTTTTTATTTTTCAGTATCCCTGATGACCGCAACACCAGTCACAGGATGATGCTGTACTGCACTGGTACCATTACTTAAAGAAACTTGCCATGCCTCTTACTAAATACCTTGGACTGTCTACTTTCCAAATCAGTGTATCATTTGTTGGGTATATGTACTGTCCTGACATTTTAGGGTCTCAAGAAATGACAGGCCATCAGTACATCAGGAATGATCTATTTTCAGATATATAAAAAAAATTTTGGTATTTTTTCCTTTATATATAAAAAAATAAAAACCCAGTGGTTATTAAATACCACCAAAAGAAAGCTCTATTTGTGTGAAAAAAATTATATAAATTTAATTTGGATACAGTGTTGCATGACTGAGTAAATGTTATTTAAAGTAGCGCAGTACTAAATAGCAAAAAATGCCCTGACCATGAAGGGGGTAAAACCTTCCGGAGGTCAAGTGGTTAACAAGGCATTGCTACTAAAAATATGCAGGATTAACTGCTGTACAACATCCAATAACACATGCAGAACAGCAGGAAGACAAAGGTATTTCCCCTGATGGGTGTAATATGCCAGCACAACATGAGCTTGCAAGACAGTTTTGTTGATTTAAAAGATAATTGAAATGGATTTAGTGTTTGCTCAGGATTCCTTCCAACCCTCAGGATCCTGGGTGGAGGACAGGTCCGAATGCCAGGCCAAAACACTCTCCGGTTTAGAATTAGCAGAGAAATGCATAAAGCCCAACTCTGTTCCTGTTATAGATGAGAACATCTGTCAGGTTTTTACTGCCATCTCTGTCCTCATGGGAGGGAGAGAATGAATCTTATGGTATAGAATTATTCCTGCGCTACCATGTGCAAAAAAGGACTGAAGGTGGAACTGCTGCACCGAAAATGGGTCAGACCATACCCATAGGAGAATAAGATTTGATGGGGGTTGGCGCTGTGCTGTTCCAAGCAAAATGAGGGAACATACTGCTACAGGTAGCAGTACAAGTGTAAATTAAATAAATCAATAATATTCACATACATAAAAGTGCAAAAAAAAAATGCTAATAGCACCGTTATGACATTTCTATAAGGTAAGTAAATCGTGACATCCACAGTAATTAGTGGTGATAACAAAGTGCAAAAATTAAATTACTAAAAGCACTGAGATAGGTATACTGGGTGTATGATATGTGCAAACAAAAATAAATATAAGCAATCAGCTGTTTAAAATTGCAAGATTGTGCAAAACCAGCAACATAAATCATGCAATGCAGTGTGCAAAATACACACAACAATAAAATAGTGCTGACTACAGTTAACTATAGCTGGTCCAAACAGATCCTCGGTGTGCAGAATGCAATCAAATTGTGAATAAAGCCTATTAAAAGTCTTTTCTTTTTTGTGTAAATGAGCATTCCAATGTGCAAGTAGCAAATTAAAGTGCTGGAGGAATAGCTGTCTCCTCTTCGTGCAAAGACACACACTAGTGAGAAGTGGCCGCTTACCTTGCGGTAATGAGGTAACCGCATATAAACAACCGCATATAAACAAAACACTGGTAGTAGCTGCTTCTCCCTTGTATTCCTGGACCAAAGTGGGTTCTGTGTCTGTCTTTGTGGATGCAGGAGGAGTAATAAAAGAAAGGGGGTACCGGATAGTGTAGTAGTTTCAACAGTGAATGGTATTTATTAATGTAGCAATGAAGGTACTCGCATAACATAAATATAAAAAAAATAAAAACTTTTCTCCATGAGCGGGCTCGTTTGCCTAGGTCAGTTTAGAGTGCCTATGCCATCCCTACGCGTGACGTCACAACCACGTGACTTCATCAGGGATTGATAGGAAGGCACAACGAATGTCTTTAAATAGTCTCCATCATTGATTCTAATGGGCAGCCATTTTCTTGTGGCTCAATATAGAGATAGCATAGCGGCCATTTTTCGAGAGACCACAGGCGTAGCCATTTTCTTGGATATCCATTCCTATGTACGGCCGTAGAGCAGAAAATGTTTAGTGCTAGCGAAACAAGACCAGTATCACGGTTAGATGGTAATGTGGGCACAGCCATGTGGGCGCATTGCCCTGCTGACAGTATATACCACCCCCATGTCATGGCTGCGCCCACATTGCCATATAACCGTGACAATGGTCACGTTTCGCTAGCACTAACTATTCTTTGCTCTACGGCCGTACATAGGAATGGATAACCAAGAAAATTCCTGCGGTCTCTCGGAAAATGGCCGCTTCTTTGCACGAAGAGGAGACATCTATTCCTCCAGCACTTTACTTTGCTACTTGCACATTGGAATGCTCATTTACACAAAGAAGAAAATACTTTTAATAGACTTTATTCACAATTTGATTGCATTTTGCACACCGAGGATCTGTTTGGACCAGCTATAATTAACTGTAGTCGGCACTATTTTATTGTTGTATGTATTTTGCACACTGCATTGCATTTTGCACAGGTTATTTGCACCTTGCACAGGAAGGTTTATGTTGCTGGTTTTGCACATTCTTGCACAGCTGATTGCTTATATTTATTTTTGTTTGCACATATCATACACCCATTATACCTATTTCAGTGCTTTTAGTCATTTATTTTTGCACTTTGATATCACCACTTATTACTGTGGATGTCACAATTTACTTACCTTATAGAAATGTCATAACGGTGCTATTAGCATTTTATTTTTGCACTTTTATGTATGTGAATATTATTGATTAATTAAATTTACACTTGTACTGCTAACTGTAGCAGCATATTCCCTCATTTTGCTGGGAACAGCGCAGCACCAACCCCCATCCAATTTAGAGAATGAATCTTACTTCATGTCCTGGCAGTTGTTTAATTTTCTTTTTTAAGGTATGCTGTGTGAATGCAAAACGCAAAATTAGAAATTTCAGGGTAACTTGTTCTTTTATATTGCATTGGACAAATCACAGGTTCTCTTTATGTTACACCTAGGGATTAAACTCACCATGATAAGAGCAGTAGCTTCCTATCTGGTCCACGATAAACATCAGAATGAATCCAGTGACCAAGAAGACCCCAATGAAGAAGTGTGGTGGGATAGATGAAGCCACCTCTTTTACTTCCTCCTCTGTCACCGCAGCCTCTGTGACATTGACATTGACATTCTGGGCAACATTCAGGCATTTGGCTGGAGACTCTGCCAAAACAGACACAATCAACGTGATTTACAAAACTGAACAGGATTACATGTGACTGAGAATAAGAACAAAATGTTATCAAATGCTTAGAAAATCTTTGGCCAAAAGTATGTGGACACCCCTCCAAATTATTGAGCTCAGGTGTTTGAAGGGTATTGTTAATACTATGGTATACAAAGCCATGTTAGACAACTACACTCTTGGGCGAAAAAGATTTCGGGAAGGTCTTTTTCTGTTCCAGTAAGGCTGCTTTCACACACACACACACACACACACACACACACACACATATATATATATATATACAGTGGTGTGAAAAAGTGTTTGCCCCCTTCCTCATTTCCTGTTCCTTTGCATGTTTGTCACACTTAAGTGTTTCAGGACATCAAACCAAATTTAAACAATAGTCAAGGACAACACAAGTAAACACAAAATGTAATTTGTAAATGAAGGTGTTTATTATTAAAGGTGAAAAAAAATCCAAACCATCATGGCCCTGTGTGAAAAAGTGATTGCCCCCCTTGTTAAAACATACTATAACTGTGGTTGTCCACACCTGAGTTCAATTTCTCTAGCCACACCCAGGCCTGATTATTGCCACACCTGTTCACAATCAAGGCATCACTTAAATAGGAGCTGCTTGACACAGTAAGGTCCACCAGAAGATCCTTAAAAGCTACACATCATGCCGAGACCCAAAGAAATTCAGGAACAATTGAGAAAGAAAGTAATTGAGATCTATCAGTCTGGAAAGGGTTATAAAGCCATTTCCAAAGCTTTGGGAATCCAGCGAACCACAGTGAGAGCCATTATCCACAAATGGCGAAGACATGGAACAGTGGTGAACCTTCCCAGGAGTGGCCGGCCGCCCAAAATTACCCCAAGAGCGCAGCGACGACTCATCCAAGAGGTCACAAAAGACCCCACAACAACGTCCAAGGAACTGCAGGCCTCACTTGCCTCAGTTAAGGTCAGCGTTCATGCCTCCACCATCAGGAAAAGACTGGGCAAAAATGGCCTGCATGGCAGAGTTCCAAGGAGAAAACCACTGCTGAGCAAAAAGAACATCAAAGCTCGTCTCAATTTCTCCACAACACATCTTGATGATCCCCAAGACTTTTGGGACAACATTCTGTGGACCGATGAGACAAAAGTGGAACTCTTTGGAAGGTGTGTGTCCAAGTATATCTGGCGTAGAAGGAACACTGCATTTCAGAAAAAGAACATTATACCAACAGTAAAATATGGTGGTGGTAGTGTGATGGTCTGGGGCTGTTTTGCTGCTTCAGGACCTGGAAGACTTGCCGTGATAAAAACTATGAATTCTGCTGTCTACCAAGAGATCCTGAAGGAGAATGTCCGACCATCTGTTCGTGTACTCAAGCTGAAACGAACTTGGGTTCTGCAGCAGGACAATGATCCTAAACACACCAGCAAGTCCACCACCGAATGGCTGAAGAAAAACAAAATGAAGACTTTGGAGTGGCCTAGCCAAAGTCCAGACCTGAATCCTATTGAGATGTTGTGGTATGACCTTAAAAAGGCCGTTCATGCTCGAAAACCCTCTAATGTAACTGAATTAGGACAATTCTGCAAAGATGAGTGGGCCAAAATTCCTCCAGGACGCTGTAAAAGCCTCATTGCACGTTATCGCAAACGCTTGGTTGCAGTTGTTGCTGCTAAGGGTGGCCCAACCAGTTATTAGGTTTAGGGGGCAATCACTTTTTCACACAGGGCCATGATGGTTTGGATTTTTTTTCACCTTTAATAATAAACACCTTCATTTACAAATTGCATTTTGTGTTTACTTGTGTTGTCCTTGACTATTGTTTAAATTGGTTTGATGTTCCGAAACACTTAAGTGTGACAAACATGCAAAGGAACAGGAAATGAGGAAGGGGGCAAACACTTTTTCACACCACTGTATATATATATATATATATATATATATATATATATACACACACATATACATATACACACACACACACACACACACACACACAGGGATGGCTCTGCCAAAACCCTCTGGTCAGTGAACTGAACAGGCGTTGTTCGGCTGCTGTTTTTCCAGCATGCTCGTCCGACAGAAGCCGGGCAAACTGCCATCTTCTGTCAGACCGGCTAACATACACAAACCGAATGTCGGACGGTTTTTATTGAACTGGCCAATGTCTCCCGACATTCGACCCATGTGTACAGGGCTTTACTCAGATTCATACATACACATACTAGGGCTAATTAGACAGGAGCCAATTAGCCTACCAGCATGTCTTTGGAGTGTGGGAGGAAAACAGAGTACCCGAAAGAAACCTGAAAACTCTGTGCTGTGTGTATGCATTTCATTTTTGTATTTAGTGATTGCTTGAAGTTCAGCTTTAAGCAATCAACAAAAGGATTGAGCCCCTCATCAGTGCGCAGCAGTCTGAACAATAGCTGCTGACTGGTTGCTATAGGTTACTGCACTCTGCAAACTGTTGTTTGTTATAAATAAAGCCCTTGAGCTCTGAATGTGCTGGAGAACAGACAAGGCTTGTTCTGGCTGTGACATCAAGAGCAATGGATAACTCGTTCCAGCCAAGACATTTTGTGTGGGGACAACAAAGAAGTATCAGGGATTCCACCAACCTTTAGAAGATCCATCCAGCAGCTCAATCCCTTCTGGTATAATTATAGCCAGCGCAGTTCCACAAAGCAAACCGGCACCCAGAACACTTATAAATTGCAGCTTTTTCTGAAAAAATAAAAATAAAGAAAGGAAAGGCAATTAGCTGGGCTGCCAACTGAAGCTGGCGATACACTAGTAGATTTGCAGACATTCTTTTGAAAATTCTCATCGGTACATTCAACGACTTACCAAATATCGTTCAAAAGTACTGTTTAAAAAACATTTGCTTTTAACACTTGAAGTTGGAGTGAATGTAATTTCCCAAACAAAGAATACATTTACTGTTTATTCAAGAAAACATTTCATTCCTGCATCGGCTACACATGGATCGAGATTCAGTCCATCCCTTCTGACCTGGCTGAGTTTTGATCCATCTATGGCCAGCCAAACTGCCAAAACAAACAGGTCCAAATAAACAATGGTATAACAGCAAATGCTTTACCTTTTGGCCTATGGCCCCTGGGGGACCAAAGTCTATTCCTAAAGTAAAGGGTCACTGCATCCAAAAGTGTAATTTTAGTTATAGGTGGATCGTGATGGGATAAGTAAGGCTCTGGGTTCCTAAAGGGGTCTTGGATACTGCAACAGTGAGATCCCCCTACCATAATTCTGCACTTGGTTCCTCTCCTTCTGGGAGTTTCAAGGGTTCCCTCCCACCTTTAGTGTCTCTTTCCACTTCTCTTGTTGGTTTCGACCATCATATAAAAAAATAATCCAGCAGAGATGTTAGGAACCCCTTATAATGGCTACAGCATGTGTGAAGATTTGGGATTTCACCATTGGAATCCCTGAGATATAAAAAGCCAAAAAACAAACACTACAGTTAAAGTTTCTCCTCTTTGCGCCGGCGGCTCCCGGCCCTTTAAGAGGTTTATGACCCTGGGTGTGGCTTAAGATCAAAGTGACCGCCTCCATTTTATCACGGTCTGTATCAGAAGTATAGTTGCCAAAGGGCCGGCTGTATCTGGGGTGCGCTATGGACAGGGTGCAGAGTTCCGGGGTGCACTCTGTACAGAGTGCAAGGTTTAGGGTTAGGGGTCTGCTACATACAAAGTGCAGAGCTCATGGTTACGATATATACAGAAAGCAGGTTCAAGGGGTGCGCTACGTACAGAGTGAAGAGTGTGCAACCCCAACCCCCCAAAGCTTCCTCGCATCTTTCTCTCCTACCCGGCCCAGCTCTAGAACCTCCCTTGGTAGGCGGCTCTGCCTCACCTTGCAAGGAGATCGCTCTCCCACAGATTCTGTAGATCTGTCCCCACCGTGAGCGCATGCAGGAATCAGCTAGATCCGGGAGCCGCTGAGAGCAAAGCTGTCCCTTGTAAACACCGAAGGCTTCTGTATTTATAAGTGGCAGTGGGCATTGGGAGAGGAGGGTGAGAGTCGGAGGTGGCGGAATGGAGTTCCACCACGTTCCGGCTGCAAAACTGAGTGCAAGAGTCACAAGACAAGGCCTGGCAGGCTAAATTCGGCCCGCAGGCCTTGTGTTTTGCATATTTGGCTTTGTTGATGAAGGAAAAAATGTTGTGTTACTCAAGTATTAAAAAAGGGTGAAAGAATAGATTTTAGCTAAAAAAAATATATATTTTACTTGAAAAGGTTAACCGATGTCAAATACAGTTCAAATATCACACCTTTGATCTACATATTGATGAAACAGTAAATACAATGTACTAAAAAATTGTTACGCTGTATTACTCAATGACACTTGCAGATCATCTGCATGTGTCATTCTACACAGGAATGGCTGCTTCTGCTATGTAACATATTATTCCTAGCTGTCATATATTGATTGCAGGAGAACAACTGAACCTAGGAGTTGATTGCAGGAGAGTAGCTGAACCTAGAAGATGCCTCCTAGATTCTTTGATGAGGTTTTCTTTTTTTAATGGCAAATCTCCTGTGTTTAAAATTCTCAAGAGATTAAAGTAATCCTGTGCTATAAAGCAAATATTTCCTCTGTACAGCAGGCAACAAAAAAGTGCCTCTTACACTGACACCACCTTTTACCTCCCAAATCCACTGCTAAAGCCCCATTAAACCTCTCTAGCAGCAAGGCCCAATCCAAAAACGGTGCCAATTACAGTCCATATATCCAATTGCAGGGAATAACAATTCCGATGTTTGTAAGTGGTTGAAAAACCTCAAAGAAAGGCAACACACTAATGCAATCACAGATAAGTGTCCCACCACCTCATAGAAAACACACCCACCAGATAGTAAGCAAATTAGGGCAGATGGCTTTAACCCAGCCCAGGCCTTTGCTTTTCACGATCAGGATACAGCTGTCAGAGAACTTACAGTACCAATGCCCGTCTTCATGCAGCAGCGACTAACCCCCATTCCGCCAATGCCAATAGCCATGCGCGGTGTCCCCAACGGAACCGAACGAGTCCCGGGACGTGCGTGCGTACCCGCGCACCCGTAAAAAACGGGTGCGCGCCCTCGCACTCCAATGCGAACGTGTGCGCGCACTCGCGTGCCAATGCGAACGTGTGTGCGCACTCGCGCACGTACGTTCACTTCCACCAATCCTGGCGCACAGCGCCCTATATAAACAAGGTCTTTGCATGATGCCAGTGCTGGATCATCCTTAGCGTGTTCCCTGAGTGTGACTACTTGCTACCTGTTACCTTGCTCCTGACAAACCCGGCTTCCTTTGACTATTCTCCTGGATTATCCCTGCCTGTTACCAACCTCCTGTTATACTGACCTCGGCTTGGACTCTCTCCCTCGGCTCTGCTTCCTGATTCTGCACCTCACCGCCAGCCCGTTGCCAACCTCTGCTTGTCCTTGACCACGAACTTGTCTTCTGCTTATGTACCTCGTTGCCAGCCAGTTGCCGACTCCTGCCTGTCCTGACGTTGCAGTTTCCATACCTACCTGCCCGGCTTCCGCTGGATAAGTTCTGGTGATCAGCCTCCACACCTTCCTCCCAGAGGGACCGGTATCCCGAGCTCCAGTCTTCAGGCACCTGCACCCTTTCGTTGCCCCAGCACTCCCTGTCTCCACTACCAGGGGTGTTGGGACCGGAACCGTGCACGAGGCCACCCCCAGCATCTCGGACTCCGCTGTCAGGTACAAGTTGTTGTAACCCTCAATTGGATACCATAGGTCATAAAAGACTCCAAAGACACAGCATCACCATCCCATAGGAGGAGGATGTCATCTATGTATCTCGCCCACAAAATTAAGTGGTGTACACTCTGAGCATAGATGACATCCTCCTCCCACCTGGCCATAAATAAATTGGCCAGGCTGGGGGCATATTTAACCTCCATAGCCACTCCCCTACATTGCAGGAAAAAAAATGATTGCCAAACCAAAAATAATTATGTGAGGCAGCATATTCTAAAAGCTCCATCAAAAAAAAAATCTGGTCAGCAGGAAGGCCTGAATTCCTCTCAAGGAAACATGAGACCGCCTCCAAACCCAGTGCATGTGGAATTATGGTATAAAGTGATGTAACATCCGCAGTTACCAACCACATGCCAGGCCTGAAAGTAATCTTAGAAAGTACATTAATGACATGTCGCAAATATTTGATAAATGATGGCATTTTGCGAACAAGGGGCTGTAAATAAAAATCAATATATCTGCCCACCCGGGATGTTATTGAATCAATGCCACTCACAATGTTATATATACTGTAGGTTTTTTTTATTTCCTCTTTTTTCCTCTTTTAAATTAAATTCCATCCACGACACGGAGTGTAATGCATCGCTGGCAAGCCCTTTTGTATATGATGTGCTGCCCACATTCAATATTGCGATGTGATCTTCATGTCCGGGACTTAGACCGAGGTGTGAGGGTATTTATGGTGGTGAGTCAGCACGCTGCCTGTTCCCCATTGAGAATGTCATATGTGACAAAATGCGTATGAGGCGGTAACGTGCTGATGTCACCACGCCATCACGTGAGAAGGACGGGAGTTTAAATTTGTAACTGGCCGGATTTGTTTTTTCAATGAGATTTTAAGATGCTTAAAATGTAAGTGTAATATTTTTAATGGATCTATTAAATCGGGTTGTAGACAATATTACACCATGGTCTACTTTACATTTCCTTTTTGGGCCGATTATTGATGCACTGTACATGGAGTTGCGGATCATATGGTATATTGCCAGAGAATCTATCAACATATCATTCTGGGGTCTCCTGCTGAGTAAAGGCCTGGGCTGGGCTAAAGCCATGCGCTTATCCCTGTGGGTTGTCTGGTAAGCACGTTGTGCGGTTGCGGTTTACTTGTTTGCATTAAACATCACTGGGGTGTTCCGTGTGCAATGCAGTGTTACGCTATGGTCTGTGTTATTTCTCCTTTTTTGGGCTGATTGTCATATCATCTCCCATGGAGCCATGGATCTATGGTATCCAATTGAGGGTTACATCAACTTGTATGCTGAATCCTGATCGTGAAAAGAAAAGGCCTGGGCTGGGTTAAAGCCATCTGCCCTAATTTTCTTACTATCTGGTAAGCGTGTTTTCTATGAGGTGGTGGGACACTTATCTGTGATTGCATTAGTGTGTTGCCTTTCTTTGAAGTTTTCCAACCACATACAAACATCGGAACTGTTATTCCCTGCAATTGGATATATGGACTGTAATTAGCGCAATTTTTCTCCTTCCTATTACGTTTGTACTATATCTCACATTTAATTGCTGCTTTTTGGACTGGTCCATCCACAATCTATTGTTCATTTTTTTTCTTAGCGCAGTTTTGTTCTTTTCAATACAAAAACGTATATCATAGCTGAAAAGTGCATCTCCCACGATGTATCAGCATTTCCCTATTCTGTTCCTTCTTAAACAGACAAAAGAGAACCAGAGTGGAATGAAGGTGACAGAGGGGCACACAATTTTCAAAGTCCCCCATTGCAAATGCCAGTCAAGTCTCAGACCTGAAAGGCAGAGAACATCGCTGCATATTTATGAATCGGTCTGATCTTTGTTCTACAAGAACTTCTTTTATATTCTACACACTTAGATCATTCTCTTTTTCAGCCATCACAATGACCATTTATAGCTCATCAGAAAGCAGACTTTGATGAATTTCAAAGAGATTCAATTCTGGGCAATTTTATCATGTCTTTTCAAGTCTATGTGCAACAGTTAGCCTTAGCATCACATTCATTAATTAAAATGATGCTTTTAAAGACGTCATCGATGCAGTGGCAATTAAGAATTGACAGGCTGCCCAATTTCCTGCTTTAGGTCTAGCCAAATCTTTTGCCTAACGCTGGTGTGTGGGAGGGTTAAAACCCCTTTTGTTGCTTTTATTATACTTTAAAGTGTATGTTACCATAACCATGAATTTATTCTATTTGCAGCCTTTTGATCTATTAAATATATCACTGAAAGTGATTTATTATATCTGATCGAGGGTTGCAATTAAATACCCGTTAACCACTTGGCAACCTCCCTATAGGAGTTTTACTGCTACAGGGTGACCGCTGTGTGCCAGATCACACATGTACACAGGGGCGGACTGACCATTCGGCCATTAGGGCACTTCCCGAGGGCCCCGGGCCACTAGGGGGCCCCATCAGGCTTGCCAGCCTCAGTAAAACAAGGGACAGTATGTAAAAATCTGTGTTTTTTTTACATATGTTTCTGAAATGTCCCTTACCGACATCCTTTTGGTCTAAAAATCCCGAGATTATAGCTGCCCCACCTCTCCAGTACCTTCTCAGCCAATAGAAACATGTCTGTGTATACTTTGTGTACATGTATGTGTATACTGTGTTATTTTATACTGTGTGTGTGTATACTGTGTGGCCCCATAATCTCTGATTGCCTGGGGGCCCCATAATCTCCTATTGCCCGGGGGCCCCATGAGTTGTCAGTCCGCCCCTGCATGTACATACATGATCCTGGACTTCCGGGTAGTTGGCTTGAGTGCACGCTGCAGGCGGCTCGCTCCTGCTGTGATTATTCACAGCAGGAGCCAATGGGCAGGTACTGCAGACCCGATGTCTGCCAGCACCGGCCAATCATTCGGTACATAGGCAGTAGGCTTATGTAAACAAGGCAGGTTGCCGTTCTGTCAGGAGGGAAGACATCAATCCCGTGCCTCTGCAAAGCAGGGACATGGATCCATGTCTTCCCCTAGTACAAGCACCTTCCCTTCAGTAACCAAAAAAACCCAGGCTAGGCACACATTTAACCCTTTGATTGCCTCTGATGTTTAACCCCTTCCCAGCCAGTGTCATTAGTACAGTGACCGTGCGTATTTTTTAGCACTGATGACTGTTTTAGTGTCACTGGTTCCCAAAAAAAAAGTGTCAGTGTCCGACGCAATATCGCAGTCTCGCTATAAGTCACTGATCGCCATTACTAGTAAAAACATAAATAAATCAAATTATTCCACAGTTTGTAGATGCTATAACTTTTCCACAAAACCAATCAATCAATATCCGGGCCAGCATTTTATGTATACCACATTGCTTTTAATTTTGTGTCATTTATATACTTTATGACCATTTCAATAAACCCACTGGTTTGTTTTGACCTGTACCATCCGGAACCCCTCTGTTTTTCTCTTTTTTCCCTACATATTACTTCAATGAGCTTTTTTAAACATCCCTTTCTGGATACATTCCATCCCGAGCACCTGCCTCTTTGGAGTCCGGAGACGGATAAGTGAGGATCCCCCACCAGGATTGCCTGTTCGCTTGGAGTCCAGAGATGGAGAAGTGAGGACCCCCCACCAGGATCCATCTAATTCACATCCACATACAGTGTCCGATTGGGACCAATCGAGACCACAAGCCTGATTGACTCACTGTCGTATGACATGGGTGTCCAACACCATCGGTAAGAGTACCCATCTTTTATTCGTGTAAGGTCGACTGTTGATACAACTCCAGACAACTGTCCATCTTTGCCAGTTTCCGTTGTTCCACAGGAAGATTTCCATCCACACATTTGTACTTGTACCTAACGAGGACTGTTCCAGTGGAATAATTCACAGAAGTTTATTCTCTCAGCACAGACTATCTTTAGTTTTATACAACATTTTTTTTTTTTTTTTTACTTCACCCCTTTACTATTTACCTTCTCACTTGCTTCTTAGCAATATTGGCATTTTGTATGTATAGCTACACCTTTACACAATCTTTTGCATACCATTTAGCGCTACACTAATTATCCTCCATTCTGTTCGGCTTTGTTTGTTTGAGTGTTAGCTGCTGTGCCCTTATTGTTTTCACATATTGTGTTAGCGCAGTGTTTTCCCCCTCCATTCCACAATCAATATACAGGGGGTCCCCTACTTACAAACATCCGACTTACAAACGACTCCTACTTACAAACAGAGGGAGACAACAGGAAGTGAGAGGAAATCCACCCCTAGGAAGGGAAATTCACTCCTGTAAGAGTTAATATGGGAAAAAGGTGTCTCCACTGATGCTTTATCAACAGTCCATGTTTCCCTAACAACCCAAAATTTTTCAAAATCCAATTTTCATTGGGACAGAAAGTGAGGTGAAATCTTCTGAACAGGGGCACAGACAGCAAAACAAATGATACAGGGGTGATAACCCTTCTCTTTGTTATCTAAAAAAACTTAAAAATAGATTTTTTGGCTGGAGCTACACTTAAAAAATGTACCTGTTCCGACTTACAAACAGATTCAACTTAAGAACAAACCTACAGTCCCTATCTTGTTTGTAACCCGGTGACCCCCTGTACGCTTATTGGGATATATTTTGTGAATTAGGTTTAATATGTAGCAGAATACATATTGACCTAAATTTATGAAGAAATACAATTTTATAGCAGAAAGTAAAAAAAAATATAAATATATATATATATATATATATATATATATTATATATATATATAAATATATATATATATATATATATATATATTATATATTATATTTATATTTTTTTATATTTTTTTTATTTTTATTTTTTTTCTCTTTTAAACCGTCAGGTCCTTTTTGTTTAAAGCACAAAAAAATTTTAAAAAATGCAGCGTTGATCAAATACCACCAAAAGAAAGCCATTTGTGGGGCAAAAAAAAAAAAAGAGGACATACATTTATTTGGGTACAGTAGGGCTGAAACAACTAATCGATTAATCGACAATCGATTATGAAATTAATCGATTACTATTTTCATAATCGATTAATCGGCCAGTAATATAATGGGGGTAAAAAAAAAAAAAAAAAAAAAAAAAAAAAACTAAAATGAGCCTTTATAGTACAAAAAGAGCAAATAATCACTACTGTAAATCTTACTTTCACAGTTCTACGGTAAAAAAAAAAATTAAACCCTTACAGTAGTAATTATCTGCTTTTTTTGTACTATAAAGGGCTAATTTTAGTTATTTTTTAACCCCATTATGTTACTAAACGTTAGGGGTGCAACGGATCGTCGCCGATCCGTGATCCGAACGGGCCACCCCGTTCGGATCGGCACACCCCGCGATCCGCGGAGCGCTCCGCGGCCTTAGGAAAGGCCGCGGCTTCGGCCTAGCTCCGGAGCGGCGGCGGCCATCTTTGTACACCCGGCGGCCTTAGGAAAGGCCGCGGCTTCGGCCTAGCTCCGGAGCGGCGGCCATCTTGGTACACCCGGCCACTGTTTACAATGTGATCGCTCCGTCAAATTTGACGGAGCGATCACTTGTAAACATACCCTGCATTACCCAGCCAATATCCTGCATATACTCTGCATTAACCCTGCATATACTCTGCATTAACCCTGCATTAACCCTGCATATACTCTGCGATACTCTGCATTAACCCTGCATATACTCTGCATTAACCCTGCATATACTCTGCATTAACCCTGCATATACTTTGCATTAACCCTGCATATACTCTGCATTAACTCTGCATATACTCTGCATTAACTCTGCATATACTCTGCATTAACCCTGCATATACTCTGCATTAACCCTGCATATACTCTGCATTACTCTGCATTACCCAGCCAATACTCTGCGATACTCTGCATTAACCCTGCATATACTCTGCATTACCCAGCCAATACTCTGCGATACTCTGCATTAACCCTGCATATACTCTGCATTACCCAGCCAATACTCTGCGATACTCTGCATTAACCCTGCATATACTCTGCGATACCCAGCCAATACTCTGCGATACCCAGCCAATACTACAGTGGGGAGAGGACGTGGATATTACAGTGGGGGAGAGGACGTGGATATTACAGTGGGGAGATGACGTGGATATTACAGTGGGGGAGATGACGTGGATATTACAGTGGGGGAGATGACGTGGATATTACAGTGGGGACTATATGGTGGCGGAATTTTCACAGGTTTTTGCAAATTCAATTATTATTTGCTGATCCGAAAAATGATCCGATCCGTGACTCCTGATCCGAGGATCGATCCGATCCGTGAGTTTTTTGATCCGTGGCACCCCTACTAAACGTTTTAGACCTGGTTCACAGCTATGTGTTTTTTGGTGCTTTTTGCAGAAACGTACTACAGTTAATTTACATGGGGTCCTATGGGACACGTTCACATCTATGTTTTTTTTCAGATGCTGCGTATTTGGAAAGGGTCAGGGACTTTTTTTCAACGCAAAACTTTTTTTTGGTTCAATGTACTTCAATGGAGAAGCTGCAGAAAAGCATGTAATGCGTTTTTGCAGCAATTTGTGTTTTTTATTCTGCCCAACAACAAATTGGCCAAAAAAACAGTATGTCTCTTCTAATAGTGTATACAGTATATCTCTTCTGTCTGTTATTCTCAGAGTGGATTTGATATTTTGCTCCCTAACCATATAGTTGGTTGTTTATATTTACCACTGCATAGAGATATTTAAGAATAAATTGCCTTTTTTTAAACTTTACATATTAACTAAATTATACACCACACATTTTTTTTAAGGTTATTAGCCGATTAATCGAAACAATAATCGGACAACTAATCGATTATGAAAATAATCGTTAGTTGCAGCCCTAGGGTACAGCGTTGCACGACTGGTCAGGCCTGGTCAGGAGGGGGGGGGGGGGGGGTAAATCAGGTCAGAAATTCAGACCCTTTCTTGTGCTTTTTAGTGCTATATTACTATTATTAATATTATAAGTCGTTTGTCATATAAAGCTGCCAGGGTGGGTATATATATATATATATATATATATATATATATATTATATATATATATATATATAAAAAAGGAAAAAAAAAAAAAAAAGGGGGGGGGGGTATTTCTGCTGAAATAATATCTGACCTAATTTATTAACACATCTGAAATAAGGTCAGTCTATTTGGCTATTCTATTCTTATTTCAGACACTTCAATAAATAAGAGGAAAGAACTCTTATCAGTGCTGAACTGTGCTTCCTTGTAACACAAAGTTCGCTCATGTTAGTAGACGATGGTCATGACACAGCTCATTACTCCCAATGAGTCAGCATTACACGTCTAGCACGTGTCATTTATTACACGGGATCTCTAGCTGTTTTTGGCTCTGAAAGTCTTCATATAGAATGAAAAGAAGGAACTTGCACGGTGAGAAAGAAATTATTCTCTGCAAATCTGTGTTCTAATGCAGTCGCTTTCCTGCAGCAAAACCCACATTTTTAAAAGCAATGTCAGCCAAAGGTCTGGCACCAAAAGAAAAAGATGCCCAAATTCCTCCCACCCACCTCCCCTAGCTGAGATGTATAAAGCTTGTGCATCTGCTATAGGGTCTGAGCTTGGAAGTGGGAGAAATGGTATCTGTAATAATATCCGTAGATTACCACCGTTTGGTTCATAAAAAACGAATGGGGGCGGTATTGCGACATGGTTAAACCAATGCGATTCTGTCATGATCAGCATACTGAAATAGAGCCAGGATATCATTTACATTTTTATGGCCAAAATGTTTTGCTCTATCTGGGAACTGGGTAGGTTATAACAAAATGCACATTTTATTCAGCGATTAGTCCCTTTTATAAAAGGAAAAAAGGCACAGATTACATAACATATTTTAGTAAAGTAATCAAAGAAAAAAAAATAAAAAAAAAAAAAATCAGCAAGAAAAAAAAAAAAAGGGGGGGGAGATGATTTTTCTCTTAGGCCTCATGTACACTGGATGTTATTTAAAAAAAAAAAAAAAAAAACACGCCAGTAGAAAGCTGTAGAATTAGTTTAGCAGAATTTTTGCAGTAGTGTTTTTTTTTTTTAGCAAAACTATATTATTATACTCCCACAAAAGCTTATGGCTCAAAAACGCTCATAAAACACTGAACACACGACTTTCTGTCTGAAAACTAAATGCTCAGGCTCTGTTCACACCAGAGCGTATTGTTTTTCAGTCGCACGATTTTGTACAGGTCACCAATGTAAAAGAATGAAAACCGCCAGTAATCTGCCAAAAAATAAGCTTTTTACTTTTTTGAGCAACGGGTGTTTTGCTGTGGGTGACAGAATGCTCGGATGAACAGGGGCCATTGAAATGCATGGGATTTGTCTTGTTGGGCATTTTTATAGCTGAGGCTAATGCCGCGTACACACGAGCGGACTTTTCAACGGACTAGGCCAGACGGTCTTTCAGATGGACTTTTGACGGAGTTCCGACAAACTTTTCGAATGAATGGACTTGGCCACACACACAATCACACTAAATTCAGACGGATTCGAACGTGATGACGTACAACCGGACTAGAATAAGGAAGTTCGTAGCCAGTAGCCAATAGCTGCCCTAGCGTCGTCGTTTGTCTGTCGGACTAGCACACAGATGAGCGGATTTTTCGATAGGAACTGGGTCCAGCGGAGTTCCGGCGGAAAATTTAAAACATGTTCTATTTCTAAAGTCTGTCGGATTTTTTAACAGAAAAAGTCCGATGGAGCCCACACACACAAGCGGAAAAACGCCCAAAAACACATGGTTTGAAAAGAGCCTCAGGTGTGAATGCAGCCTTAGAGAATTTTTACTGCTGAAAAACTCGTCAAACCCACTAGTTATGGGTTTTTTTCCCCAGCCAGAAAAAGCTGATAAAAGCCTTTGTGTGCATAGGATAACATGCTGGGGAGTTTACAGGCTGCAGAAAAAAAAAAAAAAAAAAAAACACCTGAAGAAAAAAATAGCAGCTGTAAAAACATCCATCGTGCATGAGGCCTTAGGCCCCTTTTTACACATGCTGTCCGATCAGGTTCTCCTGTCCGCTGACACCCACTGCTAACCGATCCTTTCCGCCAAAGCCAGGCAGATGGAGGTCCAATTTTACACCCCTCTTGTGAATTGGATGAAAAATGGACTAACAGTCCTGGGGGGGGGGGGGGGGGGGGGACCTTTGTCCATCTACGCTCTGCTCAGTGAGTGGAGACAGACCTGTCATCCCCCTGCTCAGTGGGGATCAGCAGAGCGATCCCCGCTAAGCAAGCTGATCCCACAGAACGGAGGCACCCGTGTGAAAGGGGCCTTAGAATTCACAAAGAATCACACATATATTTGTAAATAACCATAACCTTTCTTCATAAACAAATGAGTAAAGGTGGGCTGTCAATACTTCAGATTATAGGGGCTCAATCACAGCAGCAAGCCATATTAAGGCACATCTCGTGGTTCTATTCTTTTTCTTCTCTGTAAAACTTTATTGAATGAATTAATTTCTATCCACTGCAGGTACATTGTGATGTTGTAGTTTGCAACTGAAGAATATAAAAGTAAAAGTTGTACATGCAGTACTTTTTTTCAGCACAAACCACCACACCCAATGGTGTGAATTGACTGCATAGCAATCAACACAAATTGCCTTGTCTTTGCTTTGGGGCTGTGCTGGGCAGGGCTGCACATGGAGCGAACGAGCCATAAAGCAACAGAAAATGTGCTGAGCTGGCTTACAATAAAACACAGCCACTTGCTATAGGAAATGTATACAGGCATCTAAAACATGCAACAAAAATAGTTTTGCAATGCTTAAGCCGGTCCTGTGCACAAAAAGGGTGTCCTCCGACTTAAATGAAATTCAGACTTATCCAACTGAATTTCATTGCCAGATCAGACCTCAATGTGCTTTAACAAGGGTCAATACACACCTCTGGCAAATCACTGGTGTGAAGTGATCCACAACATCTCCAGTAGCGTTAGTATGCAAGCCTGGGTGGTGTTTGCCATGGATAGATGGTGTTTTATTTTATTGCATTCGTCAACAATGCAAACAATTGCATATAGTGCAAAAATAATTCATAGGCTTGCAGCAAGCAATCGCTGACACTAAAGACACATTCAATCCTTGAATTTGAAGATTTTACAAGTGGATGAGTGAAAAGTTTATAGGATGAAAGAGATCTGCTAGATCCTCCCAAATTTGCAAGATCTGAATCCAAACTGAGGGATTCCATATGATGGGGGTCTGCAGTGTTCAGATGAATGGGTGATCAGGGTGTAGTTTATGCAGCTGCTGGGTGACCTGCTCTCTGCTCTGCAGATTTCATAAGGGAAGTAGCTTTCCTGATATAATCAGTAGAGTTCTGCTTTTATTGTGACAGCTGGTCCGCTGTACTTTGTGTATGTGGAGAACAAACTGCTCCTAAGGCCCCTTTCACACATGCCGTTTTTTCATCCATCCGTTTTTGGATGAAAAACGGACATACATGCATGTCTATGGGATAGCGGGTGTCAGCGGATGAGCATCCGCTGACACCCGCTATCGTCCGCCTCCGCTATTGTCCGATTCTGCAGAGCGAATCGGATGAACACAGACAGACGGTCCGTGTCCATCCGATCCCCCATAGAGGAGAGCGGAGAACTGACAGGGCGGTCCCTGTACAGTGTGCAGGGACCGCCCTGTCATCAGCCGGCTCAGCGGGGAATCAGCTGAGCGATCCCCGCTGAGCAGCGGATCTTCACGGGCGGATCAATACGGATCTGTCCCGTGTGAAAGGGGCCTAATACAGAAATGAGGACTGTCATATCGACAGCTGAGGCCCTCATATGACACTAGGAAAGCCGCTGTCCCGGTGCAATCAGTAGAGCTGAGCTGTCACTCCGACAGCCTGGTCCAGCAGAGTGCAAGAGACAACCAGGTGATGCAAAACGATAAAAAAAAATAGTAATAAAAAAAAAAAAAAAAAAAATAAAAAAGGTACCAGCTCCGCGCCAACCTGTTTACATGCAAAAGATCCCTCCTATTACAGATAAATGGACAGTTACAGTCAAGTGGAAAAGTAATGAAACATGAAAACTGGTGACTTTTTCAAAATATTTGAACAGGTAAACATCAGATATTGATTCAAATAGTGCCTACAGATAAAAGGTGACATACTTGAACAAATAAATAAAAAAAATGACATGGCCTGTTAATTTTCATTCTAAACAAACAAAAAAATAAAAAAAAAAAAAAAAAAATGCAGCTCTACAAGTACTTCAGGGACATTTACTACCACTAAAATGCCCCAACATTAGAGACCATTGTTCCAGATTAGGTGCCAATGTTTAGGACCTCCTTACGCAGTATGCATAAACCTTATTAAAACCTCAGACATCTAGAATCTGGTGTTCTCTTTGCTACTGACATGTGTGGTGTCAATATGCCAAGATCAATAGAGCTTTCTAAGGCCCTCAGAAAGAAAGTTGTGGAGAAGTACTTGTCTGGCAAAGGATATAAATTATTTGAAATCAATTATTAAGGTAAATCTATAAGTGGCTGACAATTGCGCGGTCGTGCGACGCTGTACCCAAATAAAATGTATGTCTTTTTTCCCCCACAAATAGAGCTTTCCTTTGGTGATATTTGATAACCTCTGCAGTTTTTATTTTTTTTGCACTATAAACAAAAAATACAGACAATTTTGAAAAAAAAAAAAAAAAAAAAGAAATAATTTTTTTTTTACTTTCTGCTATAAAACATACCCAATATGTTGGGTATACCCAGTTTCGGAGGATGCTGGGACTGTGACATCATAAGAGGGCAGGGTCACCATGTGACATGATCCGGTGACCCCGCCCCTTGTCCCTATATAAGTGGCCGCGCAACACGTCTCGGCCATTCCGAGCGGAGACAGCGTTGTGTCAACATCGGATGAAGAAAGAAGAAGCAGCAGATGCAGAAAGCGACGGCGACAGAAGACCAGGCCAACGCTAGTAAAAGAGCTGCAAGAAGAAAGTGGAGGCCCGGCAAGAAGAACAGAAGAACGGGAAAAGACCCCCGAAGTTGGAACAAGACCCCCAGGCGGCGACGAAGGAGAAAGCCGGGCTCCTCCGCTAGTAAAAGAGCTAGCAGAAGATAGCGGAGGAGTCCGTCGAGAAGACCCCGAAGACGGAAGAAGAGAAGACCCCCGGAGCTGTCTAATAAAAGTATTTTAAAAACCTGTCTTTTTTTTTCCCCAGGTGAATGGGTAGGGGTACATGGTACCCCATACTCATTCACATAGGGTGGGGGGGCCGGGATCTGGGGGCCCCCTTATTGAAGGGGGCTCCCGATAAGCCCCCCGCCCGCAGACCACAACAACCAACGGCCAGGGTTGTCGGGAAGAGGCCCTTGTCCTCATCAACATGGGGACAAGGTGCTTTGGGGTGGGATGGCCGCAGGGCCCCCCTTTCCCCAAGGCACCCTCCCATGTTGAGGGCACGCGGCCTGGTACGGCTCAGGAGGGGGGGGGGGGCGCTCGCTCGACTAGAGTCCGCCGGACAAATTAGCTGGATAGTCTGATCGTGTGTGTACGGGGCATTAGAGCTGCAAAAGTGCACAGATGTGAACAAGGCCTAAATTCCCCCTGTAATAGTTTTATTACACATTGATCCCATCAATAAGTCTGTTTTTCAACTTCCTTCAACAGACCAAGCTGTCCAACAAAAATGGCAGTTATACTGTTGAGACCAATCATTTAACAATGGCAAGGCTGCTTACAATGATCAAAATCTAGTTTGAGCTTACATAGGGATGAGGGATGTACAGTCTTGAGGAAAGACAGGAAAGGGAAGACATGATTGAAACCTTTAAATACATTAGGGCTAAGTAACCACTGGCACTGGAAGCCGGCGTTTGAGGGGCAAATGATGCAATGGACAGCATATAGTGCTGTTCAAATTATTAAAACATGAAGCGGTAGCGTCACTTCAAAATTGAAGCTTCATGTCAAGTCTGGAGGCGTCTGAAGCCTTTCAACGCCTTCATTCGCGGCACAGTTGTGTTGTGTGTCCAGTGTGAATTTTTTAGCTTGTTGTTAAAAAGAGCGGCCCACGAAGCCAGCCGCCACGTTCTCAACAACCAACGAGTCATCAGCTGTCAGCAGCGCTCCACGATGACAGCTGATTGTAAAAAATAAAAATAAAGAATTGTCAGCAATAAGAAAAGAAAATTGGGAAGCAAATAAAAAAAAAAAAAAAAAAAAAATTGCATGGGGTTACCCCCGCCAATCCATACCAGGCCCTTATCTGAGCATGCAGCCCGGCAGGTCAGGTGACAAGGGCCTCTTCCCCACAACCATGGCTGGTGGTTGTGGAGGTCTAAAGGTGGGGGGGGGGGCAAAAGGGGGTCCCCAGATCCCGCCCCCCCTTTTTGTGAATGAGTATGGGATACATTGTACCCTTACACATTCACCAAAAAAAAAAAAAAAAAGTGTCAAAAAGAAATAAAAACCACAGACACATTTTTTGACAATTCCTTTGTTTATTAAAAAAAAAAAACACACACACACACACAATCTCCACTGGCGTAGCTCCATCGTCAATCACGATGCCGGCCGCCACTGACGACCCCGGGGAAAAAAAAAAAATCTCTGTTCCCGCTGTCTGACATTTCTTAAACAGCTAAGGAGCAGGGCCACTTGGGGACGTCACCTGGTGACACCACCCCTTGTGATGTCATTGATGCATGCTGAGTCAGTGATGTCACAGGGGGGCAGTATTTTTGATAAGAAGCTTTCCTTTGCTCCTCTGCAATTCTGTTACCCGCCGAGAACTAACCAGGTATGCTGATGAGGTGGACCATGAACCTGAATTCTGCCAATCTGGGCAAAGCCAGGAATCGCTTTACAGGAGAAACCTTACGCAGCTTGTGCTTACCCTTCTGACCCAAGCTGCTTTATCGTCCATAAGCACAGTGCTTACCATTCCTCCCACCCATTTGTAAAAAACGATATTATCTGGAGATTTACCTCTCAGTACTGCTGCATTGTGGGGTTGCAGGGGTATGTCAAGTGTTCCCCAATATACCAGCAGATTGGCATAGTATAGGAGGTGCAGATAATAGAAGTACATTGCTGCTTAACCACTTTCCATCCTCCATAATAATATTCTCCAGCATTACTCCCCCCAGCTAAGAATACGTTAATAAACATCCTATGATGAAATGTCAGCTACCTGTTTTGTGACAGCCCTTTATCCAACAGCTGCCCCATCAGATACAGCAATCAGTTACCAATCTTCATGGCTCCCAACCACAGGTTCTATAACAGCAATCATGATAGCATGGCTGTGTTTATAGCTACGTTCGGAGCAGGGTATCTAAAACTGGCGTGTACCAAAAAAAAATAATCCTGCCATGTATCACAATGTATAAGTTACTTCAATATGTGTAGAATTTATAGTCAAGTTCATCAACACATACTGATCAATGGCCTATGGTCAGGAAAGAGGTAAAGTCCATTCTGTAAGATAAACTGGTTATTTTGCCTAATACGAGCAAAGTACAGATCTTCATCAACACAGCAGGCTATAGATCTTTTCTACCCAACTTCAGTTTACTCTGCATTCAAAAGTACTTAAATGGGGTTGTATAGGTTCGGTTTTTCTTTTCTAAAAATAACAAAACATGTCATACTTGCCTCCACTGTGCAGTTTGTTTTGCACAGAGTGGCCCCAATCCTCGTCTTTTGGGGTCCCTCGGCGGCTGTCTCAGCTCCTCCCCGCAAGAGCTAACCCCCCTCTGAGAAGCGCTCTCCCAAGGGGGTTAGCTTCCGGGCGCGCTCCCGTGTGATACACTCAGCCCTGCCCCCGGCACGTGTGTCATTGATTTGATTGACAGCAGCGGGAGCCAATGGCTGCGCTGCCATCAATCTCAATGCCCATCTCACCTCCTCTCCCTCCTGCAGACATTCAGCGGCTGCAGAAGGGAAATGGAGGGCATCGGTTCCTCCACATGCTACTCCCTTCACATGCTACTCCCTTCACCTCCCTATCCCTGTCCTGCTGCCCCAGCCCGCGTGCTTCCCTGGTTGGGGGGCCCTTCATGGTTTTTTGCACCAGGGCCCTGAAGGTTGTAGTTAGGCCTCTGGTATATGTACTAGAATTTTGTATTAATGTTTTTTTATACTACCAATAGCGGTGATCGACTTTTAATGGGACTGCAATAGTGTGGCGGCCCATCTAAAATAACTGGACTAACCGCCACTGACATCACCAGTGACACTAATACAGTGATCAGTGCTAATATTATACACTGTCACTTTACTAATGACACTCGCATTGCATTTGCAATCTGTGCTTGGGGTGTTGTTAGGATTATATTGACATTTGCGGCAGATTGCACACCCAGTGCATTTTGAACATGGTGCTGGAAATGTGCATGGAATGTAGGTTTCCAGTACGATGTTCCAGTGTAAACAAGCCCTAAAATTGTGTTTCTGGTGCAAAAACAAATGTAAAATTGTTAAAGAGGAACTTCGCTTATGTAAAAAAAAAAAATAAAAAAAAAAAATAAACATTTACCTCTGAGTGATCTATTTACATTGCAGATTTTAACAAGCTGTGTCTGAGGGAGCGAGCATGTAACCGTGGCTGAGAGCACCTTAAGGAGGCGACAGCGCTGGAACAGTTGCATGGATGGAGAAAGCCTGATTAAGCTAGGAATAAGCTATTACTCCGTACTCCTGTACCCCCAGACTAACAAGCATTTAACCCTTGCACTGCAATCGTCTTTTGTATCCTGGAATTCAGCTAAAAAAAAAAAAAGGTCAGGCATTGCTATCTGTACAGTTCCCAGGCATGTCCCAATTTAGCGTTTTTCACTCCAGAAATAGGCAAAATCTATTTCTTCCTGTTGAACGTGAGATGAAAATTATTTCTCAGGACTTAATGCTTCCAAGAACCTCCTATTCCTCTTTCCTCTCAGACATTACCCTCTGGAGGGCGAGGACTCGAGTAGAGTGCAAGGTCTCTGGGCTGGATGGTGGCCTAGGCTTAAATAATTTAACATTAGCACACATATACAGTGCCTTGAAAAAGTATTCATACCCCTTGAAATGTTCCACATTTTGTCATGTTACAACCAAAAACATTTTGGTGGGATTTTATGTGATAGACCAACACATAATTGTGAAGTGAAAGGAAAAATTATAAATATTTTTCAACGTTTTTTACAAATAAATATCTGGAAAGTGTGGCATACATTTGTAATTTGATCTCAGTATAAATACAGCTGTTCTGTAAAACCCTTTGTTTGTTAGAGAACCTTAGTGAACAAACAGCATCATGAAGGCCAAGGAACACACCAGAGAGGTCAGGGATAAAGTTGTGTAGAAGTTTAAAACAGGGTTCGGTTATAAAAAGATATCCCAAGCTTTGGAACATCTCACAGAGGACTGTTCAATCCATCCTCTGAAAATAGAAAGAGTATGGCACAACTGCAAATCTACCAAGACATGGCCGTCCACCTAAACTGACAGGTCGGGCAAGGAGAGCATTGATCAGAGAAGCAGCCAAGAGGCCCATGGGAACTCTGGAGGAGCTGCAGAGATCCACAGCTCATGGGGGGAGAATCTGTCCACAGGACAACTATTAGTTAGTCGTGCACTCCACAAATCTGGCCTTTATGGAAGAGTGGCAAGAAGAAAGCCATTGTTGAAAGAAAGCCATGAGAGGTCCCGTTTGCAGCTTGTGAGAAGCCATGTGGGGAACACAGCAAACATGGGGAAGACGGTTCTCTGGTCAGATGAGAGCAAAATTAAACTTTTTGGCATAAAAGTAAAAACACTATGTGTTGATGAAAATTTAACACTGCACATCACCTTGAACACACCATCTCCACTGTGAAACATGGTGGTGACAGCATCATGTTGTGGGGATGCTTTTCTTCAGCAGGGACAGGGAAGCTGGTCAGATGGATGGAGCCAAATACAGGGCAATCTTATAAAAGAACCTGTTAGAGACTGCAAAAGACTTGCGATTGGGGAGAGGGGGGGGGGGGTTCACCTTCCAGTAGGACAACAACCCTAAACATACAGACAGAATTACAATGGAATGGTTTAGATCAAAGCATATTCATGTGCCCAGTCAAAGTCCAGACCTAAATCCAATTGAGAATCTGTGGCAAGACTTGAAAATTGCTGTTCACAGACGCTCTCAATCCAATCTGACAGAGCTTGAGCTACTTTGCAAAGAAGAAGAATGGGGGAAAAAAATGTCGCTCTCTAGATGTGCAAAGCTTGTAGAGACATCCCCAAAAAGACTTGCTGTAATTGCAGCCAAAGGTGATTCTACAAAGTATTGACTCAGGGGGGCTGAATACTTCACAATTATGTGCCACTTTGTGTTGGTCTATCACATAAAATCCCAGTAAAATACATTTACGTTTTTTGGTTGTAACATGACAAAATGTGGAAAATGCCATATGGTATGAATACTTTTTCAAGGCACTGTACAATAGTGTGTGTGTGTGTGTGCGTGTTATAACTGATATGGAAAAAGCCCCCATTCCTAGGTGCCCCTCTTACCTGGTAGGGAGACCTCATTTTTAGGCCTTCCTTGTCGGCGGAACACAATAGGTGAACTTGTGTACAACCTGGATGCCCCATACATGTATCGAAATGCGGCCAGACCCTGCTAAACGGGCTCAAATTCACGTGTGTGTGTGTGTGCTGTGTGTGTGTGGTGTGTGTGTGTGTGTGTGTGTGTGTAATATATATATATGAATAATATAATATATATATATATATATATATATATATATATATAATATATATAATATATATATATATATATATATATATATATATATAATAGCTGGCTTTACTGTACAGAGCCCTCCTGCATAGAACTATGTATTGTGTGCTGCCCTGCTGAATAAAAGTGCAGTACAATCCTGATTGGACTGTTCCTGGGTAACCCTGTTCTGTGTGTGGTTTACCGCCGCAAAATACCTGTCCCTTTTAATACAAAAAAAAAAATAACTAAATTGCGATCTCGATTCAACCAACCCCCCCCCCCCCCCCCCAACACACAGGCAGCCTGCAAAGTTTATCACAACATTTCTCAGCGCTGAAATAACCAACAGCCCTTTGAAACTAGAGCCGTGTCGCTTTAGCGGTAAAGCACCGCAAATTTTAGTGCAGCTTTAACGGTGTTTTAGCAGCGCTTTTTGGCCGCTAGCGGGGCGCTTTAAACCCCCACTAGCGGCCAAAGAAAGGGTTAAAAGCGCCCGTGTTGCGTCACTGTCGAAGTGTTGCATATTCATTTCAATGGCCAGGGCATTTTTAGGAGGGGTTGTACACCGCTCCCAAACCGCCCCAAAGATGCTGCTTGAAGGACTTTTTCCCCCTGTCCCGCACGCGCACCCCAGGGAGGCATGAGAGGTGCTTTTCAGGTGCTATTTTTAGAGCTAAAAAGCCTGAAAAGCGCCTCAGTGTGAAAGGGGTCTAAACAATGTAACCTTTGGTTCTTTTAGACCAAAGGGATGAACTTTGGTCTGTAAATGAGGTCAGTTTAACAACTTAAAGACTAAACCTTTTCCTGACAATTGTTACATACAAGTTTAAATCTGTATCTTTTCCTAGAAAATTACTTAGAACCCCCAAACATTATACAGTATATGTTTTAGCAGAGACCCTAGAGAATAAACTGGCGGTTGTTGCAATATTTAATGTCACACAATATTTGCGCAGTGGTCTTTAAAATGCAATTTTTTTGGAAAAAATACACTTTAATGAATAAAAAAAATAAAAATTAATATATAATATAAATATATATATATATATACAGTAAAGTTAGCCCAATTTTTTTGTACAATGTAAAAGATGATGCTACACTACAAGAATCGAGAGAGAATTGTGATCTTTATTCTAAGCAAAAAATAAATAAAAACCGCGATTCTCATTTTAGTCAGAATCATGCAGCTCTACTATCTATCTCTCTCCTAACAAATGCTCTTTTGTTTTTACTCCCCCCCCCCCACAATTTTTTTTAATTATTTTATATAGTGTATAACATTTTAAATAATTTATCTGATAGTGGAACTATTGAAGCTGGTCTCCGGGTTCTAGTGAACTTTAAGTAGTTTGTTTGGCCCAAGCTGGTCCGAACGAACCATTTCACCAACAATGCAGCAGCTGTAAGCGCTGTATAAACCGTATGTATCCTCTGCTATATACAGAGCGGTGTTCTGGGAGAGGGAAAGTCCCACTGCCAGAAACTAAATGGGGTCAGCCCGAGCCCTGCTCAGCCATTCACAGGAAGCTTTGTATTCTATGAATGAATACAAAGCTTCCTCTGGCTGGCTATGGTGAAGATTGTGACATCATCCGTCCACCCCAGCCAATCAGAGGAAGCTTTGTATCGATGCTATGGAATGCAGCGCTGTGTACTGTATGTAGCTGATGCTGAAGGATAAATATCTGTTAGTAAATAGTTTCTTTGGATGGGTTTGGACCAAACTAACTAGATAGACTTCACGAAAACCTGGAGATCAGATTTAAATCAAGATTTTTGCTTCTAATTATCATGCTGGCCATATACATTACACAGTCATTTAGATTAACCAAATCCATGTAATGTGATCACCTAAACAATTCAGTCAGTTTGCATCCTGCAATTAGAGAACACAGAAAAGTTTGTTCATGTGAAAGGCCCTTCTATTAGAAAAGGACCCGTTTTATCGTCTTGTATGATGTGACATTTTCCACCCATTATAGGAGATGATGTCATTGAATATTATTATTATTATTTATTTTTTTTTACACACTATACAATCACATTCTGTTATATTGTATATAATCAACACACACACTGGTGGTCTTTACAGCACAAGCATACAAGTGTGAATTTGCCTTTTTAAAGTCACATGGTGGTGTAAAGAAGTAAACGATTGTTTAAATTTTTGTAGTTACTGAATCTGCCAATAATAATCTTGTATACAAAAACACTCACTATAATGTTCAATTCACAAAGATAACGTGCCAAAATAAAGACCCTTACGTTCAAAAAAAATAGACAGATATTTCTATCTGAGTCCAATGAGATTTGAAAATGCTGGTCACATGACTCAGAATAAAGATCCTTATCGTTCGGTTACAGGTTCATGAACTCCAAAGACATTTAATAGTTTTCAACATGGAAAGACTGTTTAATGTAGAAACCACAATTCCAGGCTACAGGTACAAGTGATGAGTGAGCTGCTGTTTGCAATCTGTAGCCGGAGTTCTCACAGTGGGTCTTATGTGTGGGTTGGGTGGGCCGGTTTCCTCTACTCTCACCTTTCACACTGTCACCTTTCACACTGTGAAGAATTGTAGACGGCCACTCACATTGGCTTGTCTAGCTCCGCGCTTAGGATAATTCAAAAAGGTCTATACTAATATTAATAATGTAAACCCAGTACAGCTGCTCCCTATGAAATCTAGATGATTTAATTGGTAGTTTAATTAAATGAGGGGCGCTAGTACCAACAAGAGATACTAAATTAATTAATAGGTTAATTAATTGTATATTCTGAACTGTATAGTAGAGACTAAGAGCTTATTGAAAAAAGGTGTGCAGACACAATATAGATCTACCATGAACTAAGCTAATTAATAACTATTTAAAGTGATAATAGTGAACCACATTTGGTTACTCATACATTACAACCATTATAATGTGAATAATAAAAATTGGTTAGAGTGTGTTTATACAAACAATAATAACACCAGACACCTAGCGTGACCCAGTGAGGTATAAATTAATTATTACCCCAAAGATAATTAACACACAAAATAGAGCTGACCGAGCTCTATTTAAATTAAATATATATAAATATAACAGACCCTGTACCTTCTATCACAATGTGTACAACGAAAGTTAATGATCAAGCACTTATGCCCAATCTAATACATAAAAAGTGCAAACCAACAAATTTGGCAAATATCCCAATGTCTTGGGTACATCCAAAAAACGTGAAAAATATGTGAAAAATATTAATATAAATTAGACAGTGTTAATTGATATAACGCAAAGTTCATGTAGTATATAAAAAGTGCAAGCCAACAAAATTGGCAAATAATCCCAATATCTTGGGTGCATCCAAAAAACGTGAAAAATATTAATATAAATTAGACAGTGTTAATTGATATAACGCAAAGTTCATATAGTAGTCCTTGCTGCAAAACGCCACAATCACTCCTGTAGATATAGCTTGTGCACCATCACCAGACAAATTCTCGATCCACCCAATGTGAGAACCAGCAGTATTAAATGGCCTCTTACCAAATGGAGTTGATTACTTTGTTTAGAAGCAATCAAATGCGCTTTCACAGGATTGTGCCTGTACACTGAGTGACACACCCTCACTCTAGGGCTCTCTTCCCTCTATCAGACCAGCTCAGATGGAATGGATTGGAAACATATGTGGGAATATAAAGAGACGCACCTCATAGCGTAATAACGTTTTATTTAAAAAATAGCATAATAGCTTATCGTTCGGTTACAGGTTCATGAACTCCAAAGACATTTAATAGTTTTCAACATGGAAAGACTGTTTAATGTAGAAACCACAATTCCAGGCTACAGGTACAAGTGATGAGTGAGCTGCTGTTTGCAATCTGTAGCCGGAGTTCTCACAGTGGGTCTTATGTGTGGGTTGGGTGGGCCGGTTTCCTCTACTCTCACCTTTCACACTGTCACCTTTCACACTGTCACCTTTCACACTGTCACGCCCCATCTGAATGCAACTGGTTCCTTTGAAAAACTTCTTAAAACAGAACTCCAGGTATGGATATTATGACAGTTATATTTGTCCAGCTTGAACCAATGTAGGTATACATATGCCATACCTGTGGGACTGTGGAGTGATTGCCGCTGTATTCTGGGTCCCGTGCGGCTGACCTGCTGCATAGTAACTACAGGGGGTTCACAGAACAATCAAACGGCAACTGCCCCAACTTATAACAGGCCTTGAAAGCAAAAAACACATGTAAGGGGCGACGCATGACAAACAAAACCAAAGAAATATTCCCAGCTCAACCGACCAGCCTGCAACAAACCGAATTTTCCTGTCTAAGGCCCCTTTCACACGAGGCGGGCTCCGCTTGCACGGAGCCCGCCTCTGTCCGCCGGCTCAGCGGGAGATCTCTCCGTTGATCTCCGCTGAACCGGCGGATGACAAGCCTCTCTCCACTCACTGAGCGGGGAGGGGCTTGCGAGCGCCGCTGATCTCTATGGAGAGATCGGATGAAAACGGACAGTGTGTCCGTTTTCATCAGTTCTCACCCGATCCGATCCGCCAGCTACGGATCTGGACGTATAGCCATACGTCTGCTTTTGGCGGATCGGACCGGGTCGGATGTCAGCGGAGATGTCTCCGCTGACATCCGACGCTCCATAGGCTAACATGGAGCGCCCGTTCAGATCCGCCGTCAAAACTGACAGGCGGATCTGAACGGTCCGACCATGTGAAAGGGGGCTAACAGTTCATGTTAAAAACAGGGGTTTAGTTTGCAAACATTTGCAAATACATGCGTAAGCTACTGCGGCCGTGACAAGGCACCCCAATATTATCTGCAGTCCTAACTATACATTTTGAGAGCCTCCATAGTTGGAGCACATATATAATAATGGATAGATTGAGGGCAGAATGCCTTGTATTTTTCTTACCGAATGTAAGGCATTCTCTGATTGGACAAGATGGAATGGTGACGTCACAATCTCTACCTTGACCTTTCAGAGAACGCCTTACATTCATTGAAAAAAAAAATACAAGGCGCTCTGTTGTGAATGGCGCCTGTGCCCAGTGAGCACCCAAGATGTAGGGCAGAGGCTTGAGACAGCGATGATCACTACAGTGATTCCACAACAGTCCTATAGATAGGGCACATACATACTTACAGTGGTTCAAGCAGGACCAATGTAACTTTGCAATACAAACCATACCTGGAGCGCAGCTTTAAGGCCCCTTTCACGCGATCGGACCGTTCAGATCCGCCTGTCAGTTTTGACGGCGGATCTGAACGGGCGCTCCATGTTAGTCTATGGAGCGTCGGATGTCAGCGAGACATCGGATTGGGTGAGATCTGATGAAAACGGACACACTGTCCGTTTTCATCCGATCTCTCCATAGAGACCAGCGGCACTCGCAAGCCCCTCCCCGCTCAGTGAGCAGAGAGGGACTTGTCATCCGCCGGTTCAGCGGAGATCAACGCAGAGATCTCCCGATGAGCCGGCGGACAGAGGCAGGCTCCGTGGAAGCGGAGTCCGCCTCGTCTGAAAGGGGCCTAAAGTAAATCTGAACTGGAGGAAGATAGATGCTGCCACTGCTGATCTCTGAAAATACTAGTTCCCTGGCTGACGTGAAGCATCAGCAACCGTGATACCCTCTGACCATAACATGCATGCATATAAGAAATTCTTTCCAACTTGTTGATACTTTGTACCATGTGGATTTATATAGAGAAAAAATTGTTTACTGGTGCAGCAATCTTAGTTTGTACAAACATATAAAGATTATATACATTAAAACAAACATTTTCCACAAATATATTTTTAAAAACCCCCCACACATAATGTGATAGTATGTTCAGACTTTAGCGCATTATGAAATAAATACTTACCTGGCATGCAAACCCCTCCAACACTTTGGGTCATGGGCGCTTCCATCTTCTCCTGGTCTTCCTTCTAGGTTTTGGCTCTGCTTGATTGCTTGGGCCACAATGATGTCACTCACAAGAGGCACATTGTCATGGCACAGAGCGGTGATGTAAATGTATGCTGAGCTGTACATGTCTGGCTCACTACATACAAATGCTGGCAGGTGGAGAAAAGCAGTTATGACAAAAGAGACAAATAGGGTCTCTTGTGTCATAAGTAAGACTCCTGCCTATCAGAAATTTTTTAAGCTTATTTCCACTTTAAAATACTGCAGCACTCCTATTAAAGCAGAACTCTGGGCACACAGATATTGGTCATGACTGATGTGAATAAAAGTCACTGCTAATGATATGTGTCATATGTCCAGGATCATTGCCTATTCTTGTGAAATCCGCACTTGGATTAAGCTGGCTATATACATCCCCAGCCCGCTGTCACTCTAATACATGGACCCAGGGCCGTCTAACATGGGGCAAAAGGGGCAGCTGCCCCTGACCCAGTCATTGTTGTGGGGCCCAAAGCAGCTGCCCCTTGAGCCCACACCAGTGGCTGAACTACCAGGGTCACAAGCCGGGCCATGGTGTTCCGCCACTCTGGGGGTGCCCGCTGCCTGAACAGAGTAGACTCAAGTCACTGTCGCACGGACCCGCTCACCCAGCCTCTCCGAAGCCACCCATTGAGTTTACAGCTGCAGGCAGATTGAGCATGGCCATCGAGAGGGCAAGGGGGGCGGTCAGATGACCTGTGAAGGAGGAGGATCTGGATGAGGGCTCCACTTTGTTAGCAGACCCCATCTTGCGATTTTGAAATAGGTGTCACTGCAGTGGACCACTTCCTGATGATGGCTTTGTGATAGGCTGAAACGTCGAAGGTTCCACCGCATCATCGCGTCTCTTCCACCGATACGAAACTACCTGGGAATTGAGCAGAACACGTCGGCTTTCCTTATCAGGGCCGATTACCCTTAACAATCACCTGCTACACACGCTGGGTGCCAGGACTAGAAGGCACTCTTAAATGTGAATGGAACTATTTTAATTTGTGTATTCAATAAACCTGGTTTTACAGTATTGCGCAATGAAGGTTTTCCTTTGTCATGTCCATCTATATTTTTGAGGTGCACTCTTGCAAGAGACGTCATTTCAACAGGCTCCCTAGGGGTATCCCCCACATACCTATTAGACCATACTAGTGATAGTTGGTCAACATCCAGGGTGAGTGTACATCTATGTGGGGCACCCAGTCTGAACACCATTGCACAGGAGATGTCAATTCAACACCAGGCACTTTCAACCATTCTTGCCCAGGACAATTTTCAGCTTTCATCGCTGTCGCACTTTGAATGACAATTGCGCGGTCATACAACACTGTACCCAAACTACATTTTTCTCCTTTTCTTCCCACAAATAAAATGTTCTTTGAGTGGTATTTGATCACCTCTGGGGTTTTTTATTTTTGCTAAACAATCTAAAAAAGACCAACATTTAAAAAAAAAAAAAAAATAAAAAGTTTTCCTTCGTTTTTGTCAAAAAAAATGTTGTTTTCCCCTTCACTGATGGGCACTGAAATGTAGAATTGATGGGCACCACTGATAGGTGGCACTGACAGTCGGCTGTGATGGGCACTGACAGGCGGCACTGATGATGAGGTACTGAGAGATTACTGACAGGTGTTACTGCTGGACACTGATTGGCACTGTGGTGGGCTCTGGTTGGCACGCTTTATTGTTGGGACACTGATTTACAGGTGATTTGCACAACTGAGAGGGCTGTGCTGATAATCAATGTGCTGATTATCAGCACAGACCCCCCCCCCCCCCCCCCCCCCCCGACCCACCCCCCTCCCCCCCCCCCCCCCCCACCCCAACTCCCTCCCACCCACCCCCCCCCCACCCCCCCGACAGGGAGAGCTGCCAATCGGCTCACCCTGTCAGCGCGAACCGAGAAATGCCTTTTACCGGCACTTCCTGTTTCACGCGATGATCAGCTGTGATTGGTCACAGCTGATCACGTGGTAAGAAGCCTCTGACAGAGGCTCCTTATCACGATCGGAGCTGCGGCGTGTCAGACTGACAGGGCACGCGCCGGTATGTCATCCTGCTGGACGTCAGTCAGGATAACAGAACCTTGCCGGCCATCATTCTGCATACGGTGGGCGGGAAGTGGTTAAGCATGAGCACTTTATTTCATCACCTAATGGGACTTTATTAACCCTTTGTGTGATTTGCAATTTTCTTTTTGTGTGTTCTGCAAGTTTTGATCAACCCTGTTCACACCATGCTGTTATGGTAACATACGATTTACCGCAACATGCAGACACGCCATCCCAGCGCACCTCGCCGATGGACGTGTGCGGCCAAAAAAAAGGCACATGCACTATTTTTGGCAAATGTATTTGTGCTGCAAGGCAACAGTTCTGCTTTTCTCACCTAGGAGAGACGTTCTCCATCCCCTGCATGTGTGCAGATGTGGCAGAGGTTCCCAAGGGAGGTCTGTGCTACATCCGCACATGCATCCGTTTCCTGGCCATCTGTGCATGCGCAGGGTTCCCCACACATGTGCAATAACTGGCAACAGCGAAGTCCAAACACATATATGGACGCACCAATGGGCTCTGCCAGGATGAGCCCTATGGGGGGGGGGGGGGGGGTCAGTCTGCCCCGAGCAGGACTGAAATTATACTTTATAACTGGCGAACGTTACAAGTATTACATATTGTGAGAAGGTTCTGAATGGTCTGCCGGAACACAACAATCATATAATACATGGGCCCTATACCCATAAAGGGCCCCTCCATGGTACCAACCTTCCAGCCACACTCCCCTATGGAGCCCATAGGACCCAGGAACCCTTTCCCGGCACACAGGGGGTTAACCCCGACTTCTACAATGTAACAAATATGACCCGGGACCCTCCACCTGGCACACACAGTGCCCCCTGATTGACACAATGTAACCAGTATGGCTGTGCCCCCCCTCCATGGCACACAGGGGGAGAGGAACCATCACTAATACAATGTAATCAGTATGACCCACACGGGGGGGAGAACTGACACAATGTAACAAATATTACCCACACGGGGGGGGGGGGGGGGGGGGGGAACTGACACAATGTAACCAGTATGCCCCCCGTCTCCTCACCTCGGACAGTCGCACAACCAGCGGGATGAGTCCCAGGAGGAAGCAGCCCAGGAACATTCCCAGGGAGATGAGGAAGACCACAAGTAGCCCGTCCATGGCTGGGAATGTATGGGGGGGGGAGGGGCTCAGTGCGGGTTCATGTCCCGGGGGGTGAGGGGGGGAGAAGGCCGGACACCGCTCCGCTCTCTCATTCCTCACACGTCTCCGCTCACCGACCGACCCGTCAACTTCTTCTATACGGTGAGATCATGGGGAGACCGCGGCCTCACCACCGCCACCTAACGGACGCTCGCGGGAAGTGCAGCCAGCCTTGGACTGTGAACTGTCATGAAATGTCATCAACGGCCAGAGAGTGAGATCAGGACCGAGGAGGAGGAACACCTACCTCCATACTACCAACACTCTACTCACCTAAATATATATATATATATATATATATATATATATATTACCCGTATATCTATACTGTACACACTTCTCACCCGTATATCTATACTGTACACACTTCTCACCCGTATATCTATACTGTATATACTACTCACCCGTATATCTATACTGTATATACTACTCACTCGTATCTATACTGTATATACTACTCACCCATACATTTATACTGTACACACAACTCACCCATATCTATACTGTATATACTACTCACCCGTATCTATACTGTACACACTACTCCCCCATATATCTATACTGTATATACTACTCATCTGTATATCTATACTGTACACACTACTCCCCCGTATATATCTATACTGAACCCATAACTCACCCATATATCTATACTGTATATACTACTCACCCGTATCTATACTGTACACACTACTCCCCCGTATATCTATACAGTATATACTACTCATCCGTATATCTATACTGTACATACTACTCCCCCGTATATCTATACTGTATATGCTACTCACCCGTATATCTATACTGTACACACTACCCACCTGTATCTATACTGTACACACTACTCACCCATATCTATACCTTACACACTACTCACCCGTATATATATATACTGTACATACTCACCCGTATATCTATACTGTACACACTGCTTACCCATATCTATACTGTACACACTACTCATCCGTGCCTATACTGTACACACACTACTCACCCGCATCTATACTGTACACACTACTCACCCGTATCTATACTGTACACACTGCTCACCCGCATCTATACTGTATATACTACCAGGGCCAAAACTAGTATCCTTGGATAATTGGTTGCCTCTTTACAATATCTTCCAGACACTTTCTCAGTCAGCTTCAGCAAACTTCCAGCAAAGTAGGCCTCCAGCTAGCCCAACGGAGGCCTCGATGAGCTGCAGGCACATGGCGGAATTGTCCAGGGGACAATCAGCCCCCCTAGATCTCCTCAGGGAACAAGACCTCTCTGCTCCCAGCTTCAGAGTACTTATACACACTCCCAGCCACCATCTGGGTAAATCCCCCACAGGGATTGGCCAGGGATGCATAAATATTTAGTTGCTGATTAGATTCTTCCTGCTCACTATCTTCCAAAACATTTCTGGACAAACAGGGGGAAGCAGTTAATCCTGCAGCCACTGAAACACAGAACAGATCTGAAAAATCAAACACAGCTACATTTATACAGTGAGCCAGGACTAAATTTACCTAACCTAGCACCTCTCTATGAGAGTGCTACACTAGCAAACAGGGAACAAGATTTACAGATTCCCAAAGATCACGAACAGTGGAATCATATCTGGACTACTACTAAGGCCTGCTCTTGCAATGCAACTGCCTTTAAAGTTAACTGTAAAGTACTACCTTGTTGGAACATGGTACCCACTAGACTGGCAGTATTAACCGTGATGCTTCCTCGTTCTGCTTTCATGTTTTTTTGGACATGGGCTCAATTATTGACATTTGGTGGACTTGCCCGGTGGCCCAGTGTCTATGGCGGCAAGCGTAACTGCATCTTGAATACCATTCTTCGAACAACACTTCCAATGGAACCACTTGATGCCCTTCTTAATCGGGAGCCTGATGAAATATCTAAACTTCAGTTTGTTCTCATGACCCGTGTTCTCAGTACCACTAAAGAGGCGATACCAAAAACTTGGCTAAACATATATCAGTGTCTGAGGTTATATTCTGAGTCTACTGGACTATGCTTAATGAGAAATTGACAGCCAGGCCTCAGGGCTACATGCCCAAATTTCAGTGAGTTTGGGAACCATGGGTTTCTCATAACCTTCCACGATACTGACCACCCCCTCTTGGAATTGTAATGATCTCCATTCTTGCACACACTGACATAGGGGACACAGTGGTCCCCCTTTGATGACTTTCCCCTTTTCCCCCCATCTCCAGGGCCGTTTTTAAGGCAGGGCAAACAGGGGCAGCTGCCCTGGGCCCTGACATTGTTGTGGGGCCCAAAGCAGCTGCCTCATACTTGCCAACTATCCTGGTTTAAATTCCCTCGTCCCTTGAGGTTTTAGTCCTGTGCTTTGTCCCAATATCTTAGTGTGAAGTGCTGAAGTGTGAAGTGCTGCTACTAATGCTGCCCAGCTCTGCCCTATTGTTGTGTACAGTTGACTCATCTGCAGACCCTGTGTTTACCATCATTCATATGTAAATAGCGGTGGCATTCATATGTAAATAGCGGTGGCCAGCGGCATTGATATGTATATCATGCCCCCCCAAAGTCATATCCACAGTAATCTCTAGAAACCAATCAACAAGCAAAAATCATGTGCTGTAAACTCTAGCAACTTATCAGTAAGATGTATGCTGTAACCTCTAGCAACCAGTCAGTGAGCGGTAATGATACACTGTAACCTCTGGCAACCAATCGCAATAGCTGCCTGATCTGATTCAGTAAATTGAGTCTAGCTGCTATTTATTTTATGTCTCAGAGCAGGTGGAGAGAAAAACTGCATGGGGGGGGGGGGGCAAGAAAAGTTTTGCCCAGGGCCCAATCAATATTAAAGACAGCCCTGCCCATCTCTCACACTTTCTCAACCACCTACTCGCTCATATTTCTGTTTCTAATAATTTCTTGTCTGACTCATTCAGGTCAGTCGTTACTCTTGTTGACAATCATAATATGATCCATAATAATTGTTCTTCCTTATTGGAGTTTATTGTGGTTCTTTCGATAATAATTGTAAGCTCTTCTGAGCAGGGCCCTCTTAATCCTCTTTTTATGTATTTTATTGTATTATAACTGTATTGTCTCCTTTTTTATATTGTAAAGCGCTGCGTAAACTGTTGGCACTATATAAATCCTGAATAATAATAATAATAATACCTCCTTGAATAAATAAAGAAATGTGTTTACATCCCTGCAAACTGCTATTTTTGTGATCAATAATTGTCGACTATTATTTTACATTTTTAAATAGAAAGATTGAACAAGAAAACATTTTTTGCATTGGTAAATGGCAATGCCCAGCTTTACGTTACCTTTTTTTTTTTTACAGTAGTTTGTCGATCAGTTGTAAATATAAGAATTTCAAAACAAGATTTGCCCCCATAGATATTAAGAAAATTTACCTTTAAGTTCAGGTTCACTAAATTTTCAGTGAGATTTACCAAACCCTTGATGAATCTAACCTGGCCAGATTCACCCATCACTACCCCTTACCTTTATGTAATGGAGAAGAGGGGAGGTCTTTTGTAGTCCTGTTCTGTTGTCCTAAAACAGTAGCATGAGCGAGCGAGCACTATCACCCCAAGACAGTGTGCAGGGCCGTAAATAAGGGATATACCGTAACCAGTCCAGTCCTCTTGTACTAGGCCCAGGCCAGCAGGGGGGGCCAAAGCAGCAGGGTAAATTGGATGTGGGCAGGAAGGCTGATTGACACGGCCAGTGTTCTGCCGAGAAAGTTCCCCCTCGGCGGATAAGGACCCCCCTGTAGTGCGCAGGTGCAGATCTTGCACAGTACGAAACACAACGAAGACAGTAAATAAGCTGTACACGGCGCCACTAACGGGGCCCCTCGTGGGCTTGCTTCGCTCGCCACGCTTTGGGCACGGCCTCGCTTCGCTCTGCATATTTTTATTCTGACTCTATGTCCACTCGGAGGGCTCGAACCTGGACATAGGTTAGAATGTAGTGCGCAGGTGCCGTGTACAGCTGACTGACTGTGTTCAGCTTCGGCTATTTTCAAAGACTCCGTTGTGCTTCGTACTGCGCAAGCGCTGCGTCTGCGCAGTACAGGGGGATCCTTATCCGCCGGGGGAACTTTCTCGGCAAGACACCGGGACAGGGGGGAGGATGAAATTACTGGAACTGATCCCCTGTATGGCTGTCTCTGCAGCAGCTAAAAGCTGGCTTCTTCTTCTCTCCCTTCTGCTGGCTTCAGCTGCTGCAGAGAGCCGAACAGGGGATCGGTTCCAGTAATTGAAGTGAAGCAGAGAAAATTCAGGTCTCCTTGCTCTGCCAGACATGCCTGTGCTGTGTGGTAGAACTGTGTAATTTCTAGGACTGGATGGACAAAGATGCAAAATCCTTTGGCAGGTAAACCAGGTGGCATACGGTATATGTATTTCCTCTATGTATTTAGTTATTTTCATTGTCTGAAATAGTGGGAAGAATGGCCACAGTGACCCATTACCATTTAGCAGCAGAAGATTGGCATTAGTCATTTTTGGATCAGAGGTTCCGTGTCTCTGCCCTATGAGTTCTCTATACAGTAAAACCTTGGTTTGAGAGTAACTTGGTTTGAGAGCGTTTTGCAAAACAAGCAAAATTTTTTCATAAATTTTTGACTTGATATACAAGCGATGTCTTGATATACAAGTAGGGTCATGTCACAACCGAGTATAAAAGAGAAGAGGGGCGCCTCTAAGTGTAGCAATATGGTTACATTTAATGAAGGTACAACATTTAGCAACTCGCATACTACCAACTCATCATCCTCCGCACCACCATCGACGTCATCCCTTCTACTCTGCGGTCCACAAGCTCTTCAAGCCTCGCTTTCAGATCGCTCTACCACAGGGTAGTCTTTCTGGTCATGATTGCAGATCGACATCGGTGGTAGCCGGCAGTGCAGAGGACGGTCTATGTGGACAGCTTTACCCCGGATGCCTGCATACTTAGATCTGTCTGTTTTAATCATCAACCATGTGAGTTGCTAAAAGTTGTACCTTCATTAACCACTTCCCATCCCGCCCATAGTCATATGACGCCCACAAGGTGGATCTCCCATCCTGGGTGGGCGTCATATGACGTCCTCCCATTCCCAGACACCTAGGGGGCACGCTCGGGACCCGGTGCGCATGCCCGGCGGCTGCGATGTCCGCCGGGCACCCGCGATTGCCCGTGAAAACAACGGGACCGTGCGGGACCGTGGAGCTGTGTGTGTAAACACACAGCTCCACGTCCTGTCAGTGGAGAGGAGACCGATCATGTGATCCCAGTACGGAGGAACACCGATCAGTCTCCTCCCCTTGTGAGTCTCCTCCCCCCACAGTTAGAATCACTACCTTAGGGAACACATTAACCCCTGCAGCGCCCCTAGTGTTAACCCCTTCTCTGCCAGTCACATTTACACAGTAATCACTGCAATTTTATAGCAACGATCGCTGTGTAAATGTGAATGGTCCCAAAAATGTGTCAAAAGTGTCCGAATTGTCCGCCGCAATGTCGCAGTCACTAAAAAAAAAAAAAATCGCAGATCGCCGCCATTACTCATTAAAAAAAAAAAAAAAAAAATAAATCTATCCCCTATTTTGTAGACGCTATTACTTTTGCGCAAACCAATCTATATACGCTTATTGCGATTTTTTTTACCAAAAATATGTAGAAGAATATGTATCGGTCTAAACTGAGTAAAAAAATAGTTTTTTTTTTTAAAAAAAATGGGATATTTATTATAGCAAAAAGTAAAAAATATTGTGTTTTTTTTAAAAATTGTCGCTCTTCTTTTGTTTATAGCGCAAAAAATAAAAACCGCAGGGGCGATCAAATACCACCAAAAGAAAGCTCTATTTGTGGGAAAAAAAGGACGTCAATTTTGTTTGGGTGCAACGTCACACGACCGCGCAATTGTTAGTTAAAGCGACGCAGTGCCGAATCGCAAAAAGTGCTCTGGTAAGGAAGGGGGTAAAATGGCCCTGTGCTGAAGTGGTTAAATGTAACCATATTGCTACACTTAGGGCTCTTTCACACGGACGGACCGTATGTCCGTTTTTCATCCATCCGTTTTCGGATGAAAAACGGACATACATGTATCCCTATGGGATAGCGGGTGTCAGCGGATGAGCATCCGCTGACACCCGCTCTCGTCCGTGCCCGCTATGCTCCGTTTCTGCAGACGGAGGAAAACCCAATTTTTTCATCCGTCTGCAGAGCGGATCGGATGACGACGGACTCTACGGTCCATCGTCACCCCGTCTCCCATAGGGGAGAGCGGCGCTCTGACAGGTCCTTCCCTGCGCTGTGTGCAGGGACGGACCTGTCATCTTCCTGCTCAGCGGAGATCGCTCCGGCGATCCCCGCTGAGCAAGCGGCTATCCACGGGGCGGATCTCCACTGATCCGCCCCGTGTGAAAGAGCCCTTAGAGGCGCCGCTCTTCTCTTTTATGCTCTGGAGCTCCTGCTGGATTTTGCTTCTAATCCCCATGGAGGCTTCCATTTGTGGATGGACATTTTATGGTTACACAACCTATCGCATTGCTATGATCTTTTTATATGGACTATAAACTGAAAGACCTATGAATAAATGGTTGTGGAACGAATCATCTGAGTTTCCATTATTTCTTATGGGGAAATTTGCTTTGATGTACAAGTGCTTTGGATTACAAGCATGTTTCTGGAACAAATTATGCTCACAAGCCAAGGTTTTACTGGATAACCCAATAGAGGATCCACCAGAGGGCGCTTGCTAAGGTATCTCTCTGTACCTTGCATCCTTACCTGGATTCTCCATAGAAAGCTATGGGATCTATCGCAGATTTATGACACCAGTCAAGCTCAGTGTGTTACAGATGTGTTGGAGTTGCAAGGGTGGGGGGGGGGGGGGGGTATGGGTGGATCGATAATTGTCACACTCAAGCCAGAAAAGGACAAATCAGATTTATGTAAAGTTGTTCAGTGAGCAACCATTTTACCTTTCATTCCAATACCTAAAGGGGCGCATTTTCATATTAAATCAATAATGCATTTTAATTATTCAATTTATCACCACCAGTGGGGATGTTCTTATAGCTATGGATGCCCAATAGTCTGTGGTTGAAGGGAATTGGTTTATGTATTACAGCTGAAAAGATTTACACAGACAAACCAACCACAACATATACATTTTTTATTGACTTTTGTTAGGTGTTTTTTATATACAGAAAAAGTATTTTACATGAAATGCAACACACTGGTCCTTTTCTATATTCCTGATAAGGGTTATAATTATTTCTAATAAAGATAGTTCTGCCTCTGAGCAAACAGGTATTTCAAAGACGATGCACAGTCACCCGTTCTGTGTATGTGTATGGAGTTCTCTTCATATGAGTGCAGCACAGAGCCACTGTGAAAAAAAAAAAGAAGAACAGTTATGTAAAATTAATGTATGGAGGTTTTGTATAAACTGTATGTATAGGCCAAGACTATAACAAAAAAAATTATATATACACATGCATCCAGCGCTTTAAAGTGGTTGTAAACTCTCCCCCACAACTTTGTCCCATGTAAATCAGCATAAAAACCCCTAATGAACACTGTTTGTAGATATCTCCTTACTTGCTTAGTATTGTTGTAATCCTTTTTGTTCTTTAGAATGACGTCACTGAGCATGCCCAGATCTCCCCTGATTTACAGCACACTCTGTGTACTTATCTATTATCAGGACTTCCTACAGCACAACACTGAAATCCCAGGAGACTGACATCACATGCAGTGTAAACCAGGGCATCGGACAGCATTACTGCAGTCTTATCAGCTGAAGCTGATAAGACTGACACAGGCAAACATTAGATAATCGGCACAAGCAAATAATATGAAATAAAACAAGTCAGCTATGAACAGGGAAGCAGGGTTACCATAGAAACGTTGGATTGAGAAGGAGGCTTGGTTAACAGTACAGGAAGTGCTCAATGTAAGGGCAGTAATACACTCCACTGTGGACTCAGAAAACAATACTTTAGATGGCGCTGCCTAACCCCTGGAAACAAGTTTTTTAAAGTTTCTTTAAACAGTAAGTAATATGCGATTTGAGCTGGATTACAGTGGCTATAGTTTGATAATTACTTATTATAATGGACTAAATGAAAAGAAGCATCAGAGTGGGAGAGTTTACTTCCTCTTTAAAGGTAATCCAAAGCCAGAACTTTTTCCTAGCTTTGGATAAAAGTTTACGCTTCGTGCTGATCGGAGAGTTCTTCTACACATTAAAGCGATAGTAAACACTGACCCCCCCCCCAAAATAAAAACCTGCAAGACAATAGCATAATGTGCTAGTATGAATACTAGCACATTATGGAATACTTACCTTAGAACAAAGCCCCCGCAGCGCCCGGTCACCATTGACATGTTTCCTCTGCGTTTCGTCCGGGTTCGTGGGCTCCGTCGCTGTGAGTGGCCGAAGCCACAATGACGTCACTCTTGCACATGTGTGCAGGAGTCCTCCGTTCCGGCAAGGAGCTCTGAAATTCTGACACGATCAACCGAACCTTCAGAACGCATGCGCCGCTGACATCAGCGGCTGCATGCAGGGTGAATATCTCCTAAACCATGAGGTTTAAAAGATATTCTTTTTACCACCAGGTAAGCCTTATTATAGGCTTATCTGTAGGTAAAAATGATCAAGCGGGGTATACAACCACTTTAAGTGGTGTCTTGCACCTCTGTAGAAAGACCACTGCTTCCATACAAAGAGCAAGGGTCCTTCTCAGCAGCATGCTGGCAGGGGACAGGCAATTCTATTCAATCTGTGACTGCTTTCTAAAGAAAAACAACTGTAGGCCTATGCTTAACTACAATAAAGGTGCAGTTGGGCTTTAAATGTTAATCTGTAAAACAATAATATTTAAATAGTAAAAAACTAGCATTACAACTACTTACCGTATTTCATTCCTTCTAAATGTTCCCCAAAATTTGCAGATCCTACGAGTTGTACATTTTATTATGAAGCCCTTTACTCTAAAATGGAGAAAATTACCTCAGATAAGGACAAACTGATGCTTCCGCTCTTGTCTGCATCCAATATGTCAAACATTTCTAAAGAGCAAAAAAAAAGATTTAATTTATTTTTACTGGTATGCTGTATTGCTACAATTACCATTTAGACAAAAGATTGGAATTTGAGATACACTTTATGGCGTGTGCATTTAAAAAAAACTGCTGAGCTATTTTGCACAGGTACATAAACATTTGTTCTGTAAAAAAATTTTATTAACCTAGTATCTCTCCAGAACAAATGTTTTTTATTCATACAGAATAGAGTGAATCAGGAAAATACAGTGCCATGGCCACTAGATGGAGCTGACAATCATATTAAATAATTATTTACTTCCTATGATCATCAGCAGATAAGAGGCAGATATAGAGAGAGGCACCTCTAAGTGTAGCAATACAGTTATATTTAAAGTGGTTGTTAAGCCACTCTAACCTGTATACACCATCAGCACCATCAGACAGGCCTGTACATGTGCTTTCTTGAGGAGGGGAACTTGCAGGCACTGCAGGATTTCAATCCATGGTGGCGTATTGTGTTACCAATGGTTTGTTAGGGCCCAACTGCCTTGAGATCATTCATAAGCTCCTCCCGTGTAGCTCTGGGCTGATCCCTCACTTTTCTCATGATCATCCTTACCCCATGAGGTGAAATCTTGCATGGAACTCCAGACTGAGGGAGATTGATGGTTATTTTGGTTGATATTCTGGCTCTATCATTTAACCACTACAATACAGGGCACTTTCGCCCCCTTCCTTCCCAGACCAATTTTCAGCTTTCAGCTCTCTCGCTCTTTCAATGACAATTGCGCGGTCATGCAATGCTGTACCCAAATGAAATTTTTATCATTTTTTGTTCGCACAAATAGAGCTTTAGTTTGGTGGTATTTATTCATGACTCCGTTTTTTATTTTTTGCGATATAAGCGAGAAAATAGCGGAAATTATTAAAATAATTTAAGCCAAAATTTATTCTGCTACATGTTTTTAGTAAAAAAAATTCCGTTAAGTGTATAATAATTGGTTCGCGTGATCACGGACATATGTACGCAAATGATCATGTACAGATGTGTGCAGGTGATCACGGACATATGTGTGCAGATAATCATTGGGACATGTGATTTTACTGGGACATATGTGGGGGGACATGTGTTTTTTATTATTTGGGGACATGTGTTTTTATTTGGGGACGTGTTTTTATTTGGGGACATGTGTGTTTTACTATGTTGGTACACTGTTGTGGACACTAGACTGGTGATCAGTGAGTAAAAAAAAACAGATCACCAGCCGGCTGCAGCGATCAGCTCTCCTCTCCTCACCGACGACTTCCGTGTGAGGAGAGGAGAGCCGATTGCCTAGCAACCGGCTGTTTGCTTAGATCACATGATGGCTGTGATTGGACACGGCCGTCATGTGATCAGGAGGGCCAATCACAGAGCCCTCCTGCCGATACGAGATGCGCCGTGTCCGGGTGACACGAGCGCATCGGGATCGCGCCGCTGCGATCCCCCTACTTCTGATGGACGTTCAGGAACGTCCGATCAGAAGTAGGCGGCTCCCACCCGGCCGTATATATACAGTGGCCGGGTAAGAAGTAGTTAGAATACACATATGATAAAAATTAGAGAGCCGTAATTTCCTTGTAAGTGGACAAATTTACAAAATCTGCAGGGGATCAAATAATTGTTTTCCCCCCTGTGTGTATATATATATATATATATATATATATATATATATATATATATAATATATTATATGGAATATGTTTTGCAAAACATATGTGATGATGTGACCTTAAAAGTTCCTTGCATATATAAAAAAATATTTTGTGTCTTTAATATCTGCCAGGAGTTCAGTTTAAAATATATTTTCTCCTACATGACGTTTATATCCATATATGTAAGCATGTACCTCTCCATAGATCAGTGTAGTATTATTTTCCTTTATACACAGCTAGGATGACAGGGGGCAGTATTGAGCAGCTGGCAACACTTACTGAATAAAGTCTCCAAGCGAATCAAACATGCTATAAAATCTTCAAAATTGATGGACAGATCGCTGGAGACGTATCGCTGTACAATGATCTCCTGAATCCTGGTATTGAGGTTAAAACCTGCAAATAAAATAGAGTTCATGTAACTGTATAAAATAAATGTAAAGCCCCTCTTGTAGGGGGTCATCAACACACAACACACAATACTATTCTCAGGTTCCCATCACTAGTGTACAGATGACTTCCTCTAAGTATTCTACTGATAATTGCTGTGATCATCCTACATTGGGCCTCACACATTGCAAAATACTTCAAGGATTGAAATATCACTTCTAAATGACATATTGTATGTAAGATGCTGTAGCAATTTATTATACTGTACAAAATTACAATTTAAACCTGAGCTCCAGGAAAACAGTTGAGTACATATAAAGGGCGGTATTTTAGCTGCCAAAGGATTTGTATTTCTGCCCATCCAGTCCTAAGATTTACACAGCTCTGCCACTCACCACAGCCTTGTGGGGTAGGGCAGAAGACCTGATTTTCCTCTGCTGACCATCAGTAACACTTAGGGCCACCATACATGTTACAATCTGACTATATAATCTTTCTACAATCAACTTTAAATTGAACCAAAATGACATAATAGGAGCACCCTAATCTAACCAATCATTTTGTATCCAATCAGGCAGGCCCTTGCACTACATAATTTTTGGTAAATATAATGGAGATTGTACAATCAGACTAACATGTGTGGTGAGCTTTATAGGTCACCTTCCCACCTTCAGCCTGTGACTGGACAGTGAAAGGAGAAGCAGCAGACTGATGAGCACATCTCTGTCATTCTGCTCTCTCCTATCAGCACGTCCCTTGTCAGCACATGAGCACTGAAGCACAACTTACTGGCTCCTTATGCTGCTTCTCCCTCTCCAGGTATGAGCTCTGCTGTACAAGGACTGCAAGGGGCTGATAGATACCAAGTCAAATTCAGGCACCTTCATCAGATCATCCCTTGCAGCTATTACCTTTTGTACCACCTCCCCCTCCATTTCGATTGTAAGCTCCACAAACAGGGCCCTCCTATTTCTTCTGTATTGAACTGTATTGTATAGGTACTGTCCCTCTTTATATTGTAAAGCGCTGAGCAAACTGTTGGTGCTATAGAAATCCTATATAATAATAATAATAATAATAAAAATAATAATAATCATAATCATAATAATAATACTTGCATTCAAAAATACAATTGATGATGTATTAACTACTTCCTGGCCAGCCTTGCCATTCCTTCTACTGAGCTATAATGCCAGGGGAGGTGGGAAATGGCCTTCTTATCATGTGGCCACTGTGATTGGCTGTCACAGTGATCACATGATTGGGAGCTGGTCCTGTTTGTCCAGTTTGGTCTCTATGCTGGGAGTGCACAGTGAGCGGGCTCTCAGCACAGAAACCTCTGCCACCCATAGACACACATCTGTGGCATGTGGGTGTTAAAGCACATCTTCTTTGCCGCTGCACCTATGTATTATGTGGTCAGCAACAGGTTAATGAATACAAAGCTGCTATAATGTGCGCCTTTTACAAAAATCTGCCTGAAGTTCACAATGGACAGTTTTGGGTACAGCAGCATTGAACAGAACAAGACTTCTGTACAGCAATAGGCGCCCTCCCCATCTGATGACCCTACACTGGTCAGTACAGAATATTAGGAGTTCGGTCACCTGCTGTCTGCAAGGCATTTCTCATTTCATGGGCATCGATGGATCCGGAGTGATTGGCGTCCACTTCCAGGAAGATTTTCTGTAAAGGGAATCATAAAGAAGAACAAATTGTATTTACTGCTAGTAATATAGGCATTCCTAAATGTGAACTCTAGGCAGTCCAAGGCTATGCATTTAAAGGGGTTATAAACCCTCAGAGTTTTTCACCTTAAAGTGGTGGGACACCCTGAAAAAAGAAACTTTAAAAAAATGTTAATAAGAATTTAAAATGAAAAAAAAAAAATGTTTTTTTTTTTTTACTTACCAGAAATGTCTGTTGCTAGGCAGATCGTCCTAATCTGCCTCTTCCAGCGCCGCGGTGATCTTCTCTCCTTCCGTCTTCTAGTGAATGGGGCGCGGTGTGTTATGGGAACTGTGTCCCACAACACAACGCGTTCCCCATTCACAAATTGGAATCGCGCATGCGCAGAAGGCCGCTCGCTGACTCGCGCATGCGCAGTAGGAAACGGGAAGCCGTTTCCCTTACTGAGGATGGCGGCGCTGGAACCGGATCGCCGAGGGACAGCTCGTCCTCCACGACCGACATCGCGGGCGCCCTGGGAGGGTTAGTGTATATATTGAAGCTTACCAATTTGCTAAGCTTCAATATATAACATTCTTGGTTTTAGGTTTAGTTACACGTTAAGCAGAAACACATGTTAACCAATCAGCTTGTTTTCACTAAGATCAGCAAAAAGTGAATACTGATTGACTGCCCTGGATTACAGCATTGCACTGCTTTTTTTCAATTACTAAATAGATTTGCATCAATCTTCTGAAAAATGTTTGAAATGTTTGTATTTAGAAAAATTTCCCATATCTAGCAACATAGATGTGCGCAGCCTATTGCATTAGGGTGGAGCAACGGTTGTCAGCGGTTTAGACATTAATGGCTGAATGTTGAGTTATTTTGAGGGGACAGCAAATTTACACTGTTATACAAGCTGTACACTCACTACTTTACATTGTAGCAAAGTGTCATTTCTTCAGTGTTGTCACATGAAAAGATATAATAAAATATTTACAAAAATGTGAAGGGTGTACTCACTTTTGTGAGATACTGTAATGTGTATAATTATATATATATATATATATATATATATATACACACACACACATAAATAAATGCAAACAGACATTTTAAAATGTATTAAAACATGGACTGTGTCAGTAGGGCAGTGGCCAGTGTCAGTGGAGTGGGGGAATCTGCACCGCACAGGGTAAGTAGGGCGTGTCCAGGCACACCCAGCACACCCTGTGCACACTCCTATGTCTAGAAAACAGATCTTTACCATATAGTGATCCAGCTTCATGCAGAGGGTCTTATATTCTTCTGCACTCAGAGTCCCGGTATTGTCCACCTGTACAGTGTGTGGTTAAGGACTCTTCCAGACAGTAGTAAAACAGCACAGCACAGAGCCCCAGTGCAGGATATGCCCCCATGGCTGGCACAGCACAGCACACAACCCCAGTGCAGGGTATTGAGCTGTGCTTCTACAGCTGGTCCAGCATAGTACAGAGCACCAGTGCAGAGTATAGGGCTGTCCCCTTCAGCTGGCCCAGTGGAGCCCAGAGCCCCAGTGCAGGATAAAGCTGTGCTCCTATAACTGGCCCAACACAGCACAGAGCCACAGTGCATGATTTAGGACTGTCCTCCCATAGCTGGCCCAGCACAGAGTCCCAGTGCAGGTTATTGAGCAGTGTTCCTACAGCTGGCCCAGCACAGCACAGGGCCCCAGTACAGAATATAGAGCTGTCCCACTACAGCTGGCCCAACAAGGCTCAGAACCCCAGTACAAGGTAGTGAGATGTTCTCTCATGCCCCAGTACAGGGTATATACAGTATATGAATCTGTATATCAACTTTATACAGTATGAATAGTAAGATTCTATTCATTTTTTTTTAAAGGATACACCCATTAGATTAATAATTTCTCTGCATGTCCTCAGGCCAAACCCATCAGATTTAATATCTGTAAAGAGAAAAGTGATAAAGTACATACGTTAAAATATAAATACCGTATATACTCGAGTATAAGCCGAGTTTTTCAGCACATTTTTTTGTGCTGAAAATGCCCCCCTCTCGGCTTATACTCCAGTCAAGCACTTTTCTGCAGCAGAAAATGACATTTTCCGACCCGACTTTGGAGCCCCGTATCTCAAGGCCACTTGGTGCTAGGAACCCCAAATTTGGTGTGCCAACCCAGTGGAACTATCACTACTGCATATCCAAAGATGTGACCCTGAGATACAGGGCCCCAAAGTCGGTCAATTGTGTCCATCTGCAGCAATATAATTTCGGAACCCTTTGGGTTCGGAGACCCCAAATTTTGGCTGCAGCTAACCCTAAACTACCAAGTTTGAAGTTTGGGGGACCTATGGCTGCAAATGGGCACAGTGAGGCTGCAAATGGGCATTGTTGACCCTCTTTTCCACTTACAGTAGCTGCGCATTTCTCACCCTAGGCTTATACTCGAGTCAATAAGTTTTTCCAGTTGTTTGTGGTAAAATTAGGTGCCTTGGCTTATATTAGGGTCGGCTTATACTCGAGTATATACGGTACAATTAATAATTAAATTACCCAATATACCCCCTTGATCATTATTTGTGTACAAGTGGTTATAGACTTTGGATCAGATCCAGGCTGTCTTATGTTCAGACCTTTGCAACCAGCAGCTAGTGCTTTATACCCCAATGTGGTCTAATATGATGCCTTCAATGAAAGGGTCACATCAAAGACAGAGTTAAAAAATATCTTGCTCCAATAGCAGAAATGTAATATATTGCAGCTTACCAGTTCTTAGATGTGATGGCTGCATTTGTTTCCCTTTTCCAGGATTATTTTCTTTACTTTCACCTGGTGATTTGTCCAGTAGCACACTTTCTGTCCTAAAGTGACAACACTCACTTAGTGGCGGTTCACACTATTGCAATGGCAGACATCGCATGGAGTTCGCAGCGCCACTGCTGTTCACATTACATGCGATGTCTGTGCGGTGCGATGTCAGCCATACAGATAGTATGGCTGACATCGCACAGCATTCGGTGCAAACAAGCACAGGACCCTTTTTTCTGTTCGGACCAGAATCGGATCACATGTCTGTTCACACATATGTGATCCGATTCATGTCCGAACTGTCAGTTTGCAGTGCGATATGTGAGCTGAAATGGGGGATGTCGTTAACATATAATGACACTCCTGAGCAGTTCGCATATGGCAGTGTGAACTGCCGTGCGTGTCGGGTGCGATGCGGGAAACGCGCAGTTGATTCGCAGGGTTCGCGCATCGCAATAGTGTGAACCGGCACTTACTGCGCTGTATCTATGGAGGAGCAACACCCCAGGACAGGAAGTGTGCTATGACTACAGAAGAACAGGCTCTAGCATACATAGGGTGAGTTTAGTAATTGTGGTTTGTTATGGAGTGTACTCTCCACCGCCTGAGCCTATTGTAGTCAGGCCACTGCTTGGCCGCTATAATAATGCAATTTTATCTTTTATTTTTTTTGATCTATCCATAGTCAGTGATTTTTACATGCACATCAGATTTAGGAACAAAACCACATGAAACATGTACTGATATTATTAAAGTGGATCTCTGGGACCAATTAAAAAAAAATGGCATGTACACACTATATTACCAAAATCATTGGGACGCCTGCCTTTACACGCACATGAACTTTAATGGCACCCCAGTCTTAAAGCGGAGTTCCAACTAAAAAAATAAAAAATTAAAAGTCAGCAGCTACAAATACTGCAGCTGCTGACTTTTAATAATCTGACATTTACCTGTCCCAGGGTCCAGCGTTGCGGAGGAACGGAGCCCCGCTCGTCTCACCTCCTCTCTGCGGCGCCAGCATTGTCACTGTGGGCACGCACTGCACATGCGCAAGCAGCGCTGCGCACTGTGACTGGCCGGGCAATCACCTGGGACCTGTGATGTGTCCCAGATCATTGCCAAGAGGGAGGGGGGGGGGGAACTTACTTCCGGTGCTGCGGTGCCCCGGGAGGAAGTGGGAGCTCCCCTCTGCAATCATTTGGTGGAGGGGGGATTATGGTGTGGGGTTGTTTTTCAGGGGTTGGCCCTTAGTTCCAATTAAGGGAATTCTTAAAGCGGTGTTCCACTTGCAAATTATTATTATTTTTTTTTTTAAAGTCAGCAGCTACAAACACTGTTACTACTGATTTTTAATAGGGACACGGATTATGTACTTCTTAAAAGGTACGATAGAAGAAAAACATTTTTTTTTAATATGCAAAAACAAGGAGTGGAGAGGTAGTCTTTCGTTTAAGACCACCTCTCAAAAGTGGGTGGAACTTTGCTTTAAGGCGTCAGCATACCAAGACATTTTGGACAACATGCTCCCAACTTTGTGGGAACAGTTTGGCGATGGCCCCTTCCTGTTCCAACATGCCTGCGCACCCGTGCCCAAAACAAGGTCCATAAAGGCATAGATGAGCGAGTTTGGAGTGGAGAAACTTGACTGGCCTGACCTCAACCCAATAGAACACCTTTGGGATGAATTCGAGCGGATACTGCGAGCCAGGTCTTCTTGTCCAACATCAGTGCTTCTGGAAGAATGATCAAACGTTCCCATGGACACACTCCTAAACCTTGTGGACAGCCTTCCCAGAAGAGTTGGAGCTGTTATAGCTGCAAAGGGTGGGCCAACTCAATATTAAACCCTACAGACTAATGCCCCGTACACATGGTCGGATTTTCCGACGGAAAAAGTTTTATCTCCTGCTCTCAAATTTTCCGACAACAAAGTCCTATCGGACTTTTTCCGATCATGTGTAGCGAATTCCGACGGACAAAGTGCCATGCATGCTCAGATCACATTACAAGACCAAAGCTATTGGCTACTAGCCTCTACTTAGTCCCGTCGTACGCAACGAACGTCACCACGTTCAGAATGATCAGATTTTCCGACAACTTTGTCCGACCGTGTGTATGCAACACCAGTGTCGGACAAAATCCGTCAGAAAAAATCCGATGGATTTTGTGGTCGGAATTTCCGACCGTGTGTACGGGGCATTAGACTGGGATGCCATTATATGTCATGTGCGTGGAAAGGCAGGTGTCCCAATACTTTTGGTAATATAGTGTATGATGCAGTCTTTCACTACCATTACCAGCTATTTTTGTTTATCTGGGCTCCCCTTCCATCCTGTAAGATAGTTTTATTAACTGTGGATCCTGCCAGTAGAACCCTTATTTCTCTTTGTTCCTGTGATAGGGTGACAGTTCTGCAGTAAAATGGCATAACAGTACTGTTATCCTGTGGAAAGGGTAGTAATATACCCAAAATGTAACATGGAGACAGACAGATGTCTGTTCTTGTTGATACTGTTCTAGTGTGCATTTTTTGTGATACTTTGAGGATTTAATAAATGAGATGCAAAAAAAAAATTAAAATTCCAATTCAGCAATTGTTCTGATGTAGTGTGAGAAGAATTTTCAACTTACACTTTGACAGCTTCTTCTTCAAAGCCCAACTCAGGTCTTCTACATTGAACTCCTCTCTCTGCTGCTGCAAACATAATGGGAAACAATGTAACAAGCAGAAAAAAAAAAAGAAAGCATTCTTTACATTTATCGCACTATAAAAAGTGTAATCTGTCTATAATTGAGATGTCAGTTACCTCTTCATCCGATTCCTCACACCCGTTCTGAGGCTCCACTTCTGGGGCAGAATTTGATAAAGGCTTCACAAAATAAAATATTATTATTTCATTTTCATTCAAACTAATTAGTTATTTCAGGATTGATAGATTTATACTGTATACTTCTAGAAATAAAAATGTAACAGATAGAAAGAAAAATAGATGCTTCTAACAATTAGCTACTTGCCTACTGGGCACTTTTGCCCCCCTCTTGCCCAGGCCAATTTTCAGCTTTCAGCGCTGTCACACTTTGAATGACAATTGCGCGGTCATGCTACACTGTACTCAAACAACATTTTTATAAAAAAATTTTCTAACACAAATAGAGCTTTCTTTTTGGTGGTATTTAATCACCACTCAGTTTTTTCTTCTTCTGTTAAATAAACAAATAAAGAGCTGAAATAAAAATAAATAAATAAATAAATAAATATATATATATATATATATATATATATATATATATATATATATATATATATATATACATATATATATATATATATATATATATATATATATATATATATATATATATACTTTCATTGTTTGTTATATAATTTTGCAGTTCATTTTTCTCTTTCACTGATGTGCACTGAGGCTGCATTGATAGGCTGCACTGACGGGCATTGATGTGCACTTATTAGGCAGAACTGGTGGGCAATGATAGGCAATAATAAGCACTGATGAGGAGGCACTGATAAGGGAGCACTGACTGGCAACAGGTGACTGATAATCAATGCCCTGATTATCAGTGTACATGTCCCTTTTACACAAGACGGTTATCGGCTCTGCTGATAACCGGCTTCTGTTTTCTTCCACGATCAGCTGTGATTGGACATACCTGATCACGTGGTAAAGAGCTGTTGATTGGCTCATACCCCAATCCTCAGCAGGGTCCAACTGAACTGGACGACCACGCTGTAGCCGTCATTCGGCTATACCGAACTCTGCAAGTGGTTAAAGTATATCTAAACCCAAAAATAAAAAATGTACTGTAGTCCTTAGATATAGTGGCTGCATTCATTTTCTTTTTTTCAGGGTAAAAGCATTTTGATCAAGTACAGAAAATATCCATTGACCACAATAGAAAACCAACTTGCTGGGCATGGCACTGAAATCTCAAAATGATCAGCCTTCCCATCTATCTACTGTGGACTACAGACCCCCCCATCCCCATATGTAATTAGGATGAGGAGAGTGGGAGTTGTTTTGTAGTCCTAACACACTATCCTAGGATTCACCTCCATAGACGCAGTACAGGGGCCGAGCGTGGTCACCCCACAACAGGAAGTTTGTTACCGACAGGATTACCAGGTGGTAATAATGAAAAATTAAAAACGTATGTAGCCACCACATCTAAGGACTGGTAAGCTGTTAAAGCTTTTTGTTTTGGGGTTTGAATATATTGCAAATGATAATGTGGAATGTATACACTAATAAAAATAATAATAATAATGAAATATTATGAGCTCAGAAAAGTTTGAAAGGACATAAAAGGTATGCGGGTTGTAGACTCAAATATACATTATATAAATTGTGAACAACTTTGAATTTACCTCATAGATATTTGCTTCCACCACATTGCCAATTTCACTAAAACAAATAAAATACATTTTAAAAATTGCAACTGATCTTTGAATAAGAACAGATTGCCTTTAAGATACACCTATCAATTAAAATCCTAGTTTCATAAAGGTTTGATAAAATGTAATGTTAAACGAGATACAATGCAAATTATATACAAGGGACCTGTTAATTACTGTTATCTCCCCCAAGTCTAATACTTAAAATGGATGTAAACCCAATTTTTTTTATGTCATAATGTAGAGAATACGATTTCCTTTCATTTGAGCCCAGTCTTGCCACACAGATTTACTCGAGGCCTGAGCAATCCTCTTTTATTGTTCAGTTAGAGAAATCTTGACAAAGTCTTGAAAACTTTGTCAAAAACGCCCCCTTGCTGTGAGTGACAGGTGATTTACATATCTCATGCACTAGCCTGAGACAGGCACATCCTGTGTAAAAAGTTCACAATTCATATCCCCCTCCCCTCCCCTCCAGCTCTCCCAGCTGTACTGTGTTTTGACTGGATGTTTCTCATCATGGGATGAACAGTCAGCAGACTATAGACAGACAAGTGAATTAGGGGACATGTATGTAGTCAGAGCTGGGCAGAGTAGAACATCCAGTGATCTGATGATAACCTGTCTCAGGCTAGTGCATGAGATATGTAAATCACCTGTCACTCACAGCAAGGGGGCGTTTTTAACAAAGCTTTCAAGACTTTGTCAAGATTTCTCTAACTGAACAATAAAAGAGAATTTCTCAGGCCTCGAGTAAATCTGTGTGACAAGACTGGGCTCAAATAAAAGGAAATCTTATTCTCTACATTATGACATCAAAAAAAAAATGGATGTTTTTGTTGGGTTTACATACACTTTAAGCTGGCCATAAATGATGCAATCTTTTTTCACATGAAATAAAACCCATTCTTAGGCCCAACTTAAACCACAAGATTGCTTTAAAATGTGAAAACATCTTTATGTACTCTTTCTACTTACAGCCCATTGGAGTTCCTTTCTGAGAAGACACGAAGAAAGAAGTCAGCCTCTTCACAAGGACTGTAGGTGGTTGGGATGATCACGTAGTTTCCAACAGGAAGCAGGAACCGCTTGGATACTTCACGTTCATTTTTGTAAAAATCCACACGGGCTGCGTCTTTATTTTTTTTAAAGAAATCTTTTCCCAGCTGCAGATCTGTGAGATTCTGGAGACAATATGGAAGGATCTCAATGAACTAAGCTTGAAGAGCACCTGTCATATTAGCCAGAGTGTTCTCATCTCAGGTGCCTCATAAACAAGCACTTAAGATAGAGTGGGGAATGATTAAGGGCTCTTTCACACGGACGGACCATATGTCCGTTTTTCATCCTTCCGTTTTCGGATTAAAAAACGGACATACATGTATCCCTATAGGAATGCGGGTGTCAGCGGATGAGCATCCACTGACACCCGATCTCATCCGTGTCCGCTATGCTCCGTTTCCTCAGACAGAGGAAAACCCTATTTTTTCATCCGTCTGCAGAGCGGATCGGATGACGACGGACTCTACGGTCCGTCTTCACCCGATCCCCCATAGGGGAGAGCGGCGCTCTGACAGGTCCGTCCCTGCGCTGTGTGCAGAGACGGACCTGTCTTCTTCCTGCTCAGCGGAGATCGCTCCGGCGATCCTCGCTGAGCAAGCGGATATCCACGGGGCGGATCAGCACTGATCCGCCCCGTGTGAAAGAGCCCTTAAGCAGAACTCTGGGGACTGGTCTCCCACCAGATTAGCAGATTAGGTAAGTATATCTACACTCTTCTCACCCCTAGACAAAGATGGGCCGTTAACCGATGCACAGCATGGGGACATTTTTTTTTCCCTGGAATTCTTCTTTAAGACCCCTGGCAGTTTTTTTTTCTGTCTATGTCCTATTAGAGAGCTTTACCTTCCCTTCATGTCCCAGAGGTGATCTCTCTATAATCCCTCTTAGACAATTGTCATGAGAACAGGGGTCTCCATTGGAAGATGTCCCCTCACCTCCTGTTCTTGTGACAGTTCAAACATTTCTGTTCTAGAGACAAAGGTCATCCAGACCAATTAAGAGAATTAATCTCCCCAGCAGCATTTCAGCAATAAAAAACTGACAGGAGTTATAACCTTGAGAATGAGAACCCTCTATATAATACAAAAAACAAAAACAAAAAAACTTTTACAACCTTTACATACACTTTACCCTGAACAAGCAGGTAAAGCCTTTTAAAAATAGCCCTTATTCACCTTGGGAGCTGTATGCATTGTGCAGTAATTCATCTTCACATTTGTGACAATGAACTCTTAAGCCCCATACACACGGTCGGAAAATCCGACCACCGAATCCATCGGATTTGGTCCGACGAATCTTGACAGGTTTCCAGCCCTCTAATGTGAGCACCCAGCAGGTGTTTCTAATGTGATCTGAGCATGCGTGGCACTTTGTTTTCCACCTCATCCCTTTAAACCCAAATGGAAAATGTCACCTACACACGGTCGGAATTTCCGACAACATTGTCCGATAGGACAGAATCCATCGGAAAATCCGACCGTGTAATTAAATGCAGATAAGGCTCCAAGTTAATTTAATTACCACCTTAATTACACAGGTTCTGAGGGTAATTAAATGCAGATAAGGCTCCAAGTGAATTTAATTACCACCTTAATCAGCCACAGAACCTGTGTAATTAATATGTGTTCGGGTTTAAAGGGATGAGGTGGCAACCATAGTTGTCTAAGGTGTTATAAACTGACTGAAACCTGACTTTTGAGCACACGTACATTTAATACCTTGTCCACACGGACAAACTTAACCGCTTCCTGACTGGCGCACAATGATGTAAGTCGACAGAATGGCACGGACAGGCATAAGGGCGTACAGGTACGTCCCTTTGAATTTGCCGCCATGCCATCGCGTGTGCACCGCCGGCAGCGCACGTGCGCGCTGGTCGAGACCTCCGTGAGTCTGATCGTGGGTACCGCAGACTCGATCGCCGCAGGGATACCAGCGATCGTATCATGGGGAGATGCTGAAGTAAACAAGCATCTCCCCGTTCTGCCTAGCAACAAGTGACACTGATCTCTGCTCCCTGTGATTGGAGCAGAGATCAGTGACGGTCACACAGTTAGCAACACGCCCATAGGACACACTTAACCCCTACACTGCCACCTCCCGGTTAACCCCTTCACTGCCAGTGTCATTTACACAGGAATCAGTGCATTTGGATAGCACTGATTGCTGTATAAATGACAATGGTCCCAAAAATTTGTCAAAAATGTCAAAAATGTCCAATGTGTCCGCCATAATGTTGCAGTCACAATAAAAAGTCACAATAAAAATCGCTGATCACCGCCATTACTAGTAAAAAAAAAAAATATTAATAAAAATGCTATAAAACTATCCCCTATTTTGTAAACGCTATAACTTTTGTGCAAAGCAATTAATAATCGCTTATTGTGATTTTTTTTTTATCAAAAATATATAGAAGAATACGTATCGGCCTAAACTGAGGAAAATAATGTTTTTTTATATATTTTTGGGGGATATTTATTATAGCAAAAAGTAAAAAATAATAAAATTGTCGCTTTTTTTTGTTTATAGCGCAAAAAATAAAAACCGCAGGGGTGATCAAATACCACCAAAAAAAAGCTCTGTTTGTGGGAAAAAAAGGACGTCAATTTTGTTTCCCACACGACCGCGCAATTGTCAGTTAAAGCGACGCAGTGCCGAATCGCAAAAAGTGCTCTGGTCTTAAGCCAGCAAAATGGTCCGGTCTGAAAGTGGTTAAGTTCTCAAAAACTTAAATTGTGCTACTACCCCAATAATACAGTTTGGCAGGAAAGACTGTCCTCCTGTGGCCAATCCACAGGCTCCACAAGCCAGTGATGATGATTTGAAGAGATGCAATCCCTGACTCGTCTTCACAGTAAAAAATGAATTTATTAACTCTGATACGGAAAGTTTCAGAGGTTAGGTTAAATGAGCCTATTGAACACCTCGCTCTAAACAGTGACTGATCTTTTTTATGCTCTTGGTGGCTAAGCTTTCTATTGCTCGTTCATGGAAGAAAGCCTATGTGAGCATGTTGTTGTACAGATGAAGGGTGTCCTGGATCATGTTCATTGAGCAAATTTCTAGTGTAATTAATAATACAGTAAAACGGTTGGAGGTCATCTGGAATCCCTGGGTGGACTATGTACAAGTGAGGCTCTAGGGGACTTGACCACATCAGGCCCGTCCCCAGAGAGCCTCACCTCCTTGCCCTCTTTCTGGGTTTTCCCTTCACCTCTCTCTTTACCTTCCACTCTGTCTTTGCTTTTCTTGTTTCTTTCTTTTCTGTTATTCCTGAGATTTATAGTATATGGGATACTTCTCCTGTGCGATATTACAACTGGAGTCCCTGCTATAATTTTGAGATAATACAGTGAGAAGATTGCTATGTCTCTTGTTACTCTTTTATTAGATTATTTGGTAATGTCAGGGTCCTGGCTATTTTGATGTTTCATGTGCTTTTTCTTGATTTGATTGATAACCTTCTTACAATAGTAATAAAAATTATTAAAAGTAAAATCCATTTATTAACCACTTCAGTACAGGGCACTTTCCACCCTTTCTGCCCAGTCCAATTTTCAGCTTTCAACGCTGTCACATTTTGAATGACAATTACGTGGTCACATTGGAGTTCCTTTCCCGCCCCCCCCCACCACAAATAGAGCTTTCTTTTGGTGGTATTTGATCACCCCCAGGGTCTTTATTTTTTGCACTACAAATAAAAAAATACGGAAAATTTTGAAAAAAAAAAAGGTTTTTCTTTGATTCTGTTACAAAACTTTGTAAATAGGTAAGTTTTCTCCTTTACTGATGGGCACTGATGAGGCAGTACTGATTGGATGAGGTGGTATTGGTGGGCACTGATAATGGGGCACTTATATGCAGCACTGATAGGCGGTACTGATAAGCAGCACTGATTTGCACTGATAGATGCCACTGATAGGCAGCACTAATGGGCACTCGTATGTGGCACTGATAGGCACTTATAGGTGGCACTGATGGGCAATCATAGGTGGCACTGATAGGTGGAAACTGGTAGGCATTTATAGAGCACTGATGGGTGGCACTGGTGGGCACTGATGAGTGGCACTGATGGGCACTGATCAGGGGGCACTGGCAGGCATCATTGATGGGCACAGAGTGCCATCCTAATGGGCACTGATTGGCACCTCTGGTGGGCTCACCTGGTGGTCTGAAGTAGGCATCCCTGGTGGACTGAAGTGGGGTCTGCACTGATAATCAATGCACTGATTATCAGCGCAGACCCTCCCTGTCAGGAGAGCAGCCGATCGGCTCTCCTCTACTCCCGCCTGTCAGTGCGAGTGGAGGAAAAGCCATTAAATGGCTCTACCTGTTTACACTGTGATCAGCTGTGATTGGACACAGCTGATCACATGGTAAAGTACCTACATCTGTGGCTCTTTACCTAGATCGGAGATGCGGTGTGTCAAACTGACACACCACTGATCGCCGCGGGGTGCGATCGCGGGTTATCCTGCTGGACGTCATATGACTCCCAGTCAGGATAATGAAACGACTTTCCGGCTGTCATTTTGGGGGCGGGAAGTAGTTGAGTATAGGCAGAGGTAAAAAAACAGAAGACAAGCAGCTTACGTGTTTCTGTCCTCAGAGGGCCTTAATCATAGCTATCTGGCTATGATTAAGGCCCCCTGAGAGCAGAAATATGTGGAAAAACCCTGGGAAGTGCATTTTTTTAGCCTCAAACTGTCCATATGCATAAGGCCTAATTAGGCTGGGTACCCTGGTTGCTCTGTGGAAATTCATTGCTGTGATAATCACTAAGCCAGCATAATGAATGTATGAGAAACCGAATATACAACGTAACTAAAAATGAGTAACACAGTATGATATTGGCTGTTTTACATATTTAGAAGCATTCTATAGCTACCAACTGACCATCATTTGCAGAGACTTTCCCTTTTTAGACTAAACCCCTTTGTCCCTCTTTCTTCAGTTGTCCCTTTTTTGATTTAATGTATAGACCCCTATAAAAGTGGGCTATTAAACAGTGCCGGCCCATCCATTAGGGGCGCTCGGGCGCCGCCCCCTATATGCAATGGATAGATTCATGCATAGCATGAAACTATTCACGGCCGCCACGGCCACCGCCTATATATGTGTCCTGCCCCTTTCAGGGCACCGTGTGCATGAATTACAGTGGCCAGGGTTATTTTGAAGCACCTGATTAGAGCCAGAGGCTCTAATAGGCTTCAGAATAGGGGGGGATTGGGTCACAGAGAATGCGCTCTGATCCCACCTAGGTGTGTTACAACAGCAAATTAATATTCGTTGTTGAAACACTGATCCTCAATCCTTCAATCAGAAGGTGGTGTGAGACCTGTTTTCCGATTGGCCAAAAAGAGAAGACTCTCGATTGACCGCCGAGAAGGAGGGGGGAAACGGAAGCCACCACCACCGTGATGACCCGTGGAGAACAGGAGAATGGGAAGTCGCCGAGCAGGGGAAGCTGCCGGTGATGGGGTAAGTGCTACCGACTGACCAGGGGGTGGGGCTTGGCATACTGTTTTCCGCCCCCCCCCAAATAAAGATTTCCACCGGCCGTCACTACTATTAAATACCAAAACTGTCATACAATCCTAAACCTTTCAGCCAGCACCTAAATGATTGCAAACGTTCCTTTGAGATGCCAGTATAAGGGGAAAAACAGTGGTTCACAAAAAAAACACTTAGGGTTTAACCAATCACTTCTTTTCTTCATTTTAATTCTTTTCTGGTCCACGTAATTGGGAGCGTGTCAGGGTAGTTGTCTATAAACTTTGTTTCTAAACTTGGTGCCAGACTTTTGCCCAAAGAAAAAACCCTTGAACTAATTTTCAGATCTTGAGGAACCTCTGCTTAAAGTTATTATATTACAGTTCATGGTATATTATAGTTGGGTTTTGTCAATGGAATAGTAATTCTCTTAGATTGTAGGGCAGTGGAAAAGTGCTACTTTACAGTGGTGGTCAGTATAAAACATTGGAAATCAGAGGAAGGCTTTCTTATTATATCTTAGGTCAATAGGGCGCTATTACAGTGGAGCTCAACGAAAAGAATGCCCTGTTACATTGGTGGTGGTCAGTGTAGTGACTCCTGCTTAATGTTGTCAGTACTGGAACTTTGTAAGTACCATCACGTAGTAAATGATCATGCCATCCTTAAAGGGACTCCTAGCATTCACCGTAACCCCTAGGTTTTACAGAACCTCAGTTGAGACAGGCTGATCTTTACCATCTTTACCATACTCATTTGGAAGGTATGTGCAAGCAGAGAAAAAAAATAATTCCGCACCTGTTTAGGGACCTGAAAAAGAAATAATAATAGCATTGTGTAACTACAAAACATTACCAACTATAATAAAAAATTACCATAATCAAAAACAACAATTAAAACTACACATGATCTACCATCCAAGTAATATGATACATTATAAATACTTTATAAAATCAATTACACAAAATAACTATTAAGTCTAAATTTCAGGGACCATCAAAGTAACCCATAACATTTCTAACATATTCCCAGTGATGTATCTTTCTACATATAAGAAATTAATTAATACATTTGCCCTCCCATGCTACTTTGCAGCTGTTCTCTTGCTCCCAAAAAAAACACCACAACATTATGATGGCATCATTACATTACAGAACAGGGAAGTAGCCAACAGACATGGATCACGTTTCTAGGAAAAGTCAGTAGGGGGAATGCGTAAGAGCCATATAAACAGAAATTTGGGCAGTAAAAGGGTGTCCCTTTCACTGTTTTATGTTGTCCTTTTCCCAGACCTTCGTGGCCACCCCAGTTCTCAGCTTGCTTCTCCAGCATAGTAACAATAGACCTTCTCTTGGCCTACAAGGGGCTGTACTCTGACTAGTATGTTGGTTCAAAGAAGACACAAGTGCTAGAGTGGTCAATAAGATTGGGAATCTACAGAGAAATTGAGTGAGTCTATACATTTTATAAAACATCAATCACAGTCTGCAGAGACTGGGGATTGTATTGACTAGTAATATGTTACTTGTTGTGTTACACTATAGGGGAGATTAAGAGCCGGTTCACACCAGGGCGACTCAGGATCCGACTTCAGGTCGCCCCGAGACGCCCCAAGTCGTCCCAAGTCGCGCTGTAATGTTAATCTATGGAGCCGTCTTAATGCACACTACTGAAGTCGCTCCGACTTCAAAAAAGGTTCCTGTACTACTTCAATCCGACTTCTAGGTGACTTGTTCCCATTGATTTCAATGGAAGTTGCCTCCAAGTCGGATCTCCATCTATTTTGAAGCGACTTTACAGGAAAATAAATTTGTTTACTCAGGCAAACCCCACCCTCCCAGAGAGCTGATTATTCTGTGATTGGCCACAGCCAAAGTCGCCTGGCCTGGGGTCGACTTGAAGTTGTGTTGTAAATAAATCAAAGTCACGTTGAAGTTGCTTCGAAGTTGCTTCCAAGTCACGTTGAAGTTGCTTCCAAGTTGCTTCCAAGTTGCCTTGCTAAGTCGCGCTGTAAGTCGTGTTGCCCCAGTGTGAACCGGCACTTACTAAAACTGCTCCACTCAAGATCTGGTGCAGCTGTGCATAATAGCCAATCAGCTTCTAACTTCAGCTTGTTCAATAAATCTTTGGCAATTAAACCTGGAAGCTGAAATCTAATTGGGAGTCCATCGCCATGATTTAAATGTTCATAAAATATAATAAAAAGTATAAAAAAAAAAGACAGTTTGTATAGTAATCTTAAAACATCTGTTTAGGAATTTACAAACTTTCAATTGGTCCTAAACCATTACAATTTCATTGAGTTGAAGGCTGGAATGTAAAGCTAACCTTGTATATATAGTAGCCAATTGTTAACAGGTCCCCTCCTTTCTTTCTCCGACGCTCTTTCTGCATCAAACTGACCAGCACTGTACAGCGTGGCTCCCCACTCTCTCCTTTGCAATCCTCATCAGGGTCCTCCAGGGTGATCCGGAACTGTGGATTGGTCCAAAATGTCACTGCCACAAAAAAGCCAATTATTATAAGAGTCCTATAAAATATAGAATGGCTTCATTGATATTAATACAAATTTCTTTAAGTCATTAAGTAATCTTTCAATTCAGCTACGGTAACTTGAAAGCTCTCTTTATTCGAGTAGCCACACACCAGCTGAAGGCTGAAGTCAGACTGTCATGAGAATGCTTGCTTGGTAAGGTGAAGTCTGAGGGGTACTTATGTGAGCTTATAGGGGGAAGAGAAAGAACCTAAATCATCAATGGAAATGTAGAGAGGCGCTTGGCTGGAAATAGAGACTGAGAGAAACACTGGCTGCGGCTGCCCTTTGTAGCTGCTGCCCTGCGATGCTGAACTGGTTAACAGCTATAGCAGCAAGAGGAGGAAGCTGCTTAACAGGAACATTTTAATAGACTGAGTAAGGCAGCACTGCACTGTGGGAACTGTAGTCCAGAGGAGAGAGACTCTACTGTAATCAAGAGCGTTTGAACTGCATTTCCCAGAGGGAGATTGCCAGGAGGAGGGGAAAGAACTGCATTTTCTCAGGCTGTACAGAACTCAGCTTCAGCTTGCCATGAGAGAGCCTAGAGAGTGCATGTCACTGTCTAGTGTGCACCATCAGTGCTGCATAACAGAGGCCTGAGCAGGATCCAAAGTGCTGAGTCCAGGTGCGCCAACAGCCAGAGTCACCTGGGTACAGAGCATAGCATGGGCTAATCACTGTGTATGACCGGATGCTTAGTTGCAATATCACTGGGACTGGTGAGTTGCTGCTGTGGGGATTTACTATTTGCTGCTATAAAGATTAAGCTCTTTAGGAACTGACCATACAGCCATATAGTAGCCCTATTGCTGCCTACATGCTTGACTGGGACTGTTCTCATGTGCACCAACGATACAATTGGGCCCCCAATGCTAGCCAGCTGAAGAGATAAGACTAAAGTCTGTCCCTTTACAGCTGTTACACAAAGACCTTCACCTATTGCCGCATACAGACGATCAGACATTCCGACAACAAAACTGTGGATTTTTTCCATGGACGGATGTTGGCTCAAACTTGTCTTGCATATACACGGTCACACAAATGTTGTCGGACATTCTGATCGGCAAGAACACGCTGACATACAACACGTACGACGAGCCGAGAAAAATTAAGTTTAATAGCCAGTGCAGCTCTTCTGCTTGATCAGAAAATTTGAGAACCAGCTCTTATACATTTGTTGTCGGAAATTCCGACAGCAAATGTCTGATAGAGCATAGACACGGTCAGAATTTCTGACAACAAGCTCACATCGAACATTTGTTGCAGGAAATTCCATTCCTGTGTACACGGCATAAGGGCACTTTCACACTGGGTACAGGGGGGCGTCGGCGGTAAAGCGCCAATATTTTTAGCTTTTAACCCCGCTAGCGACCGAAAAAGGGTTAAAAACGTCAGCAACGCTCCGCTGCCGAAACGTTTTGCGGGCGTTTCAGCAGCGCAGGCCATTTATTCCAATGGCAGGGGCATTTAGGAGCAATGTATTCACCGCTCCCGCAACGTTTCAAAGATGCTGCTTGCAGGATTTTTTTTTCCCGTCCTGCAAGCGCACTGCTCCACTGTGAAAGCACTCTGGCTTTCACACTGGGGTGGCAGGGGTGGCATTTTTCAGGTGCTTTACAGGTGCTATTTTTAGCCCTTTAGCGCCTGAAAAATGCCTCAGTGTGAAAGTAGCCTAATGCCCCGTACACACGAGTGAAATTTCCGTCCGAAAAATCCTGGATGGTTTTTCTGACGGAATTCCGCTCAAGCTTGGCTGGCATACACACGGTCACACAAAGGTTTGCTGAACTTTCGACTGTCAAGAACGCGGTGACGTACAACACTACGACGAGCCGAGAAAATTAAGTTCAATGCTTCCGAGAATGCGTCAATTTGTTTCCGAGCATGCGTAGGAATTTTGCGCGTCGGAATTGCTACAGACGATCGGAATTTACGATCGGAACTTTTTCCGACCGAAAAATTGAGAACATGCTCTCAATCTTTTGCTGGCTGGAATTCGGCCAGCAAAAGTCTGATGGAGCATACACACGGTCGGAATTTCCAACGAAAAGCTCTCATCGATCTTTTGCTGGCAAGAATTTCCAATCGTGTGAACAGGGCAGGTACCTCTCAGTGGACATTGCACCATATGCTAGCCATTCTCTTACAGTACACTCTATACTAATTATAGTATTATTATTGATAGCAGGTGATGCTTATATGCACTGTCCATTCATGATGATTCATGAGTTAATCCCAGTGTAGTGGTACAGAACTCTATTCTAAGTTACCTTGGTATAGAGATTATACTGTCTTGTAGACTGTCTGAACTTAACTTCTGTGTGTTCATTTATACTCAAACCATCATTTATTTTAACCTGTACCAATACATTGTGTTCCTTCACCACTAAACGGCCCTGTGCCTATTACCTGGTACTAATTCACAGCCCAGTTAAAGGTATCTATACTCATGTCCCTATAAGTGCTTCAAGTAACTTTCACTCAACTAGGTGTGTCAGAGGGGCTAGGGTTGTTCTTGGAGTCGAGGCACAGGACAGAAAACCCAAATTACCAAGTGGCTCCCTTAGGAGAATTTTAGATGTCTGCCATTTTCATTTACATTGTTAAAGTAAATGTATACTGCGATTGGTCACTTTACTTTAACTTTTTTTTTTTTTTTGGTGAATATTTTGAGCTAGATCTATTGGGCTTTGTAAACAATATTTCTTAACGTTGTGTGGTTAATGGGAAAAGGTTGTGACAGGAATTTGTGATACTTACAGTTGGTTTTGCATCCTCCTGCATTCACTCCTGATATCCACTTTCCATTAAATCCAGTTAGACACCACTTATGTATTTTGCTACAACATACATTGTCCAGAATAAGGTGGCATATTTCTACCCGATAGAATTCAACCAAGAAGGAGGAAAAAGGCATCCTGCAAAACACAAGAAATCCAACACTGACAGGCTGTATACAGAATAATTAAAGAGGAAGTAAACCTCAGAAAAAAAACGTAACAAAAAAAAAAAAAACCCTGCAAGACAAAGGCATAATTAGCTAGTATGCATAGCATACTAGCTAATTATGTATTACTTACGTCAGATCGAAGCCCCTGCATCGGTCCTCTTCTCCCCCTCCGACCGCTGACATGTTCTCCCGGAGTGATTTCCCGGTATCGCGGCTCCGGCGCTGTGATTTCCGTCACTCCACGCATGCGCACGAGAGCAGCACAGTACAACTGAAACATCGGCATATAGCGCCATTTCTTCAGTTGTCTCAAGTGCGCATGTGCCGCATGACGTCGGCACAAGCAAATGCAGGTATATCTCCTAAACTGTGTAGGTTTAGGAGATATCCTTGTTAGCTACAGGTAAACCTAAATATAGGCTTACCTGTAACAGAAAGTTGTAAACGAGGGTTTACAACCACTTTAACCACTTGCCTACTGGGCACTTTCACCCCCTTCCTGCCCAGGCCAATTTTCAGCTTTTAGTGCTGTCGCACTTTGAATGACAATTGCGTGGTCATGGAACACTGTATTCAGATGACATTTTTATCATTTTTTTTTTCACACAAATAGAGCTTTCTTTTGGTGGTATTTTAATCACCACTGGGTTTTAAAAAAAATTCAAAAAAAAAGACAGAAAACTTTGAAAAACAAACATTTTTATTTGTTTATTATAAAATTTTGCAGGTAATTTTTCTCCTTCACTGATGTGTGCTGATGAGGCTGCACTGATAGGCATTGATAGGCTGCACTGATGGGCACTTATAGGCACTAATGGGTGACACTGATGGGCACTGATAGGTGGAACGGATAGGCAGCACTGATAGGTGACACTGATGATGAGGAACTGATGGGCACTGATGTGTGTGTAAACACAAATCCCTGTTTTGTCATGGGAGGAGAAACAGATTGTCTGTTCCTACTGAGTAGGAACAACGATCTGTCTCCTCCCCCAGTCAGTCCTTTCCCCATACAGTTAGAACACAACTAGGGAACACACATTTAACCCCTTGATCACCCCCTAGTGTTAACCCCTTCCCTACCAGTGACATTTATACAATAATCAGTGGCTATTTTTAGCTCTGTCAACGGTTCCGAAAAAGTGTCAGAAGTGTCCGATGTGTCCGCCGCAATGTTGCAGTACCAATAAAAATCGCAGATCGCCGCCATTACTAGTAAAAAAAAAAAATTATAAAAATGCCATAAATCTATCCCCTATTTTGTAGATGCTATAACTTTTGCGCAAACCGCTCAATATACACTTATTGGGATTTTTTTTTTACCAAAAATATGTAGAAGAATACATATTGGCCTAAACGAATGAACTAGACATTTTTTTTTTTAAATGGGAATATTTATTATAGCAAAAAGTTTTAAAAAATTGAGTTTTTTTTCAAAATTGACGCTTTTTTGTTTATAGCGGAAAAAATAAAAACCGCAGAGGTGATCAAATGCAACCAAAATAAAGATCTATTTGTGGGGCAAGGGGGCATCAACTTTGTTTGGGTACAACGTCGCACAACCGCGCAATTGTCAGTTAAAGCAGTGCAGTGCCGTATCACAAAAAATGGCCTGGTCAGGAAAGTAGTAAATTCTTTGGGGCGGAAGTGGTTAAATTTGTTTAACCCGTTTAATTCGTTTTCGGAAATTTGTTTTGTTTATTTGTATTCGAATCGATTCAATTTTTCAAAATTCTAATTCGAATCGATTTGAATAGTTTTAGAATTCAAATAGTTTTCATATTCAAATAGTTTTCCAATTTCCAAAGAGAATAAAATAGAATAGAACATAATGGAATAGAACAGAAAAAAAAATTGAATAGAGAAAAAATATATAACAGAACATAAAATTATAGAATATAATAGCGTAAAACAGAACTATATATATATATATATATATATATATATATATATATATATATTATATTCAAATTTTGGAAGATGGTAATGTTCTTTATATTCTATTCTGTTCTGTTGTTTTTTTTCTATGCTATTCGGTTATTTTCTATTCTTTTCTAATTTATTCTATTCTATTCAAATTGATTGTATTTGAATTTTGGGAAATGGTTATATTCTTTCTATTTTATTCTATTCTATTGTTTTTTTTTAGTCTATTCTTTTCTATTCTATTATAGTCTATCTATTATTTTCTTTTTTTCTATTCTTTTATTTTATATTTGGTTCTGTTTTACTCTATTATATTATAGTCTTTTATTTCTGTTATATCCTTTTCTATTGTATTCGATTTTTTCTATTATATTACTTTATTATATATTCTATTTTATTCTCTTTGGAAATTGGAAAACTATTTGAATTGGAAAACTATTTGAATTTGAAAACTTTTTGAATTTGAACACTATTTGAATTCGTATTTGAAAACGTTTAGAATTTAAAAACAATTTGAATTCGAAAACTTTTCAAATTTGAAACCTTTTCGAATTTTTTTTTTAGTTATTTCGGATTCCTTTAAATTCGGTACTATTTTAATTCGGAAATTCAAATATATCAGAATTTTATGAAAAACTAAAATTCATCCGAATTTCAATTGAACTGAAGATGTCAACTGGGCCGCATCTGTGACAAAGCCAAAGTGTGGTCTAGACTTAAGATGTCCCTGGTAGGTAGAGTAAACCTTATAAAAATTATTATTATGTCGCAGCTCCTATACAGTACATTGTACATAATACCCCAATGATTATTCCGCCTAAATTATTTTGCATCATCAATTCCATATTCAGGTCCTTTCTATGGCTTACTAGACCACAGAGGTTTAAGCTGGAGCAATTGCAGAAACCTAAAGATATGGGGGGTCTGGCCCTACCTAACTCATAGCTTTACTACCTTACAGATCAGCTGCAGCATATTGCCCGAGCTATGCCCATGTAGCCCCGGGAATGAGGGAGGGAATGTGGACTCAGTTACGGCCCTTTTGCGCTATGTAACAAGGGTAAATGATATGGCCATGGGACTGGAGGTACTGGGTTATGCTAAATCCAATAAACTCTTCCCCACGTATTTGTCCTGATGCAAAAGGTGTGGAATAAGGTTAGGCAATTGCAGGATGTCACTGGCTTTACTGATCACAGCCCAATTTGGGATAATGGGTATTACAAGGAGTTACAATCCCTGAAGTGTGGAGCTCAATGGAAAAGTATGGAATCATGCACCTGCTGCACATTTTCTCCAATGGTAAATTGTGCTCTTTTAAGGATTTGCAAACTAAGTATCGGATCCCACAGTCGATGTATTTTTATTACTTGCAGTTACACCATGCACTTAGGGCACAATACGGTGGAGCTTTATGGTTGCAATCCCCAGCTCCCATTTTACACTACATGGCAGAGGTATCCTATTACAAAGGACTTATATCCAGGTGTTGCTCAATGATGCTGTCTAATTTTCTAAAAGGGTTCCCATCCAGGGTACTGAGCAGGTGGTAGAGCGATGTAGGCCCATTTGAGGAGGAACAGTAGGAGGAGGTTCTACAGGCAGTACAGATGTGTTCCCTTAATGCTGCACAATGACTGTCTTAACTGTATATTGTCCTGTGGGTGCGCCTTACACCTGCCAGATTGTACAGAATGGGATTAAAGGAGGGCTCTGAGTGCACTAGATGCACTAGGGAACATGGAGACCTTATCCACCTTTTATGGCGCTGTCCCAAGCTACATTTGTATTGGACGGGTGTCATTAGCACTATTAATAGAGTGTTTCAGGTCAAAGTCCAAGTGGATCCTAAATCATATTTATTGGGCATTCTGGATGACCTCCCAATCGAGGATAATCCTAAACAGGCTATTGCCGGAGCGCTCTTCCAGGCTTGCAAGCTTATCCTCCGACACTGGAAGGTGAATGAACCTCCTTCGCTGAAAGAATGGATTACCCAAATGGGAGATACTCTGTGGTTGGAAAATATATTTACCAGCACAGAGGGCGCCCGGGAAAGTTGAATAACTTATGGTCCTCTTGGCTAGACCCCTTGCTTTTTCCAGTGGATTTGGTCCTAGATAGACTACTTCTGTAATACAATGGTTAATATGCTTGGGAGCACATAAATGCCTTATTGTATATCGTTAAACTAGCTCCACTTTGTTATACAGTGGACAGCTGTTTCTTAGTACATTGTGTATAGTTACTATGGTGGAATGTGATTGTTTGGGAATACACCTATGTGTATGTTTTTACTGGAACCTGTATTGTCTGTTCTGTTAATTATTTTTTTCTACAAAAAAATTATTTGAGGAAAAAAAAAAAAAGAAAATTGAAATAACCCCCTGCCAGTAACGCCTAAACTTTGGCCATCTCCACAGTAAATGTATAAGATTACCATGTGGATGGCCACATCTAACACAGTGTGAGTTCTCCCTGCAGCCTATATTATGCAAAAATTCTGGTGTAAGATATGCTCTATGCAAAATAAAGAGCTGTATTATTCTGTGAGATGGAGAAAGTGAAAGATTCTGATTATTCTGCAGCAGCTCATCCCCAAGCTCATTGGAGAAGGGACTCAAATCCTCCTCCCATCTGCGTTTACATGGAAAATAAACTTAAGAAAAAAACTGTGTGGTTGGCAATGAGATAGGCCCCTTAGTAGTCTCAGTCCGGGCAAGTATATCAAACAAAGGCATTGGGGCAAAGGAGGTGGATGGAATCAAGCCCTGTGCATGAAGTGCATGACGTAATTGTAAATAATAATAATGTATCATTGAACCAAAGTGGAGCATATCTGGTTATATTCAACGATTTCCAAAAGAGTTTTAACTGTTTGCCACATCTTATGCATCAAATTTAATGTAGGATGTGCAGATTGCACTTTAAGAACAGCAGGAGTGTCTAACATGTGTAATGGGTTTTTACCCTGACGTAAGAAAGAAAACATGTTAAAGGAAGACCCCAAGATCCATGCCTCCCCATCCTTCAATATGCTGAAGCTGAGCGGCAAGGAAATATACTCATGGGTTAGGAGCAGACAGTCCACCTTGCTCTTTGGAATATTGAAAAAATTCTAATATAATCCTTGGAGTTTTCTTTTTCGCCAGGTCAAATCTCTAAATTGCATTAATCTTCACAAAATACTTGAGTGGGATCCAACAGGGCAAGTTATGTATCCAGCCTCTTTCAGCTACTTTGTGTATACATTGACTGTACATCATTGCTCTGGATTGGCTTCCTGATAGTGGCAACAGCAGATCATGCATAAGCAATATGTGTCGCCATATTGCTTAGGCAACCAGAGATGCATGTGACAGGGTGACAATAAACGGGAAAAATTTGGGAAGACCGATTTAAAAAAAGTTTAAAATTACATTAACATATTAAAGAAGAAGTATTGCCACAGCTTAAAAATCTTCCTTGAATCCCCTAGAGCAGTGGTCATCAACCCTGTCCTCAGGGCCCACTAACAGGCCAGGTTTTATGTTTTACCTTGGGGAGATGCAGACTAGAATACTGCAATCACTGAGCAGCAAATGATATCACCTGTGATGTATTTCAGTTATCTTGCAAACCTGGCCTGTTAGTGGGCCCTGAGGAAAGGGTTGATGACCACTGCCCTAGGGAACCATGTCCATATAGCACTTGGTCCTATTGTCATCCATAGCCCTGTTGTGCATTAAAAGTACATTTTCATTAATTTTGTGCTATAGCTACACCCCAGGCTACAGCCCAATTTGTAGGCTAGCCAAAGTGGAAGCTACCGCAAAGCACTAGGGACTGCCCCCTCTCTAAGATTCTCTTTGTAGGCACAGGGAAGTGTTTACTACCAATGGCATTTACTCATGCCCTTCCTTTACTCTGTGTCAGTCATTGCTGGTAGGGCTGTGTGATCTATCTGCCCATGCAGTGGATGTTTACTAGCATCTCACAGATAGATCATGCAGCCTCCCCTGTACTGACTGGTCTTTTACTATTGGTTAATGGTATGAATGAAGCTGACCCCCCCCCCCCCCCTGCTGTGCTGAATGATGGCAATTGACGGCAATCCAGAGGGCACTGCTGATCACAGATTGAGGCCACATGATCAGCTGTGTCCAATCACAGCTAATCACAGATGTAAACAGAAGCCAGTCATCACATTGTCAGCGTGGGGAGGAAAAAAAAAGGGAGCTGATGACCGGCTTCTGTAAAAGGGACAGTGCCTACCAGTCCCAACAGTGCCCACCACTGCTGCCAATCTATGCCCACCACTGCTGCCACATCAGTGCGGCCAATCGGTGCCCATCAGTGCCTCCTCATCAGTGTCACCCATCAGTGCCGCCCACCAGTGCCCATCAGTGACACCTATTAGTGCCCATCAGTGCCGCCTATCAGTGCTCATTAGTGCCACCTATCAGTGCCCATCAGTGCCACCTATCAGCCCCATCAGTGCCGCTTATCAGTGCAGCCTCATCAGTGCCAATCAATGCCCATCAGTGCCACCTCACCAGTGCCCATCAGCCCAAATCAGTGAAAGAGAAAAATTACCTGTTTGCAAAAATGTTAAACTATAAAAAAATTATTTTTTTTATTTATTTTTTTACATTTCAGGCTTTATTTGTTTATTTAGCAAAAAAAAAAAACTTAGTGGTGAATAAATACCACCAAAAGAAAGCTCTATTTGTGTGAAAAAAATGATAGAAGTTTCATTTGGGTACAGGGTTGCATTCAAAGTCCGACAGCTCTGAAAGCTGAAAATTGTCCTGGGCAGGAAGGGGTAAAAGTGCCCAGTAGGCAAACTTATATAAGAATTTTCTTTGATTGGATTTACAGTATATCTATTTTAGGCTTGTACAGAGCATGCATTGGTGTGTGTTTACAAGTATTTAATGCACATTTTAAAGTTTGTATATGAAATGTGATCATGACGCAGTAGGAGAAATTATTGGCGATGCATTCTACATTTTTCACTGAACTCACCAGGTCTCTCCATCATCACACAGCAGATTCAGCTGAGCCTTAACTTCTGGGTCAACTTCATTCCATTCCAGAGCACTGTAGGAGGTACAAATCACGAAAATCTCATCTGTTAAACTTGATTAAACACAGAATACAGTACGAATCCATTTTACTTAAAGCAAATCTCCAGTAAAAAAAGAATCAATTGAAAGATAAAAAACACTATTACTGAAATATATGCCTAGCTTCACTAGCTGTGAAGTTGCAGCCTTTCAACATACAGGACACCAGAAAAGTAAGCAAATTGCCTTTTCTTATACATACGTGGCTTTTTCTTTACAAGCGACACTGTGGTGACTCCAGCAAAATTGGTTTTGCATGTTTTGGATAGAGTAGGGAAGGGAAAGAACCAGATATCTTTGTGGCCAGTGCTCCCATTTTGAAAGATTAAGTTAATGAGTGTCAGACAGAACAGAAAGTAAGGGAAAGATTTTCCCACTTTCTATATATTCAAATGTCCTCAGTCAGAACAGGAATTGAGTCGATATTTCTCCAGTCAGGTCAGAGAAAGAAAGAAAGAAAGGGCCAAGAAAATGGATCATAAGCACGTCCAACATGGTTCCAGGTGGCTGTTCGTGCTGCCACAAGGACATGTCAATTTTCAAACCCAATTCAACTCTAAGCCAGGCTATTTACCAAATTATTTTGATCCATCCTCTTAAACCCTTACAAAGGGTTTGAAGCTTGATTCTTTTACATTGGAATAAACAAGTATCTTGACTTGGCAGTTGGCACTTCAATCCCTTATCTACAGTACCTGTTTGCATCAAGATTTTATTGCCCTTTGTGTCCAATTGGGGGAGATCTCCCTCACTTTCTATCTAGTTGGTTGGTTTCAAATTAGACTTGTACTTGACAGGTAACCCTGGTGTAGTACTCTCCTAGTATAGAGTAGGCTGCTAGGAAAATTTAGGTTGGATTCCCTGTAATTAGAGGAGCAGGGTTTGATTGGCTCAGTGTTTTACAGACTGCTGCTCTGTTGATAACCTTGGTCTTCTAGAGGATTCTAGAATTATAGTGGGAGGAAAAATAGCGTAGGCAGCCTGAATATTTATGGGACTCCAGGCAATACTTGAGGAGGTGTGCCCAATAGGTCATGGGAAAACCCATAAGTAGTCCGAGGCCTGAGGCAGCAGGGCAATGTTCCTGGGTCCAGTCCTGCAGGAGGAGACCCCTGTGTTGTGCCTCTGCCCCTGGGGCAGAAGCGCTAGAGAAGCCTCATGAAGACATTGAGGTCCCAGCTTAGCTGGGGGGGGGGGGGCTATTCGCAAGTTCAAGTCCAGGGATCAAGTTGGGCCTGGAGAAGAGAAGCTCACTGGAGAGAGCCAGGAGGAATTTGGTGGGGAAGAGAACAGCTGTCCTATGGTGGTGCAAGTCTACAGCTCCCCCGCTAGAAATATCCTGGTGGATATGTGAGTAGTTGACCCTCAGTGCTGGAGGAAAAGTGACTGTGTGTAGCTTTGTTTAACTCTGGAATAAGAGATCCTGTGGGACATTCATTTTTGTGGGCAGTGCAGCCAGCGGTTCTGTAAAGTGCAGCCAGAAATAATAAAGCCCTCAAGTTATCCGGTTCAAAAGTTCATTGTTCCAATAAAAAAAACCTAAAAAGAACCCCTAGACTGTGAAACAAAGAGGAAAATGCTGAGTGCCTGGCTGTGTGTGTTCTAAGGTAGAAACGGGACTAAATTCACTAGTGGCTTCCTAGGGGATGCGCTACACCTGAAATGTTTTATATTAAGCAGCTTAAAAAAAATGAAATACATTTAATCTGAGGAGCAGTGAATGTGGTTGGGGCTTGTGGGTATTTTTTAAATATGTTTTATTCTCTTTTTAAATGCAGTTATTCAGTCTGGCCTGATCCATCAAAATGTCACCATGAAGAGCTGCCTTTATTTCCCCAAAGTCCCCAGTTGACCCTCCACAGGAAAATATCAACTAAAGTCTGACAGTTTAACTGATTGGACTGACCACATCAACTTGATAGAACATACTTATCACTCCAGACACCATTCCACTCTTTATAACCCCAGGGATTCCTCATTCGGACAACCTGCACTGTGTCTCCACGATAGCTGATCTAAAACACACAATCCACAGTAAATAAACTGGGATATTATAGCTCTCAACCACATCTCACAAATCAGTGGAAATCGCAGCCGCCAATTCTTTACCTCTTCAGCACCGATCAGAGAATATGCGTGATTCTTCACAACATTGGTGCTCGCAACTATTTCACCTAATCCAAAGTCCGATTTCTATTACAAAGGAAAAGCAGGATCATTAGTTTTAAGGTGAACATGCAAGGTTTTATCATTTTTTAAGCCAAACTCCAGTCTTAAACTCAGTCTTGTACAGTTGTACAAGCTACTTTCCTTTACAGTATTCGCTAACTCTAATTTCACTGCACACTCTGAGCTTCTGACGTTGTGCATTAGAAGCTGCAGTAAGTAATTACCTAGATAAAGGGCATCCAGCATCATCTAAACCAGGGATATTCAATTAACGGACCTCTAGCTGTTGCAAAACTACAAGTCCCATCATGCTCTGCCTCTGGGTGTCATGCTTGTGGCTGTCAGAGTCTTGCTATGCATCATGGGACTTGTAGTTCGGCAACAGCTGGAGGTCCACTAATTGCATATCCCTGATCTAAACTTTCCCCCCTAGCCTTACTGTCCCCGTTCTGCCTCTTTTATCTACTGGATTTTGGTTCTTTAAAGCAATGTGGGTGTTGCCTAGGGTGTACAAATACAGCCTGTCCACCCCTCCAGATTCCACTCCACTTATCAAGGCTTTTGGATATTTGCATAACTCCTCCCTAGAGCCTGCTCGCTGCTTGCATCGGGTCTGATTGCTCTTGAGAGGAGGTGCTTTGATGTTTTCAGGAAAGTATGTACAGTGCTCTGTCGCCTCCGCCACCAACCATGATCTGACTGCAGTGCATAGAAAAGCACAGAAACTCAGTGATTACATCACTGAGTCTAAAATAATATAATGAAAATGGAAAGGTTTTATTTAAAAATGTAATTCACATGTTGATAAAAGGAGAAAAAAGGAACCACAAAGGCAAGGCAAAATATAAGTGGATTAAACTTCAGCTCTAACATTTAGAAATTAAAGTCGATCATACATGGATCAGAATTTGGCCAGTTGAGCAGGGACTGGATAAATTTCAATCCATGTATGGGCAGGCTAGTTGTACACAAGGCAATCTATTGATCAACTTGTGTACAACCAGCCTTTCAGGTTTTCCTGAATGATCAGTGCTGCCAGCTATAGCGGGCAACATTTATTATTGTATTCTGATGGTTAAGAAGTCTTCCCGCTGTCAGAGTACAATACCACAGTGGGAAGTGGTATTGTACTTGAAATCATTTTTGTTCTCTCAGCCAGCTGGTTGAATGAAAGAAAAATAATCAATATATGGGCTGCCTAATATACTGATATTAGATTTTTGTAATTTGTGTAACCTCTTTACAAATAAAAACTGAGCACAGAGGACTAACATGATGCTCAGTGCACCCTCTAGTGTGTGCTAGAATATAGTGTAGATAAAACATAGTTTAGCTCGGGGCTAAGCCTGAGCTATGGAATCTGGGTCAGGGTTTACTAAGGTTCAGGGCTGGGTGACTCATCCTGGCAGCTCTCTGGTGCCTCCCCCTGGTGTAGAAGGTTGGAAAATCTTCTAGAATTAGAGAGTGGAAGCTAGGAGGAGCTGCCTTGAATATTTATGGAGCCTTAGCCAATCCTCAGAGGTAGGCTGGCAGGGGGCTGAGACCACTCCATAAACAGACATAGGCCATGCCAGCACAGGCAGTTGTGGGGGAAATGTCCTGCCTTGGCCCGGGGCTCGGATGCTGGAAGGATCCTGTCATAATACACAGGAGGAAGTCTTACTTAAAGGCACAGGAGCAAAAGTGGACTGAATGATTAGTCAACATTGTGGGGACTAACAAAGGTGACACTGCCACACATAGCCAGTCTCCCTTGAAGACAGCGATGTGCGTTAAAGAGGAAGTAAAGCCTCTTTAAAAAAAAAAAAAAACGGAACCTGCAAGGCAAAGGCATAATGAGCTAGTATGCATAGTTCTCTGACTTCTGTGTGCCTGGCTGTGCAGGAGTGGGGGTTTCAAGTTCATCAGCAGTCCCTATGGGGGTGTGCTACGTTTGGGGTCTTGGATTTTTATGCAATATAGAATTATTTATAGAGAAGAAGAAGAGATGGGACTCACAGTGCTGCAGGTGACCAGGGACTTTGATTTCAAGGCTTTACGAATGATCTGGAACAAATCTTTCGGTGCTTTTTCAAAGTAATATAATTCTCCGACACCTCCAGTGAAGTCTTCTAGAGCTTCCAAAGATAAGCCACCTTTTAGAGCCTCATAGGACCCATTCAGCCTGCGTGATAATACAAGAGGTAATTATCCAATTACTGAAATAATAAAACAGCAAAGAACGGACTTTTGTGCAATATCTTCCCCAGTGAAAATTTGTATAGCAATCATGTATTTAAATTTTTTTGAAAGTGTAACCCTTGCCATACTGCTTATAAACTGTTTAAATACATAAACCAGGGATATGCAATTAGCAGACCTCCTGCTGTTGCAAAACTACAAGTCCCATCATGCTCTGCCTCTGGGTGTCATGCTTGTGGCTGTCAGAGTCTTGCGATGCCTCATGGGACTTTTAGTTCTGCAACAGCTGGAGGTCCGCTAATTGCATATCCCTGACATAGACCATTTTCTCTGCCAAAAAAGTTAGAATTATTTTCAGAAAGACTTGTGATTGATGCATAGCCTCATTCACTGCATAGCCAGAAGGGTGATACACAGAGGTGTAGCTTGAAGCTTGTGAGCCCTGGTGTTAAGGTTGACCTGGGGCCCCCACTACCTTCCACCGTGCCCAAAGATACTCCCACAGCACACCAAGATTTGGTAGCTATATGGTGGCTGTCTGTCTCTTCTCTCTCTCCTGCCGCTGGCTGCACGTGCGCATAAGGTGGGGGCAGGCAGGCCACGCTCTGAGCTGACGGCTGAAAGTGGTGGGCTTGTATGTAGAAGAGGAAACTCAGGAGGGGTTAGGGAATTTTTGTATTTGTGTGAGAGTGTCAGCTGGTGGTGGTGGTGGGGGGGGGGGGGGGGGGAGCAGGTGTCTATTCACTGCCCGGTTCCGAGTCCGACCAGTGTCTTACCTCACCACAGTGGTCCTGGCTCCTGGACAGTGCTCTCCTCCTCCTCCCTTGCTCAGCCCTGTGACAGCTCAGTGTAGGTCCCCGCCTGGTTGTCAGCACTGACATTTTATCGTCCAGGGCTGGCCTCCCCCCGTCCTCCCTGCGCTACTCCCTGGCTCTCTGCACTGCTCAGGACTCGAAGATGCCTCAAGAGCTCAGAGCTTCTCATTCAAATACTTTGTGGGGGATCTCTTGGCTGCTGACATTACACTCTGACCCGGATTCCACTTGCCCCGTCACAGTGACAGGGCAACCACACGGACCCCCTGGAGCATGGGCAAGGTCTCAATTGCGACCCCTGCAACCTCTGATGCTATGCCTATGGTGATACAGCAAATCACTGGCAAAGTCCTGAAGCTTTTTAAGTCATCTGTTGGCCATAAACTATAAGCATCATCATACTCCCGTGCTCCTCCATGTTTCCTGGCTGGTTCTGCACTCTTCTGTATAAATGGAATGAGTATATACAATTCATAGGAATAAATGGGGTCATGGTGCTTTTGAGCTTTTGATCACTTGTGCGTTCAGGAAAAGAGCATTTTGACAGAAAAATCACCAAACGCATGCAAACGCATCTAAAGGCGTCTAATCGCTAGGTGCATTAGCTTGAACATTCATTCATTTCAATGGGCAGAATAAATTTATATTCTGGCCAATAAAATTAATAAATGCCCAAGTGGCTTAGGTGCGTTTTGAAGTTGCTTTTCTTCTGCCAGAAGAAGAGCGTTTAGAAGTGCTGGGCAAATGCCCAGTGTACATGGGGCCTTAATCAATCACATTTTTGGCCATGGTAAAAGTTACAGCTCAGGGGAGAATTTATTTTTCCTTGGTAAGTCTCCTGATTGTGGGGCATCACATTGTACTTACTTGGCATAGGCTTTCTCCAGGAGGGCGCTCCAGAACTCACAGGCCACTGTTGACTTTACAAAGAGCAGTTTCCCATTCTTTGTTGGCAGGCGATCGTCCACCACAACATCCACCCACTGCCCGTACTGCCAGAACTGGGGGAGACAGGTTACAGGTTAGTACAGAGATCAGTGAGTCATGGTTGTAGTTGAATTATGAAACAAATGCTGGGTTTAGTGAGGTGAACGAGGCAAAGTGAACTTTTAGCCCTGGTTCACACTGGTGGGGCTTTGAAATCGCACTACTTCAGTGCGATTTCAAAGCTGAAGATTAGTGCGATTTGCACTGCCAAATTCATTGCGGCAAGAAACTTCATTTAACAGAAGTCAATGCAAGTTGCAATGAAATCGGAAAAAAAGTAGTGCAGGAACCTTTTTTCATAATCGCTGCAACATGAGTGGCGGCAATATGAATGGTTTCATTGCTGGCAATGGGGTGCGACTTGTCGTGCGATTTGGACCCTTCAAATCGCATGACAAATCGCACCGGTGGGAACGAGGGCTAAATGTACATCTATATGTCTTTAAAAATGCTACAAGCACAGAAAAAAAAGAAATCCAGTGAGCACCCAACTTCCTGTTTGAGCTGCACTGCAATGCCAACCAGTTTGCAAAATCAAAGTAAATTAACCCACCCAATCTGGAGCTAAACTGATATCCTTGTAAATAAATAACGTTCTCCCATCCAAGTCTTTTAACATGCTACTCTTTTATTAAGGAATTCTGCTTTATGCTATAAGACTTAAAAAATGCTGCAAATTCAAGTGAGCACATCTGCAAAATTAAAATAAATGAAACCACTGACTGCTTAGATTAAAGCTGGCCATACACCTATAGATTATCTGCAGATTTTCTATGGTTAGATGGAAAAAGTGCAACAGATTTCTCCATGTTCGCTAAACTGTGTGGATGGAGGAATCTCCCACTTTTTCCATCTAACCATAGAAAATCTGCAGATAATCTATAGGTGTATGGCCAGCTTAAGGCTGGTTTCACATGGGCGCTCCGATCAGGTCTGCCTGTCAGTTTTTCAGGCAGACCTGATCGGACCTGCTATTGTTCTCTATGACATGACATGCATGCTCTGACACCCGCCGGCATCCGATCCAGTCCTGTCCGATAAAACAGACGAATGGAGATCCATTCCTCATACATCCTGCAGATCGGATGAGAGACGGATGGAAATGGACAGGCGATCCGTTTCCATCTGACCGCCCCATAGAGAGCAGTGGGGCTGTGTTTACTTGAAGTATTTAAATTGTGCAGCGCTGTTGTGCTCTATATACTAATGAATGCAAAAAGTGTCCACAAATACAAAAAAATATGTGTTTAACGTGCTATACAATAATAAACTATAATTCAATTAATGCATAAACAACGTGTAATTAAACGTTCCCGTTACATGCAATTCCAGTGCAAAAATCGTTAATCAAACTGGTGCAGTATAAATGAAGTCCATGCAATTTGGGATTCAGCCCCTTGAATCCAATGATAATCCACAAGCAGTGGCGGCTGGTGCCCATCAAATGCAGCCACTGTGCCCCATAAAATGAAGCCACTCTGCCATCAAATGCAGCCACTGTGCCCTCAATTGCAGCCACTGTGTCCTCCATGGCTCTCTGTCCTCCTGGTCTTCTGTTCCGTTAGGCGTCCATTTAGGACGCCTGTACATTTAGCCAATCAGGTGACGGGTATTAGATCCGTGCCTCCTGATTGGCTGAGAGGCGGCTCAGTGTTAGCAAAGCAAATATTAATTTGCTTTGCGAACCCCCCTGGGGGAACTGAGAGCGCATTACTTTGCGCTCACAGTTCACCTTTTTTGAAGCCTATTAGAGCCTATGGCTCTAATCAGGTGCATCAAACCCCCCCCCCCCCCCGCCGCTATAATTCAGGGCACCTGGCAACTGAAAAGGGGCCGGTTGCCTGAAAAGGGGGTGTCTATAGCAGCCATGAATAGATTCATGCAATGCATGAATCTATCCATAGTACACAGAGGGGGGTGGCTGGAGAGAGGGGGCGGCACCCTGCTCCCTTATGGACTCACCGCCACTGTCCACAAGTAGTGCTTCTCACTCCATGCACTTCTCATAGGTGCTAACATACCAAACAATGGGGTTGATTTACTAAAACTGGAGAGTGCAGCTGTGCATAGAAACCAATCAGCATCCAGGTTTCTTTTGTCAAAGCTTAGTTGAACAAGCTGAAGTTGGACGCTGATTGGCTACCATGCAAAGCTGCACCGGTTTTTGCACTCTCCACTTTTAGTAAATCAACCCCAACGTGTCACCACAGGGTGCTCCCCCCCTCCAGGAATATTCCCACCTGGTATAGTGTGACCTGGCGGCGTTTGTTTCCGCTCTGCATAGCGGAGCAGACATGGACCTGTCATCCACCTGCTTAGTGGTAATGAACGGTGAGATCCCCGGCTGAGGAGGCGGATACCCATTATGGAGTCCGCCCCATGTGAAAGGGGCCCAAAGGGTGGGTGGGTGAGTTTTGTTTCCTACTTCCCGAGGTTGGGGACAGATTTGTTCTCTTTGGTATTTTTTTTTTGGGGGGGGATATTTTTTAGTATTTAAATTAAAACAGAGCTCCACCCAAACAGGGAAGCTCTGCTTATCTGACTCCTCCCCCTTCCACTGCCACATTTGGCACCTTTTGGGGGAGAGGGTACCTGGTTTTGAAATCCCCCCCCCTCCTTCTTCCCCCGCAGCCGGGCCATTCACAAAGCGCAGCGAGCTTTGTGCATGCGCAGTAGGGAACCAGCTGTGAAGCTGCAAGGCTTCACTGACGGTTTCCTTTAGCCAAAATGATGGCAGGAGCACCCAAGAGCCAATTGAAAAATCTAAATCTAAAATGTATTTCTCAGAGTGGACCATCATTCATACGTATCTTGGAATGGATCCTGATGAAGCAAGTAGATCGCAAAAGGCATTAATCAAAGGCGCCATATGCTGATAACCATGTTATGCGGCATGGTAAACTGATGCTGGTTTTTAGTGAACACTGATTTGATGGTTACATATTATATGTGTGGATTGTACTTTTTAACTTTTGTAATAATTTGTCATTATTTTTATGTAGTTGTTGTCTCTCTATGAGTAAAGTCCCACCTTTTTTCCTATCATTTCTCTACCCTTATGTTTGGTGGATTGAGGGGTATATGGTATTACCTTTAAGGGTAACTCCACTTTCATACATGTGTAGCGCTACACCAAAAGGAGCCGCTTGAGTATATTTGGTTCTGCATTCTAGCTCTGAACCCAAAGAACAGTCCCAGCCTCTCTGGTAAACCTATTAGGAATGTTAGTGCGACAACACCAATAAAAAGACACACGTTATGATAAAACACAGAAATTGTCTTTACTGTGAAGTCTCTCTGAATAGTAACAAACTGTCTGAACAGTAGGCACGTATATCTTAAAGCGGAAGTAAACCCATCCATAAAACAGTTTCATTTCCTGCCTATGCCAGAATAGTAACACTCCCATTGGCTGTGCTCTCAACTAAACTGTCAAACCATCCAATGGCTGGTGTCATAACTGATCACATGTGCAGCACCATGGCAGTTGTAAATGAAACAGAGGCAAAGATGGCAGCTTCCTTGGCTGAAAACGATAGGGGGGCTTACTTACACTTTAAGTAGATTAACTGTATAGCAATAAGGGAGAAGAAAAGGGGGAAGCGCCACCTAAGTGCAGAGATTAAAAGGCTTTAATAGCGCAACAGCTGAATAACACTTAAAGGATGAAAAGTAATTCAGGCTCATAAGTCCAAGGATGCAGGAGATGTCCAGCCTATATACTGTCCATATGAGTATGCCGTCGGTTCTGGTTGTCGGTTCGTGTTTCCTGCTTCCTGGTGGCCACAGGATGCTGAGGACAACATCCAACTATCCACACAGCCTGGAGAGTGACGGTACACCCTTAGGCCCCTTTCACACTGGGGCGTTTTTCATGCGGTGCGGCGCTAAAAATAGCGCCTGTTCACCGCATGAAAAAATCCGGCCCCATTAACTCCAGTGTGAAAGCCGACGGGCTTTCACACTGGAGCGGTGCGCTAGCAGGACGGTAAAAAAAGTCCTGCTAGCAGCATCTTTGGAGCGGGATAGGAGCGGTGTGTTCACCGCTCCTATACCGCTCCTTCCCATTGATTACAATGGGAGACCGCCGTAAAACCGCGGCAATACCGCGGTTACCGCGGTAATACCGCGGCTACGGCGGCGCTCTGCGGGGGGTGTTTTAACCCTTTTTCGGCCGCTCGCGGGGGGTAAAACCGCACCGCGCGCGGCCGAAAACCGCGGTGAAAACGACGGTAAAGCAGCGCTAAATATAGCGCTGCTTTACCGTCACCGCGGCTCACCGCCCCAGTGTGAAAGGGGCCTTATGGATGCCATATACGTCCTTGGACTTATGAGCCTGAATTACTTTTTCATCCTGTAAATGTTATTCAGCTGTTGCGCTAATAAAGCCTTTTAGGCCCCTTTCACACTGGGGCGTTTTTCAGGCGTTTTTCAGGCGCTTTAGCGTTAAAAAAAGCGCCTGTAAAACGCTTGAAAGAAGCCTCATCTGCAATTCCAATGTGAAAACTCAAGTGCTTTAAGAGCCCTTTCACACTGCCAGCGCCCGAAAAACGCTCGTAAAGCGCCGCTTAAACTAGCAGCGCTTTACCAGCGCTTTTCGAGCGCTAGTGGGGCGATTTTAACCCCTGCTAGTGTCCAAAAAAGGGTTAAAAGCGCTGCTGCTACAAGCGCTTTTCAGGCGTTTTTCAGGCGTTTTTCAGGCGCTTCCCATTGATTTCAATGGGAAGAGGCGCTTTAGGAGCGGTGTATTCACCGCTCCAAAAGCGCTGCAAAGAAGCTGCTTGCAGGACTTTTTCTGACGCCCTGCCAGCGCAGCGCCTCAGTGTGAAAGCACTCGGGCTTTCACATTGGGATTGCAGTTACAGCTTCTTTCAGGCGCTTTACAGGCGCTTATTTTAACGCTAAGGCCCCTTTCACACTGGGGCGGTTTGCAGGCGCTATTGCGCTAAAAAATAGCGCCTGCAAACCGACCCGAAACAGCTGTTGCTGTGTCTTCAGTGTGCAAGCCGCATCTTTGGCTCGCTATAGGAGCGGTATATTTACCGCTCCTATAGCGCCCGGTCCCATTGAAAACAATGGGGCAGCGCGCCGAACCCGCCCGCAAAACGCCGCTGCAGCGGCGGTTTGCGGGCGGTATTGACCCTTTTTTGGCCGCTCGCGGGGGTAAAACCACGGGGCTGGGCTCAGCCCTTCCTTCTCTGACCGATCATCTGTTGGCTAATTGCCAGCTCCCTCCTATCTCTCCACAGTTACTCAGCTGTTGATGATATCCTGCTTGCCAATCCTGCCTACTTAAGCCATCCAGTCCAGAGGAGCGCTACCTTCGTCTTTATCACATTACAGAAACGATCTCCTGCGATCATGTTCAAGACTTACTTTGCTGAAATCCCTTCTGGCTCCAGATCCTGCTTGCTGTTCCACTATATTGATCCCCGACTTCTGGCTTGGCTGACTATCCGTTCCGGCTACTGAACTTTGGCTATGTTTTAACTACGTTTGTTCTTTTTACACTATTAAACAAGTGTGATTTCACTGTACTTCTGTCTCGGCCTGATTTCATGGTTTCTGACAATGAGTCCAGGCAGGAGAGAGCAGAGGAATGACCCTCACTTATGTCAGACCTCTCTCTTCTGTCCTCTTACACCACAGGCCCACAAACTATAAACACTGCACTTAGTTCAGTGGTAAATGGCCTAACTCCCAAGAGAGCCTACCCCTGTCATGCATCACATATACTGAGCCCTGGGTATGTGTGCGTGTCCGTATGGCCACAATAACTTCAGTCCCTTTTGAAGAAGAAGGCCTTGAGTCTTCGGCTAGCCTCTTTAGTTGGTGCACTTTGTTTCCCGTTTGGCAGAGTGTAAAAGCAGTATGTTGGCACTGTCTGAATAACAGGACAGACACTGAGGTTGTTTAACAGGGCATCCGTGTGACCCACTGTGTGGGCAAAGTGTTGGCAAAGTAATAACGCTGTATGCATGCAGTGTCTTTGTTTCCGGCAAATGGGTAAGTGCCCGCTCACCAATCCTGTGATCAAGGCCAAAACTAAACATCCTGGAACCGACTTGCTATCTTACAACTGGACGCCTCATGCTGTCGTTGCAGGTGTGCCTGGATATGCACCTGGGATGCCCCTCTCGGGCAGGATGTCCCCCGACTGGCCGTGGATGCCTGGCAGGAACGATATGCCAGCCCTGGAGGCAAAACCTCTCCCCAGGTCTGGTCTTCTCCTCTGCCTCATGGTGTCTCATTTCCCCAGGCAGAAAAGATGGAGTCCTTACGTTTTTCCTCTCCAAGAATATGCTGGAATCTGTAGTTCTGCCCCAGGGATTTAGAACAGGGCTGTTTGTGTTGGGGACTATATGTCCCATGATGCTTTGTTCCATTTGTTCCCTCCCCCTGCCAATGAGGAAGCAGGGGAGGGAGCAGGGGAGGGAGCAGAATGAGCTGCTCTGTCTGTGTGTGTGTCTCTCCTCACTGCACAGTGAGAGGAGGAGAGGGAGTGAGAATTCCCCTTCAGGAACTGACAGGCTGTGTCTCTCCCTGGGCGCCTGTGTGTGTGAATCCTGGCGGCAGACGGAGGAAGATGCAGGCCCGCAGGGCACCTGCTACAAATGCATATGGCGTTTAGAAGTGTATGAGCATAAACTCATTCTGTTGGCTAGAATATTCATTTATTCTAGCCACTGGAATACATTTAGGCGCATACGCATGCTTGTATGGGGGTTTAGGTCCATACAGGCGTAACCTGTGCTAACAAAAAAAACCTTCCCTCTAAACACAGATTTGGGACATTTTTTTTTATGCCCCTGATCACTGCTTCAAAATACGTCTGTAAACAACACAATGTGCATATGCACATAAGATAACCTAGAGCTGCTTTCAGAGGTGCAAAAAACAAAAAAAACAATGACAGACCCCTTTAAAAGCAACATTTTTTTCTGCCCATGTCTGTGAGGTCTTAAGCTGTTAGCAAATTGCAATCCACTTGTTGGTACTACTATTCACTCTAGCCATAGACGGGCAGATGTGTCCATGAAAAGATCAGATGAGAGACATTTGCCTATTCCGAGGAAGTGGCATCTTCCACATCTTACCACCTCTCTGCTTCCACTCATGGAGAATATCTAATAAAGAGTCACCCATAAACTGCTACAGGTGAGGACTGCTTCAATATGTGAATAAGCCCCTTGTAGATCTAAAGTTCGTCCAATAAGAAGCCACGCCCACACTGATAGAAACCACTTACAGGAAAAAATTGAGTCCTTCGTTGCTGTCCTTTTTTTAGGTGTAGCAGCATAACTGGAAATAATTGTTTGCTTTATCTTCCTTCAATTCTCCTATCGTCTAGCCTGGAATTTCTTTATATATTGGCTGATATAAGTCAATATTGGATTTCAAAGCAGATAAAAATGGGACTTGAGTTACCTTGAAATGGAAGATCCCCGCATAGTTGTTGTCAAAGCTTTGATCTACTGGAACCACACGGTTCAAGCACTCTTCATTTAGGGTGAGCGATGCAATGGAGCAAAGAAACCAGCAGTCACCTGTAAATAAACAATAAAACATAGAATGTTCACTCGATTTTCTAACTGTTAGTGGGGACAATATGATCGAAAATTTGAAGGAGCAGGATGAAAATTTTTTCGAAAAAATAAATTTCTAATGCCGCGTACACACGGTCAGAAGTCTCATCAGAAAAAGCTCTGATGGTTTTCCCGTCGGAATTCCGACGGAATTTCGCTCAAACAGTCTTGCCTACACACGGTCACACCAAATTCCGACGGTCAATAACACCACGCCTTAAAAAACGTTCGACTGAACTATAAAAGGGAAGTTTAATGCTTCTGAGCATGCGTCAAATTGTTTCCGAGCATGCGTCGGAATTTTGCGTGTCGGAATTGCATACACACGATCGGAAAATCCGATAGAAAGGTTTTCCGTCGGAAAAATTAAGAACAGGTTCTCAATCCAAAGTCCGTCGGAAATTCCGACAGAAAAAGACCGATGGGCATACACACGGTCGGAAAATCCGATGAAAAGCTCCCATCGGACTGTTTCCATCGGAAATTCCGACCGTGTGTACACGGCATAACAGTGTATGTGGTTTTCATTCAGAAAGTCTATTCATTCCAAAATGAAATGTTAAAATCCACTAGTGTATGGCCAGATTTACACTTATGCGGCGTACACACGCTCGGACTTTCCGGCGGGATTGTCCGCTGGACTTTCCAGCAGGGGTCCGTCGGACTTTCCGAGCGTGTAGACTTGCCCACACACGCCCGTACTTTTCTGGCGGACAATCCCGCGGGAAAGTCCGCTCGTGAGTACGCCGCATTAGTCTTTAAATACATGTGTGCAAACTAATGCACCTTTGGAACATGTTACATGTTCCACCCATATTTGGTGTGAAATTACTAAATGGTTCTTATTGTCCAAAAAGGAGGAGTTATTGCCCACATCCCTAAACTAGATAAATTGCAAACGGGAAATTTTCCACTAAATGGGACTTTAAGGGGCGCTCCAACTCGGCCCCAATGGAAATACTCCACGTATGGCCCAAAGCGACAAATATCGCTAGCTTGTTTCTGGATAATACAGGAATAGGTGAGGGCTAGAGGTCAGAAACGGCTAACTTTAGATGTTTGGAGTCTGAGTGCCCAAATAAATATTAAAGGGGCCTTGATTAGGGCTGAGTTCAGGTGTAGTCTCGTCTGACCTGGGTGTGTAGCATTTATTTGGGCACACGGACTCCAAACATCTGAAGTTAGCCATTTCTGACCTCTAGCCCTCTCCTGTTCCTGTTTTATCCAGAAACAAGCTAGCGATATTTGTCACTTTGGGCCATACGTGGGGTATTCCCATTGGGGCCGAGTTGGATTGCCCTCTGTGAGTGACCATTCTGGGCCTTGGGTTGCTTTTCCTTGGTGTACCCAAACTGGTTGGCTTAATGCAGGAGCATTTTTTCCAAATGTTTTAACGTGGATGCAAGAGCATTGATTTTTTATGCAAGTTTCATTTATTTACGTCCTGTGTCTAACCACCTACCCTTGAAGAAGAGAACAAATATCGAAAACTTGAAACGCGTTGGGTCATCTCTGTTGCCTTATTCATTCAACAGAGCAGTGCTTGTCTCCAACTGTATTGTATCTTTGCATATCTTTGTATTTGCCTCCTGTACACTCTCTGTATTGTATATCCTACTTTTAACCTTTTTAAAATAAAATAATATTTTTTATATTTACGACCTTGATCTGTAGAGGAGTAGTGCCCCTTAAAGTCCCATTTAGAGGAAAATTTCCCCTGTTTGCATATTTAGGGTGGAACATGTAAAATGTTCAAGCTCCTGCCCCCTTTCCCCCTTGATCCTCCTTCCCTGTGATATCAGGGGATCTTCTCCCTGCACCCACTGTCACTTTTTAAATACAGCATGGCAGAGCCCACGCAGCCACATCATTCATTCACAGATTCATGTGAATAAATAAACTACAAGTACTGTTATCCACCGTTGCAGATGAACTTGCAGTTTCAATGGGCTGCAGGGACACTGATGAGCTCTTTTGTAGTCCACTGACTTATCCTTTGGCTTTCAAAAAGAAAGCCCATACAGAGGTACATGCTGAAAACCAGAGGACATGTCTGAAGGAGTCCACATTGCACCTGATTGATTCCAGGCTCCTGCAGAAAAAAATAATAAGACCCAGTTGACATTGGAACGACTTGTCATGCGATTTCAAAGGTCAAATCGTATGACAAGTCGCAGCCTTTTGCCGACAATCGCTCTGTTCAAATCATTGCAACGCCAACTTTGCGGTGCCGCACTGATTTTAACCACTTCATTACCGCGCTATAGTCATATGACGCCCACAAGGTGGATCTACCATCCTGGGTGGGCGTCATATGACGTCCTCGCATTCCCGGCCGCCTGGGGGGCGCGCGCGCGCGCGCCCGCGGCATTGCTCGGGACGCGGTGCAAGTGCCCGGCGGCCGCGATGTCCGCCGGGCACCCGCGATTGCCCGTTAAAACAACGGGATCGTGCGGGACACACAAACACACAGCTCCACGTCCTGTCAGTGCAGAGGAGACCGATCATGTGATCCCAGTACGGAGGAACACATGATCGGTCTCCTCCCCTTGAGTCCCCTCCCCCCACAGTTAGAATCACTTCTATTAGGGAACATATTAACCCCTCCAGCGCCCCCTAGAGTTAACCCCTTCCCTGCCAGTCACATTTACACAGTAATCATTGCAATTTTATAGCAACGATCGCTGTGTAAATGTGAATGGTTCCAAAAATGTGTCAAAAGTGTCCGAAGTGTCCGCCGCAATGTCGCAGTCACGAAAAAAAAAATCGCAGATCGCCGCCATTACTAGTAAAAAAAAAAAAAAAAAAAAATTCAATAAATCTATCCCCTATTTTGTAGACGCTACAACTTTTGCGCAAACCGATCAATATACGCCTATTGCGATTTTTTTTACCAAAAATATGTAGAAGAATACGTATCGGCCTAAACTCAGGAAAAAAATATTGTGTTTTTTTTCAAAATTGTCGCTCTTCTTTTGTTTATAGCGCAAAAAATAAAAACCGCAGAGGTGATCAAATACCACCAAAAGAAAGCTCTATTTGTGGGAAAAAAAGGACGTCAATTTTGTTTGGGTGTAACGTCGCACGACCGCACAATTGTTAGTTAAAGCGACGCAGTGCCGAATCGCAAAAAGTGCTCTGGTAAGGAAGGGTGTTTAAAAGCCCTGTATTGAAGCGGTTAAAAAGTAGTTCCTGCACTACTTTTGGTGATTTTGGGTACGACTTGGATAGACATCTGTGCATGAGCCGCACAGATGTCTTCCAAGTTGCATCCGAAGTTGCACTGACACGCGGCTTTGAAATTGTTCGATTTCAGATGAAGTTGCGCAATTTTAAAGCCGCAGTCAATGTGAATAGGGGCTAAATGCACATTTTTTTTCTTCTGCAAAAATATGTGCATTTATTATTTTTTGTATAAATGTGAAATTATCCTTTAACAAGTAAAATATATTGGATGCAAAGTCTGTTTTACATTACGCATATATCTGAATCCAAGAACAAAATTGGAATATTATACAGCTTACCACCAGTGCTTAGATGTGGTGACTACATTCGTTTTTTTTCAGGCTAAGAACATTTTCAGAGTAAACAATTATACAATCCTTGCTACTATTTGGAGAAATATATATTGGCTAATGCTGCTAGGCACCAAACTGACTGTATCCCTCCATAAAAGGTAGTCCGCTATCATAGGTAAGTATACATTTTTTTTAGGGAATAAAGATGACACTTTGTTATTTTAGCACGGCACTTCTTTCTATACTTAAAGCGGACCTTCAGTCATTTTTTAAACTTTCCATCTAATAAATCCTCTGTCTTTTTTTTTTTTCAGTAAATACCTTATACAGCCCACTTCCTGTTTCTTGTCTGGTCATTAGCTAGGCTTATGACATCATGCACAGCTCTCTCACACGCTTGTAAGAGTTTGTCCCATGAGTCATAAGCAGTGATGTAAGTAACTGAGTTAAAATAAACTGAGTTACCTAACACAGTTACTTTAGAGGGTAACGAGTAATCTAACTGATTACTTTTCCCCTCAGGTAACTCAGTTCCCATTACTTTGGCTTAGTTACCCCAATTACATCTACCGCCACTAGATGGCAGTAGTGTAATTCCGGTGTCCTGGCGAAAAAGTTCCCCCGCCGGATAAGGACCCCCTGTACTGCGCAGGCGCAGGGCTTGCGCAGTACGAAGGACTAAGGAGCTTCCGAAAATTGCCGAAGCTCTGAGTGAACTCTACACCGTGCAGGTGCAGTTAACATGTAATTGTACGAGGCGATGCCGCATGCTCCTGATGCTCTTGCTACTCTGCAAGGGGCGTCTATCGTGTAAGTAAGGGGCGGGTCTAGTATTACTGTAACCAAGGGGCGCATTTATTATTATTGTTATATCGAGCTCTGCCCATTAATTTAACATTCGCCCTCTTCTGTAGCCATCCGCCCCTTACACGATATAATAATAATAGACCCGCCCCTTGCTTACACGCTATAACAGATCTGCCCCTTGGTTAGAGTAATAATAGAGCAGCCCCTTGGTTACACGATATATAACAATAATAATAAATGCGCCCCTTGGTTACAGTAATACTAGACCCGCCCCTTAGTTACACATATAATATTAAAAAAAAAAAAGTCAGTTACTTTGCTGCGGAACTAATTACTTTTCCAATGTAGTAACTGAGTTACTAACGCAATTACTTTTTGGGAGAAGTAGTTTGTAACTTAACTAATTACTTTTTTAAAGTAAGATGACCAACACTGGTCATAAGAGGGCCAATGAAAGCTTCAGAGCTGGAGGTGTGACTCTGTGTGTCTGTGTAAATCCAGGAAGTGAACAGGCAGCACTGCAGTTTCAGCTGCCCATAGTTAAAATGGCTGCAACCAGGCTTTGTGGAGCAAGATTTCTGCAGCATATTTGGAAAGTACAGAATCACAGTATGTATAAAATAATATGCAAAGTGGTTGGAGGGAAGCTTCAGAATGGCAAATATGTTTTTATTACAAATTATGTGAGTGGACTGCAGTTCCTCGTTAACTAAGAACATTTTCAGCAAGTGCACATGCACATGCAGTGAGCTTTTGAGATCTACGGAAATAAAAAACAATTTTATCTTGCAAATTACTAATCCCACCCATGTGACAATCATGGCTCCCTCCATTGGTACAGTAGAGAAATGAGCAAAGCCACATTAGGACAGGAGGTGTGTTATTTGCAGGCTCACCAAGTGAAAATAAAAGACTGAGTAAAGTAAACTAATGCAGTCGTCACATCTAAGGACTGGTAAGATACAATATATTAAATTTAGGTTCTTGGATTAAGTTACACTTTAACTACATATTCAAAGCTGAACTCATCAGTTGCCTTCAACAGAAATGACATGCCAGAGACAGATCTGAGCATCCCCTTTGATCACGAGGACATGCACAGAGCCACCAAGATAAGGAAATGGTGGTACATCTCTGTGCTACCAAGTTCCTTTGATGGAGTGAAAGGATCAGACCTTTCGTCACATAAACACCACATCTGCTAATTATGGTGCTGGAAGAAAGGTTGTAGGGGGTCTCTATAGTAAGTGTAGTGTGGATGGACTGATCGCTACTTGCTGACAGATCTTCCCATCTATAATCACTCTAATGCCGTATACACACGGTCGGACATTCCGACAGAGAAAGCCAGATGGGAGCTTTTCATCGTATATTCCGATCGTGTGTATGCCCCATCTGACTTTTTGCGTCAAAAATTCAGACGGACTTAGAGAACATGTTCTATATTTTTCTGATGGAACAAATTCCTATCGGGAAAACCGCTTGTCTGTATGCTGTTCCAACATTCCAAAAATTACGCATGGTCTGAAGCAAATACGAGACGTCATACGCGTTGTCCCGTCATACGTGTTGTACGTCACCGCGTTCTTGACGGTCGGAATTTGGTGTGACCGTGTGTATGCAAGACAGCTTGAGCGGAATTCCGTCGGAAAAACCTTCAGAGTTTATTCCAACGGCAAAACCGGTCGTGTGTACAGGGCATAAGGAATACTTAACACCATTTGCTCAAACTATTGCTAATCACCTAAAGATCCTTGTCGTACATCAGCGCGTTTTGCACCCTCGTTAATAAATTGAGGCTTTTCCTTTATTTCCTAAGAGAGAACATAAAAATGTAGATGTTACAGGATGCTACTGAAGCATTATGCAAAAAAGTATGACTTTGCCCAACACTGAACTGTTCTGTTCAGTTCTGGAAGGGTGCTGTTGGTTTAAAGGAGACCTTTCCTGAGAGGACCATGGATGCTGCCGCTGCAGGCCCCTTAATCTGCAGATCCTTGTTCCCTGCCTGTCATAGTGATCCTCTGGATTCAGTCCTTTGAGTCACTAATCCAGAACAGCTATACAGATAATGACTTTACTCAAACCTTCTTATTTGCCTGTGTTCAATGCCAGTAACTTAAAGTGGAAGTAAACCCCCATAGTTTTCAGCCAAGGAAGCTGGCCTCTGTTTAATCTTCAACTGCCACAGTGCTGCACAGCCTTATGACACCAGCCATTGGATGGTTTGACTGTTTGGTTGAGAGCACAGCCAATGTGCAGTTAGCATTCCCAGCATGCCTTTTTTTTTTTTAACTTTTAAATCGATGGGTTTACTTCCGCTTTAAAGAGGGAGTCCACCTGAAATTTTTTTTTTTTTTATTAAAAGCCAGCAGCTACAAATACTGCAGATGCTGACTTTTAATAAATGGACACTTACCTTTCCTGGAGTCCAGCGATGTCGGCAGCCGAGGCCGAGCAATCGCTCGACTCTCGGCTGCTGCCGGCGCCATTCTCGGTGAGGGAATAGGAAGTGAAGCGTTGCGGCTTAACTTCCCGGTTTCCTACTGCGCATGCGCGAGTCACGTAGCTCAATGAGAATGGTCCGCGCTGTCTCTGGGACCTGTGTGCAGACAGCGCGCCGGGACAGGAAGAGGCATAGACTCCCGTGGGAGTCTATGCCCGGAAGTGGACAGGTATCTGGAAGTAGACAGGTATCTGCACCCCCCTGAAAGGTGCCAAATGTGACACCGGAGGGGGGAGGTTTCCGAAAAGCGAAAATTTTTGTATGAACCTCCGCTTTAAAGTATTAGGGTGGAACAGGACAGCCTAGCAACTAGTATTTTAGGAAAATGACATTCCTCTATTACATAGATTATACATACATTACATCTCTGCAATACGTGCATTTCCCCAAATTTTATCTCTTTAACCACTTCAGTCCTGGAAGGATTTATCCCCTTAATGACTAGGCCATTTTTTGCGATTGGTGTCTTTTTTTCCCCACAAATAAAGCTTTCTTTTGGTGGTATTTTATCATCTCTGCGATTTTTATTTTTTACGCTATAAACAAAAAAAGAGCAACAATTTTGAGAAAAAAAACAATATTTTTGACTTTCTGTTAAAATTCATATCCAAAAAATAATAAAAAAAAAAAAAAAAAAAACAATTTATTCATCAGCTTAGGCCAATATGTATTCTTCTACATATTTTTGGTAAAAAAAATCCCAATAAGCAAATATTGCTTGGTTTGCGCAAAAGTTATAGCGTCTACAAAATGGTGGATAGATTTAGGGACCTTTCATTTTAGTTATTGTTTTTACTGGTAATGGCAGCGATCTGTGATTTTTTGCAGGACTGCGACATTGCGGCGGACAAATCTGACCTTAACTGACACTTTTTGGGGACCAGTGACAATGTATAACACTGGCAGGGAAGGGGTTAACACTAGGGGTGATCAAAGGGTTAACTGTGTTCCCTGGGTGTGTTCTAACTGTGTGGGGCTCACTGGGACAACACAAAGATTGCTGTTCCTGATCACTAGGAACAGCAGATCTCCATGTTGTCCCCTGTCAGAATGAGGATCCGCTGTGTTTACACAGGCAGATCCCCGTTCTGCCTCTCTGCGGAGCGATCGTGGGTGGCCGGCAGACGTAGTGTCGGCCGGACCCGTGCGTACGCTCCCCTGGCGTGCAGCAGATGCGTGCCCACGGTATCTCATACACTAAACGACGTACAGGTACATCGTTTCACACAGCCAGGCCGCCCTGCCACAGTATATGTGCTGTAGGCAGTCCAGAAGTGGTTAAAGGGGTTGTAAGCCTTTGTGTTTTTTCACCTTAATGCATCCTATGCAAAAAACTGTGAAAAAACGTCTGACACTGACCACCCCCCCGTTTACTCACCTGAGCCCATTCGCTCCCTCGGCGGAGACGCGCTGTACCTCTCTGCCGTTGTCTTGGCCCTTGATTGGATAGATTAATAGCAGCGCAGCCATTGGCTCCCGCTGCTGTCAATCAAATCCAATGACACGGGCGCCGGGGGGTGGAGCCGAGTCCTGCATTCTGTGCGAATGTACACAGAAGCAGGACTCGGCAGTACACCCACATGGGTGTCCACCTTAGGAGAGCCTTCTCCATTGTGGGCACTCGATGCGGGGAGGAGCTACCAGCACCACCGGGGGACCCCAGAAGTCGAGGATCGGGGTCACTCTGTGCAAAATGAACTGCACAGTGGAGGGAAGTATGACATGTTTGTTATTTATTTATTTTTTTAAACAAGGATTTACAACCCCTTTAAAGACCCTAGTACAGAAAAATACTGCTTGGTGGCCCGAAATGCAGTGTGCTCCTAAATTCCTGTTATGGAGTAGGTTACCTCCATTCTTTCAATCACATTCGATTGTATTCACAAAACTTAAAAGTTGTTGAAAATGCCTGAAAACTAACATAGCAGTGCTATCTGCTATGTCTATGGGCAGCATATGACAGTCCATACACGTATCGATTTTTTGTTGATTTGACTAATTTTCAAGCCATCTGGAATTGCATATAAATAATCCCTAGACCCTAACAAACACCCACAAATTTAGTCAACCAATAGATGTTGGGGCATTGTGAAGTTGAAATTGAGCAATAAATTGATGATTTTAATACAGTTTATTGGAAAATCAAATTGAAATGAAAACGAAACTTTACAATCATATTTTTTTCAAAACATTATTTTGGGACAATTTAAATCCAATGTGCTTGCATTTGATCAAAACCACTGTTTTATAATTGTGATTGCCTTTCAAATTCAGCATAAAATTGGATTGAAGCTTAAGGCGGGACAAAACTTGCGATTACTCACCTATATCCCAGCGATCCGATGCCTGGGAAGGCCCTCGCCGGCGGCATCATCTCCCCCCCCCCCGCTTCTTTCTTCTGGGTGCCAGTCTTTGGCCATCTTGTCTGTCTGGCGCTAGGTGATGTCACGCCAGTGCAGGAGTGCGAGTCATTCATCCCGGAGCACTGGCACCATGCAGGAAAGGTGAACACGGCTGCACATGCGCAGTTCAGTGTACATTTTGCAAAAGATTGCAAACAGGCAGGTAAGTTAATTTTTTTGCAGAAGGGGCACTACATGTCTCTTCTGCAATAGAGTCTGCCTGCTCATATTTTTTTTTCAGACTTTAGTTCCACTTTAATGAACAATTAAAACACAAGTAAGATATAAAAGTCTCACTTACCGCAGGTCTTTTCCAGACGAGCCCTTGTACCTGTTCTGACTTTGGTCCAAGATCGTTGACGCCCAGGGAAGTCTGAGCAGCTGGAAAAGTTGGATCTTCAAATCGCTTTCCAGATGCCAGGCACTGTGCCAGCAGCTCCTCATAGTCCTGGTTCAAGTATTTTACTGGGTTTTTATTGGTGCCAATGCCTAGGGCTGAGCGCCTATCCTTGGCCAGCTGAGCAGCAATACTTGCCATAGTGTAGATGCTCAGTACACTGATGTAGTGGGGAGAGAAGCTGCAGAGGCAGATTCAGTTTATATATAGAAGAGAAAACTCGGTGTCAAAACCCTAAGGGCAGCAGGGAGGAGAAAGGTCAGACTCAGAGGGGAGGGAGGGCAATGCTCAGCGAGGTGGGACAGGATGTGTATTAGAGGGTCTGAAAAACATTATACTTCCAAAGAAAGTTACAAGTGTGTTTACACCCGTTATAACACCAGAAAACAAAGTCCAAGTCATCATAATCCTTATATAAGCAATTAGTTCAATACTGACACAGTCAACGTAAAAAATATATAAAAAAAGGAAAATAATACAAAGTAATTATAAAAATAGAAAATAATAATAAATGCACAAAGAAATGTAATTAATAATGAACATAGATTATTTAATAAGGAGCATTTCTGCCTCCATCAGGTAAAAACAAATATGAGGGTTTGTGTTTCAAAAGACTTGGCTGATGGGGTAGTTCATGCAGTCAAAGATTCTGGTACTAGAAATCCAGCATGTTGTGTGCACCAATGCTCGTAGATTGGGTAGCAAGCTTTGAGAGCTATCAACTCATCTGTGCAAAGCTAATGCAGACTGTGTTGCGAATACTGAGGTATGGTTCAGGGCAGGGCCGTCTTTAAGGCAGGGTAAAAGGGGCAGCTGCCCTGGGCCCTGTCATTGTTGAGGGGCCCAAAGAAGCTGCCTCAAACTTGCCAACTATCCCAGTTTAAATTCCCTTGTCCCTGGAAATTTTAGTCCCTTGCTGTGTCCTGATATCTCAGTGTGAAGTGCTGCTACTAATGCTGCCCAGCTGTGCCCTATTGTTGTGTACAGATGACTCAGTTGCAGACCCTTGTTTACATTTTAAATAAACCAGCATTCATATGTAAATAGAAGCAGCATTCATATGTAAATAGCAGCAGCATTCATATGTAAATAGCTGAATCTGGTGGCATAGATATGTAAAAAAAGGCGGCATTCAGGAATATATCATGCCCCCTGCAGTGAGGAGATGATGTGCTGTAACCTCTAGCAACCAATCAGTGAGTAGTATTACTGTACAGTAATCTCTAGCAACCAATCAACAAACAGAAATCATGTGCTGTAACATCTAGCAACTAATGAGTGAGCCATAATGTGTGCTGTAACCTCTAACAACCAGTCAGTAAGAGGTAATGATACACTGTAAACCCTCGCAACCAATCACAATCGCTGCCTGATCTGATACAGTAAACTGATTTTAAGTCTATCTGCTATTTATTGTATGTCTCTGAGCAGGTGGAGAGCGAAATTGTATGGGGGGGGGGGGGGGCCCAAGAAAACGTTTGCCCAGGGTCCAATCAATATTAAAGACGGCCCTGGTTCAGGTATTTAAACGACTTGGAAATAACTATACCAAGGTACAACCTATGCAGAGAAGAAGCGTGATGCCTGGTACACATTACGGTTTATTGTTCAAACCAGCGGGCTGAACTAAAATAAAACGGAGGAAGTCACTGTACTAACTATGCAATGTTAGTACAGTGATATCCCTGCTGTGCTATTATGTTCTGACAGGGGGACCACCCCCCGCCAGAACACACCGGTCAGCGCTCACCAATGCATGCTTGTGGTTGTGTGATCAGCTTCTGTCGGACAGGGAGCTGTACACACAGGACAAATATCAAATGGTTTCTACTTTACCGGCTGATTTTGGCCAATATTCAGCCTGTGTGTGCTGGGCCTAAAAAAGATGCGTAGTGGAGTTGCCATTTATGTCAAGAATTGCATAAAAATAACATTAATTCAGAAAAGAAATTAAGTTGAACTTTGCCTACAAACCATAGAGGGGATTGGTGTAGTATATAGGCCCCCTGGACAGTCAAAAGATTATGATAAGCTGTAGGTTGATGAGATAACTAAAATGACAATGAAGGGAGAGGTTTTAATTATGGGTGACTTCAACATGTCAGACAGTATTATTATTATACAAGTGTAGCACTGCCCCCTTGGGATTGCTTAGAATTGCATGTTCATCTGCGTCACCTTGACCCTGTGAACTTTCCAGCCCTCCTGACACTCTAGGTTCAGACATGTTGTGTACACCTTTAAATAACACACTGACACAATGCAGATTGATTAGCTGTCTCTGGCTTTACTTATTCAAGAGAAGAGTCCTGTAACAGGGTATTAGTCAGCATAGATAAACAGCCAGTTAAAAAGGTCCCCTAAGGCAATTAAATGACAGTTTGAAATCACAGATATAGAATATCAATGTACACAGAACAGACAATAAATGAATGAATCTCTAAAAAAGGCTACTGGTTGCTGTCTATAATACCACTGCTAAAGGGGAACCCCAGGCTGGCCTATTATACCTTTTAATCCTAAAGAGAGATGTGGTAATATAGGTATTAGTGGTGTGTGCCTTTAAATAGCAATAGAATAGCAGTGTCCAGGATGCAAGGCCTTGCAGTGATCTTCACTGGCAAGTTGGAGCTCGAAGAACAAGAATTGAGTGTGGCACAGTGTTATGTAGTCAAGGCAAAGCAGCTGAGCCTGGCCAGCAGTATTCCTTAAAGCAATTCCAGGTGTAAGGTGTCTGTAATATATACAGTGTCCTGTGAAATATAATGGTGGCAGGGATGGAATTGGTGGGCAGATGCCCTCTTACCAAACTGGAGAACAGTGTAGGAACCTCCTGAAGACGATCCAAGTCGATTATTCTTTCTGCAGAATGGGCATAGATGACAGTCTGACTGCTGGGACCGTGAGTTGTCTGATCCGGCTATATACAGTGACACTGCAGTGGTGCCCCTCATGTAGCAAGCGGCGTTGGACCCGCCTGGGTCGGAGCTGGGATCGATGTGTTGCCGCATGGTAGGCTGTGGATGGGTGTCTACTTGATGAGATCCGATAAGCAAGAGGGCTTTGGCCTGGTCTGCTTACCCTTTTATAGCCCCTGCCAGAGTTCTTTCCTGGAGCAGATGGCCTGCTGGTAGTCCAGGGATAGTTCTGCTGATCAAGGATGTCTGTTCAGGAGACTACAGTTCCCACAATGCTCTCTGCTTGGCTCAGGAAGATGATGCATGTAGTACAAGCCCATCACTATAGGAACAGAGAGACAGTCCAAGAAAGGAGAGGGTAAGTCTGCAGACACTGTAGTCCGCTGTCGGCTATAGCCTCCCCCCACTTAAAAGTCTTTGGTCCCGAAGACAAGACACAATTATGTTACATTTTCTATTGATTAGTACATTTAAAGATATGCAACTAATTATTCTACTAATCAGAAAATACAGTAGCAAACAACTGACTAATAGAGGGATTTTCCAACAATAAACTATGTACACCATCACACAGAGATATATCATTTTGATGACAGACCAGTAATAAATTAGTGACCCAACCAGTAGTGTCAGAAGGCGGAACAGGGTCATCCTGGCTAGAACGTTGAGCTGTAGAAATTAGTTCATCAGAGCTTTTTCCAAGGGTGTTGTATGTTAGTCTATTAGGAGGGCAGATTTTCTGTTTATGTCTTGAGTATATGCCCTCTAAAGTTTCAAGTTCATGATCAAGCCCCCAAAAACTAGAACTCTGTTTTTTACAGACTCTCATGAACAGTCTCTCCTCCTGTTTCATGGATAGGGGGAACTGGAGCTTCTCCAAGAACTTGTACCTCGGGGTTGTCAGTTGGTTCTGGTTTAACCCCTCCAGTCCCCCTCCCAGGGGAATGTACAGGCCTTTTTTTCTCAAAAAGCTGATGTTCTACCCTTTTGGGTTGAGATATTTCATTTCTATATTCCATTGGAGACTGAGAGACTCTGGGGGTATCCTCAAGTGAGGGAATCCATAACCAGTCAAGGGTTAGTTCTTCCTCATCACTATCCTCTTCTTCAGCCTCCTTGGAGTTAGATGCCCATGAGTTCTAGATCTCAAGGTAGGGGAGCAGGGTGCATCAGAACAAGGAGGTGGAGATACTCGAATACCTTCAGATATGGGCAGCAGGTGTTTCCGATGCAAGGTCTTGAGTGAAACCTGTCTTCCCTTGAGGGTGAATCTGGTAAATGGGAAGCCCTTATAATCGTTTGCAGACGATGTAAGGTTGAGAACGCCAATGAATGAGTGGGAACCACAGTCTTCCCACTCAATCTGTGGATGCCTTTTGTTCCTGCACTACATGTTGGAAAGCTTGCCTCAGCTGGGGGTGGATCCTCTTCACAGTAGCACCCTTCACAACCAACAGGGTGAGCAATCTTCTCACAAAGTTTGTATTAGTTCCTATCAACAAGGAATTTCGTCCTGCCCCAGGGGGCCGAGGGCAGACAACGATCAAGGTGTCAAAAGTTTCTGGCTTCCCAGCCAATGAAGGATCAAATACTATCTGGATAGGGATATCATATATCCATCGTAAGGGAACTTTTGAGTATCTATGCCCCAGATCTCCAGCTCTTCCAGCTTACACAAGGGGATATGCTTCAGATGTTTGTCATAAAAATCCCTATACAACAGCGTCACCTGGGCTCCAGTATCTAGCAGCGCTTGAGTATAGATCCCTCCCACTTGAAGAGAAACTATTGAAGAAGGCCCTACTAGGATCTTTGGCAAATTCCTAATTTGTGACTCTATAATCTGAGCCCTAATCAGCTTCTCTTGTGACTGTGAAGTCTCGTTAATTGCTTGACTAGAAGGATGTGCATTGACCTCCCATGTCAATCTTCCCTTCTCACTTTTACATGCAGGCAAAGGAGCCTCTCCCTTGACTCCTTCTTGGCATTTGAGCTCTGTTTTAACCTGGGAGCCTCAGTTGGCTCCTTCTCTGAAGTCCCTGGAAGTTTCCCTGTGGCTTTAAGAAGAGTATCTTCTGTAATATTTTCAATACTTCTGTAAGCAACTGTGGGCTGATTCCTGCTTTGGAACACTTAGGGGTTTATTTTCTGGAGCAGTTGCTCCAGAGTTTAGTAAATAAGGTGAAGCTTCACTTTACAAAGAATACCAAAACGCATACAAAGTAAAAACAAAAAAAAACTGCTTTTTTGCTTGCACGTGATTGGATGATGGAAGTCAGCAGAGCGTCTGCTCATTTACTAAGCTCTGGAGCAACTGCACTTGCAAAGTACTTGCCTATAGTAAATTTACCCCATTTTCAAAATTGGGTTGTTCCTTAGATATGGTGGACACTTAACTTCTTATACAGCAGGAAAACCTTTGTCCAAAACAAATTTCAATCCCAGTAGAAACAAAAACGCTTTTATCCTCGTTAAGTGGTCTTTTTTATCACTGACTGCTCTACTGGCCTCAGGCTAGGCTGCAATGTTGGTAGCTGTTTGGTGGCAGATAATGACAGGACATGTTGTGGTATTTTCTGTTGGTGTGTAGATTGTGTGAGAGGGGATGGGGGTTGGGAGAAGAAAGATGTGACCGGCAGCAAAACATTTTAAGGGCCTGGGGTCTCTTCAAAGACAGTTACAGGGTAGTAAAGATAAAAGGGCGGAAGAGTAGGGTAACAGCCCTCATTGCAATGGCATGTACAAAATGCATGCAAAGGATACACAGGATATATGGCTGGAAGCAGCTATAGGCGATCTCTAATCTGTTATGTAATTCTCTTTACTGGAACAGCTCCCATCTGTACCTTCTGTGAAGGATCAGCCCATATTTTGGACCTTTTTTCACCTCAGCTGACTCTATTCACTCCATTGCAAATGTTTTATAGCATATGTGTTAACCACTTGCCTACTGGGCACTTTCACCCCCTTCCTGCCCAGGGCAATTTTCAGCTTTCAGCGCTGTCACACTTTGAATGACAATTGCGCGGTCATTTTATCCATATAAAATCTTTATAATTTTTTTTCACACAAATAGAGATTTCATTTGACGGTATTTAAACCCACTGGGTTTTTTATTTTTTAAATAAACAAAAAAAGCTAAATAAACAAAAAAAGGGCGACATTTAAATAAAATTAAAATTTTTCATAGTTTGTTAAAGAATTTAGCAAACAGCTAATTTTTCTCCTTCACCGATGTGGGCTGATGAGGCTGCACTGATGATCACTGATTCACTGCACTGATTGGCACTGATGAGGTGGCACTGATGAGGCAGCACTGATGGGCACTGATAGGTGGCACTGATGGGCACTGATGAGGCGGCATCGCTGGGCACTGATGAGGTGCACTGATAGGCGGCACTGATGTGCACTTCTAGGTGGCATTGATGGGCACTGATAGATGGCACTGATGGGCTCTGATAGCCAAAACTGAAGGGCACTGAGAAGTGGCACTGATAGGCAGCACTGATGGGCACTGATAGGCACTGGTAGGTGGCACTGATGGGCACTGGTAGGCAGCACTGATAGGTGGCATTGATGATGAGGCACTGATGGGCACCTATTGGCGGCACTGGTGGGCACTGATCGGTAGCCCTGGTAGGCACTGATTAGCAGCACTAGTGAGCACTGATTGGCAGCACTGGTGGGCACTGTTGGGACTGCACTGATAATCAGGACACTGATAATTAGTGCCTGATTATCAGTGCAGATGTCCCTTTAACCGCTTGCCTACTGGGCACTTAAACCCCCAGAACCCCCCCCCCCCCCCCCCTGCCCAGACCAATTTTCAGCTTTCAGTGCTATGACAATTACTCAGTCATGTAATACTATACCCAAATTAATTTTCGGTCCTTTTTTTCATACAAATAGAGCTTTCTTTTGGTGGTATTTGATCACCTTTTTTTATATTTTTTGCGCTATAAATGAAAAAAGACCAAATTTTTAAAAAAAGAAACGAATTTTTCTTTGTTTCTGTGATAACATTTTGCAAATTATACATTTTTCTTCATACATTTTGGCCACAATTTATACTGCTACATATCTTTGGTAAAAATAACCCAAATTAGTGGAAATTATTTGGTCTTTATGAAAGTTAGAGTGTCTACAAGCTGTGGTGCAAATCATAAAAAATTGATCACACCTGATGTACTGGTGGCCTATCTAATGTCTTGCGACCCGAACAAGCCAGGAAAGTACAAATACCCCCCCAAATTACCCCTTTTTTGTACACATTCCAAGGTATTTAGTAAGATTGTCATTGTAATAGGTTATTTCTCTCACATGGCATGTGTATACCACAAATGATTCCCCAAAATACATTCTGCTACTCCTCCTAAGTATTACGATACCACATGTGTGGGACTTTTTCACAGCCTGGCCACTTAGAGAGGCCCAACATGCAGGGAGCACCGTCAGGTGTTCTAGGAGCATAAATTACACATCTAACTTGTTGACTACCTATTACACTTTTGAAGGCCCTAGAGCACCAGGACAATGACATGTGACACTGATGTGGCTCTGATGACAGATGGCACTGATACGTGGCACTGATGACACGTGACACTGTTGACAGATGGCACTAATACGTGGCACTGATGACATGTAACACTGATGATAGATGGTACTAATATGTGGCACTGATGACACGTGACACTGATGTAGCACTGATGACAGATGGCACTAATATGTGGCACTGATGACAGATGGCACTAATACATGGCACTGATGACAGATGGGACTAATATGTGGCACTGATGACACATGACACTGATGTGGCACTGATGACAGATGGCACTGGGGACAGATGGCACTGATAGGTGGCACTGGGGACAGGTGACACTGAGGAAAGTTAGGCATCTGTGTTTGTGTGTATGGCACTGTGTTAGTGTTCAAACACTCACGATGCAGCTGCAGGTCGCTCTCCCTCCTCACACACGGTCTCTGTGTGAGGAGGGAGAGCCGGCAATGAGAGATGATCTCATATGTTTACATATGAGATCATCTCTCATTGGACACTCCGATCGAGTGCTAAATGGCCACTGTAATTGGCCATTTAGCACGATCTGTGATTGGCTGTGTCCAAGGGACACGGCCAACACAGATTTCCCCCCGATGCATGCCTGCGGTGGAGAGCAGGGAGGAAGTAAACAGGAGGACGTCCAGGGATGCCCTCCTGGCAATTGAGCGCCGCGCTGTAGCCATCTTCCGGCTATATCGCGGGCGTGTAGTGGTTAACAGAAGCCAGTTATCAGCTTGTGTTTACATCCTGTGTGTTTACATCCTCAGCTGGCTCGTCAATCTGCACTGGGATGAGGTGATGATGTCTCTCCATCAGGAGACGTCATCCCCTCACCCCAGCAGAGATTGCGGAACCAGCCGAGGACACCGAGAATCCGCCACTCTATAACGTTGCACACGGTTTAGCTTCCCCAGCCACAGCACTCCTGTCTGTTTCTGCCTAGCCCCTTCCTAGCTGAACTCTGCATTTCAGAAAGAGTGTTAAGCAAGCCAAGGACACCCAGACACTGATGCACATCATGCCACTGGCCTCTCCATTCTCCAGCGCTTCCTTTTCACCACCCAGCATTTTTCCAGCGGATCTTTGCACAACACCAGCCATTCGCCTGCCGATCTCTGCTAGAGATGCTAAGACTTCCACAGATTACAAGCCGATATTTCCTCCATCAAATGTGAGTGCTATATTTATTCATCACTACCAGTGGCAGCCAATCCATAAGTGGCGCAGGGGTGCCACCCCCCTAATAAAAACCGCCCGGCCCCCTAATCTACATGCGGGGCGCCAGATGCAAGGATTCCAATGAAGTTTTTTTATAAGCACAGGATTAGAGCCCGAGGTTTTAATTGGCTTCAAAAAAGGGTGGGCTTGGGGTGCAGAGCACTGCACCAAGAGCCCAACCACTTGTGTGACAATAGCAAATTAATAATCACTATTGTCTTCCTGCTTCTCCTCCCAGCCGATCAGGAAACAGGAGGAGCGCATCCATCCTCTCTGCATCGCCGCCAAGAGCTAGAAGCAGATACAAAGGTTGCAAACATAGCTGCTTGAGAGATTGGCAACCCTTCTCTGCACAGGAAGGAGGAACTTGAGAAAGAAATTGCAATTCCAAAAGTAACTGTTTTAGACCGGATGGAAGGAACAGTTTAAAAATAAAATAAAAAAGCTAAATAAATAAAAAAATAAAATAAAAAATAAAAAAAAGCACCCCTGCCCCCCCTTCTCTTGTGCAAAGGCAAACACAAGCGTCGGTCTGGCGTCATATGTAAACAGCAATTGCACCATGCATGTGAGGTATCACCGCGAAGGTCAGATCGAGGGCAGTAATTTTAGCAGTAGACCTCCTCTTTGAATCTAATGTGGTAACCTGTAAAGGCTTTTAAAAATGTATGTAGTTTGTCGCCACTGCGTGTTTGTGTGCAATTTTAAAGCATGTCGTGTTTGGTATCCATGTACTCTGCCTAATATCATCTTTTTTATTTCATCAAAAATTTGAGCAATATAGTGTGTTTTAGTGCATTAAAATAAAAAAAGTGTATTTTTTTCCACAAAAAATGCGTTTGAAAAATCGCTGCGCAAATACTGTGTGGGAAAAAAAAATGCAACACCCACCACTTTAATCTGTAGGGCCTTTGCTTTAACAATATATATAGTGTTTGGGGGTTCAACGTAATTTTCTTGCAAAAAAAAATATGTTTTCATGTAAACAAAAAGTGTCAGAAAGGGCTTTGTCTTCAAGTGGTTAGAAGAGTGGGTGATGTGTGACATAGGCTTCTAAATGTTGTGCATAAAATTCCAGGACAGTTCAACCCCCCCCCCCCCCCCCCCCCCCAAATTACCCCATTTTGGAAAGTAGACACCCCAAGCTATTTGCTGAGAGGCATGTTGAGCCCATTGAATATTTTTTTTTTTTGTCCCAAGAGATTGAATAATGAAAAAAATAAATAAATAAATACATTTTTACAAAAAGTTGTCACTAAATGATATATTGCTCAAACATGTCATGGGCATATGTGGAATTACACCCCAAAATACATTATGTTGCTTCTCCTGATTACGGGGATACCACATGCGTGAGACTTTTTGGGAGCCTAGCTGCGTACGGGACCCCAAAAACCAAGCACCACCTTATGGCTTTCTAAGGGTGTAATATTTTATTTCACTCCTCACTGCCAATCACAGTTTCGGAGGCCATGGAATGCCCAAATGGCACAAACCCCCCCCCCCCAAATGACCCCATTTTGGAAAGTAGACACCCCAAGCTATTTGCTGAGAGGTATGGTAAGTATTTTGCAGATCTCGCTTTTTGTCACAAAGTTTTGAAAATTGAAAAAAGAAAAAAAATTATTTTTTTCTTTACTTTCTTCATTTTCAAAAACAAATGAGAGCTGTACAATACTCACCATGCCTCCACCATGTCTACTTTCCAAAATGGGGTCAGTTGGGGGGGTTTTGTGCTATTTTGGTATTTTATGGCCTTCGAAACTGTGATAGGTAGTGAGGAGTGAAATCAAAAATTTGCACCCTTAGAAATCCTGAAGGCGGTGATTGGTTTTCGGGGTGCTGTACACGGCTAGGCTTCCAAAAAGTCCCACATATGTGGTATCCCATACTCAGGAGAAGCACCAAAATGTATTTTGTGGTGCAATTCCACATATAACCATGGCATGTGTGAGCAATATATCATTTAGCGAAACTTTTTCTAAAACATTTTTTTTTTTGTCTTTATTCAATCACTTGGGACAAAAAAAAAATATTCAATGGGCTCAACATGCCTCTCAGCAAATAGCTTGGGGTGTCTACTTTCCAAAATTGGGTCATTTGGGGGGGTTTTGTGCCATCTTGGCATTTTATGGCCTTCAAAACTGTGATAGGTAGTGATAGGTAGTGAGGAGTGAAATCAAAAATGTATGCCCTTAGAAGAGAAGAGCGGTGCTTGGTTTTCGGGGTCCCGTATGCGGATAGGCTCCCAAAAAGTCCCACACATGTGGTATCCCCGTACTCAGGAGAAGCAGCAGAATGTATTTTGGGGTGTAATTCCACATATGCCCATGGCATGTGTGGACAATATATCATTTAGTGACAACTTTGGGCAAAAAAAAAAAGTTTGTAATATTCCCGCAACTTGTGGCAAAATATAAAATATTCAATGGGCTCAACATGCCTCTCAGCAAATAGCTTGGGGTATCTACTTTCCAAAATGGGGTCATTTGGTTTTTTTTTTACTGCTCTGCCATTTTAGCACCTCAAGAAATGAGGTCATAAATTAAAAGCTGTGTAAATTCCAGAAAATGTACTCTAGTTTGTAGATGCTATAACTTTTGCGCAAACCAATAAATATATGCTTATTGTCATTTTTTTTACTAAAGACATGTGGCTGAATACATTTTGGCCCAAATGTTTGACTAAAATTGAGTTTATTCGATTTGTCTTATAACAAAAAGTAGAAAATATCATTTTTTTTTCAAAATTCTCGGGCTTTTTCCTTTATATCGCAAAAAATAAAAATCACAGAGGCAATCAAATACCATCAAAAGAAAGCTCTATTTGTGGGAAGAAAAGGACGCAAATTTTGTTTGGGAGCCACGTCGCACGACCGCGCAATTGTCAGTTAAAGCGACGCAGTGCCGAATCGCAAAAAGTGGTCTGGTCTTAAGCCAGCAAAATGGTCCGGTCTGAAAGTGGTTAAAACAATAATTCATTTTTGTTTTTTATTTTTTTTATCACCAGTGGGGATGTTCTTATAGCTGTGCATGCCCACAAGTCTGTGGTTGAAGGGAATTGATTTATGTATTACAGCTGAAAAGATTTACACAGACAAACCAACCATAAAATATACATTTTTTATTGACTTTTATTAGGTTTTTTTTATGTACAGAAAAATATTTTTTTACATGAAAGCAATACACTGGTCATGTTTTATATTCCTGATAAGGGTTATAATTATTTAAAAATAGGATAATTCTGCTGCTGAGCAAACAGGTAGTCTAAAGACAATGCACAGTCACCGGTTCCATGTATGTGTATGGAGTTCTCTTCATATCAGTGCAGCACAGAGCCACTGTAAGAGAAAACAAAATCAGTTACAGAAAATTTATGTATGGAGGTTTTGTTTACAGACATTATTCAGAGAATATAAATGATAACACAAAAACTTTTCTTTCACTCGTGGTTAGTGTTTGGCAGTGTCACGAATCAGTGCCAGCAATCAGTGCCCACTAGTGCCAGCAATCAGTGTACATTAGTGATGCCAGTCAGTGCTGGCTCAGTGCCGCCTATCAGTGCTGCCCATCAATGCCCATCACTGCTGTCCATCAATGCCCATCAGTGTCGCCCATCAGTGCCACACATCAATGCCAATCAGTGCCGCCTATCTGTGCGGCCTATCAGTGCCCACCAGTGCCACCTATCAGTGTCCATCAGTGCCACCTATCAGTGCCCATCACTGCCACCTATCAGTGCCACCTATCAGTGCCACCTATCAGTGCCCATAAGTGCGGCATATTAGTGTCTCCTCATTAGTGTCACCTAATCAGTGCCCATAAGTGCCACCTCATCAGTGCCCATAAGTGCCACCTCATCAGTGCCCACCAGTTCAGCCTATCAGTGCTCATCAGCACACATCAGTGAAGGAGAAAAATTACTTATTTACAAAATTTACTGACAGAAACTAAGTAAAAAAAAAAAATTTTGAAAAATCTTGGTCTTTTTTTTTTTTTGTAAAAAAAAAAAAAACTCAGCAGTGATTAGATACCACCAAAAAAAGCTCTATTTGTGTGAAGAAAATGATAAAAATGTAATTTGGGTAAAGTGTAGCATGACCGTGCAATTGTCATTCAAAGTGCGACAGTGCTGAAAGCTGAAAAATGGCCTGGGCAGGAAGGGGATGTACAAAAAAAAGCATCACAACTTATTACATCGCTTATAAACTTTCCCCCAAAATTAGCAGTTTCTATGAGCTGTAAATATTAATATAAAGTCTTTTAGTCCAAAATGGAGAAAATTACCTCAGATAAGGACAAACTGATGCTTCCACCCTTGTCTGCGTCCAGTATGTCAAACATTTCTAAAAAAACAAAAAAGCAAAAACAGTATTTTTACTGGTATGCTGTATTGCTACAATTACTATTCATACAAAAGATTGGAATATAAAAGCCAATGCTTAATTGGTTGCCTTAGGAGGTGAGGTAATATCTTTCAATGGGGACACATATTTAAGAAGGTATTCCCCAGGACCCTCTCTTATACCCCCATGATCTTCGGATGGAAATTCGTTTTTTGGTTCATGGCATGCTTGGTTGTTTTTTAATATTAATATTTTTAATATTAAATATATACAGTATATATACATATATATATATATATATATATATATATATATATATATATATATATATATATATATATATATATATATATACACACACACACACACTATATTGTCAAAAGTATTGCGACGTCTGCCTTTACACACACATTAATAGCATCTTAGTCCGTAGGGTTCAATATTGAGTTGGCCACCCTTTGCAGCTATAACAGCTTCAACTCTTTGGGGAGGCTGTCCACAAGGTTTAGGAGTGTCTATGGGAATGTTTGACCATTCTTCCAGAAGCACATGTGTGAGGTCAGGCACTGAAGTTGGAGGAGAAGGCCTGGCTCGCAGTCTCCACTCTAATTCATCTCAAAGGTGTTCTATCGGGTTGAGGTCTTGCTTTGTGCACTGGTGCACAGTCATGTTGCAATAGAAAGGGGCCACAAATTTGGGAGCATGAAATTGTCCAAAATGTCTTGGTATGCTGACTCCTTAAGGCCCCTTTCACACCGGGGCGTTTTTCATGCGGTGCAGCGCTAAAAATAGCGCCTGTTCACCGCATGAAAAAATCCGGCCCCTTTAACTCCAGTGTGAAAGCCGGCGGGCTTTCACACTGGAGCGGTGCGCTAGCAGGATGACAAAAAAAGTCCTGCTAGCAGCATCTTTGGAGCGGGATAGGAGCGGTGTGTTCACCGCTCCTATACCGCTCCTTCCCATTGATTACAATGGGAGACCGCGGTAAAACCGCGGCAATACCGCGGCTACGGCGGCGCTCTGCGGGGGGTGTTTAACCCTTTTTCGGCCGCTCGCGGGGGGTAAAACCGCACCGCGAGCGGCCGAAAACCGCGGTGAAAACGACGGTAAAGCAGCGCTAAATATAGCGCTGCTTTACCGTCACCGCGGCTCACCGCCCCAGTGTGAAAGGGGCCTAAGAGTTCCCTTCACTGGAACTAAGGGGCCAAACCCAACCCCTGAAAAACAACCCCACACCATAATCCCCCCTCCACCAAATGATTTGGACAAGCTCAATGGGTGACATGTCCAGTGAGTATGCTGGCCATGCAAGAACTGGGATGTTTTCAGCTTCCAGGAATTGTGTACAGATCCTTGCAACATGGGGCCGTGCATTATTATGCTGCAACATGAGGTGATGGTCGTGGATGAATGGCACAACAATCGGCCTCAGGATCTCGTTGCGGTATCTCTGTGCATTCAATATGCCATCAATAAAATGCACCTGCGTTCATTGTCCATAGCACACGCCTGCCCATACTATAAGCCCACCGCCACCATGGGCCACTCGATCCACAACGTTGACATCAGCAAACCGCTCACCCACATGACGCCAACACCTCATGTTGCAGGATAATAATGCACAGCCCCATTTTGCACAGATCTGTACACAATTCCTGGAAGCTGAAAACATCCCAGTTCTTGCAGGACCAGCAAACTCACCAGACATTGAGCATGTTTGGGATGCTCTGGATCGGCGTATACAACAGCGTGTTCCAGGTCCTGCCAATATCTAGCAACTTCACACAGCCATTGAAGAGGAATGGACCAACAGTCCACAGGCCACAATCAACAACCTGATCAACACTATGTGAAGGAGATGAACTGCACTGTGTGAGGCAAATAGTGGTCACATCAGATACTGACTGGTTTTCGTCCCCCGACCTCCCCTAATACAGTAAACTGCACATTTTAGAGTAGCCTTTTATTGTGGCCAGCCTAAGGCACACCTGTGCAATAATCATGCTGTCTAATCAGCATTTGATATGCCACACCTGTGAGGTTGATGGATTATCTTGGCAAAGGAGAAGTGCTCACTAACACAGATTTAGACAGATTTGTGAACAATATTTAAGAGAAATATGTCTTTTGTGTACAGTGGAACCTCGGATTGCGAGTAACGCGGTTAACGAGCGTTTCGCAATACGAGCACTGTATTTTTAAAAAATCGTAACTCGGTTTGTCTCGCGAAACGAGCACGATTCAGGCCAAAGCAGTGTGCAGTACCGCGTTTGGCCTGAGGTGGGGGGGGGGGGGCACCAGAGCAGTGCCGAGCCGAACATGGCCGTTCGGAAAAACACGGAAAGGCCCGAGGGCAGCCTTGGCAAATCTCGGGAACAAAGTCTTTCCGAGGTTTGCCGAGGTGTCCTCGGGCCTTTTTGGACGTTTACAAGGCTCTCCGGCGCCCCCCGGCTCTGGCCGCATGCAGTATTGCATCCTATTGAAGTCAATGCGGAACAAATTATTTTAGTTTCCATTGACTTCGATGGGGAAACTGGCTTTGATATGCCAGTACTTTGGATTATGAGCATTCTCCTGGAACGGATTATGCTCGTAATCCGAGGTTCCACTGTATATAGAAAAAGTTGTAGATCTTTGAGTTCAGCTCATGATAAATAGGGGCAAATAAAAAAGTGTTGCGTTTATAATTTTCCTCAGTGTACATACACACATATATATATATATATACGGTATATATATATATATATATATACATAAACACCCACACATGTAATATGTTTGAACAATTGATACAGGTATTTGTATGGATCTTGCAATACTCTTTTATGTGATGTGATATATAAAATAATTTTGTGTCTTTAATATCTGCCAGGAGTTAAGTTGAAAATATATTTTCTCCTACATGATGTTTATATCCATATATGTAAGCATGTACCTCTCCATAGTTCAGTGTAGTTTTACAGTATTTTCCTTTATACACAACAAGGATGACAGGGGGCAGTATTGAGCAGCTGGCAACACTTACTGAATAAAGTCTCCAAGCGAATCAAACATGCTATAAAATCTTCAAAATTGATGGACAGATCGCTGTAGACGTATCGCTGTACAATGATCTCCTGAATCCTGGTATTGAGGTTAAAACCTGCAAATAAAATAAAATTCATGTAACTGCTGAAAATAAATGTAAAGCCCCTCTTGTAGGGGGTCATCAACACACAACACACAATACTATTCTCAGGTTCCCATCACTAGTGTACAGATGACTTCCGCTAAGTAATCTACTGATAATTGCTGTGATCATCCTACATTGGGCCTCACACATTGCAACAAAGGAAAATACTTCCAGGACTGAAATCTCATTTCTAAACAAATGACATATTGTATGCAAGGTGCAGTAGCAATTTATTTTACGAAATTCCAACCAAGTTAAACCTGAGCTCCAGGAAGACCGTTGAGTACATATAAAGGGCGGTATTTTAGCTGCCACAGGATTTGTATTTCTGTCCATCCAATCCTGAGATTTACACAGCTCTGCCACTCACCGCAGCCTTGTCGGAATAGGGCAGAAGACCTGAATTTTCTCTGCTGTAGTTCAGTAACACTTCAGGGCCACCATACATGTTACAATCTGACTATACAATCTTTCTACAATCAACTTTAGACTTACCAAAATGATATATTATAATCACCCTAATCTAACCAATCGTTTTGTATCCAATCAGGCAGGTCGTTGCACTACATAGTGTTTGGTAGATCTAATGGAGATTGTACAATCAGACTAACAAGTGTGAAGAGCTTTACAGGTCACCTCCTCACCTTCAGCCTGTGACTGGACAGTGAAAGGAGGAGCAGCAGACTGATGAGCTCATCTCTCTGTCACTCTGCTCTCTCCTCCTATCAGCACATCCCTTGTCAGCCCATGAGCACTGAAGCACAACTTACTGGCTCCTTGTGCTGCTCTTCCTCTCCCAGTATGAGCTCTTTTGTACAAGGACTGCAAGGGGCTGATAGATAGCAAGTCAAATTCAGGTACCTATTTTTGCATTAAAAAATATAATTGATGATTTATTAACCCCTTCCTGCCCAGCCCTGTCGTTTTTTTTTCAATTGGGGCTTTAAACCCTGGGGGAGGGAAGGGCTACCTGATCACACGACTACTGTGATTGGCTGTCACAGTGATCACATGATCGAGATTCAGTCCTGCTGGTTCCCGATCATTACTAGAGACCGGAAGCTGTGTTTGACAGTTTGGTCTCTATGCTAGGAGTGCACAGTGACGGACTCTCAGTACAAAAACCTACCGCCCATAGATGCGTGGCATGTGGGTGTTAAAGCCTTACTGTCTTTGCTGCAGCACACATGCGTTACATGGGTAGCAACAGGTTAAAGCAGTAGTAAAATCCACTTTGTGATTTTTACCTACAGGTAAGCCTATAGTAAGGCTTACCTGTAGGTAAAACTAATATACCCTAAATGGGCACTGTTTAGGAGATATTCACACTGGATGCAGCCGGTGACGTCACTGGCGCATGCGCTCTGAAGGTCCAGCATACCGTGCCGAACCTTCAGAGCACCGCGCCGGTGCACCGAGCACCGCGCTCTTATCTGTCAGTTAAGGCTTGAGAGGACAGAAACTATCATCTACTGCAGGGGTAGGCAACCAGTAACTACATTTCCCATGAGGCATTGCAAGGCTGCCAGTTACAATTACTCCCAGAGGCATGATGGGTAGTTCTGCAACAGCTGGAGGGCCACAGGTTGCTTACCCCTGATCTTCTATATCCCAACAAACACCCAACTGTAGAAGGTACAAGATGGAGCTCACAAGCAAACTAAACTGGAGCCTTTTCTCTGCAATGCCCTCTAGTGGCAGAAATGCATATTTCTCTTGTTTGAGAACTGCATTAAGAAGTACAGTGTTACTTGAATTGTATTCCAAGATTTACTTGTCTTCAGCTGAGAGACTTTATATAAAGTCTCAGAAATCTTTAATTAGGGTCTTCATCACATTATATAGTTTGAATATCATATCATATGTATATTATTTATCATTGTAAAATAACATATTCCACACTCCTTTTTTTAAAAGAAATCCCGAAAAAAAATGACTTTTGAGAATTTTCCCAATTTTTTCATTTTTTTTTTCCCAGGCCTTTCCATCTGTACACCTGCCAGTACAGAATATTAGAGGGGTTCGGTCACCTGCTGTTTGCAAGGCATTTCTCATTTCATGGGCATCGATGGATCCTGAGTGATTGGCGTCCACTTTCAGGAAGATTTTCTGTAAAGGGAATCATAAAGAAGAACAAATTGTAATTACTGCCAGTAATATAGGCATTCCTAAATGTGAACTCTAGGCAGTCCAAGGCTATACACTTAAGCCAGCCATACATGGATCGAATTTCAGCCAGTTCAGCAGGGACTAACCAAATTCTGATCCATGTATATGCACTGTGGGTATACGGGTGCACAGAAGCACATTTTTGGAAGGGTCCTACTACCCTACTTTGCTTCAACTGCAGTGAGATTTTGTTACCATAGGCTTCAAAGGAAAACACCAAAAACATATGTGCATGTATTTTTGATACATTTTTGCAGGTTGCAAGGCTCCTTAACAACCAGCATCCATCCTCCTTCCTCTACCAAAAACACAACGCAACCAAGACGCACTACATAATTGCACTGACAATTTGATCAAATCACAGCTTCACTAATGTGAACCAAGCCCGAGGGCCTATTCATACATGAACGGACAGCCAGACAGCAAACTGCAGCGGCTTACTGTCTGTTAGCTGTCTGTTCTGACTGCAGTGAGCCGACTGTAGGGGGCAGTATTGTGCATGATTCAACATATCACACAGCTTCTTCTTTTTCTTTATTTGAAGTGCACAAAAGTGACACTTCATTTGTGTCACTGTACAGCAGTGTGATTCGTTGCACTACTATACAGTGACATGCGATCCTGTCCAGTGTCCGTATGTTATCACAGATCACTGCAGTGCAGCTCCAGCCTGCATTTCAATGTGAATAGGACACATAGGAAACAACATCGGTCACCCTTCTACTGTGAATATGCCCTTAATGTACTGGAGACAATGGAGTGCATGGGCAATTTTATTGTAAAGATGAACTAACCCAATTAAAGAATGTCTAAACCCAAGAACAAAAATGTAATATATTGCAGCTTATCAGTCCTCAGATATGATGGCTGCATTGTGTTTTTTTTTTCTTTGTTTTTTTTTACATTTTCCACAAGTATAAAAATATTCCTGTTGATTTCCCAAAAATGCAGCGACCTTGTAACTTCCTGTGGATCTAACTAAAACCTCAAACAATATTTTAGGTTTTATCAGCTATCTTCTGTGAACTACAACGCAACACCACTTTATGCAACAGAGATGAGGAGAGGGGGTTTTAAAAATCCAAATCAGAAGAGCAGTCAAAGGTGACAACGCTGCTCATCAATAGATACAATACAGTGGGTGAGTGTTGTCACCCTTGAACAGGAAGTGTGTTATTGGTAGAACTAACCATAGAAAATAAAAGGAAAAAAGTCTACAAAGAGAAAACTGTTGCAGCCATCACATCTAAGAATCGCTAAGCTTCAGTATATAGAATTCCTGATTGTGGGTTTAGATACACATTAAGCTGAAACACATGTTAACCAATCAGATTGTTTGGACTAAGATCAGCAAAAAGTGAATACGGATTGGTTGGCCTGGATTACAGGACTGCTCTAATTTCCTTTATGTTACTGAATAGATTTGCATCGATCTTGTAAAGATTTTTTTACATGTTTACATATTGAAAAATTAAAAAGGTTCCCAAATCTAGCAATTAATCTCATATAAAATAACAGATCTTTACCATGTAGCGATCCAGTTTCATGCAGAGGGTTTTATATTCTTCTGCACTCAGAGTCCCGGTATTGTCCACCTGTACAGTGTGTGGTTAAGGACTCTTCCAGACAGTGGTAAAACAGCACAGCACAGAGCCCTTGTGTAAGATATAAAGCTATCCCCCTACAGCTGGCCCAGCACAGCACAGAGCCCTAATGCAAGATATAAAGCTATCCCCCTACAGCTGGCCCAGCACAGCACAGAGCCCTAGTGTAAGATATAAAGCTATCCCCCTACAGCTAGCCCAGCACAGCACAGAGCCCTAGTGTAAGATATAAAGCTATCCCCCTACAGCTGGCCCAGCACAGAGCCCTAGTGCAAGATATAAAGCTATCCCCCTACAGCTGGCCCAGCACAGAGCCCTAGTGCAAGATATAAAGCTATCCCCCTACAGCTGGCCCAGCACAGCACAGAGCCCTAGTGTAAGATATAAAGCTATCCCCCTACAGCTAGCCCAGCACAGCACAGAGCCCTAGTGTAAGATATAAAGCTACCCCCCTACAGCTGGCCCAGCACAGCACAGAGCCCTAGTGTAAGATATAAAGCTATCCCCCTACAGCTAGCCCAGCACAGCACAGAGCCCTAGTGTAAGATATAAAGCTATCCCCCTACAGCTGGCCCAGCACAGCACAGAGCCCTAGTGTAAGATATAAAGCTATCCCCCTACAGCTGGCCTAGCACAGCACAGAGCCCTAGTGTAAGATATAAAGCTATCCCCCTACAGCTGGCCCAGCACAGCACAGAGCCCTAGTGTAAGATATAAAGCTATCCCCCTACAGCTGGCCCAGCACAGCACAGAGCCCTAATGCAAGATATAAAGCTATCCCCCTACAGCTAGCCCAGCACAGCACAGAGCCCTAATGCAAGATATAAAGCTATCCCCCTACAGCTGGCCTAGCACAGCACAAAGCCCTAGTGTAAGATATAAAGCTATCCCCCTACAGCTGGCCCAGCACAGCACAGAGCACCAGTGCAGGATATAGAGCTTAGAGATGTGCAAGACTGAAAAATGTGTTACGTTTATTTTTGCATTTGCTTGTTAAGTTAATAATTTTATTTCGTTATATTCGTATTTTTAGAATTAGTTTTCAGAATTTGTTTCATATTCGGATTTATTTTGTATATTCGTTATTTTCAATTTGAATTCAAAAATTAGTTTGAATTTGCAAATTTATTTGAATTCGAAATGGAAACATATGAAATAGGATGATGATTTCTACTTAGGCTGCTTTATAGAATAGAATAAAACAAAATAGAATAGATTTGAAAATAAAAGAATAGAATAGAAAATAATAAAATAGAATATTTTCTATTCTATTCTGTTTTTACGCTATTCTGTTCTATTCCTTTATTTTCTATTCTATTCTTGTATTGTAATTCTATTCTATTTTGCTTTATTCTATTCTATTTCATAAAGCAACCTAAGTAGGAATCATCATCTTATTTCACTTTTATACCTTTATTTATACCTGTATTTATTGCAATATTTTACCATTTCAAATTTGAATACATTTTTTTAATTAGAATTCTAATCCATGTTTAAATTAAAATTGAAATGCATTTTTGCATTCGAAAAATCATTGCATTATAATTTATTTTGGATTTATTGAACTTTGCTACTATTGTGATTTGGAAATGCAGATACATCCGAATCTCCAAAAAAAAAGAATATTTTGTCCGAATTTCAATTTGTAACACATCAAATCACACATGTCTAATACAGCTGTACTCCTACAGCTGGCCCAGCACAGCACACAGCCACAGTGCAGGATATAGAGCTGCCCCCCTACAACTGACTCAACAGAGCACAGCGCCCCAGTGCAGGGTATTGGGCTGCACCCCCCCCCCCCCCCACAACTTGTTCAGCACAGAGACTTTGGATCAGATGTGGATTAGGAAAACAAGAATAAAATAAAGCAAAATAGAATAGAAAGCAAAATAGAATAGAATTACAATATAAGAATAGAATAGAAAATAAAGGAATAGAAGAGAATAGCATAAAACAGAATAGAATAGAAAATATTCTATTTTATTCTTTTCTATTCTATTATATACTTTTATTTTCAAATCTATTCTATTTTGTTTTATTCTATTCTATAAAGCAGCCTAAGTAGAAATCATCATCCTATTTCATGTTTCCATTTCAAATTCAAATAAATTTGCAAATTCAAACAGATTTTTGAATACGAATTGAAATTTATGAATCTACACATCTTCTTTATACTGTATGAATAGTAAGATTTGTCTAATTTTTGAAAGGATACATCCATTAGATTAATCATTTCTCTGCATGTCCTCAGGCCAAATCCATCAGATTTAATATCTGTATCTGTAAAGTGAAAAGTAACAAAGCTGCACATTTTAAAATATAACTAAAATGTTAAATTAAACAGCGCTATTTCCGCCCTCTTTGATCATTTATTGTGTACGGGTAGTTGTAGACTTTGGATCAGATGTGGATTAGGCGCAGGACTGATGCTCGGAACTTTGAAACCAGTAGCTTGTGCATTATACCCCTAATACAATCTCATATAATGGCTTCAATCAAAGGATCACAGCTTCCAGAAAAAGAGTTAAAGGGGTTGTAAAGGTTTATGTTTTTTCACCTCCTATGCATCCTATGCATTAAGGTGAAAAAACACCAGTCAGTGACCGCCCCCCCCCCCCCGTTTTACTTACCTGACCACTCAAACTTGTCCCACGGGGGTAGCCATTGGCTCCTGCTTCTGTCAATCAAATCCAATGACGCGAGTGCCGGTGGATGGGGCCGAGTCCTGCATTCGTCTATGGACGCCGAATGCTGGACTCGGGAGCGCACCCGCAAGGTAACCACCCGGGAGAGCGCTTCTCCTAGGGGGTTATCTGCTGTGGGGAGGAGCCGCGAGAGCCGCGGAGGGACCCCAGAAGTCGAGGATCGGGGGCCACTCTGTGCAAAACGAGCTGCACAGTGGAGGTAAGTATGACATGTTTGTTATTTAAAAAAAACAAAAAACAATCTTTAGTGACACTTTAAAGCATATCTCACCCCAAGAGCAGAAATGTAATAGATTTACTTACCAGTCTTTAGGTGTGATGGCTGAGTTTGTTTCCAGATTTTGTTTTTTCTTTATTTTCACCTGGTTAATTGTCCAGTAGCACACTTTCTGTCCTAAAGTGACAACACTCACTTACTGCGCTGTATCTATGGAGGAGCACCATTGTCACCCCAGGACAGGAAGTGTGCTATGACTACAGAAGAACAGGCTCTAGCATACATAGGGTGAGTTTAGTAATTGTGCTTTGTTATAGAGTGTACTCTCCACCGCCTGAACCTATAGCGACAAAGCAGTGGCCTGACTACAATAATATTTTTTTATTATTAATAATAATAAATATTAATAATAATAACAGTAGTGACTTTTTTCTTTTGGGGGGGGGGGGGGGGGAGGCTAGTAGCCAATAGCTTTGGTCTTGTAATGTGATCTGAGCATGCGTGGCAAAACCAACCCCATCAGGTCTGTACTCACCCCTCCACGGTCACAGTGCCACCACTTCCTCGGCTTCTCCTCCCCGCCAACCCGATTCACATCCTGTCCTGATTGGGGAATATTGATTCGCTAGTGTCACAAGTGAGTGGGTTCGGGGGCGCAGAGCCCAACCTTTTTCAAGCCAATTAGAGCCTCAGGCTCTAATCATGTGATAGGGTGACAGTTCTTCAGTAAAATGGCACAACAGTATTGTCACCCTATGGACAGGGTAGTAATATACCAAAAATGTAACATAGAGATGGATATCTGTTCTTATTGATAATGTTCTAGTGTGAATTTGTTTATGATACTTTGAGGATCTAATAAATGAGATGCAAAAAATAAAAATTAAAACATTTTTTAATTCAGCAATTGTGTGCGATTGTTCTGATGCAGTGTGAGAAGAATTTTCAACTTACACTTTGACAGCTTCTTCTTCAAAGCCCGACTCAGGTCTTCTACATTGAACTCCTCTCTCTGCTGCTGTAAACATGATGGGAAACAATGTAACAAGCAGAAAAAAAAGCCACTCTTTACATTTATTGCACTAATAACTATAAAACGTGTAATCTGTCTATAATTAGGATGTCAGTTACCTCTTCATCCGATTCCTCACACCCGTTCTGAGGTTCCACTTCTGGGGCAGAATTTGATAAAGGCTTCACAAAAAAAAGTATTATTATTTCATTTTTTTTTCAAACTAATTAGCTATTTTTAAGACTGATAGATATATACTGTATACTTCTAGAAATAAAAATGTAACAGAAAGAAAGAAAGAAAGAAAAATTGATACTTCTAACAACAATTAAAGTGTATCTAAACCCAAAAATAAAAATGTATTGTAGTCCTTAGATGTGATGGCTGCATTAAAGTGATAATAAAGTCTGTTTATTTATTTTTTTTGTTTAAAAATAACAAACATGTTATACTTACCTGCTCTGTGTAATGGTTTTGGGCAGGGCAACCCAGATCCTTCTCTTCTTAGGCCCCTCGCTGGGACTCCTGGTCCATCCCTCCTGCTGAGTGCCCCCACAGCAAGCAGCTTGCTGTGGGGGCACCCAAGTCGAGGTGCTGCTCTGTGTGTCCATTCAGACATGAAACCGTGGCTCGACCCCACCCCCTTTCTCTCCTCATTGGCTCACTGACTTTGATTGACAATGGTGGGAGTCAATGGCACCCTCTGCTGTCTCAGCCAAAGAGGAAGGAGAGTCTGAGGTTCACATGCAACATCGCTGGATAGAGATGTGCTCAGGTAAGTATTAGGAGGGCAGCGGGGGCTGCTGCACACAGAAGGCTTTTCATCTTAAAGTGGTTGTAAACCCACTTTTTGGACTTTTACCTATAGGTAAGCCTAGAATTAGGCTTACCTATAGGTAGTGGAAATATCTCCTAAACATGCGCCGTTTAGGAGATATTTCACTTGTAGTCCGCCAGAAATCGCCACTGCGCATGCGTAGGGAAGAAACAAACCTAAAGGTCGTTTCTTCCCTAGCATATGCCGCAGATCGCGGCTCCCATGCGCATGTGCGGGAGTGACGTCACTCGGCTCCGGCAAATCACAGAGCCGGAGTCCATGGCCCTGAAGGAAGAGGGCAAGGGGAACAGGGGACGCCGCTGGATTCTTTTGCAGGTAAGTGGTACATAATGGGCTAGTATGCGATGCACACTAGCCCATTATGCTTTTCTTTTGCAGGCTATACGGGGATCAGAATGCATAGAATGCAGTAAGATACAAAAAAAAATTCTGCCTTTAGAACCACTTTCATTTTCTTTTTTCAGGCTAAAAGTATTTTCATCAAGTACAGAAAATATCTCTTGAACCCAATAGAAATCCAACTTGCTGGGGATGGCACTGAAATCTCAAAATGATCAGCTTTCCGATCTATCTTCTGTGGACTACAGACCCCCCATCCCCATATGGAATTGAGATGAGAAGATTGGGAGTTGTTTTGTAGTCCTAACACACTTTCTATGCTAGGATTCACCTCCATAGATGCAGTACAGGGAGTGAGCGTGGTCACCCCACGACAGGAAGTTTGTTACCGGCAGGATTACCAGGTGGTAATAATGAAAACTGGAAAACGAATGTAGCCACCACATCTAAGCTTTTTTGGGGGGGGGTTTGAATATACTGCAAACGATAATGTGAAATGTAGACACTAATAATGACGAAATAATATGATCTCAGAAAAGTCTGGAAGGACATAAGAGGCATACAGGCTGAAGACTCATATATACATTATATAAATTGTGAAGAGCTTTGAATTTACCTCATAGATATTTGCTTCCACCACATTGCCAATTTCACTAAAACAAATAAAATACATTTTAGAGATTGTCACTGGTTTCTGAATAAGGATAGATTGCCTTTATGATACACCTATCTATTGGAAATCCTAGTTTCATAAAGGTTTGCTAAAATGTAAAGTGAAAAAGCTAACATTTTGTAATATGTAGGTTGTTTGGAAGTGTAACGAGATACAATGCGAATTGTACACAAGGGACCAGTGGCGGCCCGTCCATAGGGGGCGCCCGGGCGCCGCCCCCCCCTCCTTGCAGTTAAAAAAAATAAATAAATAAATAAAAAAAAAAGTTAAAAAAAAAAAAAAAATGTATTTAAACATGTCCCTTTAAGGGCGCCATGTCCCTTTAAGGGCGCACAGTGCAGTATGCACCGCTCTATCACCAATAGATAGATTCATGCATTGCATGAATCTATCTATTGGTCACCTCTGCCGCCCCCTATTCAGGTGTCCGGCCCCTGATCGGGCGCCGGGCATCTGAATTACAGTGGGGGGGGGGTGTTGCTGGAAGCGCCCCTATTAGAGCTGTAAGCTCTAATAGGGGACCCTATTAGAGCGGTGTGCTCTAATAGGCTTCCCTAAGTGTAAACAGCGGGCGCACGGCCGTGCGTTCGCTGATTACACAGTATTGTGTTAGAGAAGCGAATACATCGCTTCCCTAACACAGACCCGCCTCTCAGCCAATCAGGTTGCCAGGTCTGTTACCTGTCACCTGATTGGCTGAAGTCACAGGCGCTGTGATTGGACGCTAGGCGTCCAATCACCTAGCGTCCAATCACAGCAGAAGAAGACAGGAGGAGCGCGGGAGAAGACATCCGACGGAGACATCCGACGGAGACACCGCTCGTCGCCTGACGCCGTCACCAGCTGCACACCGACCGGGACAAGGTAAGTGCAGAGGGCAGGCAGGGGGCACAGTGGCAGCACTTAAGGGGCACAGTGGCAGAACTTGGGGCACAATGGAAGCACTTAAGGGGCACAATGGCAGCACTTAAGGGGCACAATAGCAGCACTTAAGGGGCACAATGGCAGCACTTAAGGGGCACAGTGGCAGAACTTAAGGGGCACAATGGCAGCACTTAAGGGGCACAATGGCAGCACTTAAGGGGCACAATGGCAGCACTTAAGGGGCACAATGGCAGAACTTGGGGCACAATGGCAGAACTTGTGGCAGAACTTGGGGCACAATGGCAGCACTTAAGGGGCACAATGGCAGCACTTAAGGGGCACAATGGCAGCACTTAAGGGGCACAATGGCAGAACTTAAGGGGCACAATGGCAGAACTTGGGGCACAATGGCAGCACTTAAGGGGCACAGTGGCAGCACTTAAGGGGCACAATGGCAGCACTTAAGGGGCACAATGGCAGAACTTAAGGGGCACAATGGCAGCACTTAAGGGGCACAGTGGCAGAACTTGGGGCACAGTGGCAGAACTTGGGGCACAGTGGCAGCGTTTGATGGGCACAGTGGCAGCGTTTGATGGGCACAGTGGCAGCGTTTGATGGGCACAGTGGCAGCGTTTAATGGGCACAGTGGCAGCGTTTGATGGGCACAGTGGCAGCGTTTGATGGGCACAGTGGCAGCGTTTAATGGGCACAGTGGCAGCGTTTGATGGCACAGTGAGGCTGTTTGTTTGCGCCCCCCCAAAAATTTTGAGCACCAGCCGCCACTGCAAGGGACCTGTTAATTACTGTTATCTCCCCCAACTTAAAGTGGAAGTAAATCGAGCAATTCTTTTTAATCTATGAGAACTGTGGGAACTACCAAGAGGAACGCTACATCTCAGTGTGGGCATTTTTTCAATATTGCCACACAGGAAGTATTAACCAAGTGTTACCTCTAGGATAAAACCACTGTGTCCCATATTGCTTTATCATATATATTTTGTATTGTATATATTTTATGTGAATTATTAAAAATATTTATATATAGTTTTATACGTGCCTACAAAGTCCATCATTCCTTTATTTATAGAACAAAGTCCTCCTGCAGCGCACTGACACCGCTGAGAGGGCTTCCATATTCACTCGGTCTTCCTTTCGGGTTTGCATGCTCCGGCCGTCTGATTGGTAGCGCCGCAATGACATCACTCCGGCGCATGTGCGCAGGAGTCACAGACCGTGACACTGGGGGTCTGAAGGAACGGCACAGGTATGCCGTCACTTCAAAGTGCATGAGCCGATGACATCACCGGCTGTATGCAGTGTGAATATCTCCTAAACTGTGCAATTTTAGGTGATATTCAGGGTACCTACAGGTAAGTCTTGTTATAGGCTTACCTGTAGGTACAAGTGCAAAAATAGAATTTACTTCCACTTTAAGCTGGCCATAGATGAAAGAAAATTGCTTGTTTTCCCCATCAACATGGTTAGTTTGATGGGAGGGAATCATCCCTGCTTAGCTATAGTGTTCTTCTGGCGAGGGGGAGGGGGGTGCGGGGAGCAGTTGCTGCCGGGAGAACACAATGATTATTGCTAGTGGCTATAGCCATTGACAATAATCACATGCCAAATATCTGACATGCTGACTGTACAATCAGCTTGCCCATAAATGGTTCGAATCTCAGCTGGTCCCATTTGAACTGGCCGAGATTCCAACCATCTATGGCCAGTTTTATACTAAAGCTGGCCGGAGCGATATTTGACTGGTGCAGCAGGGACTTAATGGATTTTTATCAGTATGTGGGCTCCCCAAATCAATTATTTAATCAATGTCTTTTGGCCAATTGGCAGTTGCAGCCAATCAGCAGCAGACACTGATCAGTGTCTTCAGACGGTAGCAGGTGCTGCTGTCAGAATTCAACCTCTTGGTGGGGAAATGACTCCATCCACCTTGTTTGTGGGTTTGTTGGCTTAAGACAGGGATGCCCAACCAGTGGCCCGGGGGCCACATGTGGCCCGCGGAGCCCTCTGATGTGGCCCGCGACCTCCTGCTCTGGGATAGAATAGAATAGAAAGCATACTGTTATTAAAGGTCAGTTTATTATTAAAATCACAATCACATTGTATATATCGGCATATCTGTTCTGCAGTGGTTACTGGGCTGCTTTCAAACTGATCCGCAGATGCAGAGCAGTTTACCTGCACTGAGCCATAGACTTCTATTATTACCTGCAAGTTTGGTGAGCTTTCTGAAAGTGCACCAAACCTGCAGAATATAATAGAAGTCTATTGTAAACTGCAGTAAAGCCAAAAGGTACAATGCGTTACACCCACAGTGCAGGTAAACCGCAGTGCATCAGTGTGAAAGCGGCCTTGGACCCCTTTCACACGGTCAGTCCGAAAGTCTGACCAATTGGACCCTCCATTTACCTCTAAGTAGTGGTAGACATAAACCGACTTGTGTTCTACCTCCAATACGTTCCGCTAAAAAGTATTGTGGGCTGCGTCAGTGTGCGCTCTCCAAATGCAGAGATGACACAGACATGCCATCCACCTGCTCCGCTCATTGTGGCCCGCGACCGGTTACCAAGTCGCTTAAGTGGCCCTCACTCTTCAAAAGGTTGGGCACCCCTGGCTTAAGACTTTCTAAAGCTGACAAACCGGAGGCAGAAAAAGACCCCAATCTAGTTTGGAGACTGCCCACTCAAATGCAAAATAAGTGTTATCTACAGTGAGGATATAGCAGTATAGGTCCCAACATTCCAGCGCTGTCACATGGAGTGAATCACATTCTCCTCCATACCCAGCAGTACTGGGTATTTCCTTTGGCTCCTGATGCTTATCAGAGTGGTATGGGAGCAAAGGAAATTAAGTATATGCTGCTGACGATGACAGGATCAAAGAAAACCCATTCTTAGCCCCAACTTAACAAACCACAAGATTGCTTTAAAATGTGAAAACATCTTCATGTACTCTTTCTACTTACAGCCCATTGGAGTTCCTTTCTGAGAAGACACGAAGAAAGAAGTCAGCCTCTTCAGAAGGACTGTAGGTGGTTGGGATGATCATGTAGTTTCCAACAGGAAGCAGGAACCGGTTGGATACTTCGCGGTGATCTTTGTAAACATCCAAACGGGCTGCGTCTTTATTTTTCTTCAAGAAATCTTTCCCCAGCTGCAGATCTGTGAGACTCTGGAGACAATATGGAAGGATCCCAATTAACTAAGCTTAAAGAGCACCTGTCATATTAGCGAGAGTGTTCTCATCTCAGGTGCCTCATAAACAAGCACTTTAGAATGGGGAATGATTAAAGCAGAACTCAGGAACACTGCATGGGATAACTGCTTGTTTTATCCAGGGGGGGCACAGAAAGGCTATACTCACCTGATCCTTCCATCCTCCAGAAAACAGCTCTCCCCGACGTCCAGCGTTGGACTGTTCCTGCCGTCCTCACATCCAAAGCTGGTCTATGGGTGTGATGATGTCAGGAACAGTCCATGCACACGACCGCTAGCATGTAGGGGAGCAGGAGCAGCACAGACCGTTCTTGTGCCTGGAGGATCAGCGGATTAGGTAAGTATATCTCCACTCTCCTCACCCCTAGACAAAAACGAGCAGTTAAATGTTAACCAAACTTTTTTTTCCTGGAATTCTTCTTTAAGACCCCTATACATTTTTTTGGCTATGTCCTATTAGAGATATTTCAATTAATTTCCTGTCCCAGAGATTGAGAGGTGATCTCTTCAAAGGTTGGGATATTCCCTCTTAGACAATAGTCATGAGAACTGGGGTTCCCATTGGAAGATTTCTCCCTTTCTCCTGTTGTTGTGACAGCTCTAATATTTCTGTTCTAGAGAAAAAGGTCATCCAGACCAATTAAGAGAGTAAATATCCTCAGCGGCATTTCAGCAATAAAAAAACTGACAGGAGTTATAACCTTTAGAACCTTCTATATAGTACTAAAACAAAAATGTGGCCTTTACATACACTTTACTCTGAACAAGCAGTTAAAGCCCTTTAAAATTAGTCCTCATTGACGTCGGTAGCTGTATGCATTGTGCAGTAATTCATCTTCACATTATTGACAATGAAATCTTAGCTCCATTCTTATTACTTTCTGTTGCACCAGAATTTTTATAGGCTACCAGCCCTCTAATGTGAGCACCCAGCAGGTGTTTCTAAGGTCACACCTATGCATTTTTTGGTGCTTTTTGCAGAAACGCACTAGAGTCCATTTAACATGATTTCCTATGGGACATGTTCACATCTATGCTTTTTTTAGCTGCTGCGTTTTTGAAAAATGGTTCGATAGATTTCAATGAAGAATCTACCGAAAAGCATGCAGTGTGTTTTTGCTGCGATTTTGCAGCAATTTGTGTTTTTTAATCCACCCAACAACAAATTGGCCAAAAAATGTGTCAAAAACGTGTGTGCAAAAACACAAAAAGCACTGCAGAAACATCAAAAGCAAACTGCATAGGTGTGAACCAAGCCTTATAAACTGACTGAAACCTGACACGCACGGTTTAATATACTGTTTACACGGGTGTACTTAAAGAGGAGTTTCCATTAAAAAAAATAAATTAAAAGTCAGCAGCTACAAATACTGCAGCTGCTGACTTTTAATAATCGAACACTTACCTGTTCCAGGGTCCAGCAATGCGGGGTAACGAACCCCCGCTCATCCCCCCCTCCGCTCGGCGGCGCCGGCATTGCAACTGTGGGCCCCGGCTGTGGCTTCACAATTCGTAATTGGCCGCGCAGTCATCTCAATCATCTGGGACATGTCACGTGTCCCAGATGACTGACAGGAGGGAGGGGGCAGAGCTGAGCCCTTCCTGCGCCGAGGGGAAGTGATGTCACCAGCCCAGGCACTGAAGGAGGCAGACTACGAGGGATCCCCTAGCAACAGCCATTTAGAGGTGAGTTAAAAAAAAAAAATCAAATGTTAATTTTTTATTTTTTTTAGGAATTTAAATTTTTTTTTTTTGTGTGCAACACCACTTTAAGGTCTCAAAAACATAAATTGTGCTACTACCCCAATAATCCAGGTTGGCAGGAAAGACTGTCCTCCTGTAGCCAATCCACAGGCTCCACAAGCCAGCAATGAAGATTTAGAAGACATGCAATCCCTGTTTTATAAAATCCATTTATTACAGTGCCTTCAAAAAGTATTCATACCCCTTGAAATTTTCCACATTTTGTCATCTTACAACCAAAAACATAAATGTATTTTATTAGGATTTTATGTGACAGACCAACACAAAGTGGCACATAATTGTGAAGTGGAGGGAAAAAGATAAATGGGTTTAAAACATTTTTTTTATAAATAAATATCTAAAAAATGCATTTGTATTCAGCCCCTTTACTCTGATACCCCTGACCCGAGTCCACTTGTGTGTAATTTAATCTCAGTAAAACTACAGCTATTCTGTGAAGCCCTCAGAGGTTTGTTAGAGAACCTTAGTGAACAAACAGCATCATGAAGGCCAACGAACACACCAGACAGGTCAGGGATATCTTTGTGGAGAAGTTTAAAGTAGGGTTAGGTTATGAAAAAATATCCCAAGCTTTGAACATCTCATGGAGCTCTGTTCAATCCATCATCCAACAATGGAAAGAGTATAGCACAACTGAAAACCTACCAAGACATGGCTGTCCACCTAAACTGACAGGCAGGGCAAGGAGAGCATTAATCAGAGAAGCAGCCAAGAGGCCCATGGTAACTCTGGAGAAGTTGCAGAGATCCACAGCTCAGGTGGGAGAATCTGTCCACAGTACAACTATTAGTCGTGGACTCCACAAATCTGGTCTATATGGAAGAGTGGCAAGAAGAAAGCCATTGTTGAAAGAAAGCCATAAGAAGTTCAATTTGCAGTTTGTGGGAACCCATGTGGGGGACACAGTAAACATGTGGAAGAAGGTGCTCTGGTCAGATGAGACCAAATTTGAACTTTTTGGCCTAAAAGCAAAATGCTATGGGTGGCGGAAAACGAACACTGCACATCACCCTGAACAAACCATCCCCACCGTGAAACATGGTGGTGGCAGCATCACATTGTGGGGACCCTTTTTTCATCAGAGACAGGGAAGCTGGTTAGAGTTGATGGGAAGATGGATGGAGGCAAATACAGGGCAATTTTAGAAGAAAGCCTGTTAGAGTCTGCAAAAGACTTGAGACTGGGGCGGAGGTTCACCTTTCAGCAGGAAAACGACCCTAAACATACAGCCAGAGCTACAATGGAATGGCTTAAATCAAAGAATAGTCATGTGTTAGAATGGCCCAGTCAAAGTCCAGACCTAAATCCAATTAAGAATCTGTGGCAAAACTTGAAAATTTCTGTTCACAGACGCTCTCCATCCAATCTGACAGAGCTTGAGCTATTTTGCAAAGACAAATGGGCAAAAATGTAATTTTTTGGATGTGCAAAGCTGGTAGAGACATCCCCAAAAAGATTTGGAGCTGTAATATCAGCGAAAGGTGGTTCTACAAAGTATTGACTCAGGGGGGCTTAATACAAATGCACCCCACACTTTTCACATATTTTATTGTAAAAGATTGGGAAAACCATTTATCATTTCCTTCCATTTCACAATTATGTGCCACTTTGTGTTGGTCTATAACATAAAATCGCAATAAAAGAAATTTACGTTTTTGGTTGTAACATGACAAAATGTGAAAAGTTTCAAGGGGTATGAATACTTTTTCAAGGCACTGTATATTATATAGTTGGGGTTTGTCAATGGAATAGTACTTTTCTTAGATTGGAGGGCAGTGAAAAAGTGCTACTTTACATTGGTGGTCACTATACAACATTGGATATCAGAGGAAAGATTTTCTATTACATCTTTGGTCAGTAGGGGGCCACTTATAGTGGTGGCCAATGAAAAGAATGCCCTGTTACATTGGTGGTCAGCGCAGTGCCTCCTGCTAAGTGTTGTCAGTATTGGAACTTTGCAAGTGCCATCACATTGTAGATGATCAATCCATCCTTAAAGGTACCCTTAGTATTCACTGGAGGAACCCCTGAGTTTTACAGAACCCTGGTTGATAAAGGCTGCTCTTTACCATTTTTACCATATCAAGTTGGAAAGTATGTGCATGGAGAGAAAAAAAAAATGAACTCCGCACCTGTTTCGGGACCTGAAAAAGATATAATAAAAGGCATTGTGTAACTACAAAAACAATAACAACTATAATACAAATTACTATAATCAATAACAACAATGATAATTACACATGATCTACTATCCAAGTAATATGATACATTATAAAGACATTTTAAAACCGATTACATATGTAGTGACCCAGTAGGCTACTAGCGTTCAAATTTAGATTTTGGTCTCCCTGTGGGCAGGAAGAGCCACAATTGTTTAGTAGTTTCAGTTCTGGGTTCTGCTGGTGCAGACTTGGTTACTTTCCTCTGCATCCCATTGAGTTATGAGATATAGCGGGTGGGAGAACACAGACCCTGGCCTGCATAATAATGCCTATTCAGCCAATCCTTGGTCAGGCAAGAAAGTGAGTGACCAGAAGGGGCTGAGACGGGTATAAATAGGCTGTGGCCCAGAACTGAGGTCTCTTGTTCCTGGGGGAATAAGGCCCAGTATAAGGGCTATGTCATCGCTGGGAGACTACCTGTAGCTGCAAGAATCCTTTTTGGGGTCCCAGCTTTTATTTTGGCTGAGGGACCTTTGGCTTAGCCACCTGAATATTTGCAGAGAGCTAATCTAAGGATCAAGGACACAGGCAAATCAAGTACAGAAACTGTCTGATACTACAGCAACACATACCACAATGCACAACGACCTAAAATCAGACTTGCGCTAATTTTTTCTAAATCACAATGCAGAAGCCCAATGCATGGTGCATTGGTTTAGTAAGTTGGGTGCCATCCAAAATTAATGGTACATGAGTTTGATAAAAAAATTATTTATATGTCTGAAGCTGAATTGAACACACACAACTGAATCAGAGCAATGACTCTTCCTCCCTCTCCTCCCTCCATACAGCCCAATTTGAGGTTTCAATGAGAGATAGCCTGTCTTAAAGGAGATAACTGATTCTGCCCCTCTTAGATAACCTAAAGTGCTTTGGGAATCCATTGCCATGATTTTAATGTTCATTTATTAAAAAAAAAGACAGTTTGTTTAGTAAGCTTAGAATTTATAAACTTTCAATTGGTCCTAAACTATTACAATTTCCTTGTGAACCCACTCTACATGAGAAGGCTGACAGCCCAGAATTACACATGAAGCTAACCTTGTATATATAGTAGCCAATTCTTAACAAGTTCCCTCCTTGCGGTTTCTTTCTCCGACGCTCTTTCTGCATCAGACTGACCAGCACTGTACAGCGTGGCTCCCCACTCTCTCTTTTGCAATCCTCATCAGGGTCCTCCAGGGTGATCCGGAACTGTGGATTGGTCCAAAATGTCACTGCCAGAGAAAAATAAGCCAATTATTAAAAGAGTCCTATAAAATATACCATGGCTTAATAGAAATGAATACACATTTCTCTAAAAGTCATGAAATAATCTTTCAATTCAGCTAAAGGTAAATACTTGAAATCTCGCCTTATTCGAGTAGCCACACACCAGCTGAAGGTTCACTGCGTGCAGTAAAAAACATACTGAGGTCCTCTGAAAAGTGCTGTCCCATGTAACCACACACTGAAGTTTGTATGTTGCAGTAGGAGAGACTTGTTGAGCCTGTGTCCACTCCACCAGTCCAGGGTACCTCTGTTACCTCACTCCCAAAAACAGAATGGGTTCTCGCCGTGCACAAAGCGCAGACCTCATGCATGCACTCACATCCGTACTCGTGTGACCAGGCCATGGATCTCTGTAATGCAGGTTTGTATCCGATTGCTATTGGATACCGATCGCTAATGAGGGAGCCAGACAACGACCCCCTCGCTACTGGAGCACCTGCCTCCTTACTAGGTACTACCCCTAATGACTGGTTGCTTTGTGTCTTGATTTTGTACTTGGTTACTCTTATCAACTACACTCCTCTTCTTGTCTTGCTGAGTTAACCCATTGTAGTGCTGTTGCTTCATACCCAGTTGTTTACTGGTTCTTTAGATACACCAGAACCATATAACTTCAGACCAGGCTCATAATTGTTAGTATACTTTACAGAAGAGGTGTGGCATAACAGTTCAATATGAACAACGTCTTTCCCCTAACTCTAACTATAGTAGTGGTGCTGCCCAAGAATACCTCTGGGAGGTGAGAGTCCATTATGGAAATGTCCAAGACCTGGATGTCTCCGAAAGCCCCGGTGGGATGAGCTAGGCGGGCTGGCTAGGTCCAAAAGCCCAGGAACTGAGACAGTTAACCCTTACCCCAGTCTGGGCCAGCCGCTATCTCACTAGTAACCAAGCCCAGACTGGCCAAAGGGCACACAAGGCATTTGCATGTCCTTGTGGGGCCAAAATCAGCTGCAGAAGCTATGGCTGTTCCTTGAGCCCATAACACTAGCCCGGCCTCTTTGCGCGTAACCGCCCATTCAGTTCAGCCGTCGGGTCCAGGGGGTGGAAACTAGAGGTCAGCTCACCCATGACCATGATGGGGAGGAGCTGCCGCTTGCCACAGACACTACGGAGCCAGACCAGAGAGAAAGTGAAAAAGGGAGAGCCAGACTGCCAATGATGGCATGTTTACTTACTTTTAGAAAACATTATAGTAGCAGCGGGGGCAGAGGGAAGAAAATGGAGAGATAAATTTCTCTATATGTAGCTGCTCCTCCTATCCAAAGCCTGTCCTAGCTTCTTTCTGCTGCCCACCCCCCTGCTCTCCAACCCTCCGACACTCCCCTGCTTTCCGGACCCTCCAGTGTTCTTTGCCCCCCCCCCACAGTGCTCTCCGCTCTTCCCAGTGCTCTCCTCCCATGCTCTCTGCCCCCAATCTGTGCTCTCCGTCTCCATCTGCTGTCAGCTTCCCCCATGATATCCACCCCTCAGTGCTCTCCTCCCCCCAAGTGCATTCTCCCCCCCCCCAGTGCTCTCTGGCCCCCCATGCTCTCTGACCTTACCGCATCCCCGTGCTCTCTGCCCCCCAGTGCTCTCTGGCCCCCATAGTGCTCTCTGGCCCCCCGTGCTCTCTGACCTTACCGCATCCCCGTGCTCTCTGCCCCCCAGTGCTCTCTGGCCCCCATAGTGCTCTCTGGCCCCCCAGTGCTCTCTGCCACCCTCCCCCCCATGCTCTTCGCGTACCCTATCTATCTATACTAGAATTTATGTTCCTATAAGTGCTTGCAGTAACTTTCACTCAACCAGGTGTGTCAGAGGGGCTGAGGTTGTTCTTGGAGTCGAGGCGCAGAACAGAGAACCCAAGTTACCAAGCGGCTCCTTTGGGGGTAATGCTGGAGAATATCAATCTTTTTCATTTTAATTTACAGTGTTAAAGTAAATGTATACTGCATTTTGGTCACTTTTATTTAACTTTTTGTTATTTGAGATTTTGAGCTAGAGCTATTGGGCTTTGTAAACAATATTTCTTAGTGTCGTGTGGTGAGTAGGAAAGGGTTGTGACAGGAATTTTTTATTCTTACAGTTACTTCTGCATCCTCCTGCATTCACTCCTGATGTCCACTTTCCATTATATCCAGTAAGACACCACTTATGTATGTCATTACAACATACATTGTCCAGATTAAGGTGGCAGATTTCAAGCCGATAGAATTCAACCAAGAAGGAAGAAAAAGGCATCCTGCAAAACACAAGAAATTCAACTTTGACAGACTGTATACATAATATTTAATTAATTATGTGTTTTGGTGCAGTACAGTAATGTCCATGGATCATCTCATAATGATTAATTAAAGTGGTTGTAAAGGCTCAAGGAATTTTAATTTCATACATATGCATGAAGGTAAAACACCTTCTGTGTGCAACAGCCCCCCCCCCCAATACTTACCTGAGCCCCTTCTTGATCCAGCGTTGTGCCAGAGAGCAGCGGCTCTCCTGGGCCTCTTCCTCCTTATTGGCTGAGACAGCAGTGGAAGCCATTGGCCACACCCAGGTCTGCCATCCCCCACATCATCAGACATGAGCTGTTTAGCTCCTTCCAGTGATGGTGGCACCCAACCGGTTTTACTGTCCCCTCTTTGTCTACTAGTCATATCTACACATGTATTCAAGTGTATCCTGAAGAGGTAAGTCAATATATGTGAAACACGTTGATCCACCATATTGTACATGACTTCTGTAATACAGCAGAACTGGTGATCTATAGTTGTGGATTTTAAACATATTTCATGTAAACATAAATCGGTATACTTTTTTTTATATATTTGTGTTGCGGCACATTGAAAATCCCCATTTTCCCGCCTCCATTTTTTTGGAGGTTAGAACATCATAAAGTTTAATCTATGTGACATGCATGTGACAGGGTAACAATTTGTGGGGAAATGGGAAGTGAGGAGGCCAATTTCAAAAAAAGATTCTAAAAAGGTTAAAATCACAATAACATATTAAAGAAGAAGTATTGACACAATTGAAAAATATTTCTTGAATCCCCTAGGGTGATCCTAGTGATCCCTGTAAATTTTTATTCCTTTTGTGCTATAATGTAGATACACCCCAGGCTCAAGCCCAATTTATGGCAGGCACTGCCCCCCTCTCTCTAATGCCACGTACACGGTCGGACTTTCTGGCAGAAAAAGTCAGACGGAATCTTTTCATCGGATATTCCGATCGTGTGTGGGCCTCATCGGACTTTTTTTTTTTCGAAAATTCTGACGGACCTCGAAATAGAACATGTTTTAAATATTTCTGACAGAATCAATTCCTATCGGGAAAACCGCTCGTCTGTATGCTGTACCGACGGACCAAAAACGACGCATGCTCTGAAGCAAGTACGAGACGGAAGCTATTGGCTACTGGCTATTGAACTTCCTTTTTCTAGTCCCGTTGTAGTATTGTACGTCACTGCGTTCTAGACGGTCGGACTTTGGTGTGATCGTGTGTAGGCAAGACAGTTTCAGTGGAACTCCGTCGGAACTCTGTCGGAAAAACCTTCAGAGTTTATTCCGACGGGAAAACCGGTCGTGTGTACGCGGCATAAGACTCTCATCATGGGCACAGGGTATTGTTTATCATCAATGGCTTTTACTCGTGCCATTCCTTTATTCTGTGTCAGTCATTGCTGGCAGGGCTGTGTGATCTATCTGCCAATGCAGTGGCTGTTTACTAGCAGCTCACAGATAGATCACACAGCCTCCCAAGTGCTGATTGTTTTTTTATTAATGGCTTGTGTTATGAATGGAGCTGACCCCTCCCCCTGCTGTGCTGAATGATGGCACTTGACTCCAACATGTGCCTTCTGCTAGAGACGAGCGATGTCAATCCACCCTCATTAAATAGGATGGCCACCCGCACAAAAAATATTAAAAGTCAGCAGCTACAAATACTGCAGCTGCTGACTTTTAATAAATGGACACATACTTGTTCCAGCGATGTCGGCAGAAGATGACGAGCAATCGCTCGTCTCTCGGCTGACCCCCGCCGCCATCCTCTGTCAGGGAATCGGGAAGTAAAGCGCTGCGGCTTCACTGCCCGGTTCCCTACTGCGCATGCGCGAGTCGCGCTGTGCGTCTTTACTGGTCCCCGTTGTGTCCTGGGAACTGTGTGTTTCCCAAGACACAACCGGCGGGCGGGCATCTGCGGCTAAAGGCGGGGCATCTGTGGCTAGGGGCGGCTAGCTAGTCCCGGAAGTGGGTGCAGATACCTGGATTATCCAGGTATCTGCACCCCCCTGAAAGGTGCCAATTGTGGCACCGGAGGGGGGGGAAGGAATCCGATAAGCGGAACTTCCACTTTAGGGTGGAGCTCCGCTTTAAATAGTCTTCACATTGTCAGCTGCATGGACGGACAGCAGTAGGGGGCATTCTATTTACCAAACCAGCCCACAAACTAAAGCACATATCAGAACGGGACCCGATGCCCCATGCTTTTCATGCTCCATGCACTTGGTCCCCTGGGGTGATTAATAATGATTTATAAGATGTGGTGATACTTTAAAACTTACATGAGATTTTATTGACTAGATTTATATTTTGGGCTTGTAAAGAGCATGTATTAGTGTGTTTACAGCAAGTATTTTTTACAAATTTTAAAGTTTGTATATGAAATATGATCATGACGCAGTAGGAGAACTTATTAGCAATGCATTATACATTTTCCCCAGAACTCACCAGGTCTCTCCATCATCACACAGCAGATTGAGCTGAGCCTTAACTTCTGCATCAACTTCGTTCCATTCCGGAGCACTGTAGGAGGTAAAAAGTCACAAAAATCTCATCTGCTAAACTTGTTTAAACACAGAATACAGTACTAATCCATTTTACTTGAAGCAAAACTTCAGTCAAAAAAAGAGTCCGTTGACAGATAAAAAAAAATATCACTGAAATACTCTCCTTAAAAAAAAAAATGTAAAGACCCAGGGAGATGTGAAATTGTGGCCTTTCAACATACAGGCCACCAGGAAAGTAAGCATATTGCCTTTTCTTATACATACTTGGCTTTTTTACAAGTGACACTGTGGTGGCAGGGTCACTTTAAAGCCCAAATCCAGCAAAATTGGTTTGACATGTTTTGGATAGAGTGGGGAAGGGAAAAATAAATTTTTTTGTGGCCTGTGTCCCCATTTTGAAAGATTAATTTCATGAATCTGAGTGTCAGACAGAACATTTGGCGCATGTGTACGGCGGCTGTTTGGCTGGCTTCTGTCGATAGGGGTATGACCGAAAAAAGGTCTGCCGATCGGTATACGATCAGTGCTATCAGCCAATGGTTGAGAGCGCTGACCGGTGTGTTCTGGCGGGAGGCCGTCACCTGTCAGAACACAATAGCTCAGGATGGAAGATCGCTGTACTAACATTGCATAGTAAGTACAGCGGCTCCTCCTGAGCTCGTAGTTTTTTTCCGTTCAGCTAGCTGGGTGGCATAGAAAAAAAAAAAAATGAATAATGTGTATTAGACTTTAGGGAAAGATCTTCCCACTTTTTTTATATTCAAATGTCCTCAGTCAGAAGAGGAATTGAGGTAATATTTCTCCAATCAGGTCAGAGACAGAAAGGGCCAAGAAAACGGATCATAAGTAATAGGTGGTGACAGGTACTCTTTATGGAGGGATCGGGGGTCTAAAAGACCCCAAATCCCTCCTTTGTACTTCAAAGTATTCAGATCGCCAAAAAACGGGTATTCTGAATACTGTCACTTTTTTTTAAAATGGCGCCATTGGCAGCTGAGCAAATCGGAAGTGAGGTTACGATGTTGCTTCCGGGTTTACATGAAGAAGATTGGAATGAAGAAGTTTCCAGCTTCCTTCCAGTCTCACTCTAGCCAGCGGAAGTGCCGGATCGTGCATCGGGTCTCCCGGTGGGACGGGAGGCCCGGGAACAGCGGTGGAAGTGTCGGGAGGGGGGATGTCTCCTCCCGCTCCTCCGGGATGACAACCAAATGGCTTTAAGCCGCATCGATTGTTATCCCTGAAGAGCCGACCGTCCCCTCTAAAAAACGGTACTGGGATGCATGCAGCTGCATGCATCATCCCAGTATAACCCCCAAAAGCCTAGGCCGCATATGTGCGTACAGTTGGAGCTAAGGGTTTATACTTACCTGCTTTATTGCAGTGGGTTTGCACAGATCAGCCTGGATTCTGATCTTCTCGGGTCCCTTTTCTGTGCTCCTGGCCCCTCCCTCCTGTTCAGTGCCCCCACAGCAAGCAGCTTGCTATGGGGGCACCCGACTCAAGCCACAGCTCCCTGTGTCCATTCAGACAAGGAGCCGCAACCCGCCCCCACCCCCCTATCCCCTGATTGGCTAGCTGACTTTAATTGAAAGCAGCCAGAGCCAATGGCACCACTGCTGTGTCTCAGCCAATCAGGAAGTTGAATCTCGGACGGCTGAGACAATTGTGGACATCACTGGACAGAGAGGGACCTCAGGTAAGTGTTAGGGTGGGCTGAGGGGGTTGATGCACACAGAAAGTTTTTATCTTAATGCATAGAATGCATTAAGATAAAAAAATCTTCTGACTTTACAACCCCTTTAAACCCTGATGAAATGTGTGACACTTGATTCTAGAAAAGTGTTGGATTTCTGAAACAATCTTCTTCATGATTTTACATTGGAATAAACATGTATCTTGACTTGGCACTTCAATCTCAACCATTTTGCATCAGTTGGTGGGTTTCAAATTCGACTTTAACTTGACAGCCAACCCTGGTGTGGCACACTCCTCGTATAGAGTAGGCTGCTAGGACAATTTACTTTGGCTACCCTGTAATCAGAGGATCTGGGGTTGATTGGTTAGGGCTGCTCAGTGTTTCACAGCTGCTTTTTTGCTAACCCTGGTCTTCTAGGATTCTAGAATTATAGTGGGAGGAAGAACAGAGTAGGCAGCCTAAATATTTATTGGACTCCAGCCAATACCTGAGGAGGTGTGCCCAATGGGTGGTGGGAGGGTCCATAAGTAGTCCGAGGCCTAAAGGGAACAAGGCAGTGTTCCTGGGCCCAGTTCTGCAGGAGGAGACCCCAGTGTGGGGGACTCTGCTCCTGGGGCAGTAGTGCTAGAGAAGCCTTTGTGAAGACATCAAGGTCCCAGTTTAGCTGGGGGGGGGTGGTCTATTCGCAAGTTCAAGTCCAGGGATCAAGTTGGGTTTGGAGAAGCTCACGGTAGAGAGTCACAAGGAATTTGGTGGGAAAGATCTGTCCTATGGTGGTGTGAGTTTACATCTCCCCCACAAGGAAGAACATACTTATCACTCCAGGCGCCATTCCACTCTTTATAACCCCAGGGATTCCTCACTCGGACAAGCTGCACTGTGTCTCCACGATAGCTGACCTGAAATACACAACAGCAGCACATAAACTGGGATTATAGCTTTGAACCACATCTCACAAATCAATGAAGATGGCAGGCGCTAATTCTTTACCTCTTCAGCACCGATCAGAGAATATGCGTGATTCTTCACAACATTAGTGCTCACAATTATTTCACCTGATCCAGAGTCCGATTTCTGTTACAAGAGAAAAGCAGGATCATTATTTGATTTAAGAGGAACATGCAATTGTTTTAAGCCGAAATGCAGCCTTATCCTAAGTCTTCTACAAGTGTACAGGTTACATTCCTTGACTGTAATTGCTTACTCTAATTTCACTGCACACCCTGAGCTTCTCACAGTGTGCATTAGAAGCTGCAGTAAGTCATTTCCTGGATAGATGATACGCAGCATTATCTAATCTTTCCTCCCCAGACTTACTTTTCATATTCTTCATATTCATATTTATTTACTGGATTTTGGTTCTTTAAAGCATGAAGGCCCAGCATAATATTCGGGTGTTGCCTATAGGGCATGGAAATACAGCCTGCTCACTCCTCCAGACTGACATCCACTTATCAAGGCTTTTTGATATTTGCATGACTCCTCCCTAGAACCTTTTCGCTGCTTGCATCAGGTCAGATGTCTCTTGAGAGAAGTACTGAGGCAGGGTGCTGTGACATTTTCAGGAAGCTATGTACAGCACCCTGCCAATCCTCCCACCAGCCATGATCTGACTGCAGTGCATAGATAAGCACAGAATATAAAAATAATATACAGTAAGTAATGAAAATGGAAAGGTTTTATTTAAAAATGTAATTCACATGTTGATAAGAGAAGGGAGAAATAGGAGAAAGAAGGCAAAGTCAAGGCAATATATATGTGGAATAAACTTCAGCTCTAACATTTACTAAGTGAAACCAGCCATACATGGATCAAAATTCAGCCAGCCTAGCAGGGACCAGCCGAATTTCGACCCATGTATTGGCAGGCTGGTTGTTCAATCTATCGATCGACTTGTGTACAACTAGCCTGTCAGGTTTTCTTGTATGATCACTGCTGCCGACTATAACTGGTAACACTGATCATTGTATTCTGATGGTTGGGAAGCCTCCACGCTGTCAGAATACAACACCACAGCTGGAAGGATTCCTCCATCCACCTTGAATGTGTGGATGGGGTAATCGGATCATTTTTTTTCATTCTGCCTGCTGATTGAACGAAAAAAAAAAAATCAATGTATCGGTTGCCTAATTTACTGATATTTGATTTTTGCAATTATTTGTGTAAAATCATTACAGATACAAATTTAATACAGAGGACTTCCATGATGCTCAGTGCTTAGCACTGTCCACATTTGCCAGCGTCTGTACAGTTTACTATACTTTATAGACTTGTCTCTTAATGGAGAATTTTTTTATGATAGAATATAGAATTATTTATAGAGAAGAAGAGATGGAACTCACACTACTGCAGGTGACCAGGGACTTTGCTTTCAAGGCTTTACGAATGATCTGGAACAAATTGTTCAGTGCGTTTTCAAGGTAATATAATTCACTGACTCCTCCAGTGAAGTCTTCTAGAGCTCCCAACGATAAGCAACCTTTTAGTTGCGTATAGGAAGATGTCCCTGGAGTTTTTCTGAAGTCAAGTGGGCATTCCATAACCTCCCATCCCTATCCAAGTTATTAACCCTCTAATAAAAAAAACAAAGTCATGGACAGGGGCGGACTGACAACTCATGGGGCCCCCGGCAATAGGAGATTATGGGCCCCCCAGGCAATCAGAGATTATGGGGCCACACAGTACACACACACACACAGTATACAATCACACAGTATACACATACATATACACACAGTATACACAGACATGTTTCTATTGGCTGAGAAGGTACTGGAGAGGTGGGGCAGCTATAATCTCTGTTTTTTTAGACCAAAAGGATGTCAGTAAGGGACATTTCAGAAACAGATGTAAAAAAACACAGATTTTTACATACTGTCCCTGGTTTTACTGAGGCTGACAACCCTGATGGGGCCCCCTAGTGGCCCGGGGTCCTCGGGAAGTGCCCGAGTGGCCGAATGGTCAGTCCGCCCCTGGTCATGGACTGTTCTCTGACTCTGGGTGCTTGAAAATTTGGTGTGCCTTGCTGTGCAGGAGTGGGGGTTTCAAGTTCATCAGCAGTTCCCTATGGGGGTGTGCTACATTTGGGGGCTCGTCCGGGATATTGCCCAAGGTAACCTGCAAGGCCGCTGCTACATTTTATAGACTTGTCCCTGCTAGGATTTTTTTTTTGAATTGCAATATTGAATTATTTATAGAGAAGAAGAAGAGATGGGACTCACAGTGCTGCAGGTGACCAGGGACTTTGCTTTCAAGGCTTTACGAATGATCTCGAACAAATCTTTCGGTGCTTTATCAAAGTAATATAATTCTCCGACACCTCCAGTGAAGTCTTCTAGAGCTTCCAAAGGCAAGCCACCTTTTAGAGCCTCATAGGACCCATTCAGCCTGTGTGATAATACAAGAGGTATATGGTGTCTATAATTTTTCCATTATTAAAAATAATAAAACAGCAAAGAATGGACTTTTGTGCAATATCTTCCTCATTGAAAAAAAGTATGGCAATCATGTATTTATTAAAATTTTGTTGAAAGCGTAACCCTTGCCATACTGCTTAGAAAAAGTTTAAATACATATACATAAACCATCTTCCCTACCATAAAATTTAGAATTCTTTTCAGAAAGGCTTGTGACTGATGCATGCCCTCATTCACTGCATAGCCAGAAGGGTGACACAGCAAATCACTGTCAAAGTCCTGAAGCTTTCTATGTCATCTGTTGGCCATAAACTATGGGCATCATCACACTCCTGTGCTCCTCCATGTTTCCTGGCTTGTTCTGCACTCTTCTGCGTGAATAGAATGAGTGTACAGTGCCTTAAAAATTGTATCTGAAAAGTGTGGCGCGCATTAGTAAATAGAGTCCATCTGTGTGTAATTGAATCTGACTCGCTTTTGTCATAGCATAAAGTCCATTTATTACAGTGCCTTCAAAAAGTATTCATACCCCTTAAAATTTTCCACATTTTGTCATCTTACAACCAAAAACATAAATGTATTTTATTAGGATTTTATGTGACAGACCAACACAAAGTGGCACATAATTGTGAAGTGTAAGGAAAAAGATAAATGGTTTTCAATTTTTTTTTTATAAATAAATATCTAAAGAATGTGACATGCATTTGTATTCAGCCCCCTTTACTCTGATACTCCTAACTAACATCTAGTGGAACCAATTTCCTTCAGAAGTCACCTAATTAGTAAATAGAGTCCACCTATGTGTAATTTAATCTCAGTATAAATACAGCTGTTCTGTGAAGCCCTCAGATGTTTGTTAGAGAACATTAGTGAACAAACAGCATTGTGAAGGCCAAGGAACACACCCAGACAGGTCAGGGATAAAGTTGTGGAGAAGTTTAAAGCAGGGTTAGGTTATAAAAAAATATCCCAAGCTTTGAACATCTCACAGAGCACTGTTCAATCCATCATCCAAAAATGGAACGCGTATGGCACAACTGCAAAACCTACCAAGACATGGCCGTCCACCTAAACTGACAGGTCGGGCAAGGAGAGCATTAATCAGAGAAGCAGCCAAGAGGCCCATGGTAACTCTAGAGGAGCTGCAGAGATCCACAGCTCAGGTGGGAGAATAAGTCCACAGGACAACTATAAGCCCCAGTACACACGGTCGGAAAATCCGACCACAAAATCCGTTGGATTTGTTCCGACGGACTTTGTCCGAAACTGGTGTTGCATACACACGGTCGGACAAAGTTATCGGAAAATCTGATCATTCTGAACGTGATGACGTTCGTTGCGTACGACGGGACTATGTTCACCATAGTAGCCAATAGCTTTGGTCTCATAATTTGATCTGAGCATGCGTGGCACTTTGTCCGTCGGACTTCTCGGCACACGATCGGAAAAAGTCCGATAGGATTTTGTTGTGGGAAAATTTTGTCCTGCTCTCAAATTTTTTCCGTTGGAAATTCCGACGGAAAAAGTCAGATGGAGCCCACACACGGGCAGATTTTCCGACAACATGGTCCGATCGGACATTTTCCGTCGGAATTTCCAACCATGTGTACGGGGCATAAGTCATGAACTCCATAAATCTGGCCTTTATGGAAGAGTGGCAAAAAGGAAGCCATTGTTGAAAAAATGTGAAAACCATTTATAATTTTTCTTCCACTTCACAATTATGCAGGGCCGGATTAACATAGGGGCTATTGGAGCTGCAGCTCCAGGCCCCTTTCTCAAGATAGGCCCATTTGCCCAAAAAAATAAAAAAAAAATAAAAAAAAGATCGACTTTGAGGGTTGTAGCTCAGCGACCAGGAGTCATAGAGACCCCATTTGGTGGGTATGTAGCTAAATACCTACTTCAACACTGGTTAAAATATGGGGCTGCTATCATCTATAGTTCTGGAGATACAGGGCTGCTTGCGCAGTCGGTCAGAAGCTACATACAGAGCGGCCAGTATAAATACAAGCTGGAACACTCTGCAGCAGACTGAGGGGATGAGATCACAGAGCTTATAATAATTATTTGTATATTACTTATGATAATTAACCCCTTGCTACCCAGGCCAATTCTGACACTTCTCTCCTACATGTAAAAATTATCATTTTTTTTTTTTACAGAAAATTACTCAGAACCCTCAAGCATTATATATATTGTTTTCCATTTCCCCTATGGAATAAAATAGTGGCCTTTGCAACTTTTTATGTTACACGATATTTGCGCAGCAATTTTTCAAAAGTTTTTTTTGGGAAAGAAACAGTTTCATTCATAAAAAAACACTAAAGTTAGCATGATTTTTTTTGTGTAACAAGCGATGCTTTACATTTTTTTGCAGGTTACTTGTTTAGAGTTGCAGAGAAGGTCTAGTGCTAGAATTATTGTTCTCGCTCTAACGATCGCGGCGATACCTCACATGTGTGTATCTGGCTCTGATACTAACCAGTGCCTACCCAGCCACTGACTAGTATCTCTCCCCAGCCTGTCCCCACACACCCTCTCACCTGCTGACCTGTGAATGGGGGAATCACTCCCGCAGTGTTATTGTGTTCTGTCAGTGAATACGATGATCAGTGTTGCTAACTATAGCTGGCAGCACTGATTGTTTTGGGGAAAACCTGACAGGCTGGTTGTACTCAAGTCGGTTAATAGGTTGACCTGTTTAAAACCTGCTAGCCCATACATAGATCAACTATGGCTGGTCTCTGCTTAATTGGTGTAAATTCAATCCATGTATGGCCCGCTTAACCACTACGCTGTCTCTAAACATCCTTCCACAAACTTTTTTACATTTTTCCTTCCCAGATTACTTCATCCTCCTCTCCTATACATAGCCCACTGTCATACTCTCCACACTTCTCTCCTATACATAGCACCTGCTGTCATATCCTACACACTCCTCTCCTTTACATAGTGCCCGCTGTCATACACATATCTCCTGTACATAGTGCCCACTGTCGTACCCTCCACACTCCTCTCCTGTACATACTGCTCACTGTCATACCCTCCACACTCCTCTCCTATACATAGTGCCCACTGTCATACCCCAACACTTCTCTCCTATACATAGTGCCCACTGTCATACCCTCCTCTCCTATACATACTACTCACTGTCATACCCTCCATACTCCTCTCCTATACATAGTGCCCACTGTCATACCCTCCACACTCCTCTCCTGTACATACTACTCACTGTTATACCCTCCATACTCCTCTCCTATACATAGTGCCCACTGTCATACCCTCCACACTCCTCTCCTGTACATACTACCCACCGTCATACCCTCCACACTCCTCTCCTGTAATTACTGCTTACTGTCCTACTCTCCACACTTCTCTCCTGCACATAGTGCCCACTGTCATACCCTCCACACTCCTCTCCTGTATATATTGCTTACTGTCATACCCTCCACACTCTTCTCTTATACCTAGTGCCCACTGTAATACCCTCTACACTCCTCTGCTGTGCATAGTGCCTTCTGCCATACCCTCCGCACTCCTCTCCTGTACATAGTGCCCACTGTAATACCCTCCACACTCCTCTCCGGTACATACTACCCTCTGTCATACCCCCACACTCCTCTCCTGTACATACTGCCCACTGTCATACCCTTCACACTCCTCTCCTGTACATACTGCCCACTGTCATACCCTTCACACTCCTCTCCTGTACATACTGCCCACTGTCATACTCTCCACACCCCTCTCATGTACATACTGCCCACTGTCATACCCTCCACACTCCTCTGCTGTGCATACTGCCCACTGTCATACCCTTCACACTCCTCTCCTGTACATAGTGCCTTCTGCCATACCCTCCACACTCCTTTCATGTACATAGTGCCCACTGTTAGACCCTCCACATTCCTCTCCCTCACCTGCACATACTTCCCACTTTTATACCATCCATACTCCTCCCCTATGCCTCTTACCCACAAAAACAGTTCTTTAAAATTACACTGAATATCCTCAATGCTCTAGAATGGGCACACTTTTGTAAGTTCAACTAAAGGAAATCTGAGTCCTCATATTTGTTCTGCCCCATTATTAGTACTCATTTAATTTTGTAATTACTATTGTGATGTATAGGTGAACATAGGGGATGTCAACTACTCTAAATATAGCACTTGTAAAAAAAAAGTGTCCCTGAAAATATTTTTGAGAGGCTCCTGTGATATCAAAGCGGTAGTAAACTTTTCTAACATTACTACTTTTTAGAGGCCCTGAGGTAGGTTATGCCATAATGTACAAGTATGCACAGCATATTAGCGCATTAGGGTACACTTAAATTGTCAGACTGAGCCCTCCAGTGCTGTGCTGTGATCAATCCGGCGGGGCCCGGTTGCTTCCATCTTCACCCGGTCTTCCTTCTGGGTTCTGTGCCTTCAGTCACTTGCCTTGGCCGGGCTGTGTTGATGTCATTCCCACGCATGCTCATGTGCATCCTCTTTCTCTCATCCCCCCTTTTTCTCTCAACCTCCCTCCCTCCCTTACCCCTCACACCTCTTTCATCCCCTTTTTCTCTCTCTCTCTCTCATCCTCCCTCTCTCTCTTTAATTTAATTTGTTATAACAAAAAATTGTTTGCATTTTTATTTATAAAAGGCCCGACCAAAATCCTCAGCACCAGGCCCATGATGTTCTTAACCTGGCCCTGCAATTATGTGCCACTTTGTGTTGGTCTATCACATAAAATCCCAATAAAATAAATTAACTTTTTTGGTTGTAACATGAAAAAATGTGGAAAAAAGAGGTATGAATACCTTTTTAAGGCACTGTATAAAATTCATAGGAATAAATGGGGTTGTGGTGCTTTTGATCACTTGCACATTTAGGAGAGGAACATTTTGGCAGAAAAAAAACACCAAACGCATGCAAACACGTCTAAATGCGCCTAAGCGCTAGGTGCGTTAAGTGCTTGAACATTCATTCCTTTAAATGGCCATAATAAATTAATATTCTGGCCAATGAAATGACCAAACGCCCAAGCAGCTTAGGTGGGTTTTTGAAGCTGCTTTTCTCCTGCCAGGAGAAGAGAGTTTAGAAGAGCTGAGCAAACACCCAGTATGCATGGGGAATTAATCAATGACATTTCTGGGCTAAGGTAGGAGATACAGCTCAGGGAGAATTTTTTAGTCTTTGGTAAGTCTCCTGATTGTGGGGCATCGCATTGTACTTACTTGGCATAGGCTTTCTCCAGAAGGGCGCTCCAGAACTCACAGGCCGCTGTTGACTTTACAAAGAGCAATTTCCCTTTCTTTGCTGGCAGCCGATCGTCCACCACAACATCCACCCACTGCCCGTACTGCCAGAACTGGGGGAGACAGGTTACAGGTTAGTACAGACATCGGTGAGCCATGGTTGTAGCTGAATTATGAAACAAATGCTGGGTTTAGTGATGCTTGTGAGGTGATTGGGTGGTTTAATTTAGTTTTATTTTACAGATTATGAAAGTATCTCTTGATATCCTTCCATGTAAATATATACTACTCTCCCATACAAGTGTTTTTCCATGCTATACTTTTATTCTGGAACCCTGGTTTGTGCTATTAGCCCACCTGTTAGGATTAGATACCTTGAAATATAAATCTATATGTCTTTAAAATGCCATATTTTCGCCGTGCACAGTGGCGTGTGTCTGTAATCCCAGCTATTTGAGAGGCTGAGGCTGTCGGATTGCTTGAGTCCAGGAGTTCTGGTCTACCCAGTGCTATGTCGTTTGGGTGTCCACGCTAAGTTCAGTATCAATATGGTGGCTCAAGGGGAGCCTGGGGCTACCAGGTTGTCCTAAGGAGGGGTGAACCAGTCCAGGTCGGAAATGGCGCAGGTCAAAACCCCCATGCTGATCAGTAGTGGGATTGCGCCTGTGAATAGCCAGTGTAGAGCAGCCTGGACAATACAGTGAGACACAGTCAAAAAAAAAAAAAAAATGCCAAAGAACTACTTCCTGTGTGAGATGACAATTCTGCTTTTGCTGCACTGACATATCAACCAGTGTTGTCAGATCAGCAAAATCTTAATACACTACAAAAGCAGTTCATCAGTGTGCATGCATGCGGTCCCAATGGCAAACTTGTGCTGACCGGGCTCCACACATCCCAAAGCCTCAACAGCTACCAGCAACAGACCAGGGAGGACCGGTGGAGGTGCAGCTCACTATGCAGAAGAGGGCTGCGGCCTGGCTCTGCATAACAGGGGATCTGTAGGTGCTGTCCTCTGTTCTCCCCATCTACAGGAGGATCAGTCAGCTTGTTCCCCGGGTGAGCACAGCCAGCCTTCTCCCCCCTCCCTTCTGGGCTTTGAAGCCTCTCCTACATCCTACATCGCACCATGTCTGAAATGGCAGACATAGCTATCAGAAAGTCCAGCTCTGTGCAGGGTTCCGTGCCTCCCCAGCAGCCAGCATACTCTGGAGATGCTGTCTTACTAGCCAGCACTTTTACAAGGTTTACTAAGGCTTTTAGGATTATTACCACTGAAGTTAAAGTGTTACTAAACCCAGTAATGCCCACAGCTTATAAATCTTCTTTTTACATTAATATACTGCCACAATATATCTTTTTGGATGATCTGTATACCACGGTTACATGATAAACTGCACAGTTTCTCCAGTGCTGAGAGTTAAGGAAGGAGGAGATTTTCACTACAGCCTGTATACACGCCCACATGTGTGATGTCAATATCATGTGACCTGGCTAGCTTTGAGAACAAGTAAATGTTCTCTCTAGCATAAGACACAACTGAGCATGTACAGGTTGGCTACTCTGCCTGTGTTTGCTGGCCTTCCCCAGATAGACGGTGCAGGAGGGGGAGGATCTGTGCATACAGGATAAAAAACAGCCTTTTTCCACAATGCAGAGGATTAACCCCTTAAGTTCCACAGTGAGTATAACAAGCATGCTATGCTGCATATACAGACTGATTTTACTGTTGTGGGTTTAGTAACACTTTAAGCAAGATCGTCAATCTATAGGAGAGAGGCTTGATGTTATAGAAAACAAGATGGATAGCACAATATCAAGGGTTAATCAGAATTCTAAAGTCATCACTGATTCACAATCTCAACAGCATCATTTGGAGGTGGATAGCGCCATGATTGCTCCAGATCTGATGACTTGCCAAGCGACATCGTCGCCAAACCTAATTTCTACAAAATTAAAGAGAAACTCATGGCAGCGGCAAGATCCAGACCTGCTATCACATTATTGGATCAAACTGTCCAGTTATTTGCGGATCTTGCACCATCCACGATACAGAAGTGGAGATCTTTGAAACCGTTACTTGCAAAGCTCACAAATCAAAATATCAAATATTGGTGGGCATTTCCGTTCTGGCTTCTCTTCACATACCGCGGCAAAACACAGATAGAAGCGTTGTTATTTATTTCTTTTTTTTGGAGGTGTTTTGTATAAATTTGTTGTACAGAACCCCCCCCCCCCCCAATGTAATTCCCTGCTTGTGTGATTGGCTCACTGATTTTCCCAGGCATCTGCACTAAGATACAAGTCAAATTTTAGGCATCCTCTGCAACAATAATTTTGGTGCAGACGATGATCATTTTTGGTGAGATACGCAGAAAGGGTTAATCATTTCTAAAGGGATGTAGACACTGCAACTTTTCTCATTAGAACCCTACAAGTGCATTAGCTGATTAATAATGAATAGTCACTCCTATTTAGATTTACTCTGCAGGTTGGCATAATCAAATGAACAGCTTTTTCTTCAGAGCAGAAAGAGGTAAGAAATTGCAACAAACTTTGTTAAAATCCTTGCACAGTACTGTACATTGATCACCCAAAGGAAATTGTTTTTTTTTTAATAACAAAAGTGTAGTTACTCTTTAAAGTGGGACTGTACTGAAAACATTTTTTTTAAAAGCCAGCAGCTACAAACTTTTAAAAAATGGACACTTACCTGTTCCAGAGTCCAGCGGTGTCGGCAGCAGAGGCCGATCGATCGCTCGGCTCTCTGCTGTAGCCGGCGCCATTCTCGGTGAGGGAATCAGGAAGTGGCTTCACTTCCCGATTCCCTACTGCGCATGCGCGAGTCGCGTGGCGCAATGAGAATCTTCAGCGCGTGTGTGTCCCGGCAGACAGAGCGCCGGGACAGGAAGCTGCGTAAACTCCCATGGGAGTTTATGCCCGGAAGTGGGTGCAGATACCTGTCTTAGACAGGTATCTGCACCCCCCTCCCCCCTGAAAGGTGCCAAATGTGACACCGGAGGGGGGGGGGAGGGTTCCGAAAAGCGGGAGTTCCACTTTAGGGTGGAATCCCCCTTCAAGGCCCGTTTCACACAGGGCGGACTATGCTAGCTCCGCGGGGGATTGCTCCATCTGTCTCCACTCACTTTGCAGGGACAGACCTGTCAGAGCCCCACTCTCCTCTATGGGAAGATGGGATGAAAACGGACAGCATGTCCATTTTCATCCAATTCCATCCGATCCGCTGGGCGGATGGTGAACGTAACGCCATCCGTCTGTTTTCAGCGGATCTTGTCGGATCGGATGACAGGCAGGTGTCAGTGGACACATCTCCGCTGATATCTACCTGCCCATAGAAGTCAATAGGTGGACCGCTCAGATCCGCCTGAAAAACGGAACAGGCGGATCTTTGCGGGCCAATCGTGTGAAAGGGGTCTAAGTATATGTCTGGACAAAATTATGTAAAAAAAAAAAAAACATTCATCACTTCTCATTGTAAGTAAAGAAAAACATCCAGTGAATACACAACTTCCTAACTAAGCTGACAACACTGACTTTGCTGTACTGAAATGAAAACCCTGCCCAGTTATCCCCTGCTGGACTACAGTACACCCCCCCCCCCCCCCCCATTTTGATGAAATAAAGAAGGAGATGGAAAGACACTTTAATACAGCCCAGACTGTACAGGGAAGAAGGTCCGGCATGATTATTATTATAATTATAATTATATATTATATACAGGATCTATATAGCGCCGACAGTTTGTGCAGCGTTTTACAACAAAATGACAAAATCTGTAAATCTCTCTAGCTGCTTGCATGGCCTCACTGTGTTCTGTTTCCACGACATAAAATCTTTATACCATTTCTTATAGCGTGTCATAACCAAGTTCTCTCTCATATTTCTCTGACATTTTGTTGCATTCCTGACATTTTACGTGTTTGTCTTCTACATCACACGAAACAATTCCTCCTGCTTGTCTCAGCTCGTCCCTTTTATAATGCCTGACATCCATGACACAAGTGACATCACTGCCATTAGTCACAATGAGTGTGATAAAAATCCTCCAATTACATAGGTCACACTGGAGGACATAAATCAGGCTTTTTTCAAAATAATAGAAAGAGCAATGTAGAACAGTATTGATCATCCATACAGGGCTGATCTAAGGCTACATGCACACAGGCATGTGAATGTATGCTCTACATATGCTGCCAGAAGTTGGAGGAAAAAATGCCTGTATTGTCACATATGTCCACACGTTTATGCATGTTAACATATGTATGGCGTTTAGAAGTGTAAGAGCATAAACTCATTCTGTTGGCTAGAAGATAAAAAATTTTTAGCAACTGGAATACATTTAGGCGCATATGCATGCTTGTAGGAGCCTAGATTCACATTGAGGGTGGGTTTGAAATCATGCGAGTTCAGCTGAACTCGCACAATTTCAAACCGGCAGAGCAGTCCGACTTCAGGGGGCAATTTGACAGACATCTGGGCGGGTTCATGTACAGATGTCAATTTAAATCGCCCCCGAAGTCGCCAAAAGTAATACAAAGTCGCAAAGTCAGCGGTGCACCTATTCCGTCAGTGCCGTTGCCGGCAATAGCCAGAAATTTGACATGTGATTTGACCTGTCAAAATGGCCCGATGTGAACGTAGGCGGAGTCACTCACAAAACGAAAAAGGTTCTTTAACCACTTCAGCCCCGGCCCAATTTGCAGCTAAAGGACCAGGCCCCTTTTGGTGGTATTTGATCGCACCTGGGTTTTTATTTTTTGTAGAGCGACAATTTAGAAAAAAATGCAATATTTTTTACTCCCCAAAAAAAGTTTAGGCCGATACTAGGTCTGAGAAAAAGTGTTTTTATAGCATTTTTATTAATATTTTTTTTTTTATTAGTACTTGTGTCTGTTTCTCCACCATAAAATGAAACGATCAAAAGAAAACTCATAGGGGTTTATTTACTAATAAGGCAACTCCACTTTGCAGTCACTGTAGATCTGAGGGGGACATGCAAGGAAAATAAAAGACAGCATTTTAGCTTGCACATGATTGGATGATAAAATCAGCAGAGCTTTCTCTTATTTCAGATCTACAGATTTAAAGCGACTACAGTTCCAAGTGCACTTGTAGTGCAAAGTGGATTTGCCTTTCGTAAATAACCCCCTTTGTGTTTTCCTTTATTGCTAGTACGATAACTTGCGCTGATCGTTTCTTCATTTTTTATGCTTGTATGAGGGTTTAGGTCCGTACAGACAGGCGTAAACTGCGCTGAAAACAGAACTCCTCCCTGAACGCTGGTTTGGGGCATTTTTAGGCCCCTGATTACTGCTTTAAAATAGGTCTGTAAACAACACAATGGGGTTTATTTACTAAAGGTAAATCCACTTTGCACTGCAAGTGCAGTCGCTGCAGATCTGAGGGGAAGCTCTGAAATGAGGGGAAGTTCTGCTGATTTTATCATCCAATCATGTGCAGGCTAAAATGCTGTTTTTTATTTTCCTTGCATGTCCCCCTCGGATCTACAGCGACTTTACTTTCAAGTGCACTTGCAGTGCAAAGTGGATTTTCCTTTAGTAAATAACCCCCAATGTGCATATGCACCTTAGATAACCTAGAGCTGCTTTCAGAGATGTCAAAAAAAACAAAACAATATCAGACACCTTTAAAAGCAGCATTTTTCCTGCCCATGTCTGTGAGGTCTTAAACTGCAATCCACTTGTTGGTAGTAGTACTCAGTCTAGCCATAGATGGGCAGATGTGTCCATGAAAAGGACAGATGAGAGACATTTGCCCATTCCAAGGAAGTGACATCTTACCACCTCTCTACTTCCTATCACTGACAATACCTAATAAAGGGTCACTCATAAACTGCTACAGGTTAGGATTGCTTTAATATGTGAATAATAGGGTGACCAGACATCCCTGGTTTCCGGGGACAGTCCCCGGATTGAGGTCCCCAAACCAAGTCTGTCTCTGGTTTTGTCCCCGGATTGGATTTGAACAGGGGCTGGGGCAATTTCAAAGACAGTCAGTGCAGAATTTAAAAAATAAAAATAAAATCTCTGCCGCTCCTACTAGCTTGGGGGTGGGGTGTATTTTTTATTATCTGTGCCCCTTTCTGATGATCATGTGCTGGTTGGAGTGGAGAGAATATTTCTTCAGTTTTGGGTGCATGCCCTATCCGCTCCTGCTCGCATGTTCTTCTGCCTTGGCTCAAGTCCCGGCCAGCCACCTGCCCATCTCCTTGCCTTCCCTGGCGGAGTGATCTTCCTCCGCTCCCCACCCAGTAGTAGCCGGGACCCGGAGAGTTAGACTTGACAGGCTGTGAGTAGGGTGGCAGCGACGGGCAGAGAGTCACTAATTGCCGCCATTACTAGTAAAAAAATAATATGTCCCCCGATTTCATTTAAAAAAATCTGGTCACCTTAGTGAATAAGCCCCCTGCAGATGTACACCACTATGATAGAAACCACCCACATTGATAGAAACCACTAACAGGAAAAATGAAGTCCTTTGTTACTGTCCTTTTTTAGGTGTGGCAGCATAACTGGAAATAATTGCTTGCTTTAGCTTCCTTCATTCCTCCTATCACCTAGTCTAGATTTTTTTTTTATATATATATTGGCTGATATAAGTCAATATTGGACTTCCAAAGCAAATAAAAATGGGACTTGAGTTACCTTGAAGTGGAAGATCCCTGCATAGTTGTTGTCAAAGCTTTGATCTCCTGGAACCACGCGGTTCAAGCACTCTTCATTTAGGGTGAGAGATGCAATGGAGCAAAGAAACCAGCAGTCACCTGTAAATAAACAATAAAACGTTATAACCATAAAACTTGAAAGACAAAGGCATCGTCAGCGGGAGAATGTTCACTCGATTTTCTAACTGTTAGTGGGGACAATATGATGTTTGAAAATTTGAAGGAGCAGGACAGTAAATTTTTTTTGCACAAATACATTTTTAACTGTATGTGGTTTTCATTCAGAAAGTCCATTCATTCCAAAATCAAATGTTAAAAGCAAACACATTTTGAATGACATTCCCCAAGTCATCCAATGTACTGACAATTTTCGTATAAATGTTCATATGAATGCTGAAAATCTGCGAGTTTATGGCCAGCTCTACACTTACACATTATACCAAAAATTAGAGGTTGATGTCGGCTGTATGCGGCCACATCCATATATGTTTTTAGAAAAAGAGTTTCCCTCCATGAAATGGGACTTTAAAGGCTGAGAGAGTAGACATAATTTCCAATGAAAAAGGACAAAAGTCCGAAACATGTCGGCGTTTTCCTAGATTCCACATGTACTACAAGTCTGTAATCTCTATATAAATGATAGACCATGTACTTCAATAAATTTTTTGGCATTGTCAATTTCAGTATGCTTTCTGTATGCTTTTTTGACAGTTCTTAATACTGTTACTTTATGCACACATCCCTTTATGGATATTTCTCAATAAATGTTTTTTTAATTGCATATACATTTTGTTTGCGTCTACCAAGTCTCACAAACATCCCTTAGGGGTACTGGCCGTGTTTATGCACACTAGGCCTACTTTTTCTTTGTGTTCATTATTACTTGGGATGTGATAGACCATTCTCTCACACACACAGGGCCGGATTAACATAGGGGCTATTGGAGCTGCAGCCCCAGGCCCCTTTCTCAAGATAGGCCCATTTGCCCCAAAAAAAAAAAATTCTAAAAAATAAATAAAAAAAGATCGACTTTGAGGGTTGTAGCTCAACGATCAGGAGTCAGAGACCCCACATTTGGGGGCTAGGTAGCTAATGACCTACTCCAGCACTGGTTAAAATATGGGGCTGCTATCTTCTATGGTTCCAGAGATATGGGGTTGCTTGCGCAGTCGATCAGAAGCTACATACAGAGCGGCCAGTATAAATACAAGCTGGAACACGCAGCAGCAGACTGAGAGGATGAACTCATAGTGCTTATACTAATTATTTGTATTTTACTTATGATAATTAACCCCTCGCCACCCAGGCCAATTCTGACACTTCTCTCCTACATGTCAATCATCATTTTTTTGATAGAAAATTACTAAGAAGCCTCAAGCATTATATATATTGTTTTAGCAGACACCCTATGGAATAAAATGGTGGTCTTTGCAACTTTTTATGTTACACAATATTTGTGCAGCAATTTTTCAAACGTTTTTTTTTGGAAAGAAACTGTTTCATTCATAAAAAAAAAAACACTAAAGTTAGCACAATTTTTTTTGTGTACTAAGCGATGCTTTAATTTTTTTACAGGTTACATGTTTAGAGTTACAGAGGAGGTCTAAGGCTAGAATTATTGTTCTCACTCTAACGATCGTGGCGTATGTAACCTGTGTGTATCTGGATCTGATACTAACCAGTGTCTACCCAGCCACTGACTAGTATCTCTCCCCAGCCTGTCCCCACACACCCCTTCACCTTCTGACCTGTGGATGGGGGAATCACTCCTGTAGTGTTATTGTGTTCTGCCAGTGAATACGATGATCAGTGTTGCTAACTATAGCTGGCAGCACTGATTGTTTTGGGGAAAACCTGACAGGCTGGTTGTACTCAAGTCGGTTAATAGGTTGACTTGTGTAAAACCAGGTAGCCCATACATAGATCGACTATGGCTGGTCTCTGCTTAATTGGTGCAATTTCAATCCATGTATGGCCCACTTAACCACTACACAGTCCCTAAACAGCCTTCCACAAACATTTAAATTTTTCCTTGCCAGATTCCTTCATCCTCCTCTCCTATACATAGTGCCCACTGTCATACTCTCCACACTTCTCTCCTGTACATACTGCTCACTGTCATACCCTCCAAACTTCTCTCCTATTCATAGCGCCCGCTGTCATATCCTACACCCTCCTCTCCTGTACATAGTGCCCACTGTCATACACTTCTATCCTGTACATAGTGCCCACTGTCATACACTTCTCTCCTGTACATAGTGCCCACTGTTGTACCCTCCACACTCCTCTCCTGTACATACTGCTCACTGTCATACCCTCCACACTCCTCTGCTGTGCATACTGCCCACTGTCATACTCTTCACACTCCTCTCCTGTACATAGTGCCTTCTGTCATACCCTCCACACTCCTCTCATGTACATAGTGCCCACTGTTAGACCCTCCACATTCCTCTCCCTCACCTGCACATACTTCCCACTTTTATACCATCTATTCTCCTCCCCTATGCCTCTTACCCACAAAAATAGTTCTTTAAAATTGCCCCATTATTAGTACTTATTTAATTTTGTAATTACTATTGTGATATATAGAGGAACATAGGGGATGTCAGCTACTCTAAATATAGCACTTGTAAAAAAGTGTCCCTGAAAATATTTTTGAAATGTTGGCAACTATGCGGGTCAGTAGGGGGCCCCATGAGAGGCTCCTGGGTTCCAATGATATTAAAGCACTAGTAAACTTTTCTAACGTTACTATTTTTTAGAGGCCCTGAGGTAGGTTATGCCATAATGTACAAGTATGCACAGCATATTAGCACATTAGGGTACACTTAAATTGTCAGACAGGCCCGGGAGCTTCCATCGTCTTCCTTCCGGGTTCTGTGCCTTTGGTCACTTGCCTTGGCCGGGCTGTGTTAAAGTCATTCCCACACATGCTCATGTGCATCCTCTTTCTCTCATCCCCCCTTTCTCTCTCATCCTCTTTCCCTTACCCCTCACACCTCTTTCATCCCCTTTCTCTCTCTCTCTCTCTCATCCTCCCTCTCTTTTTAATTTAATTTGTTATAACAAAAAATTGTTTGCATTTTTATTTATTAATTTATTGTTTATAAAAGGCCCCACCAAAATCCTCAGCACCAGGCTCATGGTGTTCTTAATCTGGCCCTGCACACACACTGTCAGTGCTTGCCTAGCTTCTTTCTCCATATAAGATACCTGGGAACTAATATCCCTTGTATCCTTCGCAGGATTTTTTAATTAAATTTTTCTCCCCTCAAACGCTCAAATCGGACCTCATACGCTGGGATACGGAAACTTTTTCTTGGTTTGGCCGCTCAAATATTTTAAAGATGAATATAATGTCGAGACTCATTGATCTTTTTCAAACGCTGCCAATTAAAATCCCACAGAGTTATTTGATGGAGCTGCGGAGGAGGTTTACACTTTTTTTGTATGGGCGGGCAAACTGCTGCGACTACGGGGGGCCATATTGACGCTACCTAAAATTAGGGGGGTATAGGTTTCCCGGACCTGGTAAGATAATTTGAGGTTTCTCACTTAACAAGAATCAAGGAATGGTGTGTACAATCGGACTCCAAACTGTAGGGTTGATCTTGAACAGGCGACCATAGATTTCACTCTGGTAGGTATACCTTGCTTTCCTGTGCGTGCCCTACGGAGGTTACTTTACGCCCTACAGTTGGAGCAACCTTAAGAGTGGCCAAACATCTTTTTAAGACAATGCCTACTCTCTCTCCAGAGCTGAGCCCTCTCACTTCAATACTGAGGTCATAAACGTTCTCGCCGGGCCTGAATGACTTAAAATTTCAAATACTTCGGACACAAAATGTTTTCCGATTCATTCTTTTTGCGACGAATAACAAGCTTTTGACCAGTTGTGAAATCGAGACCCGATTCCAGAACAAGCCTGACTTTTTACGAAAAGCTCAATTAAATGCTTACCTTAGGTCTTTGCCAGTAGATCACCAATCCTTACGCCAGCTTACACCGCTTGAACAGATTTGCATAGATGGGGGATCAACTCCCTCACTCACTCTCATACTTTTATGCCCTCCTCACGAACCAAATAGAGACATTCGACCTGACCTTTTTACAGCAATAGGAAAATGACCTTTAAACTAAGTTCTCTCAGCCACAGACTTACAGGATAATACTTTTTGCTCATAGGCCTCTCTGGCTAGTATATAGTATATACCAGGAGGGAGGTTATAAACGTCTCACACAATGGTACAGAACTCCAGCCAAATTGCATAGAATATATCCGCAGGTCCCAAGCACATGTTGGCGCTGTGGGGGAATCTGTGGGGACCCTTCTACATATTTTTTGTGAATGCCCATAATTAAACAATTTTTGGACTGCTGTGGAATCTACAAATGAGACACTGACTGGAGTTTCACTCGGGATAAACCTGACGGCATACATGTTGAATGACACGCCTATGACACCCCTATGTCTAACAAGAAATTTAAGAACTCTTTACTGAGACATTTGCTTAGGGGGCGCCCAGGGCTTGTAGTTTAGCCTGGGTGACAACCATGGCTCCCTCCATTGGTACAGTGGAGAAGGAAGCATAGCCACCTTAGGAGAGGAAGTGTGTTATTTGCAGGTTTACCAGGTGAAAATAAAAAGGAAAAAAGTCTGATGAATATAAACGAATGCAGCCACTACATCTGGTAAGATGCAATATATTAAATTTAGGTTCTTGGGTTTAGATACACTGCATATTCCAAGCTGAACTCGTTACTTGCCTTCAACAGAAGTTACATGACCAAATTCCAGTGACAGATTAGAGCATCCCCTTTGACCATGAGGACATGCACAGAGCCACCAAGAGAAGGAAATGGAGATATATCTTTATGCTACTAATTTCCTTTGATGGAGTGAAGGGATCAGACCTTTCATCACACATGCACCACATCCGCTCATTATGGTGCTGGAAGAAAGGTTGCAGGGGGTCTCTATAGTAAGTGTAGTGTGGACGGACTGATCTCATTCTCTACTTGTTGACAGATCTTCCCATCAATAATCACTCTAAAGCCCCATACACACGGTCGGAAAATCCGACCACCAAATCCATCGGATCTGGTCCGACGGATTTAGTCCGACACTGGTGTTGCATACACACGCTCGGATTATCCGAGGACCAGGTCCCTCGGATCATGTCCGTCGTACTTTGTCCGATGTTGGTTTTGCGTACACACGGTCGGACAATGTTGTCGGAAAATCCGATCATTCTGAACGTGGTGACGTTTGTTGCCTACGACGGGACTACGTAGAGGCTAGTAGCCAATAGCTTTGGTCTTGTAATGTGATCTGAGCATGCGTAGCACTTTGTCCGTCGGAATTCCCTACACACGATCGGAATTGGTGTGATCGGACTTTGTTGTCGGAAAATCTATCCAGCAGGAGATAGAACTTTGTCCGTCGGACAATCCGATGGAAACTGTCCGATGGTGCCTACACACGGTCGGAATTTCCGACAACATTGTCCGATAGGACAGAATCCATCGGAAAATCCGACCGTGTGTATGGGGCTTAAAGCCTCATACACACGATCGGACTTTGTACAAACTTTCCCGTGGATTTTTGTACAAAGGGCGTTGGCCCCAAGTTTGTATTGCATACACACGGCAGGACTTTTTAGGCAACAAACATGAACGTAGTGACATTTCAACATACTGACGACACTTCAAAAGAGGACGTTCAAATACTTCAGCGCCACCTTTTATCAACTTCTGTATTGTTGTCTGATCTTTTGCATTGGTTCTGAGCATGCGTGTTTGTACTTTGTACAAAAGTCCGATGGTTTTGTGTACACACGGTCGGACTTTGCTCCATCGGACTTTTGTTGGCAGAAAGTTTGTCCGTTCGCACAGCCAACAAAAGTCCGATGAAAAATTTAAAAGTTGGTCCGATGGAGCGTACACACGGTCGGATGTTGGTCCAAAACAGCTAATTTGCATGTTTGTTGTCAAAAAGTCTGATCGTGTGTACGGGCCTTTAGGAGTACTGAACACCATTTGTTCAAATTTGCTGCTCACCTAGAGATCCTTGTCGTACATCAGCTCGATTTGCTCCCTCATTAATAAATTGAGGCTTTTCCTTTATTTCCTATTAGAGAAAAATGTAGATGTTATAAAATGCTACAGATGCATGATGCAAAAAAAAGTATAACTTTGCCCAACACTCAACTGTTCTGTTCAGTTCTGGAAGGGTGCTGTTGGTTTAAAGGAGACCTTTCCGGAGAGGACCATGGATGCTATGGCTGCATATCCTTGTTCCCTGCCTGTCATAGTGATCCTCTGGATTCAGTCCTTTGAGTCACTAATCCAGAACAACTATACAGATAATGACTATACTCAAACCTTAGCCTGAACAGGACAGCCTGGCAGATAGTATTTTCAGAAAAGGATCAACAATGGCATTCCTCTTTTACTTTTAGGAAATGTTTGCTTTAACCGCTTCAATACCCGGCCATAGTCATATGACACCCACAAGGTGGATCTACCATCCTGGGTGGGCGTCATATGACGTCCTCGGATTCCTGGCCGCCGGCGGCATCGCTCGGGACCCGGTGCGAGTGCCCAGCGGCCGCGATGTCCGCCGGGCACCCGCGATTGCCCGTTAAAACAACGGGACCGGGCGGGACCGTGGAGCTGTGTGTGTAAACACACAGCTCCACGTCCTGTCAGCGGGGAGGAGACCGATCATGTGATCCCAGTACGGAGGATCACATGATCGGTCTCCTCCCCTTAAGTCCCCTCCCCCTACAGTTAGAATCACTCCTATTAGGGACACACATTAACCCCTCCAGCGCCCTCTAGTGTTAACCCCTTCCCTGCCAGTCACATTTACACAGTAATCATTGCAATTTTATAGCAACGATCGCTGTGTAAATGTGAATGGTTCCAAAAATGTGTCAAAAGTGTCCGAAGTGTCCGCCGCAATGTCGCAGTCACGAAAAAAATCGCAGATCCCCGCCATTACTAGTAAAAAAAAAAAAAAAAAAAATTCAATAAATCTATCCCCTATTTTGTAGACGCTATAACTTTTGCGCAAACCGATCAATATACGCTTATTGCGATTTTTTTTACCAAAAATATGTAGAAGAATACGTATCGGCCTAAACTGAGGAAAAAAATAGTTTTTTTTTAAGAAAATGGGATATTTATTATAGCAAAAAGTAAAAAATATTGTGTTTTTTTTCAAAATTGTCGCTCTTCTTTTGTTTATAGCGCAAAAAATAAAAACCGCAGGGGCGATCAAATACCACCAAAAGAAAGCTCTATTTGTGGGAAAAAAAAGGACGTCAATTTTGTTTGGGTGTAACGTCGCACGACCGCGCAATTGTTAGTTAAAGCGACGCAGTGCCGAATCGCAAAAAGTGCTCTGGTAAGGAAGGGTGTTTAAAAGCCCTGTATTGAAGTGGTTAAAGTGTATGTTAGAACAAAAAAAATGTATATGAATTACATCTTTGCAACACGTGTGCATTTCCCCACCTAAAAAGTAGCTCCTGAACTTTTTTGGGCGACATGCTTCCCGTGACTGCAGCGCGACTTATCGCGTGACAATTGCGGCAGGCCCGCGCCGCGATTTTAGGTGTCATCCAAATGAATGGCATCTCAAATGCGAGTCCCTCGATTTGTCATTCACACATCGGCGCTTTCAAATCGCAGGCAGAATCTTTGCAAATCTGCCCGCGATTCAAAACGCTGAAGAGCCTAATGTTGAGCCTAGAAGAGTGACAGGGAAACTTGAATATACCTACCTCTCTTTTTTTTTTTTGTTTCTTTTTGTGTTGTTTATTTTGTTATTGCTCACTGAGCTAAGTTACGTACAAGCCATGGTTGCTGGAATATATATCTGTAATTTACCTTTATGATCCCTTGTACCTCGGTGTATATCTATAGCATACTGGTTTGTTTTTTCTATGCTAGTAAGTACTGAAATTTTGTATTTTTCCTTGAAATTTTAAGTAAAAATGATTGAAACAGAAAGAACAATTAAACCACAGGTAAGATATAAAAGTCTCACTTACCGCAGGTCTTTTCCAGATGAGCCCTTGTACCTTTTCTGACTTTGGTCCAAGATCATTGACGCCCAGAGAAGCCTGAGCAGCTGGAAAAGTTGGATCTTCAAATAGCTTTCCAGATGCCAGGCACTCTGCCAGCAGCTCCTCATAGTCCTGGTTCAAGTATTTTACTGGGTTTTTATTGGTGCCAATGCCTAGGGCTGAGCGCCTATCCTTGGCCAGCTGAGCAGCACAACTTGCCATAGTGTAGATGCTCAGTACACTGATGTAGAGAGGTGAGAAGCTACAGAGGCAGATTCAGTTTATATATAGAAAAGAAAACTCAGTGTCAAACCCAGTGGCGGCTGGTGCTCAAAATTTTTGGGGGGGCGCAAACAAACAGCCTCACTGTGCCATCAAACGCTGCCACTGTGCCCATTAAACGCTGCCACTGTGCCCATCAAACGCTGCCACTGTGCCCATCAAACGCTGCCACTGTGCCCATCAAACGCTGCCACTGTGCCCCTCTAATTGGAGGGGATGGTATATAGAAATGGCTGGGCAGAGATTCCTGGCAGCTGGAGAGAGAGATGTGTCCACTGGCTTCTTGCTCAGCACTGCATTGACAGCTATCTGCAGTTCTAGGCTGGCTTCATAGTCACCTCTCTCCAAAATCATAAAGTTTTGTGACTTTTTCCAGCAGCAACCCCCCCCCCCCCCCCCCACACACACACACACACACACACACACACACACACACACACACTCACCCCCTCCAGCAGAAGCACTGCTCCATCCAAACCCTGGAGTTCAGTGAACACAGAGCAGTGAGAGCACGATCTGGAGGGAGGGAGATCAGAGGTCAGTACTGAGGAGGAGAAGCAAACTTCCTGCTCACACTGACCAGAGATAATATTGACGAGTGGGAGTTTCAGGACCCGACAGAGACACAGGCAGACTGAGACTGCAGCTCACTTTACCACTTGCCAGTATGTAGAACTGATCCCTGCCCCTGCAGAGCTGCCTGAGGGAGAAAGTTGGCAGCTGCAAGGAGATCCACAAGTGTCAGAAGGCAGTTCAGCTGTCTGCAGGTTCCCGGGCCCCTCTTCTGAAGTGTACAGGAGATACAGTGTTTCATCCAAGGCGTGCTCCCCTGTACCACGAACAGCAATATCACTACAATAGCCAGGGCCGATCCTTCCCGGGGTGCAGCGGGTGCCCGGCACCCCAGCGCTGTATTTTAATTTAGAAGAGGGGCGCCGCCGCGCCGGCCGACGCTAAGCGCACTGGCTTGCTAGAAGCCAGTGACGTCAGTGAGAGACCGCGGCCGCCCCTGCATTCAGAGCGCGCCGCGGCCTCCCCAGGATCCACTGCGCGCCGCGGCCTCCCCAGGATCCATTGCGCGCCGCCTCTGCGGCTAGTGTACAAGCTCCGCCCCCACCGCTGCAATGTTCTTCAGGCAGCGTGGCTCAGAGGGGGCGGACGAGTGAACGGAGCTTAGAGAGCGCTGAAGACTGGGGAGAGGAGACGAGACGAGACGAGTGAGTGACCCACTGCACCGGACCAGGAACTGGAAGTAAGTGTGCCCATCAAGCGCCCACTGTGTCCATTAAAAGCTGCCACTGTGCCCACTAAAATGCCCACTGTGCCCATCAAGCGCCCACTGTGCCCAACCAAAGCTGCCACTGTGCCCATAAAACGCCCACTGTGCCCATCAAACGCCCACTGTGCCCATCAAACGCCCACCATGCCCATCAAAAGCTGCCTCTGCCCATGAAATGCCCACTGTGCCCATGAAACGCCCACCATGCCCATCAAAAGCTGCCTCTGCCCATGAAACGCCCACTGTGCCCATCAAAATCTGCTACTGTGCCCATCAAACGCCGCCAGTGTGCCCATCAAATGCCGCCAGTGTGCCCATCAAACGCCGCCACTGTGCCCATCAAACGCAGCCACCGTGCCCATCAAAAGCTGCCACCGTGCCCATCAAAAGCTGCCACCGTGCCCTTCCAAAGCTGCCACTGTGCCCATCAAAAGCTGCCTCTGTGCCCATCAAAAGCTGCCACTGTGCCCATCAAATGCTGTCACTGTGCCCATCAAACGCCGCCACTGTGCCCATCAAACGCCGCCACTGTGCCCATCAAACGCAGCCCCTGCGCCCATCAAAAGCTGCCACTGTGCCCATCAAACACAGCCACTGTGCCCATCAAATGCAGCCACCATGCCCATCAAACGCCCACCATGCCCATCAAAAGCAGCCACTGTGCCCATCAAAAGCAGCCACTGTGCCCATCAAACGCCCACCATGCCCATCAAAAGCAGCCACTGTGCCCATCAAAAGCAGCCACTGTGCCCATCAAACGCTGCCACTGTGCCCATCAAACGCTGCCACTGTGCCCATCAAACGCAGCCACTGTGCCCATCAAACGCAGCCACTGTGCCCATCAAATGTAGCCACTGTGCCCATCAAATGTAGCCACTGTGCCCATCAAACGCTGCCACTGTGCCCATCAAACGCTGCCACTGTGCCCATCAAACGCTGCCACTGTGCCCATCAAATGCAGCCACTGTGCCCATCAAATGCAGCCACTGTGCCATCAAACGCTGCCACTGTGCCCATCAAATGCAGCCACTGTGCCATCAAACTCTGCCACTGTGCCCATCAAACGAAGGGGGGGTTGAGCAGACGGGGAGGGGGGTAATTGTGCAGACTGGGGAAGGGGGGATTGTTCAGACTGGGGGGGGGGGGTAATTGTACAGACTGGGGGAAGGGGGGATTGTGCAGACTAGGGGAGGGGGGTAATTGTGCAGACTGGGGGGAGGTGGGCTTGTGCAGACTAGGGGTATGGGGGATTGGGCAGACGGGGGTAAGGGGGATTGAACAGACTAGGGGGAGTTGTGCAGAATGGGAGGGGCTGGAGAACTGAGAGTAGCACACGCAGAGGAAACTCCCAGAGTCTTGGAGGCAGGCAGAGGCAGGGCACACCAGGGAGTCATGACGCACGTGACTGGCTCAAGTTGTGGGGCTAGATGCTGGTTTGCAACAACTTGATCCCAGGACCAGGAGCATCAGCCCCCCAGGAGGCCATGCAAGGACTTGCTGAGCTGAGATGAGAGACCCTGACACAGCTGACCCCCCCACATCAGGCTGCATTGATGGGCACTGCTGAGGCGGCACTGATGGTCACTGATGAGGCTAAGCGTATGGGCACTGGTGAGCCTGCATTGATGGGCACTGATCGGGCAGTCTCCCACCATTTCTTGTATCATGTCTGCAGTCTCTGACCATCTCTTGTATCCTGCCTGCAGTCTTTGAAAATCTCCTGTAGTGTGTTTGCAGTCTCTGACAATTTCTTGTATCATGTCTGAAGTCTCTGACCATCTCCTGTAGTATTTCTGCAGTCTCTGATCATCTCTTGTACTATTTCTGCAGTCTCTGGCCATTTCTTGTATTATATCTGCAGCCTCTGACCATCTTCTGTAGTATGTCTGCCGTCTCTGACCAGCTCTTGTATCATGTCTGCAGTCTCTGACCAGCTCTTGTATTATGAAAATAGATGCATGAATTAGAGCGGCTCTATCAATTTGGGACTATTTAGCTTTGAATAGAACTCATCCAGATTATATTGTTGAATTTATTTGTTTATGAGTGTTTTTGCACAAAAATAATTTTCTTATCAAAAGAATAATTCACTTATCCTAATACTAGTCTGTTTCCCTGCGATTTCTGGTGAATCGCATGTAATCTATACATTCACGTTTTACTAGTTTTTATTTGTAAATTGCCTCTCTTGCGTTCAGGAGAGTTTTTTCACAGATTTATTTACCACACGGATTAGGGTCTGGTAATACATTTACATTTTGGTATGTTCACATGATCATCCTGTTGATATATCTACACCTTTTTAGGTTTTAATCATTTACTTTTAGAGATTGTCACTATTTGTCATGTCATTTGACATGCTCTAATATTCAAATTCACTGGAAAAGTGTCTTTTCATTATTTTCTGCCACACACGGTCTGCTTGCAGGATTAGATTGCCTGCACAGCTTCATGTGAAGCAGGGACATCTAATTTTATAAGCGCTGCACTATCTATTTTCATTTCTTCCATACAATTGTGTCTAATTGTTGTGCCAGCAGCTAATACTAGGCTGGTTTGGCGCAGTATTTCTCCTTATTTTTTATCTCTTGTATTATGTCTGCAGTCTCTGACCATCTTTTGTATAATGTCTGCAGTCTCTGACCATCTTATGTATCATGCCTGCAGTCTCTGACCCTCTCCTGCATCATGTCTGCAGTCTCTGACCCTCTCCTGCATCATGTCTGCAGTCTCTGACCATCTCTTGTATCATGTCTGCAGTCTCTGCCCATCTTTTGAAGTAAGTCTGCAGTCTCTGACCATTTCTTGTATCATGTCTGCAGTCTCTGATCATTTCTTGTACTATGTCTGCAGTCTCTGACCATTTCTTGTATCATGTCTGCAGTCTCTGACCATTTCTTGTATCATGTCTGCAGTCTCTGACCATTTCTTGTATCATGTTTGCAGTCTCTGACCATTTCTTGTATCATGTTTGCAGTCTCTGACCATCTTTTGAAGTAAGTCTGCAGTCCCTGACCATCTGTTGTACTATGTCTGCAGTCCCTGACCATCTGTTGTACTATGTCTGCAGTCTCTGACCATCACTTGTATTATGTCTGCAGTCTGACCATTTCTTGTATCATGTCTGCAGTCTCTGACCATTTCTTGTATCATGTCTGCAGTCTCTGACCATTTCTTGTATCATGTTTGCAGTCTCTGACCATTTCTTGTATCATGTCTGCAGTCTCTGACCATTTCTTGTATCATGTCTGCAGTCTCTGACCATTTCTTGTATCATGTTTGCAGTCTCTGACCATTTCTTGTATCATGGTTGCAGTCTCTGACCATCTTTTGAAGTAAGTCTGCAGTCCCTGACCATCTGTTGTACTATGTCTGCAGTCTCTGACCATCTCTTGTACTATGTCTGCAGTCTCTGACCATCACTTGTATTATGTCTGCAGTCTCTGACCATCACTTGTATTATGTCTGCAGTCTGACCATTTCTTGTATCATGTTTGCAGTCTCTGACCATCTCGTTCTCTTTATTGTTAAGAGATCATGGGAGGATACCAGGTTAACAAAGCCTCCTTAGGGGAGCATATCTGTGTTTAAGTTGTTGCCATAGAAACATTTGCAAAAGGGGAGGGGTTAGTAAGATGACCACGCCCACGTGGGGGCGCCCAAAATATTTCTGCACCCAGGCGTCTGTGACCCTAGGATCGGCCCTGACAATAGCCATACAATAGACTTGATGACACATAAGTAACATGCAAAAAACTAAAAGAAGAGTTTGCCTACCGTCTGTGGAAAGAAGTCGGTCAGGACATCCTTGGTTTCTTTAACCCGGGGTCTTCTTCTCCCGCACCTGTCTTTTGCTATGATTGGACGCCTAGCGTCCAATCACAGCGCCTGTGACTTCAGCCAATCAGGTTACAGGTAACAGACCTGGCAACCTGATTGGCTGAGAGGCGGGTCTGTGTTAGGGAAGCGATGTATTCGCTTCTCTAACACAATACTGTGTAATCAGCGAACGCACGGCCGTGCGCCCGCTGTTTACACTTATGGAAGCCTATTAGAGCACACCGCTCTAATAGGGTCCCCTATTAGAGCTTACAGCTCTAATAGGGGCGCTTCCAGCAACACCCCCCCCACTGTAATTCAGATGCCCGGCGCCCGATCAGGGGCCGGACACCTGAATAGGGGGCGGCAGCGGTGACCAATAGATAGATTCATGCAATGCATGAATCTATCTATTGGTGATAGAGCGGTGCATACTGCACTGTGCCCGGCGCCCTTAAAGGGACATGTTTAAATAAAATTTTTTTTTTTTTTTTTAACTTTTTTTTTTTTTTTTTTTTATTTTTTTTTAACTGCAAGGAGGGGGGGGCGGCGCCCGGGCGCCCCCTATGGACGGGCCGCCACTGGTTAGCACCAAGTTCACTACTGAAACAGTCAGGGTTAAAAAAGGGAAAGCAATACAATGCAATTAAAAAAAAAATAGAAAATAATAATAAATACACAAAGAAATTTGATTAATAATGAATATAAATGTATTTGATAATGGGCATTTCTGTTTCCAGCAGGTGAAAACAAATGTGGGAGTTTATGTTTCTAAGGACTTGGCTGATGTACTAGAAATCCAGCATGTTGTGTGCACCAATGCTCGTAGATTAGGTAGCAAGCTATGTGAGCAATCAACTCTTCTGTACAAAGCTAATGCAGACTGGGTTGCGATTACAGAGACATGGTTCAGGGATTTAAATGACTTGGAAATAACTATACCAGGATACACCCTATGCATGGAAGAAGAGTAAGAAAGATGGGACGTGGATTTGCCATTTATGTCAAGATTTGCATCAAACTAACGTTAAAGGAGAAGTACAGCCAAAGCTTGTTTTGCTGCACTTCTTCTATCGATCACAGGAGTGTAGTTCGTTTTTCACTCCTGTGACCCGTTTTCAGCAGGCTGAAGTCTGCTATCTGCTGACATCACAGAGTCGGTCCAGGCTCTGGGCAAGACCACAACAATGAAGACAGGATCTGCCCACATGCCTAGACCGGTACCCGGCTCAGCCTCTCAGTGAGCCACAGAGAGCCTGAGCTGGCCCCTCCTGCCCCCTCCACAGTCCATCGCTCAAATAAGCGTGGGGGGGTGCAGAGTAGAGAGCCGTGACTGACAGTCACCAGCTCTCTGCTCACGGAGCCCTGAGAACCAAGTGATTGGCTGTGTTAGATCGCTTGGTTCTCAGTGTTAGAGCCGGCAGGGGACAGATGCAAAATCAGATCAATGCAGCATCTGCCTAGGTAAGTATGATTGTGAAAAACAAAAAATCCGGTACATCTCTTTTATTTCAGAAAACAAATGAACTACTTGAAACCCTGTGGGTTTGTCAACAAACCAGCAAGGGATCTCCCCTTAGAATTGATGTAGTACAGTATATAGGCCCCCAGGACAGTCAAAGAATTATAACCTGTTGGCTAATTAAATAACTCAAATGACAATGAAGGGAGAGGTTTTAATGATGGGTGACTTCAACATCCCAGACATTATTATTATTATTATTATAATACAGGATTTACAGTATGCAGCACTCTACAATATAAATATAGACAGTACAGTTACAATACAAATCAAGACACTTGGGTTAGAAGGGCCCTGCTTGTGTAAGCTTACACTCTAAAAAGGAAGGACAACTAATACAAAAGCGATAAATGTATGGGAATGAGTTGATGGGGAAAGTAAATGTTAAAGTAGAACTATAGGCATGTAGCACCCTGGAGTTTAGTCAGGGTTGCTCCTTGAAATGTACTTGCCAGGAATAGTCATCTTGGCTAATTGTTAGAGATTCATTGATTTCTCCCTAAGTTTGGCCTGGTTGCACTTTTCTCTTCTACCACTAGGTGGCTGGGCACTTGGTTGTACTAGATACGAGAAGGGCAACACAAGGTCAGATTATGGGTATACAGTATGGGGCATCTCAGCCAATGGGCAGGGGTTTTCTTGAAACCCCCTCCTGCTTGGGTGGAGTCAGGCGATCTGTGTTCTGTGCCAACTAGACGGCTGCCTAGGTGGACGTGTGTTGTATTGCCCTCGCTGCTAGGCCGGAGATTGGGCCTATCCTGGGCACATCTGGCTGCTAGGCTGACTGAGGGCCTATCCAGAAGCAAAAGAGCAGCGCAGGGTTGGGATTGTGGCTTGCAGTCCAACCAAAAGAGACGGTTCTGCCAGCCAGAGAACCTGTCATGGTCGGAGGTAGAGGGAAAGGGAAAGCTGTCACTAAGGGGCCATTCACCTTATTACCAGGGACCACAGTGAGTAACTGAAGAAAGTACGGGAGCAGTATTCTCAGCAACCAGGGACGGTGAGGAATCTGGAAACTTCAGTGGGTATCAAGCCAGGGACCCAGCCAGCGGAGGTGACGCTTGCAGAGCAGCCTTGTGTGTCAAGCCAGGGACCGAGCAGGCCAGTGGGGTGAAGCTTGAGAGGTATCTTGAGTGCCAAGCTAGGGACCCAGCAGAGAAGCGAGGGTGACGCTTGAGGAAGATACCACCGTGAAGATTGGAGGAGCTCAAGGGATTCAGTGGCAGTGAATTAGTGAGAGACCGGGAGCTCAGTGGGCTGAAGAACTACAAGGAGTGATTGTAGTGAAAGTGAAGGAACTGTTGAGCTTTGTGTTGGGAACCGTTAAAGACTGTTGCCATAGGAGACAGCATTCCTACACCTGCAGATGTGGCGTCTTGATGGAGCCCTTTCCCTGCATGGCTGTCCTCCTATTGTAGTCTCGGAGTCTGCCAATTGAACTTGCAACTACTTTAGGGTGTCCTGGCCCTAACCCTCTTTCCCCCCAAAGTTTGTTAAGAGAAATCAAAATCTCTTTTGCATTCAAGAAGTGTTCGGCGCCCAATGACTTTAATCACTTTGCACCCACAATCATCCCTCCCAACATTTTGAGATGGGAATGAGGGACACATACTAAGAAATGTATATAGGCATAGGACACGCCCCCTGTCACACCCTCTTAAAGGAGAATTAACCAACAAAAATGGTTAATTAAATCCAGAAGGGCCACTACTATTCCTTTATATTGGCTTTCAAATGCAGCAATTTAGAAATTGTATGAAAGGTTTAGCACTGAGGAAACACGTTTTGAAAGATAAAAACAACTACTGTATATAGATTAGACCAAAATGAGGGACAAATGAGGAGGAATGAGGGACAGAGGGAGAACATTGCTCCAAATGAGGGACAGTCCCTCGAAATCAGGGACAGTTGGGATCTATGCCCACCATGCCTCACAACCCACTACATACAGATGGATGTCAGCTTTCCGTGGCCCTGGAGGTTCTCATTAGACCAAGGGAGGCCTGGGACCTTGCTACAGGCAAAACTTTTTTTTAATTTTGGATAGGGTAAGGGAGGGTTATAACTTCTGTCAAATTTTTGTTTTTCGCCATCTGTGTCCTATTGCGGAGATTTCCCTTCACTTCCTGTCCCATAGCCAAACAGGAAGTGAGAGGAAATCTCTGCAAATTAAGGGAATTTCTTGGGCCAACCCAAAATGTGGGATTTTCTTTTGTTTTCACTTTAAATGATAATGGTAAACAGGATATATAGAGAAGGTGAATCTCCCTAACTAGGATACAGACAGCAATAAAAACCTGTCAAGCGTTCTAATCCCTTTGCACATTATCCAAAACTTTTTTCTTTGAGTTATACTTTAAAGTGATTGTAAAGGATCACCTTGTAAAACAACCCATTCAGTTTAAAATTGAAATGAAAGGCAGAACATTTATATATAGATATAAAAAACGTTATAAATACCCTTTTTTCCCCCCTTTTTTAAAAGGGATCACATTCCCTCTCTTCTCAGCTGCATAAGAGTTGGGGATGGGAGGGGGAGGAGCAACAGTACACTGATCTTCCCATTGAATGGCTATGCATAGGGGTGTGTGTCAGTACAAGTCTGATCATTGGAGGAGAGCACACTGAGGTCCCAGCATAGCTAGAGAACTGACCACAGTGTGTTCTCCTGTTTAGTGTAGTCCGTTTTAATAGGAAAGCACAGGGACTGGCAGGAACACCAGGAGTTTCACATAAAGGAAGCAATGCAAAGAGAACAGGATACTTTTTCATACAAGTACATGGTACAGCAGGAACATGTCAGGAATATGAAATATTGGGGTAACAAACATTTAAAATTATTATAAAATCAAACAAAGCTGCGCTTAAAATTAATAAAAATTAGTCCATAAACCCACAGAAGTGCCAAAAAATTGTAGCCAAAAAGAATGGTCACGGGTAATATCACGGGTAATATGAAATATGTAAAAGTCTCTGGTTAATGAACACCACAGTGCACATGCATAAACTTCAATCAGGTGCCCGATCACTGTAGATGTAGATTGTTCTTACCAGATAGCAAGCATTTAAAAACAATTGGCTAAACCCAGCCTGGGGCCTTTAAGCTTGCAGATGTCCACAACACAGATCGGGCTCAGGTGCAACTGTATACTGCGTTCGTCCAAATGTCAGTGCACTTTCATTGATGGCTCCGGAAAAAAAGAGGGACTACCATAGTGTAGTATGTTCAAACTAATCAAAATGTATTATTAAAAGTTTCACTTACAATTGCGTAGAAATGAAAGTGCATAAAAACGAAAATGCCGGCCGGCTGTCCTCCTAGTCAGATGGCGTGGTGACGTCACTACCTGCCTTCCTCCAGAAAATCCAAGCCTCGTTCTGAGCCACAAGTACATGGATCTAAAAAACGCCATATTGAAAATGGGCAAAGTTTTCCCTTACTGCCGAAAGCAAAGATATTTGGGTATATAGCGTTACAGCAGATAGGGTAAAAAATAATAAAAATAAAAATAAAATTTATATCTAACTCGAACTGTAGCATTCAAAGGGTAAAACATCGTTCTACTATTTAAAGTCCAAATCCAGAATGATATCGACCCATTATGAGAAGTTGGCCGAAATAAAAATATCCAGCAAGCGCAGTAAGATCAGGCACTTGATTGAAGTTTATGCATGTGCACTGTGGTGTTCATTAACCAGAGACTTTTACATATTTCATACCCGTGACCAATCTTTTTGGCTACAATTTTTTTGAACATCTGTGGGTTTATGGACTAATTTTTATTAATTTTAAGCGCAGCTTTGTTTGATGTTATTTGTATTTTGTGTTGTCGCACAATATTGATGCTGCTGTTTTGTGGTCTCCTTTCCCCTTCTCTACCTTTACCAGCGCAGTTACACCTTTGTTTTTTCTATATTATTTTAAATTATTATGTTAAGGCAAGATAGGCTTCCCTGAAGAGATGAGTTTTCAAGGAGTGCCTAAAGATGAATGCCAGGGATGGGTCCTGGAAGGTAGGTATGTTTCTCCATTATTTGGGTTGTGATTCCTTTAAGGGGGTGATTTAAGAACATTTTGGAGTACTCAGGGGTTCTCATCCATGTAGGGTGAGTGATTCCAGTTAGAGAAGAAAAAACTGACTTACAGTTTTGCAAGATTGGTAAGTCCTTAATTGGGACCTGGAATTTGGAGACTCAGTGAGACTTTGGGTGGAAAAGATCCTCCAACCCTGATTACAGGGATATTTCCTTGAAAGGTTAGCCCGCCCGCAGGATAGGCCAGAAAAGGCACAGGAAATAACCAACAGGTGTCTATGAGGTAGGGTGTGAACTGAAGTAGGACACACTTAGCTGATCACCCTGCCCTTGAACCCCTGAGGCAGCCGGGGATGTAACCTTGTTAAGGGATTTGTTTCACAGGTGGTGAGCTGTACGTTTGATTTTTATACCCAGAGTGTGGAAAGTTTTATTGATTTTGTGCAGCAAACAAGATGTTTTGTGAAATAAAAGACTTTCACCAATGTGGCTGGCTGGTGACCCTGGGCTCCCTGGTATTACAGCGGACAGAGTAGGAGATAGCAGGTAAGATTGAAGTAGGTAGCTCCAGAGGATGGTAGAGGCACTGAAATTGAACATGGGAGGAGATAAAAAAAAAGCCTTGGGGGACCCCTATGCAAAGAAGAAGAGAAAAAGAGGAGATACAGTTATAGGTGGTACTGATGGAGCACTTAGACAATGTGCATAAGGGAAACTGACCTTACTGACCAAATCACCAGGTCAGCAGGTAAAACTAAAGTTTAAAAAAATAAATAAAATAAAATGCAGCCACCACATGCCACTGCATAGTTGCTAACATTCTCCAAAACATTTTAGGGACACTTTTTTGGTGTGTAGGTGGTGTATTATTTTACTTAGGGGTGGCGCATTAATTTGAGGGCGTGGCCTGGTCAGAAAGAAAAAATGTGGCATGGGAAGTGTGCTGCTGTGAAAAATGGGTGTGGTTGAAATGATGCTAAATATTGGGGCGTGACTCAAAGGGGGTGTGGTTAGAGTCCGAGATGACTTATATCAGTGGTCCCTTATTACTGTTCTCTCCTGGTCCCCTATTACTGTCATTTCCTTGCCCCCCATTACTGTTCTCTCCTGGCTCCCCATTGCTGTTCTCTCATGGCCCCCCATTACTGTTCCCTCCTGGCTCCCCTATACTGTTCTGTCCTGGCCCCCATTACTGTTCTCTCCTGGCCTCCTATTACTGTTCTCTCCTGGCCCCCCATTACTGTTCCCTCCTGGCTCCCCTATACTGTTCTGTCCTGGCCCCCATTACTGTTCCCTCCTGGCTCCATTCTACTGTTCTCTCCTGACCCCCTATTACTGTTCTCTCCTGGCCTCCTATTAGTGTTTTCTCCTGGCCCCCTATTACTGTGCTCTCCTGGCCCTCTATTACTGTGCTCTCCTGACCCCTATTACTGTTCTCTCCTGGCCCCCCATTAGTGTTCTCTCCTGGCCCCCTATTACTGTGCTCTCCTGACCCTCTATTACTGTGCTCTCCTGGCCCCTATTACTGTTCTCTCCTGGCCCCCTATTACTGTTCTCTCCTGGCCCCCCATTACTGTTCTCTCCTGGCCCCCTATTACTGCTCTCTCCTGCCCCCCCATTACTGATCCCTCCTGGCCCAGGTTGCGAACAACCAATAGGTGACTGCTGCCCTTTGCTGAAGTCTGACAGCTGCAAAGATGAAAGCAGAGCCGGCATTGTTTAGAATGGCAATGGCGGTTGAGGACAGTGGTATTTGGAATGTTCCCATCCCCTGGCTCCAGACTCTCTCCTCAGCCCAAGCTTCCCTCACCATCCCGCCAGGTCCCGCTCTCAGCGACAGTTGGAGTAAGCATTACCTCTGGTCGGGTGTGCTCTCTGTGTTGCCGCAGCTTACTCCTTCATCACATGTATGCTGCACCTGGCCATACTCAAGGCGCGCTGGTGTGATCTCCCCTCTGAGGCTTGTCGCGCCCCCTTACGTGTCCCATAAAATCACACTGCAAGGCATGCTCCCCCTGACTTCCTTGCACTTCCTCGAGTCCCTAATACTGAGAAGTTGAACAGCTTTGCTGCTGGGGGAGTCAAAGGAGGTAGGGATCTGGGTTTGCCCAATGTCCGGGACAGAGGTGGATTTTTGGGATTTTGCCCGGGACACGCTCTAACTGGGACATTGGTCTGTTTTTTGGGAATACCCCGGGCAAATCGTTACTGTTGGCAACTATGCCACTGTTGCATGGGAAGGTATCACTTCTAACTCATGTACATGCAATGTATTTTCGGGAATACCCCGGGCAAATCCCCTGTATTCTGTGCAATATGCACTCCTGAGCGCTTCATTCTGTGTGTTATGCACTCCTGAGCCCTGCATTCTGTGTGTTACACACGTGTGACCCTTTACACGCACTGGGGTTGATTTACTAAAGGCAAATAGACTGTGCACATTGCTAGTGCTGTTGCTCCAGAGTTTAGTAAATGAGGTGAAGCGTCACTTTACAAAGAATACCCAATCACACGCAAAGAAAAAAAAAACAGCATTTTGCTTGCATATGATTGGATGATGGAAGTCAGCGGAGCATCCCCTCATTTACTAAGCTATGGAGCAACTGCACTTGCATAGTACTTGCCTATAGTAAATCAACCCCATTTTCAAAACTGAGTTTTTCCTTAGAAATGATGGACACTTATCAACTAGGTTACAGCAGGAAAACTTTTTTCCAAAACAAATTTCAATCCCAGTAGGAACAAAAACACTTTCATCCTCGTTAAGTGGCCGTTTTATCGCTGACCGCTCTACTGGCCTCAGGCTAGGCCGGAGCCAGTCTGTAGTGTTGATTGGTGTTGTCATGTGGTAGCTTTCTGGTAAAAGATAATGACAGGACATGTTGTGGTATTTTCTGTTGTTGGTGTGTAGATTGTGTGAGAGGGGATGGGGGTTGGGAGAAGAAAGATGTGACTGTCAACAAAACATTTTATAGGGCCTGGGGTCACTTCAAAGACAGTTAACGGGTAGTAAAGATAAAAGGGAAGAAGAGGGGGGGGGGGTAACAGCCCTCATTGCAATGGCATGTATAGAATGCATGTAAAGGATACACAGGATATATGGCTGGAAGCAGCTATAGGCAATCTCTAATCTGTTCTCTTTACTGGAACAGCTCCCATCTGTACCTTCTGTGAAGGATCAGCCCATATTTTGGACCTTTTTTCTATTCTACCGTTTTTACCTTGGCTGACTCTATTCACTACATTTAAGTGTGTCAGAACATGCATGTTGATGTGCATTTAATCTTTCAGTGCATTAGGTCAGCCCAATTTTTGAATTGGCTTCTCAAAATGCACTAAAAAGGGTGCATGTACAATTTCTGGCAGCACATCACATGTGCACTGGCAAGGTGCATGTACAATTTCTGGCAGTTCCCATAAGCATTTTTTTTTCTGAATCTGAGGAAAAGTTTCTTTCCTGGAGATCCTGCCAGTAACTGCACTTCCTGTTACAGATGGACAACGCTAAAACCCTGCTTCTCATTTAGCAGCAATGTTTTCAGCCTGCCAAATGCTCTTTCAGTTAGTTGTTGGGCCGCATATTAGGTGTGCAGCTCAGCAACCAATTAGGGAGCATACGCAGCAGGCTGATAGTGCTGCTGGTAGTTGAAAGATTGTGGTTTTGCATTCTCAACTTGAAACAGTTAAAGGGGTTGTAAAGGTAAAAGTTTTTTCACCTAAATGCATTCTATGCATTAAGGTGAAAAAACATCTGACAATAACGCCCCCCCCCCCCCCAGCCCTCCGTTTTACTTACCTGACCTCTCGAAAGTCCCGCCCCCCCCCCCCCCCCCGACATCATCTTCGTCGCTCACCCTGGCCGTTGATTGGCTAGAGTGGATGGATTGAAAGCAGCGCAGCCATTGGCTTGCGCTGCTGTCAATCACATCCAATGACGCGGCGCGCCGGGGGGCGGGGTCGAGTGACACAGCGAGCGACTATAGCCACCGGCTGTATCACGGGAGCGCGCCCGCAAGTACTCCACACCATGCGAGGGAGCTTGCATTAAGGTGAGCAGTACTTGCGGGGGGAGCCGAGACAGCCGCCGAAGGACCCCAGAAGACCAGGTTCGGGGCCACTCTGTGCAAAACGAGCTGCACAGTGGAGGTAAGTATAACATGTTTGTTATTTTTTTACTTTTTTTAAATCTCCTTTACAACCCTTTAAGCTGGCCATAGACAGTTCAAATCTCAGCCAGTTTTGTAGGGACTGGCTGAAATTTGAACCATGTCAGTTTTTTAATGCGATTATTTCCAGAGGCTATAGCCACTAGCAAATATCATTGTGTGTTCTCTCGGCTGGGAGAGAACACACAATGATAATTGCTAGTGGCTATAGCCTCTGGAAATAATCGTATGAAAAGTCTGCCAGAAGAATACAAAAGCTCTGCAGGAAAGATTCCCCCATCAACCTGTAGTTTCAGGGAAAAAAATAAATAAAATCCCCCCATCTATGGCTGGCCTTAGTGCTTTTACTGGCGGGATCTCCAGATAAGAAACGTTATCATAGATTCACAAAAAATTATTTCATTAGGAAAACTGTTAGACGGTGAGGCAAGGTGCCAAACAACATAGCGCTGCACTATTGATTTGATATCAGCTGACAAACATATCAAAAAATGAATTTGGGTTTACATACACTTTGCTCTATTGCCATGTGTGTGGCCAGCTTAATCAAACTTTCAATTCATTTTCTTTGACGAGGCACAAGAAAACCTGCAAACAGTTTGCTGAAGATAAGCAGACTAAGGGCATGGATTACTGGAACCATGTCTTTTGGTCTGATTAGACCAAGATAAACTTATTTGGTTCAGATGGTGTCAAGCGTGTGTGGCGGCAACCAGGTGAGGAGTACAAAGACAAGTGTGTCTTGCCTACAGTCAAGCATGGTGGTGGGAGTGTCATGGTCTGGGGCTGCATGAGTGCTGCCGGCACTGGGGAGCTACAGAACATTGAGGGAACCATGAATGCCAACATGTACTGTGACATACTGAAGCAGAACATCAAGCAATAAACCATCAACACTTCCAATTCCAAAGCCTCCCGTTTGGAATTTCTACTGCCCCCAGGACATTCACGAAAGTCCTACTTCCGGTAATAGCCTCCTTGAGAGAGAGAGAGGACTAAGAGTCCATCATTACATGGACGATATCCTCCTTCTTTCAGACAGCCAGGAATCTCTCATCCACCACCGGGAAATCCTAATCTCCACGCTGCAGAGTCTAGGGTGGCTGATAAACTGGGGGAAAAGCAATATCCAGCCCACCCAGAGAATGGTCTTTCTGGGAGCCGAACCGGACACCGGGATGAACACAGTGGAGCTTCCACTGGAAAAAATCCCTCTCTTGATCCAGAGAGTATGGAAAATAATCCTAGCCACAACATTACCAGCCAGAACATTCCTCAGTATCCTAGGCTCATTGTCAGTGACCATGGTCCAATGGGCCCAGTGGAATTCAAGAACCCTTTCAAATCTAATTTTTGCCAGAAGGCCTACCACCAAAAGCACCTACAGGAGGGTCCGGGAAAAAATGAGTTACCTTCACACAGCAGCAAGGTTGGGTCTCATCCTCTCCATCAGCGTCATAGATTCTGGAGTTCCTGCAGTCAGGCCTAGAGAAAGGCTTTGGGTCAAGCACTCTGAAGGTTCAAGTGTCAGCCTTATCCGCCTTGACCGGAGTCAAGTTGGCCCAGCATCCCCTTGTTATCCAGTTTCAGAGGGCCTGTCTAAAACTAAGGCCCCCCAGAAAGCCTTCCTTCCCGGTCTGGGATCTTTCAATTGTCCTGGAGGCCCTATCTAAGGAACCTTTCATTCCACTCGAGAACATTTCCCTAAAGGAATCTCAGAGATGCAGGCCTTGCTGGCTAGGGAGCCGTACCTGATCATTTACCCAGATAGAGTAGTCTTGAGGCCTTCAGCCCCAAGGTATCCTCATCTTTCCACTTCAACCAGGAAATTAACCTCCCAGCGCTTGTCTCGGATCAGGGCAACCCTCACTCATTAGACGTCAAGGGCGACATCTTGGCATACCTTTCGGCAACCAAACCCATCAGGAAAATAGAAAACCTTTTAATCATCCCTCACGGCTTTAAGAGAGGTCAATCGGCATCCTTTTGCACCATTGCTTCATGGCTAGTGAAGGCCATCAAAAAGGCTTACTCGTTAAGTACCGTATTTATCGGCGTATAACACGCACCTCAAGTTTAGGAGGGAATTTAAAAGACAATGCGTGGGGGAAGAAACAAAACGAAGTGCCGTTTCTTCCCTAGCCTGTGCCGTTAGTCGCTGCTCCCGTGCACATGCGTGGGAGTGACGACATGCGGCTCTGGCGAATCACAGAGCCAGAGTCGGTGGCCCTGAAGGAAGAGGGCCAGAAGATGGCCGCTGCCCACACAGGAGACATCGCTGGATTATTTTGCAGGTAAGTGGCACATAATGGGCTACTATGGGATGCATACTAGCCCATTATGCTTTTCATTTGCAGGCTGCAGCAGTGAGCAAAAGAGGAAGTAAAACCCATCTTTAAAGACAAAAAATTAAGACATATTTTATAAGAGCATTTAGACATTTAATTGTAATTTATTGCAATATTTAGCACATTCATCAAACACATAGTTTAAAACACAAAAATGCACAATTCACATCCAAAACAGTTTCTTTACCTAGAAATCAATAGACTTATACCCTGAGATACAACTGCTTCAATTGCTCTTTACTTAATAGTTTCGAAGGCCACAAACTATCCCACAGTGTAGATATAAATTATTAATAAAATTGATAAACTCTCCATAAAGTTAAAAAAGTATTTGCAATCGTGGCTTTAAGGTGTTTTAGTAAGCTGTTGGCCCTCCCAACTCTCTGTATTGAGTTGTACTGTAACAGTCTCTTTTAATTTTGTAAAGCATTGTGCAAATTGTTGGCACTATATAAATCCTGTAAAAAAATAATAATAATAGTGTCTTTTTTGATAGCTGCCTGGACACATCTGAAGCAGTGACAGTTAGGACCCATTCACATAATTATTTTAAATAGCACCTTAATGTATTACGAAAAGGCACCTTGCTACAGTGCATGGCAATGCATGGTAACACACTGCCTTGTACTGTGGTGGGCTGCAATACAAAAAAATTGCAGCAGGTACAATTTTAGCATAGTTGTGTTGTATTAGCCAGCCCATTCAAATGAATTGGCCTCCTTAATGCAACGCACATTAGCACTAGTGGTGCACCGTAATGAAAATTCCAGAGCCAAAACAGAAAATTCAGAATCCACTTGGCCGAAAACCGAAACGGACAGTTTTAAAAAATGCTTTTTTAAATTTAATTAATGGCTGGATTTTTTGCATTGAAGTCAATGGGACGTGATTTTGCATTCCAGTAAATAGGGGGTGTTTTTGCATTGAAGTCAATGGGACATTATTTTGCATTGAAGTCAAAAGGATGCAATTTTGCATTGCAGTCCATAGGGAGCGTTTTTGCATTAAAATCAATGGGATGTTATTTTGCACTGAAGTCAATGGAATGCAATTTTGCACTGAAGTCAATGGGATGCGATTTTGCATTGCAGTACATAGGGGCATTTTTGCAGTGAAATCAATGGGATGCGATTTTGCATTGAAATCATTGGGACGCGACTTTGCATGGCAGTCAACAGGGGATGTTTTTGCATTGAAGTCAATGGGACACAATCTTGCACTGAAGTCAATAGCAAATGATTTTGGATTTCAGTCAATAGGGGTAATTTTTGCATTGAAGTCGATGGGACACAATTTTGCATTGATAGAGATGCTTACATCCCTAATATATAAGAATAAAGGACATTTTGTGGGATTTTAATGGCAACAATACCACTATAATATGATAAAAAAGTGTTTATATATTATTGATACATATAAAATCTGATCAATCACACATGTGATGATCAGTTAAAACTAAGACAGAACAAGACAAGAAAAACACAGTGAATTTATTTCGAGCATACAAATTGTATGTTTTCCTTTCTTTCTTCATTAGACAAATAGTTTATTATACATTCTCCTATTCAAAACCCTGACGAAGGGCTTGAACCAGAAAAGCGTCGGATACCGAAGCTTTTTTTTCAGAATTTGGAGATTTACAATAATACAATTTGTATGCTCGCAACAAATTCACTATGTGTTTTTCTTTTGCATTGTTTTGTCATGGTTTTAACTGATCATCACATGTGTGATTGATCTACTTTTATATGTATCAATAAACGCTTTGGTGTTGTCGCCGTTAAAATTCCACACAGGGATTGAAGTCAATGAGATGCGATTTTGTCTTGCAGTCAATGGGGGGCATTTTTGCATTAAAGTCAATGGGATGTAATTTTGCATTGAAGTCAATGGAATGCGATTTTGCATTGCAGTCAATAGGAGGCGTTTTTGCATTGAAGTCAATGGGAATGCGATTTTGCATTGAAGTCAATGGAATGTGCTTTTGCATTGCAGTCAATGGGACGCAGTTTTGAATTGAAGTCAGGCTGCATGCCATTATGAGCCCACCGAAAATTTTTGGTGGCCGGTATATCGGCGCATCCCTATTTAGCACGTTTGCTTTAAATGCAACAGACATGACCAGTGCGAATGGGCAGCAAGGGAGACAGAAAATTAACAACCAAGCACTGTTTTGCAGCATTGCTTTGTCAAGTGATTACTGTCCAATGGCAGTGATCAACAGCTGAGAAATGAATGTTCACCTACAAGGCAATGCATATTGTGACTATGGCTGTTAATGGTGAGGTCCCAGAGTACACAGTCCACGACATAAGCCCTCCTAGGGGCAGACACAGACTGTGCTTGCAGATGTATAAAATAATTCAAAGTGGATTTGTTGACAATGTTATTGATATAAAAAAAAAAGAGACGTAGGACAGGGCCCATGACAGGTTTATTAGCAAGGTTAGCATTTCTTCATCATATAAGTACTGGCATAAACTCACACCAAGCTAGTGGTCATCAAAGGACAGCATGTTGCAATCATACAAGCTATGTCAACCTCTGTTACAGTAAATAATGTTTAGTTGAACCAACAGGCGAAAAAGTTAACTTCTAGTTTAGGGTGGAACTCTGACAGCTTTGATAATTGACACAAATGGCATGTCTTTTGACATATGATCATTAAAAAAGTTGCAAAAATATTTAAATCATCAAAAAGGCACATCTGTTCCATCCACGATGTCTTCTAAACAACGGTAGAGCAGAGCCACTGTAGAAATAAGAGAAGTCACAATTAGCATAAATTAGGGTCAGACGTGTGACAAAGAGACTGTCAGCTTTTCAGTTCTTATTCTCTTTCAGACAATAATATGCTGCAAAAGATGGTGGTAAGATAGGCAATGTATGTAATTTAGTATTCTGGAAGGATGTAAAAGTGGAACTTCACTCTCTTATTAACATTGACTATTTTTAATCATTCTGCTGCTACCATTAGTAAATAGACAGGAAGGTATATTATATTTACTTGCTTTCAACTATTTTTTCTTTTTACAATTTGTAAGAAATGTCTCACACTCTGCTTGAGTGCTTTCATCATATACCGCTTCCTCCCAGTCTGAATATAGATATCAGATATTCCAACCGCTGCTAACAACAAACAAGGCAATACTCGTTTGGTTGCTGAACATGAACTGTTTATTAGAACAAGAATACAGTCTTATACTGTATACAGTTAAAGGGGAGGTTCCCCCCTCCTGCTCATATTATTCTAACAATACACCAGTAACCAGAAACATAAATTAACATGAGCTAGTTATCTAATCATTTACCCAGACTTGGTGACTCAGAGATATGACCTTTCAGGGTAGACTTGCCATCTCCTCACTCACAACGTACAATACACATAAGTAAAAACACATCACCCAATAGTTTGCTAGGAGACAAAAGGTGTGTTACTGAACACAATAAACTATTGGGTGAAAGACCCAGGCTTTCCAGATCTCATTAATCAGCATTCCTTTCACATACATCTGTCCACTGAGTCTCAAGCTGGCAGAGACCATCATGGCCTCCTTAATAATTTACTTTTGCATTACATAACAGAATATCTTCCTAAATGCTTGTAGCTCCCTAAAATGCCAGGGCCCATAGTCAGTAGGTAAGAGGCTAGCATTCAGTCCCCTCCAAAAGCCCCTGTCCCGGGTGAGTCTGTCACACAGTTTTTCAGTTACTTCCTGCTTTCCAGGCCTAGGCAAATTATGTCATACATCCCAGGAACTAAGCTAAGGGCAGATAGATTCCTGGCTAGATTTTTCTTGTACACCAAAAGAACAAAAAGTGTAATATACTGTTTTACAGCTTACAAGTCCTTAGATGTGGCGACTGAATCCGTTTTTTTTCAGTCTTTTTTCTCTTGTTCTGCTGATCCTGCCAGTAATACACTTCCTGTCCTAAGGTGACAAAGCTTACTTACTGTACTGTAATTCTGGAGGAGCATAGTTGCCACTCAGGCTCTGCCTCTTTTTTCTTCCCTTCGGCCTCCAAGAGAGTTGGTCTTCTGTAAATGGCGCGGAGACCGAATATCTGATACAGAGCAGCACTGACTAGCTGCATCTGTGATGACAAAAGTGCACTGTATCTTGGTGACAAGCTGTATCTGTGGTGAGAAGTGCCCTGCATCTGTGGTGACAAGCTGTATCTGTGGTGAGAAGTGACAAGCTGCATCTGTGGTGACAAGCTGCATCTGTGGTGACAAGCTGTATCTGTGGTGAGAAGTGTGCTGTATCTACGGTGACAAGTGACATGCTGTATCTGTGGTGACAAGTGAGCCAAGCTGCATCTGGTGGCAGGCGACGTGGCAAGGAAGACATTCAGGGCTCCCACTGATTCAGCATTATGGTGAGTTGAACTATTTCATTATATTACAATGTAATAATAGAAATAATGCGCTTCAATCATCCTGACACCATACCAACCATGGTGTCATGATGATTGAATCGCCAACACCAGGTGATTGGAGTATCTTTATCTGCTTTATCTACCTTCTTTCTTTCCTTCCTTCTCTCTTCATCTTCCCTCCCTATCTCTTTCTTTCTCCCTCCCATCCCTCTTTCATCTCAGACTCTAACCACACCCCCAGTTTAGACCACGCCCATTTTTCACAGCAGGGCACCTGCCTCATTTTCCCACCACCCTGCTACACCATGCCTACCTCAACCACACCCCCCCCTTTAAGCCACGCCCAATATTATGTTTAGACCACGCCCATTTTTCACAGCAGGGCGCTGCGCGTGCCTCATTTTCCCACCTCCCTGCTACACCATGCCTACAAATGAATGCCCCACCCCCTGATTATAATAAGACTCCGCCTATAGACAAAAAAGTGTCCCTATAAATTTTTGGAGAATGTTGGCAGCTATGGAGCAGCAGCCTTGTCACCTTAGACTGTTCACTCCTGATTTGGAGTACAGAACAGTTCCCTGTTTCCTCATCTCCAGATTACAGTCGAGAAGGAGTGATAACACTGTTTGGGATTTCAATGCAGCAAAGGTACAGTTGTCAACTCGCTACAGGAAGTTAGGAGCTCACTGGATTTTTAGCAGATTAACAGGTATTTTGTGTACCTGTGTATTTTTGGGGGAAATTTGCATGTGTTAGAGAGATGTACTTAATTTATATTTTTTTTATTTTGCCCACACATCCAGATAGATACCTACTAGACCCGTAACTAGTTCATGAAGAAAACAGAAAAAAATGGTATACTTTTAATAAGATTTACCATACCTCAGGTAAGGTCAGATCAATGGTTCCGCTTTTATTCTTGTCCAAAAGATTAAACATTTCTGGAAGAGAACAAATAAATGCATTTTATTTAGTATAAGATCATTGCATTGCCTTTGATGTGTGCTGTCAGTGTCCTGGATCACATTAAAGTAGACCCTGAAGCCTAGTACACACGTGCCGAATATCGGACGACATCGGCAGGTTCAATAATAAACAGCCAACATTCGGCTCGTGTGTATGGCAGCTGGTCCGATCAATAAAAAACGGTCAATAAAAAAAGCCGTTTAATAAAAACAAGCCAACATTTGGCCCGTGTGTATGGCAGCCATTCCGATCAATGAAAACTGTTTAATAAAAAAAGCCGTTCAATAAAAACCAGCCAACATTCGGCCCGTGTGTATGGCAGCCATTCCGATCAATAAAAAACATTCAATAAAAAAATCTGTTCAATAAAAAACAGCCAACATTCAGCCTGTGTGTATGGCAGCCGGTCTGATCAATAAAAAACATTCAATAAAAAAAGACGTTCAATACAATCCAGCCAACATTCGGCCTGTGTGTATGGCAGACGATCCGATCAATAAAAAACGGTCAATAAAAAAAGCCGTTCAATAGAAACCAGCCAACATTCGGTCTGTATGTATGGCAGCCAGTCCGATCAATAAAAACCATTCAGGCCGTGTGTATGGCAGCTTCTGTTGGACGAGCATGGTGGAAAACCAGCAGCCGACCAGCTCCAGATTATTTGAGAGCGCTGTATACAGCGCTCCCAAACTGCCTCAAAGATGCTGCTTGCAGGACTTTTGCAAACATCCTGCAATCGCACTGCCCCATTGTGAAAGCACCCATTGTAATGAATGGGAGGCAGTTTCCAGGCGCTTTACAGGCGCTATTTCCAGCACTAAAAGGCCTGAAAACTATTGCAGTGTGAAAGGGACCTCAAAGTGATTGTAAAGGCTCATTTTTTTTTCCTATAAAATAATAAACATGTTATACTTACCTGCTCTGTTGCAGTCTATTTGAACAGAGCAGCCCGGATCCTCCTCTTTTTGGGTCCCTCTTCTGTGATCCTGGCCCCTCCCTCCTGTTCAGTGCTCACACAGCAAGCAACTTGCTATGGGGGGACCCGAGCCGGGTCACAGCTCCCTGTGTCCATTCAGAGACAAAGCCCTGACCGAGCCCCAACCCCTCTCTCCACTGATTGGCTAGCTGACTTTGATTGACAGCAGTGGGAGTCATCGGCTCCGCTGCTGTGTCTCAGCCAATCAGGAATGTAAATCTTGGACGGCTGAGACACTCGTGGACATCGCTGGACAGAGATGGGGCTCAGGTAAGTATTAGGGGGGCTGCTGCACACAGAAGGTTTTTTATATGAATGCATAGAAAGCATTCAAATAAAAAACCTTCTGCCTTTACAACTCCTTTAAATGTCAGCACTATAAAATGAGTGCTCTGTGTAATGTCTGCGGACACATCAGAGTTTTTGGTTGGCTGATCTCTCACTTACTGAACAAAGTCTCCAGACGTATCATGCAGGCAACAAATGCATCAAAGTGTACAGTCAGGTCGTTGGAAGCGTAGCGCTGAGCGATGCTCTGCTGGATCTGGTTGTTAAGATTAAATCCTGGAAGAAAACAATGTCAGTGATTATTCTTCGGCATCATTGCTGCATCTTCTGTTATTGGGATAACATAAAGTGGACTTAGCATGCATGCTAACTAATGAGTAAGTCTTTTAGGTATTTATAGGCTCTCATAGAGATCCAGAGAGAATAGACATCCAGAGTCCCTATTTGCTTCCTGGGCTAAGATACCAGCTCAGAGATGGCACAACCATGTAAATCCTGGTGCATGTCCAGTTCTTGGCTGACAAATTTCTGACACAGATCAGTCCCCCCGCTGCACCCTCTAACCTTGGGACTTGCCAAGTTATAATGTTGCAGTCTGATCACTGTGGAAGAAGAAAAAACATGCACAAATGGACAGAGCACTAGACCAAAAGTTCAATAGGCTTCAATAGAGAAGCTGCAGAAAAGCATGTCATGGATTTTGCCGCAATTTGCGTTTTTCATTCTGTTTTTCATTCTGCCCAATAACAAATTGGCCAAAAAAAAAACAAACGCATAAAAAATGCAAAAGTAAAAAACACGTTAAAAAATGTGTGCAGAAGCGCAAAGCGCACCGCATAAAGCACTGCAGAAATGGATAAAAAACAAACTGCATAGGTGTGAACCAGGCCTTAGTTAAAATAAGAACCTTGAATGGACTAAAAATATAGCTTTTTTCCTGTGTGAATCTGTGCAGGAAAACTAAGTGCTGGAACTTTTGGTCTGGTGTGCCTTCCATTTGTGCACGTTTTTGGTAACCTGCTTGTGTACCCACTGGAGGGTAGCCCTGTCTGTTGTGAGCATCCCAACCTGAGCCAGTGAGCTCTTCAACTATTACGCCCTCCTGCTACTTTGTATAAACTCACATCAAAATCCCAGACCCTCTTGAAAGCCTTTTCTTCGCTGTGGAAAAGGCGAATGAGGAAATGCCTAATCCTGCCTGCAGCAGACTGATAACATTATCTTAGCCTAGGCAAAGTCACTGGAGTGTATCTCAAGGTCAGAATTTTGATGATAAAAGGTAGAGCTTTTCTGAATAACTATAAAGGTTCTCTAAAGTGATTCATTTTGCCATCTAGTACCTTTTCACCAGGAGCTTTCCACTTCATATACTACATCACACCTCTCTAATGCCGCATACACACGGTCGGAATTTCCAATGGAAACAGTTCGATGGGAGCTTTTCATCGGATATTCCAACCGTGTGTATGCCCATCGGTCTTTTTCTGACGGCATTTCCAACGGACTTTGGATTGAGAACCTGTTCTTAATTTTTCAGACGGAAAACCTTTCTATCAGATTTTTCGATCGTGTGTATGCAATTCTGACACGCAAAATTCAGCACATGTTCGGAAGCATTAAACTTCCCTTTTATAGTGCCGTTGAACGTGTTGTATGTCGTGGTGTTATTGACCGTCGGAATTTGGTGTGACCGTGTGTAGGCAAGACAGTTTGAGTGAAATTCCGTCGGAATTCCGACGGGAAAACCATCAGAGCTTTTTCCGACGAGAATTCCGACCGTGTGTAGTTGGCATAAGACCCTTCAGACCACATGTTATTAATTCTCTTCTTCACACAAGGTGGTTCTCTTTCTTTTTAGCTTTTGACTATATTCTTGCAGGAACAGACACCCTTATATCTGATTGGAACAAAAACAACCTACAAATAGGGAAAAGGATCTCTTTCACCATACTTTAGTGGGAGAAGAATGGCACAACTTTGTAAGGACCTCTTACATCAATTTTCAATAAAACAGATATATGTTACCTGCATTGTGTAATGCCATCCTCATTTCATGGGCATCCATGGTGCCTGATCTGTCAGTGTCTGCTTTACTAAAGATATCCTGTATGCAGATTACATTTAAAGGGAATGTATAAGTGTTTTTGCATATTCTTACCAAACTTTGTTATGTCCAAGACTAAAATCACAGCAATATTACATATTAAATGTATAGCAGGAACAGTAAGTTACCACATATTTCTGTATCTTCATCCAGAGGGTTCTAAATTCTACCAGACTCAGCGTTCCAGTGCCATCCATCTTAACAGATTTAAGTCAAGGAATTGTTTTTTTTAATCACGTTTCATAATAGAAGTCCCTTATCTGATTATTTCCCAAATAACCACCTGAACTGGAATTTGCACCAAAACCAGCTGATCGGCAGAAAGTAGTTTAGTGTGGAAAGCTAATTTACCCAGGAAAACCAGTCCATATGAAGGGGCCTTCAGAACCCACTGCTAGTTTACTTCCAGTCTACCATTTATAAGAACTATTCTAGAGCCAAACCAGTAGCGATAATTTGGGTCAAAATTACTTGGGACAAAATTTTGTGCAAACGCTCAACTTCGCTGAATGAGATGTTTAGGTGAAATTTGGCTGAAAATAATCTACTTTTTAAAGGGTGTTTTTCTTGTTTGGGGGGGGTTTGGGGGATGGACTTTAGGGTCGTTTTTTTTTAAAGGCAGCTTAGGGTAGTTAATTTTAATGTTCTTAGTGTTTGATTTTTTTCCCATTTTGTGTGTGTTTTAATTGCTATTTGTAGAGTGTCACTTTGCATTTTTTATTTTAGGCTTTGTGTTTTTTTCTTTCTACAAAAAAAGTTAGATAGGAAGGTTAATGAGAGACTGTTTTTGACTTCAATACATTTCACCAAAATGTGAAATTTTGCCAAAATCTCCTACTTTTCAGTGAATATTTGGGAAATGAAAACTCTTGAATTCACTTATCCTTACAGACCAGATTTTAACAAGTGAGTATGACCCACGGAATATCCTCCTTTTACTGATTGACAAGGGAAAGAGGGTTAGATTCCCCACCCCTGATGATGTACAGTGACCGGTTCTCTTGAAAGAAACCCCCCATCTTTTGGTCATCACCTTCACCATGTTACTTTGTTGCTTCATCAGATCCTTCAGGAAACAACCAATACTTCCAGGTATAAGGAAGCATATCTCCTTCTCTATGGTAGCAGTACTCAGGCCTGAGTGGCCAATCACCATGCTCAAACACTGTCACATGAGGGATGATTAAATTCTTTGTAAGCTTCAATACCATCCAGCATTGAGCTTATACAAGGTATGGATTTCCAGCTGAAATGAAGAAGTGGAAGAATGGCAGGGGAGCATAAGCAAGATGAGTATCACTGGTTATGGGGGGGGGTGCTCTTTCATGAGAACCTTCAACTTTGCACTTAATGAGTCCCTAAAATTGAAAAGTGAGGCGAATACAAGTCAAAGCCTGTACACCGCCTAAAAACCGGCCCCATTCACTCCAGTGTGAAAGCCGCCGGCTTTCACACTGGAGCGGTGCGCTAGCAGGACGGTAAAAAAAGTCCTGCTAGCAGCATCTTTGGAGCGGTATAGGAGCAGTGTATTCACCGCTCCTATACCGCTCCTATCCATTGATTTCAATGGGACACCGCGGTAATACCACGGCAATACCGGATTTTAACACTTTTTCGGCCGCTCGCGGGGGTAAAACCGCCTCGCGAGCGGCCGAATACCGCGGCTAAAACGACGGTAAAGCAGTGCTAAATATAGCGCTGCTTTACCGTCGCCGTGGCTCCCGCCCCAGTGTGAAAGGGACCTAAGGCTGGCCATACACAGAGACAGACAGTGTTGATGTGGGAATCCCTCCTGCTGGGCCATTGTCTTCTCCCAGAGGGGGAAACCATCCCTGCTGGGAGAAGACAGTGATAACTGCAAGAGAATCTGACAGGCTGGTTCAACTTGGTACATTCAGCATGCCCATTAGAAGGTCGAATCTCGGCTGGTTTCTGCTGAACTGGCCAAGAGTCAAACCGTGTGTGGTCAGCCTTATTAAATCAGTGTGATATGGAATGCTGCTCTGTGCAACTGAACTCCAGTGTGACCACGATTATTTTTTAACACAATAATGAAAACCTCTGTCGACAAAGGGTTCCAAAAATTGTTATCAGTTTAAGAATTGTTTCCTGGTTTTGGTCAATCGAATGCCCACGGCCACTGTACATGCACAAAATACATAACTAAAAGTTGGCCATAGATGGATAGAATTTCAAAGAAAAATTGTTAAGAAAAGTCTTAGGAAAATTCTTACAAATATTCTCAAAGCATTAATTTGTCATTCTAAAGATTTTGTTTGCTTTTAACAATTGATTTTACATATGAGCAAATAAAGATCCGGATAGTCGCACTCCAAAAATAGATGTGTCCTTTATTGAAGCTACAGTCCGTACAAAAACTGATTTTTTCACACCGCATTTCACACGTCTCTCACTGGTGCTTAATCATAGCTTAATTGGTTTTAGAATGAATGGACTTTACCAAACAAAAACAAAAACCACATGTTATGTTAGATATTTGTTCTTTCAACAGAAATGTTCCCTCCTGCGCCTTCCAATTTTCTTGTATTGTGGTAAAAAAAAAAAATGAACGTGGATTTGACCCAAAAATGATTAGAAAAACAAACAAACTTTCTTAGAACCTTCTTTTCCCATGATTTTGCATTCAAACTTCTAACCATCTATGGCCAGCTTTTTGGTCAATGGCAACTAAAGAGTTTTACTGAGATCATAGATAACTGCAACAACATTGGATTTACAGATCGATTGATTGTTGCTATTTTGAATTTCTGAAGAATTTAAATTTTATTTGGCCAAGCTTGTGAGCCTACTGCAGCTTTTCCAAAATGACAGCCTTTGTTTGACATATCTGCAACATACGGTCACAGTAAGGATACATCCATGAGGGAGATCATCTCTCTGCACGTTGCCATTGTAAATCCAGTGGACTTTAAATCTGTTCCTAAAAAGAGAAGAAAAAAAAAAAAATCACACATTGCCATTTGGCTTTTGAAAGTGCTGTAACAAGGGCTAAGGTGTATCTAAACCCAATAACTAAATTGTAATATACTTCATATATAAGTCCTATAGATGTTAATTTTAATTTTTCAGGCTACTTAGAACATTTTCAGCAGGCAAAAAAATAAAGAGAAAAAAACTAACCGAGCCACCATACCTTAGGACTGGTAAGCTGCAATATATTACATTTTTGTTTTTGAGCTTTAGATATACTTTAATAGTGAGTACTGTAGCATACTGGGTATAAAAAAAAAAACTCTAGGGGGTCCAGATCTGTGTGCAAAGGTCATTAAAACTTCTCTTGGAGATGCAAAATATAAAAAATGCAGCTCTGGCTGCAATATTTACTTCCTCTCTCGTGCTGTCCCCCACAGAAATTCCTTTCTGCCATTAGATGCCATTAGTCTGGCCATCATTCAACCTAGAAGACTGAGGACATCCTGTGAGTGCTGGGTATTATTGGTCCCGTTGAGGGGGCATCTTCATTGAGCTCTGCACTTACAGCACAATAATGATGCCATTTATATCATTACTGCTCGCAGCATCATTGAGGACTGCTCAACATTGGAAAGAGGCAAAGAGAAAGAGGACCCATCTATTACATGGCCAGTCTTAAGACAGAAAAGTCAGAAGAAGAAAGGTACGTTTGAGATAATTATAAACATAAAATACATGTGGGGAAGCACATCTGGGGTAGCTAAAGGTGGGCTTTAATGGGAAACCTACAGTGGGGGGCAGTTATCAAGCAACTTAATTACACAGTCGCAAAACAGGCTGTCTCTTTTTAGCAGAGTCTCGCTAACAGGTTTACAGATCTGTGTGTCTGTATTCCTGGACAGCAAAGTGTAACATTTTACAAAGAAGGAATTTATGACTCCGGCGAGCTTGAGGTTTGTTCTAAACTCAAGTTTGAGCCAAACATTGGCTGTTCAGGTGTTTGTTCAAATTCCAGGCTTTTTGCTTGTTCAACAGGAACAGAATCTCATATATTAGTAGCAGTAATGCTACAGCTTTCTTCCTGTCAATGGTTGTTGTGGAAGCTGCCGGCACTTGTTGCGTCCTTAGCAACCAGTGACATCACCCAGCCCCATTAATTTACTGTCCGGAATTTAAAAAATATATTTTTCTTTGCTTTGGTACACGTTACCCAGGCCAGTGCCCAGCCCTTTCATGCCATGTGTTTGACAATCCCCTGCATATTGGCCTAGATATGGTCAATTGTGTTTTTTAACATTTGGCTTCAATCAAGTTTGCATTCAGCACCTGAACTTCGGTAAAGTTTGCCGAACCTGCCCTAAACCAAACCCAGGTACATCAGGCTCATCCCTACTGTTTAGCATTGCTTTGCCCTGCCAGGAATTATAAATTCCCCTGCCCCCCCAGTGTATTTTCAGTAAGCATGCAATTTGATTTATCACAATGTTTAGATTTGCACAAGCTCACTCCCTATTTTTATGTTATTGTGTTAAATATACAGAGTGGCCACTAGAGGGATCTGTCAGTATCTCAATGTAGTTGTCCCATGTAATAAACAACTGTTGGGATAAAATTTCAGTCACACAGGTCTTCCCATAAAACATGTCTTTGGGATGGTCAACTCTTAAATATACAGTATCTCACAAAAGTGAGTACACCCCTCACATTTTTGTAAATATTTTATATTATCTTTTCATGTGACAACACTGAGGAAATTACACTTTGCTACAATGTAAAGTAGTGAATGTACAGCTTGTATAGCAGTGTCAATTTGCTGTCCCCTCAAAATAACTCAACACACAACCATTAATATCTAAACCGCTGGCAACAAAAGTGGGTACACCCCTAAGCGAAAATGTCCAAATTGGGCCTAAAGTGTCAATATTTTGTGTGGCCACCATTATTTTCCAGCACTGCCTTAACCCTCTTAGGCATGGAGTTCACCAGAGCTTCACAGGTTGCCACTGGAGTCCTCTTCCACTCCTCCATGACGACATCACAGAGCTAATGGATGTTAGAGACCTTACACTCCTCTACCTTCCATTTGAGGATGCCCCACAGATGCTCAATAGGGTTTAGGTCTGGAGACATGCTTGGCCAGTCCATCACCTTTACCCTCAGATTCTTTAGCAAGGCAGTGGTCGTCTTGGAGGTGTGTTTGGGGTCGTTATCATGTTGGAATACTGCCCTGTGGCCCAGTCTCCGAAGGGAGGGGATCATGCTCTGCTTCAGTATGTCACAGTACATGTTGGCATTAATGGTTCCCTCAATGAACTGTAGCTCCCCAGTGCCGGCAGCACCCATGACACTCCCACCACCATGCTTGACTGTAGGCCAGACACACTTGTCTTTGTACTCTTCACCTGGTTGCCGCCACACATGCTTGACACCATCTAAACCAAATAAGTTTATCTTGATCTCATCAGACCACAGGACATGGTTCCAGTAATCCATGTCCTTAGTCTGCTTGTCTTCAGCAAACTGCAGGCTTTCTTGTGCATCATCTTTAGAAGAGGCTTTCTTCTGGGACGGCAGCCATGTAGACCAATTTGATGCAGTGTGCGGTCTGAGCACTGACAGACTGACCCCCCACCCCTTCAACCTTTGCAGCAATGCTGGCAGCACTCATATGTCTATTTCTCAAAGACAACCTCGGGATATGACGCTAAGCATGTGCACTCAACTTCTTTGGTCGACCATGGCGAGGCCTGTTCTGAGTGGAATCTGTTCTGTTAAACCACTGTATGGTCTTGGCCACCGTGCTGCAGCTCAGTTTCAGGGTTTTGGTAATCTTCTTATAGTCTGGGCCGTCTTTATGTAGAGCAACAATTCTTTTTTTCAGATCCTCAGAGTTCTTTGTCATGAGGTGCCATGTTGAACTTCCAGTGACCAGTATGAGAGAGTGAGAGCAATAACACCAAATTTAACACACCTGATCCCCATTCACACCTGAGATCTTATAACACTAACGCCACATGAAACCGGGGAAGGAAAATGGCTAATTGGGCCCAATTTGGACATTTTCACATGGTGTACTCACTTTTGTTGCCAGCAGTTTAGACATTAATGGCTGTGTGTTGAGTTATTTTGAGGGGACAGCAAATTTACACTGTTATACAAGCTGTACACTCACTACTTGTAGATTGTAGCAAAGTGTCATTTCTTCAGTGTTGTCACATTAAAAGATATAATAAAATATTTACAAACATGTGAGGGGTGTACTTACTTTTGTGAGATACTGTAAAAGCTATTTAGGTGATATCTAATATCAACAATTGTTAAAGTGGTTGTAAACTTTGTTACACAACTTGTACCTACAGGTAAGCCTATAATAAGGCTTACCTGTAGGTACTGTAAATATCTCCTAAACTTGCACAGTTTAGAAGATATTCACTATATACGCTGCTGCCGGCGTCATAAGCGCATGCGCACCGAAGATATGGATGTGTGGGAGTGACATTATCACGGCTCCAGCCAATCATAGCGCCAGAGCCTGCGAATCCGGAGGTAACTCCGGTGAAAGGTGTCAGCCATGGAAGTGGAGTGTGGGCGGCTCTGCAGGGAATCGTTCTAAGGTAAGTATTTCATAATGAGCTAGTATGGGATGCATACTAGCTCATTATGCCTTTTTCTTGCAGGTTTTCAGGGGTTATACCGGGATGATGCCCGCAGCTGCAAAAATATACAGTATTCAGATACACCGTTTTCGGTGAAGTGCAAAGGAGGGATTGGAGGTGTTTTAGACCCCCGATCCCTTCATAAAGAGTAGCTGTCACCACCTATTACCGTCACAAGGGATGTTTACATTCCTTGTGACAGCAATAAAAGTGAGCAATTTATTTTTTTATATTTAATAATATAAAAATAAATAAAATAAATAAGAAAAAAAATTTTTTTCAAAGCACAGCAAAGAAAACGCATACGTAAGTCACGCCCGCATATGTAAACGGTGTTCAAATCACACATGTGAGGTATCGATGCGATCGTCAGAGCGAAAGCAATAATTCTAGCATTAGACCTCCTCTGTAACTCTAACCTGGTAATTGTAAAAAAAAAATTCGCTATTTTATTCTCTAGATTCTCTGCTAAAAAAATATATATATAATGTTTGCAGGTTCTAAGTAATTTTCTAGCAAAAAATAAGGATTTCAACTTGTAAACACCAAATGTCAGAAATAGGCTTAGTCATGAAAGGGTTAAGAGTGAAGGAAGATTGATTTAAAAAAAAAAAGCTTGCTCCCCCTAGTGGCTAATCTTCAAATCTCTATATTTAATAGAATAAAATATGATAAAATGGAATATGGAAAAAATTATGAAAGAGCAAGTACGGAAACATATGAAGGTCATACAAAAAATGCTGTTATTTTTCGATCAAGTTTTTATTACTGACTTTGACCTCAAGACAAGAAATGAGGTGTGGGGGAGGTGGATGGTGTCACATGGACAGGAAGACACAGGCAGCAATAAAAAAAAAAAAAGTTAGAATCTCCAACCCTTTCTCACTATAATAAAATGTGTTTCTGCCTCTTTCCTCATTGGAGAAAGTAAATGAATGTGGATATTTTGAAATCTCTCCAATGGAACACAGATGGCAATAAAAACCTGACAGATGCTCTAATCTTTCCCCACTTCGCTGAAATCAAAAGAATGGGCCTTTAAAGTAGAAACTGCAGTAATAACCTGAAATAACGAGCTCACTAAAACTCTCTGTATTTTCCCTTTAAAAGCAATAGTTTGGTACAAAAGATAAACTTACTTTTGGCCAGAAGTTTGTTGAGAATTGCCTGAATATCCTTGGCATTGATTTCTCCTTTCTACATAATAGATAAGAACCAGTAAGCAATGATATAAAAGACATCAACAGGCAATGTAAAGAATAATGCTTGATGTTTCAAAGTACAAGAACCTATATGTAATAGTAACATATTGTATAATCTTTTCTTCTGGATAGTACAGTAAGATTGTTGATTGGATATTATAGGTTATTACCCTCTCTAGCCAGGCAAACTGTGATAAGCAAAGTGCCAAAACCACCAAATTATGATATGTGCATTGCTAATATAAAGCGGAACTCTGGGTATAACTAAAATAAATAAATATCAAAAAAAGTTAGTTCTCCATCCCCCAGCTGGTGCAAAATATAATGCTCCTTTTACTAGGGGTTGATGTGATACAGATGAATACTTGCCTTTCTCCATTCCCCTGTCATTCTCCCAATGCCAGAATGTTGGCGAGCACTCCATAAACATCCTATACAATCTAGGACACAGAGATTTGATGGAGAGTGCAAAATATGGTGCAGCTGTGCATAGAAACCAATCAGCTTTCGGTTTTATTGTCAAAACTTAATTGAACAAGCTGAAGTTAGAAGCTGATTGGCAACCATGCACAGCTGCAACAGATTCTCAGTGCACCAGTTTTAGTAAATCTCCCCCCTGATGACTACTGGTCCTACATTGCTGATGTCGGCAAGATGGGCAGCGACAAGACCAGCAATACGACAGGCTTTGGGGGACTGGTCATCCCAACTAGAACCAGTGGGAAGAGTACAGCACCATGGATAAAGATAAGTTTTGTTCTGTGTTAGATTATCTCCTGAGTAAAACAAGCATTCTTGAAAAAACATGAAAAATAAATAAAACACAGTGATAATATGACCTGTAGCCTTGGAGCCATACCTAGCTTTACTGTTCAGGTCTATCCCACATCACCTCTTTATTAAATCTACATTAAATATTTTCAAAGTTGAGTTAAGTCCTTACCAACAATACATTTCTAATGCCCTGTACACATGGTTGGACATTCCGACCACAAAATCCGTCGTATTTTTTCAGACAGATTTTGTCCGAAACTTGTGTTGCGCACACACACAGTCGGACAAAGTTGTCGGAAAATCCGATCATTCCGAACGAGGTGACGTACAACACGTTTGACGGGACTACGTAGAGGCCAGTAGCCAATAGCTTTCGTCTCAAAATTTCTTCTGAGCATGCATGCATGCAACTTTGTGCGTTGGAATTCTATACACGCAATCGGAAAAAGTCTGATCGGATTTTGTTGTCGGAAAATTTTAGATCCTGCTCTCAAAAGAGCCCGCTAGAGCCCACACACAATCGGATTTTCCAACAACATAATCCGATCAGGCTTTTTCCATCAGAAAATCCGACCGTGTGTACGGGGCATAATAGATTCATGTATTTTTTGATAGATGCTGTACTTCTTCTTTGGAAGCAGATTTCTTGGTATACATAATATATACTATGATGGACTGAAGCTTCCCACATAGGGGCTCAGTTGATGTAAAGCAAAATCTAATTCTTCTGCAAATCTTGAAACAAATCTTTAAAATGGACATGGACCTATGCTCAAAGTTTGGGTCCACTTTAAACAATCAGGGAGGCATTATGGAGGTTTGTTAGGGGTATAGGAGTCAATATAAACAGATCTGACTGTTTTCTTCCATTCCAGATCATGTATTCTAAACTAGGCAATTGCTTTTGTAGCTTCCAGCAGTACTGCACCGGAGGATCTTTATTGACTTCAACTGTGACCCTACAGCATGTCACTGACATAACGCAGAACTGTATTACAAAATATCTCTGTTCCCATGAACAGCTGAGTTAAAACTGGTTCTAATATAGAGTTGACTCCTGTCCAGGATTCAACTGGACAGTCCGAGTTTTGAATCATGTGTCTGGGTTTCAGCCCACCTGAAACCCGGACACATAGATCAGACAGGGCTGTGGCTCCCAAGTAACCGAGATTGTTACACACAAATCTGTTTCCGTCCAGGAGATGTGGACGGTAGACATGTGCAATTTGTTTCGTAACAAATCAAAGTTCAGCTGAATTTTGCATCTTTCGGACATTTGGATGCATCCGAATGTCCGAAGAAAAAAAATAACGAATTTCAACTAATACGAAAGAAATTATAGCGGACATAATGAATGAATTTGACATGAGTCGATAATTCATTAAAGATCTAATGAAACAAAAGGTCAACTCAAAGTAAATCTTACAGTCCAATTAGCTGATTAATTTTGTGCTGGAGGTTGGATTACTGGCAAAGTGCATTCCTGAGAACTGAGTGAGAAGGGTGTTGTATTGTATTTGAGCAGAGGAGAAGAGATATTATCATTGTGTGTGTTAATAGATTCAATAAACAAACGACTTTCCAAACTATGAATCATTATCACGAATATATATATATACATACATAAATATTGAATTGAATTGATATACATACAAAACGAATCGATTCAGTATAAACGAATATCGACACTCTACAGAAATAACTAATTATCCTGAAAACGAATTAACGTAACATAACTAATATAACAGAACGAATTTATGTATTTTACGAATGAAAACGAAACTAAACTAAATTTTCTGTTGTGCACAAGTCTAGTGGACGGCTGTCTGGGGCCAGGTTTAGCATCACTGAAGGGTGAGGCAATGATGTCAGCAAGAGCAATTTGGCCACACCCACTGTTCACTGCAGCGGGGTCTGCGCGCCAATTTAGTGCTCTCCTTGTGGCACCCAAATGTTTCCCAGGTCCTATAGTGTTTACTGCATTAAAAAAAAAATTGCCCTGTGCCGCAAATGTGTTAAGGTTTGGCTTGAACAAAAGGTGCCAACTCTATTCTAATACTAATACCAATTACCCTTCCTAATTCCTCCTTATTTTCTTAAAGTGGACCTAGTGTTTGGTTTTGGTTCCACTTTAAGTAAGGCAACATATTTATATATGAATGAGTGAGGTTCTTGGTTCTGTAGCACTAGCCTCACCTACAAAACACTACATATCCTTTACTGTCTCTCACTCTATTCTATTAAAAGTACTGAAATTCACTTACACCGCATGCCAGTTTGTCGAAAATATTCTTGAAGTCAGCAGGCACATCTTTGTCGGATACTTGAGGCTGAAGGGAAAGAAGAAATGGTTATTCCATGATGTTGCTTGAATTTTGGGGGGGAGCAAATTTAGCTCTTAACAAGTCTCCTCTATTTTGTACCAACATTTCCACAATTTTGTGAGCTCATTGCAGTTTGACTAAAGACTGAAAGAAAGCCCTTTTTTTTAATGTCTCAGTTTTCTTCTCTTTTACCCTTTTATACATTTATGTAATGCAATTTTATTTGTCTCTAATCATTTTTATGAAGCTTTATGAGTTATTATTCCTTAAAATATAAAAACAAAAATTAAATTCTGCACTGTGGAAGATTTTAACACATAAAAATCAGCCTACGCCAAAATCTGTGATACCAAATAAGTACATAAATAAATCAAATAAATAGTGTGGCGGTAAATTAATACAACGTGATAGAAAATATACCATACTTAATGTGCCTAAAACTCTAAAATAAATGAATGATAAAAATCTCAACTCCTAAAGTGCAAAAATATGAAATAAATGCAAATTTACATTTCGTAAAAAATACACCAACATAATAAAATTAGTGTGTTAAAAAACAATATTCAAATCCTATAAACAAATAATATGGGGATGAGGAGTGACAGGAAGACATCCTGGTTATTTCAAACCTGCTGTTGACCATTTAATATGGTCCACACCATCTGATAAGGAGCCAACCTTATCTTTTATCACGGGTGATATCTTTTTGGTGATCAGCATTGGATGTAACAACTACTGTATTTATCGGCGTATAACATGCACTTTTTTCCCCTTACAATTAGGGGAAAATCGTGGGTGCGTGTTCTACACCAACCCCCGCAGTTCCCCCGCTGATTTTAAGGAAACGAGCGAGCGCCGCTGACATGCAGAAAGCCGAATGTGCTTCGGCTAGTCTCGGCTCCTCTCGCAGTCCGCCCCTGACTGTGAGCAGAGCCGAGTCCAGCCGAAGTACATTCGGCTTTCTGCATGCCAGTGGCGCTCGCTCCTCTCGTAATCAGTGGAGATGGGCGGGACTGCAAGAGGAGCTGAGACTAGCCGAAGTACATTCGTCTTTCTGTATGTCATCGGCGCTCACTCCTCTCGCACTCAGTGGAGATGGGCAGGACTGTAAGCAGAGCCGAGTAAAGCCGAAGTACACTCGGTTTCTGTATCTCGGCTCTGCTCGCTCCTCTCAGCTGCCCACTCACAGTCAAAAATCGGCGACAAATTTAAATCAATATGCTGCAAAAAGACTGGCAAGGCTGCAAAGGCACTGGGCAAGGCTGCAGATGGACACTGGGCAAGGCTGCAATGATGGACAAGGCTGAAGATAGACACTTTAATGTACGTTTTTTTTCCTTAAACTTCCCTCCTAAAAGTTTTTTTTCCATAAAATTCCCTCCTAAACTTGGGGTGCGTGTTATACGCCGATAAATATGGTATCTATTTCTTGGATCGCTTATATTTATTGGATAAAATTGGTATTCACTTGCACTTGGATATGGGACTATACACCTTATATATTTTTTTTAATGTTGCACACGAATTACCAATCTTTTTGATTTTTTAATGAATGAATTGGGACTTATTTGTTTAAAGCATTTGAATATTGTTTTTTCAACACGCTAATTTTATTGATTGTCAGTTTATTTATTATGAAATGTAAATTTGCTTTTAGTTCACATTTTGCACTTTATGAATTTAGATTTTTCATTCATTTATATTAGCGTTTTATGTTTGCTATCATGTTTTAATAATTTAGCGCCACACTATTTAATTTATTCCTTAAAATATTTCTGAACCATTATATAATGGTTCCAGGCTTCCAATTTGTCATAAAAATATTATAAAATTCAGCCATCTGGACTTCTTTTCCTTTGTAAGGCCTCATGCACACTGTATATGTTATTGATGCTTCATTCCCCAACATGAGTTTATCAGCAGCAAAAACACAGTAAAAAGACACATTATGCATGCTCGTTAGTGGACGTTCCTGCATCCTACATTCTGTTGGGCAGAATTCTGGCCATTAGAATGTATTAATGCAAGAACGTGCCTAGCATTAACACGTGTTAGTGCCCGGTAATTAGCATTAATGCACGTTAAGGAGCTTTTGAGTGTTTTTTATGGTCAAAAGCTCTTTTCCCTCTCCTGATGTTTTTTTTTTTTTGCCAGTTAACTCCCGGGTTTAATAACACCGCCAGAAGAGGCAAGTATTTAAACTCTTCTTTTACATGGATAGATTGCCCGGGTAACTTATGTATAGCAACACAGTTAACTGTTACTGTAAATAGGGTTTCAACTTTAAACTGGACCTCTGTTTGGAACCACAATAAAGCCGGGGTCCCCCCCCCATTTAGTACTAATGCATTCCTTTAGCTAGAATGTTTTAGGCAGATGCAATTTTCTACTGCTGCGTAAACCAAAGCTGAAATTCAGGATCACAGCTCAGAAAGTTATAATGACACTGTATCATTTAAGAAAATATATTCTGGGCTAAATAAGCCCTTACCTCATAAGGATTTGCTTTTGCCACATCTCCAACTTCCCTGGGAGGACGAAAACACAAGCAAAAATAAATTAACATTAAAGTGATACTAAAGTTTTGTTTTCCTTTTGTTTAAAAATAACAAGCATGTTATACTTACCTGCTTTGTGAAATAGTTTTGCACAGAGCAGCGTAGATCCTCTTCTTCTCGGGTCCCTCGCTTCCTCCTGCCGAGTGCCCCCACAGCAAGCAGCTTAATATGGGGGCATCTGAGCCAAGGCTGCTGCTGTTTGTGTCCATTCAGACACTGAGCCACGGCTTGGCTCCGCCACCTCTGTCTTCTCACTAACTTTGAGTGACAGCAGCAGAAGCCAATGGCGCCCGCTGTGTGCCTCAGCCATACAGGAGGGGGAGTCCCAGACAGCCGAGTCTCTCGTGCAACATCACTGGATCGAGATGGGCCCAGGTAAGTATTAGAGGTTTATCTTAATGCATAGAATACATTAAGATTTAAAAAAAAAAACTTTTGCCTTAAAAACCACTTTAAAGGCAAACTATTATTATTTTGGGTCAAGTTTATTTTATTTTTAAGCCTATAGGTTTTAAAACTAATATTCCAAGCTTTTTACAGCAGGAATGCGGGGGAATGCCATTTCGGTACCTCCAGCACTGAATGTATGTAGTAGCAAGAGTTGCTAGGGTGTGCTGGAGGGTCTTATTGAAGCTGGCTGCTGGGGGATCTATTGTCGCTGGGGGGATCTATTTTTGCAGGGGATGGGGCGTTATGTTGCTGTGGGGTCAATTGTGGTTGGGAGGGATCTACTATTGTAGATATTGTATTTTTTATCTATAACTAGGATATATTGTAGATTTTTTTTTTATTCTTCAACTAGGATATATTGTTGTTTTATTATTAGGATATAGGGGGTCATTTACTAAAGGAAAATCCACTTTGTACTGCAAGTGCACTTTCAAGTGCTCTTGCAGTGCAAAGTGGATTTTTCTTTAGTAAATAACCCCCATAGTGTTGTTATTTTATTTTTATTTAACTAGGATATATTGTATTTAAAAAAAAAAAGAATTCATTATTTAAAAAAACTACATGAGCAATACAATTCATAGTCACATCAACGGTGGCAACATCTCAGAAGCAGCTGAGAAGAAAAGAAGCTAGTAATTACAACAATACATGTTCAGAAAAACAGAGAGCTGTCATAAAAGAACAACCAGACAGGAGCCACTGATGATCTACAGAGTAAAGGCACACACAAATGATCGTTCGTTTTTATTTTTGCTTTTTTTGCATGCTAATCTCAAATCCAAAATGAAGAGGTTACTCAATTTACAAAAATTCTCGTATGACAGAATACAACTTCGGAAGTGATGTAATGTATTGTATAGTAATGTATTCTTTTGTTTCCGAGCATGCTTAGTCTTGTTCTTGTGATGTTTTTAAGCCAAAGACTGTACAGATTAAAACTAAAATCGTATAATCTGGTATTTTACGAGAAAAAAATTGTGTTTGTTCCTTTGGATTATTTGTTGTGATTGGCTCTCAAAGGCTGTGTACTAATGATCAGATTATCGTTTAAAAGCGGTATTTTTCGTACAATTCTCTAATTGTGTGTGGCTTTAGGCAGAGATGACCTGTACGAGAACCTCAGAGGCTCCCAAGTTGGCTGCCTGCTGGTGATACAAGCCCTATTATGCCATTTAAAAAAAAATATATTATACAAGAGATTGGAAACAGGAGCACAGGTAGAGAGAAACCAACTTAGAAAAAAAAGGGGGGAGGGGGGTTATTGAGGAGAAGGTGTCCCATGTTTTTATTCTTTTACCAGGATATACTGTATTGTATTTTTTTTTTTTATTATTATTTAACCACCTGATTACTTTGCACTTAAACCCCCCTCGTGACCAGACCAATTTTCAGCTTTTGGCGCTGACGCACTTGAAATGACAATTGCGTGGTCATACAACACTGTACCCAAATGAAATTTTTACCATTTTTTTCCCACAAATAGAGCTTTCTTTTGGTGGTATTTAATCACAGCTGGGGTTTTTATTTTTTGCTAAACAAATAAAAAAAATGGAAAATTAAAAAAATAAAATAAAATCATGTTTAATAGTTTGTTATAAAATTTTGCAAACAGGTAATTTTTCTGCTTTATTGATATGCGCTGATGAGGCGGCACTGGTGGGCACTGATAAGCTGCACTGGTGGGGACAGATAAATCGGTACTAATGGGCACAGCAAAGATGGCACTGATGGGCACGGATGGGTGGCACGGATGGGTGGCACCAATGGGCACTGATAGGTGGCACTGATAGGTGGCACTGATGAGCACTGGTAGGGGACACTGATGAGCACTGGTAGGGGACACTGATGAGCACTGGTAGGGGACACTGATGAGCAGCACTGGCACTGTGGGCACTGACATATGGCACTGTGGGCACTGACAGATGGCACTGTGGGCACTGACAGATGGCACTGTGGGCACTGACAGATGGCGCTAGTGGGCACGTTTATTACCCAAAGGAGGGCACCATGGACCCTGGGCATATTGCAGTGAGAGGGACTGATGTCCCTCTCACTGCCGCCGGTGATCGGCTTTTTTTTTTTCTCCTCGCACTGTCAGCACGAGCAGGAAAAAAAGCCGGATTACCGGCTCGGTTATTTTCACATGATCAGCTGTCATTGGCTGACAGCTGATCACGTGGTAAGGGGTCGGGATCTCACAGACTCGCGGATCACTAGGCGTCGTCCCGGCACAACAGATCCGCGCTGTAGCCGTCATTTGGCTATAGCGCGGGTCTAAGGTGGTTAACAAGGATATATTGTAGTTTTCTTTTTTTTATTCTTTAACTAGTATATATTGTAGTTTTTTTTTTTTTAATCTTTAACTAAGATATATATTAGTGTTTTAATCTTCAACTAGGATATATTGTAGTTTTTTTTTTTTTTTAAGATTTCTTAATTAGGATATATTGTTGTTTTTTATTATTTAACTGGGATATATTGTAGTTTTTTTTCTTCTAAGATTAAGAAATATTGTTCTCCAACTAGGATACTTTGTAAGAAAAATACTTTTTTAATCTTTAACTAGAGTATATTGTTTGTTATGAAAGTAGAGCTCCACCCGAGACACACGGCGGAGTCTGACAGAGCAGTTATGCGCTGCTAGAGCTCCCTCCCTGACAGAGGAGAAGCTGTACTTCAAAGCAAACCAGCCGACATTAAAGCATTACAAAGTGTCCTGCTTCCACCAGTGAACCCGGAGCTCCATTGGGGACCCTCAATATGGTACTAGGAGGTAGCCGCCATAAGATGAAAACCTCCTCAAAGGTGACTCAGGTACGGGCTGCAGCTAAAATGGCACCATCTACCTCACACAGCACCTCAGAGCGCTCTAATACACAGACACAGAAGGAGACACTGTTACATGCAGAATCTTCTGGTGAATCAGATATTGAACAATTTCCCTCACAAAACTCTCCACATGAACTTGTAGCTTCCCCAGTATCTTTAAAGCAATTTGAACGTATGCTGCAAAGAGCACTGAAACAAACCTCAGAGCATATTACAAGTAGCCTTACAAAAGAAATTAGAGAAATTGGCGCTCGTACAGCGGCATTAGAAATTAGAGTGGATGAGGTGGAAATTTCAGCACAAAATAATATGTCAGAAATAGAAAATCTTAAAGAGGAAAATGTAATACTGCAATCTAAGTTAGAAGATTTTGAGAACAGAGACAGACGTTCCAACCTCCGCATCAGAGGTATCCCTGAATCTGTGATCGATTTGCATTCAACCATGACAGCCTTATTCCAAGAACTCCAACCGGCCCTACCCATTGATCGCTTGGAAATGGACAGAGTCCACCGTGCCCTCATGCCCAGGAAAACTGATGGCCCTCCACGCGATATTATCGCTAAATTCCACTATTATCGCACAAAAGAGCAACTTTTGGCTGCAGCCAGAGCTAAAGGCAATCTAACATTCCAAGGTCATGATTACCAGTTATTCACTGACTTATCCCAATTGACTATCGCTAAACGTCGATCGATGAAACCTCAACTGACAGTGCTGCAAAGTCATCATATCACTTATCAATGGGGATTTCCATTTTCCATCTGGTTTACATACCAGGGCTCAAAGTTTACCTGCAGATCCTCAGAAGAATTACAACGAGTATTACAAGATCTACGCCTTGTGGACGATCCACACATCTCTAACTCATCACGAAGGAGGTCAACCCCTTCCACCCCACACAGCTCGTCTCAATCACCGGAGCACATAGAAAACCAACATGCTCACAAGAGAAGCCGGTTAGCCCCCCCTCCGCTGGATCAAGAAAACTCCATGGACTGACCACTCGTCCTACCCTCAGTCTCTTTTGAACCCCTCATTGCTTCACCCACTCTTCCAGACTGTAGTCGCTAAATGTCTGTCACATTGCTGAAAAATCTGTGAAAGTGTATCTAGCATCGGTCCTTATAATCGGTCCCTATAAACCATTTGGTTTATCCTTATGTTATGCAATTTCTGCCTCTTAGGTATAAAGGCATAACATAATGCTGGATAGTGCTGTGTACCCACTCAACATGGGAGGCCATTCCCTAATATATATATTGGCTCCATCCTTGAAGGGTATTGACTATTTTTCCTTAATCAATCTAAATTTACTGCACAATCCAGTTATTATTATTTTTTTTTATTTTCTTTATGTATTCTAACTTAGTTTTTACTCGCTTGAACATTACTAAGCGAAGGTATTAAATGTATTCAGTACATAGGCTGTTTTACCAGATATAGCTCAGCCCAAGTGTTTTTTATTTATTTATGTATATGTATATGTGTGTATATGTATGTGTGTATGTATGTATATATATATGTGTGTATGTGTATATGTATATATGTATATATATATGTATATATTGTATGTGTGTGTGTATATATATATATATATATATATATATATATATATATATATATATATATATATATATATTTTTTTTATTTTAATTTTTTTTTCTAAATCCCGCTTCCTGATCATTTTGTTTGTGCTACTTAAACACATACCTGTATCTCCAGGTAGTTATAGGTCCACTTGTTCATTTTTTTATTTTCTTTTTCAGTTTCCTATGCCATTCCCCATCCTTATACCCACAATCCTCTCACGGATTTCCCCAACTATACCCTAATATAAGTTATAATATTACACTCCAGAGTACTGATCTTATTTACCTCCCAGTATAATCAACCAGAGATTTTGTCCTGACATTATTTTTATTTTTATTTAATTTTTAAAAAAAAATTGTTTTATTTAGCCGAGCTGGCTACATCCCTATACATCTAGATGATGTTTTTTTCATAGGGCTTGTCCTCTGTTCGGGCAGTTTCGTGTGTCCCAATGTGCCTCCCTCGTTCGCCCACAAATATTATGTGGACGATTGAGGTCGGCCCCTTTTCCCCTGATGGGGATATTTCTTCCTCATCACGGGTAATTCTTGATATTTATCATAATCTAATGTTTACAGTATTATATCTTACTACTTATGTTACATGTTTTTCTCTTCTTATAGTTCTTCCCTGGTCCATCTTCATCTTTTCTTTTTTCTCGTTCAATTGGATTGATCCATTCAGCCAAAAACCTTTGCATACTGGTAAGAAGCATCACTTATATCATCTACCATGGCACCCTTAAACATTCTTTCCCTGAATGTACAGGGAATTAATGTGCCGCAAAAACGCACTAAAGCGTTCCGTTTCTTTCAAGCGCAGAAAGCCCATATAGTTTGCCTACAGGAAACCCACTTTACAGTAGACTCCACACCCAAATATATGAGCTCCTCTTATCCACAAATTTTCACGGCCTCAGCTACCACTAAGAAACGTGGAACCCTTATAGCTTTTCACCGCTCTACCCCATTTATACTCAAATCAGAAATCAAAGATCCCGAAGGGAGATATACCGTGTTTCCCCGAAAGTAAGACAGTGTCTTACTTTCTTTTTATCCCTAAAAGCCCCACTATGTCTTACTTTCGGGGTATGTCTTACATTATGGGGCACATAGCACATTATGGGGCAGATCATGGGGCACATAGCAGATCAGGGCACATTATGGCACATTATGGGGCACATAGCACATCAGGGCACATTATGGGGGACACAGCACATCTGGGCACATTATGGGGCACAGCACATCTGGGCACATTATGGGGCATGGGGCACATTAGGGCATCAGGGCATGGGGCACATTAGGGCATCAGGGCATGGGGCACATTAGGGCATCAGGGCATGGGGCACATTAGGGCATCAGGGCATGGGGCACATTAGGGCATCAGGGCATGGGGCACATCTGGGGACACTTACTTGCGAGCATAGTAGTGCAGGAAGCGTCTATCTGTCATGTTTTCTCTCATGTCACGCTGCCCGCTCCCTGGCGGCCCCTCCTCTCTTCTCGTCTATCCCAGATGATGTCTCAAGCCAATGGGGATTGACGAGAAGAGAGGAGGGGCCGCCGGGGAGCGAGCAGCGCTGAGTGACATGAGAGACAGCGTATGACAGATAGACGCTTCCTGCGCTACTCTGCATCTCATTCGGCTCTGGTCTCTGCAGGCAAATCCCCCGTGTTTCCCCGATAGTAAGACATACGTCTTACTTTCGGGGTACGGCTTACATTAGCTGTCCCCTCTGACACTCCCGATACGTCTTACTATCGGGGGTGTCTTACTATCGGGGAAACACGGTATTATTCTCACAGGACATATTATGGATACGGCAGTTACAGTTGTGTCCTATTACGCCCCAAACAAACAGCCTACATTCTTTCTATCTCACCTTCTACAAGTAGTATCCACGCACAGGATGGGTACAACGATTGTGTGCGGAGACTCAAACCAGGTCCTCCTCCCATTTCTAGATAAATCCCCATACTCTCCACCGAGAAGCCCAACCAAGCAATCTTTCTCACAACTTCTCTCGAGATATAACTTAGTTGATTCTTGGAGAGAACATAACCCAGCAAAAAGGAAATATACTTACTACTCGCATCCCCATAAAACCTTTTCCCGAATCGACCATATACTCCTAACTGTTGGTATGTTACCAGAGATCCTTTCATCAAACATTATACCCATCCCTTGGTCAGACCATAACGCAGTATACACTACCATAGCGTCTACTATACCTAAATCACACGACTCATCATGGTACCTCCCTGATATTTTGCTAAAAAACCCATCTCATTGCCTTATATTTGACCAAGCCTTAAAAGAATATCTAACACATAATACCTCCCCTGAAATTTCTACACTGACTCTCTGGGAAGCACATAAGCCAGTACTACGCGGAATATTCCAACGCCAATCTGCAATGTTTAAACGTGAGCGAAAAATTCTCGAACGCAAATTGGACTTAGAATATAACACTGCCTATGTAAATTTCCAAGATAATCCCTCTTCGACCACAAAAACTAGATTAGAAAAGGCCCGGTTAGAATATGATCTCTTTCTCACAGAAAACGCGGATAAGTCCCTGCGACGTTCTAGACACGCCTTTTTTATGAAATCTAACAAACCGGACACCATGTTGGCGCGTGCTCTTAATTCTAGGCATAAACAACCTAACCCTATCCGACTCCAATTGTCGAAGAATAATTATACCTGTAATCCGGTTAAAATAGTACACAAATTTAGATCCCATCTAGCTTCCCTATATTCGGAAACAACAGAATTTAATCCTTCTGAAGCCGATGTCTTTTACTCTTATTTAAAGCTCCCTGAACTAACCCAGACCCAAAATTCTCTTCTTGAAGAACCTATTTCAGAGGTTGAGGTAGTAAAAACTATTAAAGAACTAAAGCAAAACAAAAGGCCAGGCCCAGATGGTTTTTCAGCCATATATTACCATACTTTTGCAGAGATCCTTTCTCCACTCCTAACCAAAGCTTTCAATACAATATTAGAAGGATACTCATTTAGACAAGAATCGTTAATGGCAATAATCTGCATGATCCCAAAACCAAATTCTGATAGCACATCCTGCTCAAATTTCCGCCCCATTTCACTTTTAAACCTTGACATTAAAATTCTAGCGAAAATTTTGGCATCCCGCCTCAACAAAATCATAGGTAACCTTATTCATCGTGACCAGGTAGGCTTTATGCCTACTCGCCAAGCTAGTGGCAATGTGCGTCGAGCAGTACTCTTGGCGCACATTGCCAAAACTCGCCGCATTCCCTCTTGTTTCCTTTCCCTAGATATCAGGAAAGCTTTTGATTCGGTTTCTTGGCCCTATTTGTATCACACTCTCCAGAAATGGGGTTTTGGACCCCACTTCATTAAGTGGATATCAGCACTTTATGATAGACCTCAAGCATATGTAAAATATGCAGGCTATAAATCTGACTCTTTCAAAATAGAAAGAGGCACACGTCAGGGATGTCCACTTTCCCCACTTTTATTTGCCCTTTTAATAGAACCCCTTGCACAATATATTAGATTAGACCCAACAATAACCGGAATAGAACTAGGAGGCTTCCATCACAAACTCTGCTTGTTTGCGGACGATATTTTACTATTCTTATCATCTCCCCAAGTCTCTGGTCCCAATCTATTACCTATCCTTAATAGGTTTGCCAATATATCCGGATTAACAATTAACCCCAAAAAATGTTTAGCACTGAATATATCCCTTCCTGACAGAGAAAAAGACATGGTAAAATCAGCACTTCCTTTTACCTGGGCGGAAAAAACAATCCCATATCTTGGTATCAATCTAACAGCTTCTATCTCAGATCTCTTTTCAGCCAATTACCCATCTACTCTGAGAAGAGTGACTGATTTAATGAAACAATGGTCTCACCTTCCATTATCTTGGCTAGGTAGAATTAATACTATAAAAATGACAATTTTACCTAAATTACTATATTTGTTCAGAGTCCTGCCGATCCCAATCCCAGCATACTTTCTTAGACTAATTCAGAAAAGGGTAACGACATTTGTATGGGGATCTTCCAAACCTCGAATCCCTTCCCAAACATTATGTCTTCCTAAGCCTTCTGGTGGCTTGGGTTTTCCCAACTTTGCGTTATATTACAAAGCGGCCCATATTGCAAGCTTACCAAAATATCATGCAACACAAGAAACCCCTCTGTGGGTGTCAATAGAAGCAACTGAATGTGATCCCTTATCCGTCTCAAACCTTCTATGGCTTCATCCTAAAGATCGCATTGGTCTACATAACCCTATTACTAAACACTTCTTATCCCTTTGGGATAGGCTTAAAACCAAACACAAATTACTATCGCCACACAATCCTCTCCTCTCCTTCCTTAAAAATCCAGCTTTTTACCCAGCATGGGTCTTCCCCAAGTCATTCAAAGTCTGGGCTTCTCTAGATGCTTTAAGATTACATAACTTCGTTACGTCCTCCAACATTATTCCTTTTCAAGATCTCCAAGAGACTTGTGGGTTACCTCCCTCGGAAATATTCCGATACCTTCAGATTAAAAATTTTTTCACACCTTATACAAATACAGACACACCACTTGATCAACTCACAAAGTTTGAAGCCACATGTAAAAAGGACCCACATGCCAAGAATCTAATTTCCTCTCTTTACTCTCAGTTACTAACTGCACCCAACTCGGACAAACCTTCTTATGCTCAGAAATGGGAGGAGGACCTTGGGCGTACAATAACTGCTACAGAATGGTCAGATATCTGGTTGGCTACTAAAACATCCTCTCCTAACGTTTTAGCGGTTGAAACCAATTATAAAGTTTTGACCCGATGGTACCTTGTACCTTCCAGAGTTGCTAAATACTCTTCATCCTGTTCAGCCCTTTGCTTTCGCGGCTGTTCGGACTTGGGTACACAAATGCACATCTGGTGGGCCTGTCCTATAGCTCAAACCTTCTGGAAGGAAATATTTTTAATTGCCTCCAAACTATTCAAAATACCAATGCAACCAGACCCTACTACAGCATTACTTAATCTTAAACCAGTATACCTGACACATATACAGTTTAAGCTTTTTGTCCGGCTCCTTACAGCTGCAAAGCAAACTCTGGCGAAAGCATGGAAATCTCCTTCTTTGGTGGTAGCTGAGTCAAAACATAGAATGAACAACTTCATGATTCACTCTAAAATGGCTGCCATAGAACTTAATCAAATTCCAAAATTTGAAAATATGTGGCGCCCATGGGTTAATTTTTTCGCACCTTCATCCTTTGATAAGTCAGTACTCCTGCCATGGTAGTTGATTACATTTGATGGAACTCAAACCTTACTAATCCCCACACTGGCTCTCGGATCAATCCAGTAAAAATTCTTTCCCCCTCTCTTTTCTTCTTCCTTTTCTTTCGCTATTTCCTTTCCTTCCTCTCCCATCCCCCTCATTGATTCTTGAAGCTCATTGTTACTAATAATGTATCTCATCCGCATTACATTGAAAACTAACATGGTAGAAATAGAGGGATACCTTTTGATAAAATGTATTGGTTCTAAAATCTCTACTTCAAGTATCCTTATTTATTTATCATATTTTATTTTATGTTTTATATTCTTATCTACTTCTGTAATAATTGAGCTTCATTCCTTATGTTAACATGTATCTATTAACATGTATGTTAAGCTTTTTACTTTGAACTTAATAAAAATCTTTTGACAAGGAAAGTAGAGCTCCACCCAAAAGGGGAAGCTCTGCTTGTCTGCCTCATCCTGGTTTTGAAAGGTACTGACTCCAAATTCTGTCTCAGTTTGCCTCGGCTCCCGTTTGCCTCGGCTCCCCCCTCCTTCCCCGAAGCTGGCCCATTCACAAAGCACAGCACAGTTCGCGCATGCGCAGTAGGAACCCGGCTGCCGGTTTGCCTTAGTCGAGATGGTTAAGGGAAAATGGCTAAGGGAAAAAAAAAAATTTTTCTGAAGGAGCCTGGAGCTCCTCTTTAACTATGATTATATATATATATATATTTTTTTTTTTTTTAAAAACTTAAACTAGGATAAATTGTATTTTTTTTATTCTCTACCTAGGTTATATTGTTCTAATACTACAATACAAATATTTTTTTTCACACAGTGTCAACATACAGTGCAGTCTTTTTTAGACTAACCTTAAAGTGGTTGTAAACCTAGTTACACTTTTATCTACTAGTAAGTCTATAGTAAAGCTTACTTGTAGGTACTGGAAATATCTCCTAAACCTGCACGGTCTATACCTGATTTCAGAGTGCCGCTCGGTGCTCACGTGACCAGCTGCTTCTCTCCTCCTCGCCTCCTGACTGACATCAGTGGGGGGGTTCTCGGCCCCTCCCTCTACAGCTGTCAAATTGCAAGAGGGGAGAGGCAGCCGGTCACGTGAGCACTGAGAGGCGCTCGGAAAAAAGGTATAGACGGCATTTTTTTTTAAAAAGCACATAGGGGCACATAGCATTAAAAAACAGAGGATTGTATAAAGTGGGCAGAGTGACTTAACCACTTTAAGGCTCCGTTCACACATGGGTGATTTGAAATTGCGGTTCCGACCGCCCAAAAAAGTGCTTTTAATGCTGTATGTTTCCCCATTAACCGCTTAAGGACTGCCTCCTGAACATTTACGTCGGCAGAATGGCACGGCTGGGCACATCAACGTACAGGTACGTTGCTCTTTAAGTGCGTGCTCGCAACCCAGTCCTGAGCTTCGTGAATATGGCTGCGGGACCCGCGGACCCGATCGCCGCTCGTGTCCCACGATTGGGTCAGAGAGCTGAAGAACGGGGAGAGGTATGTGTAAACAAACCTCTCCCTGTGCTTCCTAGTGAGACTGTCACTGATTGTCTGGTTCCTGTCATCGGGAAAGACGATCAGTGATGTCGAACGCCAAGCCACGCCCCCCTACGTTAAAAAAAAACACACACACACACGTCACACTTAACCCCTACCCGCCCCCTAGTGGTTAACTCCTTCACTGCCAGTGTCATTTACACAGGAATCAGTGCATTTAAATAGCACTGATTGCTGTATAAATGACAATGGTCCCAAAAATGTGTCAAAAATTGTCCGATGTGTCCGCCATAATGTCGCAGTCACAATAAAAAATAAAAAAAACGCTGATCGCCGCCATTACTAGTAAAAAAAAATAAAAAATTAATAAAAATGCTATAAAACTATCCCCTATAACTCCCCACTATAACTTTTGCGCAAACCAATCAATAATCGCTGATTGCAATTTTTTTTACCAAAAATATGTAGAAGAATACGTATCGGCCTAAACTGAGGAAAAAAACGTTTTTTTTATATATTTTTGGGGGATATTTATTATAGCAAAAAGTTAAAAATATTTTTTTCAAAATTGTCGCTCTATTTTTGTTTATAGCACCAAAAATAAAAAACGCAGAGGTGATCAAATACCACCAAAAGAAAGCTCTATTTGTGGGAAAAAAAGGACGCCAATTTTGTTTGGGAGCCACATCGCGCGACCGCGCAATTGTCAGTTAAAGCGACGCAGTGCCAAATCGCAAAAAGGGGCCTGGTCCTTTGGCTGCAAATTGGTCCGGGGCTGAAGTGGTTAAAGAGATCTTGTACGCTTGACCACTGTCACAGGGACTAGAAGTAGGGTGATATCTCCCTGTGATGACAAATAAAGCTATAAAAAAAACAACAGATACTCTCTTTTGCAAAAACAAAAACAACATTTTGACAAGAGTCTTTTTGAAAGACAAATCACAATTTAGAAAAACACTACCCTGCCATGTGACCACTGGCATTGATCCCTGGCTAGAAATGTTCTGTGGCCCTTACTGCCTGTACCGGCCCAATCAGATCATGTACAATCATTTATTTTATTTTAGTATTATGTTGGTGGAATGAAGGGTAAGAACTCCCACCATGGTAAGTCGTATGACCTGTCACTTATACTTACAGGGATTTGGCAGCTTTTTCAGAGAAGACACGCAGGCAGAAGTCTCCAGTTTTTAAAGGTTCAAAAGTGGAGGGTACAATGAGATAATCCCCCACGGGTAACTTTATGCGCTTAGAGACTTCCCGCATGTTGATGTAGGTGTCAGATCGAGCAGCGGAGGCATTCCTCTGGAAAAAATCCCTGCCGAAGTGGACATCTGTTTGGTCCTTATACTAAGAAAGACAAAACAAGAGTTTAAAGTGTATCTGTAACCAAAAACGTACATTTCGGATAGGGAAACAAATGCCTAAAACCCGGCTGTCACTTTTTTTTCTGTGTCTCTTTGGGCAGATTTTATTTTTACTTCCGGCCCTGGAGACACGAAAGGTATAGAGAAGAAACCTCTCAATAGTGAGGGAAATCCCCACTTAGACAGCTGTCTAAGGAACAGTTGCTCTCATTGAAAAATTCCACTTTTACTCCTATCCTGTGCCAACTGTACAATTTTAGATTTGTATAACTCTTTGTGCTGATGACAGTGGTCACCAGGACAAATTAAATAGCTGAATCACCCCAGCAGAGACAAAGACAGCAATAAAACCGAAGAAGTAGTCTGCTGTAGACATGTGCACTGCCAAAAAATGTGTTCTTTTTTCTTTTTTTGGGGTCATTCATTATGATCGCAAATCGTAAATTCTAAAATTCGGAAACTCGAAAATCTGAAAATGCAAAAGAAAATGCGAAAGAATAACTAACTAATAATAACAAACTATTTGCAGAGCTGATCTCCCTTCCAGCGCTGAGGGAAGTGACGTAAGGAGCTGAGGTGAGTAAGGAGGCAGATTACGAGGGACCCCCTAGCAACAGGCATTAAGAGGTGAGTAAAAAAAAACATTTATTTATTTATTTATTTCATGCACATTAATGACATTTTTTTTTCTTGTTTGGAACTCCACTTTAAATTATAGATATTGGAATTTCCCTTCAAATTTGGCTGTTACTGAATGTAACAAATACGAATTTATCCGAAGTAACGAATTATCCAAAATAACGAATGCTGCATCTAAATGAATGGAACGTAACGAATGAATAATAATAAACAACAATAATACAATTTTTATTATTATTGTTTATTATTAATTTGTTCCGTTCCATTTGTTTAGATACGGCATTCGTTATTTCGGATTATTCGTAACTTCGGACAAATTCGTATTCATTACTAACAGCCAAATTTGAAAGGAAATTCCAATATCTATAATTAAATAGTTAGTTTGAAAATTCTAAAAAAATAATAACTAAACTATTAAATTATAGGTATTGGAATTTCCTTTCAAATTTGGCTGTTAGTGAACGTAACGAAAACAAATTTATCGGAAGTTACGAATTATCCGAAATAATGAATGCGGCATCTAAACAAATGGAACGGAATTAATTAATAAATAATAATAAAATGTTTTTTTTATTATTATTTATTAATTTTAATTAATACTGAATACATGTTGATATTGCTGATATTACCTTCTTTTATACTGACATTCACTAAGCATAACAATTCAAAAAAAAATGTGAACTGCCATTTCAGCTTCACATGGTACAGATTTCAAAATAATGAAACAACTTATTCTGATGAGAACTGGAAGAATTCCATCATAAGCACCAGCAACACACATTTCTTTCATTGTTATATAAATGCAAAGTTGGCATCAAAGTCAATGTACCTCGTTTGGAACCTGCAAGAAAAAAAAGTGTGATATCAATCAGTAACGTTACTATAGACAACAGAAAGTCAGCATTCCAAGGTTCAATACTATTTTAAAGGAGGGATGGACCCCCGATTCTACAAAATTACACAAACAATTTCCTTACCCAGCATTCCCTTTTGCTAAACTAGTAGCTGAACTTCGGGCAAAACAGCTTCTATTAAGATATATTCTCTAATGCCGCGTACACATGATCGGAATTCTCGTCGGAAAAAGCTCTGACGGTTTTCTCGACGGAATTCCGCTCAAACTGTCTTGCCTACACACCGTCACACCAAATTCCGACCGTCAAGAACGCGGTGACGTACAACACTACAACGAGCCGAGTTCAATGCTTCCGAGCATGCATCGAATTGTTTCCGAGCATGCGTAGGAATTTTGCGCGTTAGAATTGCTACAGACGATCGGAATTTCCGATAGAAAACTTTTCCGTTGGAAAAATGGAGAACATGCTCTCAATTCTTTGCTGTCCGAAATTCGGCCACATACACACGGTCGCATTTTCCGATGAAAAGCTCTCCGTTGTCTTTTTCTGGCCAGAATTCCGATCGTGTGTACGCGGCATTATAGTCACAAAGCATAAAAATAAACTTTGTGTGTACCAAATGCTTTTCCAAACCTAGATACCGCATTTGTGGTGGGGCTTTTAAAACTCAAAACCTAAAATGCATCATCGCCGCGTTTTTGACATATTTTCCATTGGTTATAATGGGAAGGTGCATTTTTTGGTGCAGTTTTTTTAACTCCCTAAACATGCTCCAAAAATGCTGTAAGCAGGAATTTTTTCACCGCAACGGAAGCGAACTTCTCCAGTGTGAACACATTCATTGATTCTAAAGGGAAGCATTTTATTAGAGTTTTTCAGGCACTTTACCGCAAAAGTGCTTGAAAAATGCCTCAGTGTGAAAGCAGCCTTAAGCCTCGTACACACGGTCAGATTTTCCACAGACAAAACCTCAGACTTTTGTCTGAAGGACATTGGCCAGAAACTTGTTTTGCATACAAACGGTAAGGAATTGTCGGCCAACAAACATGAGGCTCCACCGCAAGGCTCCACTGGCGGTTTCCCTTAGAATGGCGGCGCCTGCACCCGATCCGATTGTCGGATCGGCCTCGGGGGGCCGACATCGCGGGCTCCCTGGACAGGTAAGTGTCCTTATTAAAAGTCAGCAGCTACAGAATTTATAGCTGCTGACTTTTAAAAAAAAAATGTTTTTGCTGCTGGAACACCGCTTTAACTTCTTCAATACCGGGCACTTTCACCCCCTTCCTGCCCAGACCATTTTTCAGCTTTCAGCGATGTCGCACTTCGAATGACAATTGCCGGTCATGCAACACTGTACCTAAATTAATTTTTTATCATTTTCTTCACACAAATAGCATTTTGTTTTATAGATTTTTAATCACTGCTGTTTTTTTTTGTTAAAGAAAAAATACCCAAAATGTAAAAAAAAAAATAAAGTTTCTTAGTATCTGTCCGAAAATTTAGTAAATAAGTAATTTTTCTCCTTCACTGATGTGCGATGATGAGGCGGCACTGAAGGGCACTGATGAGGAGGCACTAATATGTAGCACTGATCAGCACAGATAGACAGCATTGATAGGTGGCACTGATGAGCGGCACTGAAAGGCAGCACTGATTGGCATACTGATGGGCAGATTTGCCTCACTGTCTGATGACACTGATGCTTGTGACACCTGTATTCGAAATGGGGCTGTGGGTTTTGCCAGGGCAGCAAGGCAAAGACAGAAATAAAACATTGTCAGAAGTTCTAACCCTTCCCTGCTCTACAATAAATGTGTTTTTCATCTGTGTCCCCATACAGGAAGTGTTGGCTTATGTGGTACTGTATTTCTTTGCACACAAAAAGTCCCTGTCTCCCCACTGCCACAGGTTTGGTGACAGACAGAATGGATCTCCTTTGCGCTGCAGTTGTGCGTGGCAGGCTGTAGCTCAGTCTGAAGTCAGTGATGATTTTATATAATCCTCATCATGGACACATGCCAAATAAGAGGTGCCCTTCATTTCTGGGACACAGCTCAGGATGCAGACAGCTCACACAAAAGCACCCCTGTCCTGGCAAATCTGGGACAGTTGGCAACTATGTTATAACAATGACTCATCCCTTATCAGATGGCTCAGTAGGAAATGTAATTCTGTCACTGGAAGATGCAAAGCAATTATTGTCTGCTGTGCTGTCTTTTTGGCTAAATCATAGTGCTTTGGGGATCCTTTGTCATGCATTTAATGTTTATTTCTAAAACAAAAGATTACATATACTAATGTTATAATATGGATAGCTAACACTAAAGCAGAGGCAAAAACCAGGACCTCTCCTCCATCGTTATAAACAAAAGCAACAGCATTCCCAATTGTATAGCGTGTTAGAGGAGAGGCCACCTTCCCAAAGGACAAAGTAGTCACTAACCTTGTACAACGCAAAGCCGATACTCAACACATCCTCGCCCATCTTTTTCTGTCGCCTCCTGTTTTTCTGCATGAGGCCCACAATAAAGGTACAGCAAGGTTCTTTGGAGGATCCATCATGATCATGATCTGGCTCTTCCAGTTTTATCCGAAACTGGGGGTTCGTCCAGAATGTTGCTGTTAACAATAGAAATGACATATATAGGTAGGAATTATTCACTGCACACTTTCGAGATTTCCCCAATAGCCCTTTAAAATCAGGACAACCTTAAAGCGGAGTTCCAGCCTGGGTGAAATTTTTTTTAAAAAAGTCAGCCGCTACAAATACTATAAGGACACTTACCTGTCCTGGGAACCCGCGATGTTGGCACCCGAAGCTGACCCGTTCATCGGCTCCAGGTGCAGGTGTCGGGGCATCCGTACTAAGAGAAACAGGAAGTGAAGCCTTGTGGCTTCACAGGCAGTTTCCTACTGCGCATGTGCACATTGTACATGTGCATGTTGCGCAGCTCTTTCTGAATGGTCCCGTCGTCTTCTGGGACACACACAGGTCTCAGTAGGCAACGGGGGGGGGGAGAAGGAAAAAGGCATGGAAAAAAAACACAGAAGCGACATACCTCGCCACGGCGACATGGGATGGAAGTCCAAAAGAAGGAACAGCAAAGAGGTTTGAAAAGGGAAAATGAAAAAAAAATATCAAAAAACCAAAGGGTGGGGGCTTGGATAGTGGGGTGTTGTGTTCTTTTGTTGAAACCCGAGTTCTATTTTTGCCTGGAACTCTGCTTTAAAGTATGACAAAACTTTTTTTCTCCTTGAGATCCATATAGATTGGGGGTTAGAAACCATAAAGTCCCGTACAGCCTACCTGACAGCCCCCCCTATTATTATTGGACACAAACACAACATAGCTTAAAAAATTCCTGCTAGATCTATAAGATAAAACTGTATTCAGTTAATAAATGAAGCTTAGTGTGTGAATGAGGTTTTGGGGCTATTCACCTGGGCGTTGTGGCCTGTACGGTGCGAATCAATTTTTTATCATCAGGGGTCTAAACATATCCCTGATGTCTCACTTGTGAAACTGAGAAAATAATGGAGGTCATAGATCCCCAATACTTTCTTTGCAACCTCAGCTGCACTGCAGATAAATGAACGGGGAGTGCTCTGCACAGAGACTTCTTGTTCATTCACAAACTGAAGAATAGGAAACACAGCTTGCATTGCTTAAAGTATGAATGGACACATGGATCCATCATACCCATCACTCACTGTGCTCATTCAGAAAAAGAATATGATATATTTACCATGACGATCCCCATACATTTACTTCCTCAAATTCTGTGACACATCTTCACTATGTCCTGTGAGCAGGCACTGCTGTGTCACACATTTCACAAAGCCTTGATTCTGAACTAGAGAGGTGCTGAGAAGAGTTTTAGGAGGTGGAGTCAGTACAGGAATCGCCATTTGTTGGCAGCAAAGTACCATGGGATATGTAGTCCTTAGAATTTGAAAGTAAACAGCAGAGGAGAAGGTGCAAAGTATGAAGGGAGTCCAGGAAGTTACAGAAAGAGAAGTAAGCTTATACTGGATTGTCAAAAACAAATATTGTTTGCATTATTATTACAATGCTGATGTTATAAATAATAAAGTGTATTCTGTGACCATAGATCTCCTTTACCAATGTGTGGATGTGGTATAGAGAATTGGAAGCATGGAAATGTTGCCCCACCCACGAAGAGCCTATGGCTCCAGTGTCCCAAGTAATCCAAGTTGGTCTCTTACCTGGGTAATTCTGGCACCCTCCTGCTGTTGACCCTCGAGCCCAGGTCCCGTTAAACAGAGTGGTATTCCACTTGTGCTGCTCTTTACTGGTCAGAGTGTCAGGACTCAGGTTACAGATCTCCAGACGAGAATATTCTCTAATAAAATCGGAAAATGGCATCCTGTACAGATACCAAAATATAACTACGTGGGAGGTCCAAAAAATGAAAGAAACATTTATTTTACTTCCTGCCTTGTGATTCTCTTTACAGTATTTGTGGGCCCTATATTGTGATGCCTTGAGAACAATCATCAACATGTTACAAAAAAAAAAAAATCTGACATTACTTGTTCGCTCTCCCACACATTCATTGCTTTTTTATGAGCAGATCTGTTAAAGCATATCTAAAATAAACATTAAAAAAAAAAATCAGTCCTTAAATGCGTTAGCTGCATTTTTTTTACTTTTTATTTTCATCTGGCAATCCGATGAATAACTCAGTGGCTACACGCACTTCACTGTATCTATGAAAGCAGCCATGGTTGTCACCCAAGCTGGACTTAAAACTTGTCTGTCTTTGTTCATCTCCATTACATGGGAGTTGTTGGGAGTAGTAGTTAACACAAGAAGGAGTAAATTTTCGGCTTCCACGTCATCTCAAAGGAAGTGACAATGACCAGTGGTGGCTGGTGAAGTTTTAGGATGGGGGGGGCGCCAGACTCTCCCCTCCTTTTTGACCCCTCCTACTTATAAGCCCCACCCCTTATAGCATCCACCCACTCCGTCCCCTATATTCCACTTGCTTCCACCCATAGTGTCAGGAGTATACAGCTCATCACAGCTCATCACAGGACAGAGTATACAGCCCAGAATCACAGCAGAGTATAGTATATAGCATGTCTCATATATATATATATATATATATATATATATATATATATACCAAGATTTATAATTTCTCACAAATCCTGGTATATAGCATTTCTCACAAATCCTAGTATAGGTATATAGCATTTCTCACAAATCCTGGTATATAGCATTTCTTACAAAGCCTGGTATATAGCATGTCTCACAAAGCCTGGTATATAGCATGTCTCACAAAGCCTGGTATATAGCATGTCTCACAAAGCCTGGTATATAGCATGTCTCACAAAGCCTGGCATATAGCATGTCTCACAAAGCCTGGTATATAGCATGTCTCACAAAGCCTGGTATAAAGCATTTCTCACAAAGCCTGGTATATAGCATGTCTCACAAAGCCTGGTATATAGCATGTCTCACAAAGCCTGGTATATAGCATGTCTCACAAAGCCTGGTATATAGCATGTCTCACAAAGCCTGGTATATAGCATGTCTCACAAAGCCTGGTATATAGCATGTCTCACAAAGCCTGGTATAAAGCATTTCTCACAAAGCCTGGTATATAGCATGTCTCACAAAGCCTGGTATATAGCATTTCTAAAAAAAAAAAATGGTATATAGCATGTCTCACAAACCCTGGCATATAGCATTTCTCAAACAAAATGGTATATGGCATGTCTTGGAGGGGGGGGGGGGGGCACTGACAAGGACACTATTTCTGGCAAAATTAACAGGTATTTTCTGCACTTGCTAATAATAATTGTAACCTGAAAAAAAGGAAAAACGAACGCAGCCACAAAATCTAAACACAGGTAAGTTGTAATATATAAAATTTTTGTTCTTGTGTTTAATTAGAGAAAATTCACTCTTGCACTGCATGAAATCGCAGAGCAGCCGAAGCAATTCGGTGCTCCAGCCCCTCTGTTTTACCAGTTTCTAGGGGGTCGTGTGATGCACGATTCAGCAAATCACACTGCTCCTTTTTTTTGAACAAGCTCTATTTGAAGTGTACAAAACGTACATTTCATTAACCTCAATGCAGTCCTGCAATTCAGCCTTTTGCACTGCGATAAAACGCAGCATTTCTGCATTTTATTGCAGCATGCTGCAGCATAGCACTAGGCTGAATTGTAGTGTGAATAGGACACATAGGAAACAGTTGTTTTATTTTGTGTCCCTGCAGTGAAAGATGTTTTATCATGGGGTAAAACGCACATAGTGTGAATTGGCCCTTTAAAGTGACTCTAAATTATATTTTTATTCTTGAAAAATAATCCGTACACTTTCACTACTTAATGGCCCTGTAGTCCATTTTTCATGAAATTGTTTATTATTGTATTTTTCTGCCTCCTTGTAATGTTCTCCGCGAGCTTCTGATTCACTGTGTGAATGTAGCAATATACAGTGGATTCTTCAGAATAGCTTTATCTTTTCATTGTCAAGAAATTCAACAGACAATAAGAAAAATCTACAAATAGTACGTATGAAATTTGTTTCATTTCAGTCGGTGTACTCACCAGAATTCCCCATCATCTGACCGCTTGTCCAGAGCTGCCTTCACGTTGGGATCAATAGAATTCCATTCTGGGGCTCTATAATTAAAGAGATACAAAAACAGAATACAATGTATAATTAGATACTGTATTGTACTGTGCCTGCAGGACTGGATTTCAATAGCATCCCCCCTTCCCCGATGCCTACTGGTCTATTCTGGCTCCCTGTGCTTGTTAGCGCTAACATTTTGAGATGGGAATGAGGGACACCTACTGGCAAACATATGTAGACATAGGACACACCCCTGCCACGCCCCCTTAAAGGAGAATTAACCCAAAAAAAGGTTAATTAAATCCACAAGTGCTTTTTTTTACCACTGCCATCTCTTTATATCGGCTTTTAAAATTTACAAATGCAGCCATTTAGAATTTGGATGAAAGGTTTAGCACTGGGAAACACTATTTGAAAGATGAAAAGTGCATTTTAAATACATCTATATAGATCAGACCAAAATGAGGGACAAATGAGGAGGAAAGAGGGACAGAGGGACATTGCTCCAAATCAGGGACAGTCCCTAGAAATCAGGGACAGTTGGGAGCTATGCTAATGTGATCTGAGCTGTGTATGTGCAGCTCAGACCACATTTCTGGCACCTGATCTGTGCCATGGTGATGTGACTCCTGAGTGCATACATAATGAGTGAAGTCATTGCAGCCTGGCCATTCAAGAAACAGAACCCGGAAGGAAGCCCAAGTGCGAGAGTTGAAGTAGGTGGGATCTGCAAGATCAATGACAGCGCAGCGCTGGGTGGCATATTAAGACAGGTAAGTCTGCCATAATGTGCTAGTATTCGCTGCACCCTAGTACAATATGGCAGACCCCCACCCATTTTTAACAAAAAAGTTGAGACTTGCATGACCAGCATACTCACCGGACATTGAGCATGTTTGGAATGCTCTGGATCGGCGTATACAACAGCGTGTTCCAGGTGCTGCCAATATCCAGCAACTTCACACAGCCATTGAAGAGGAATGAACCAACAGTCCACAGGCCACAATCAACAACCTGATCAACTCCATGCAAAGGAGATGTACTGCACTGTGTGAGGCAAATGGTGGTCACACCAGATACTGACTGGTTTTCGGACCCCCCAACCGCCCCAATACAGTAAGGCTGCTTTCACACTGGGGCGGTTTTCAGGCGGTACAGCGCTAAAAATAGCGCCTGTACACCGCCTGAAAAAACCGGCCCCATTCACTCCAGTGTGAAAGCCGGCGGGCTTTCACACTGGAGCGGTGCGCTAGCAGGGCCGCAACAAAAGTCCTGCTAGCAGCATCTTTGGAGCGGTGAAGGAGCGGTGTATTTACCGCTCCTATACCGCTCCTTCCCATTGAAATCAATGGGAAACCGCGGGGATACCGCCCGCAAACCGCCGATGCAGCGGCGCTTTGCGGAGGTTTTTTAACCCTTTTGCGGCCGCTAGCGGGGGTTAAAACCACCCCGCTAGTGGCCGCATACCGCGGGTAAAATGATGGTAAAGCAGCGCTAAATATAGCGCTGCTTTACCGTCGCCGCCCCGCACTGCCCCAGTGTGAAAGCAGCCTAAAACTGAACATTTTAGAGTGGCTTTTTATTGTGGCCAGCTTAAGGCACACCTGTGCAATAATCATGCTGTCTAATCAGAATCTTGATATGCCACACCTGGGAGGTGGATGGATTATCTTGGCAAAGGAGAAATGCTCACTAAGGCCCGGTTCACACTGCTGCGGTGCGGGAACGCTGCGAATCTACTGTGGGTTCCTGCACTGCATGTCTCCCGCCGGCAGTTCACACTGCCCTATGCGAGCTGCTGGGAGTGTCAGTGAAATGTTAATGACACCCCCATATCAGCTCGCATATCGCAGTGCGATCTGCAAACTCGGACAGGAATCGGATCGCATGGTGAGAACACCATGCGATCCGATTCAGCTGCGGACCGAAAAAAAGGGTCCTGTGCGAGTTTGGGCCGAATGCGATGCGAATTCAGCCATACTATCTGTATGGCTGAATTCGCATTGCACAGAGATCGCATATGATTTGAACTGCAGTGCAGTGCGAATAATATGCGATCTCCCGCACCGCAGCAGTCTGAACCGGGCCTCAGGCCCGGTTCACACTTGTGCGATGCGAGAACCCTGCGAATCCACTGCGGGTTCCCGCATCGCACCCGACACGCACGGCAGTTCACACTGCCATATGCGAACTGCTAGGGGAGTGTCATTATATGTTAACGACACCCCCATTTCAGCTTGCATATCTGACAGTTCGGACACATATGTGTGAACACACATGACCCAATTCTGGTCCGAACAGAAAAAAGGGTCCTGTGCGTGTATGGAACAAATGCGTTGCGATATCAGCCATACTATCTGTATGGCTAATATCGCACCGCACAGACATTGCATGTAATGTGAACAGCAGTGCGCTGCGAATTACATGCGATGTCTGGCATTGCACAAGTGTGATCCGGGCCTTACACAGATTTAGACAGATTTGTGAACAATATTTGAGAGAAATACAGTGGTGTGAAAAAGTGTTTGCCCCCTTCCTCATTTCCTGTTCCTTTGCATGTTTGTCACACTTAAGTGTTTCGGAACATCAAACCAATTTAAACAATAGTCAAGGACAACACAAGTAAACACAAAATGCAATTTGTAAATGAAGGTGTTTATTATTAAAGGTGAAAAAAAATCCAAACCATCATGGCCCTGTGTGAAAAAGTGATTGCCCCCTAAACCTAATAACTGGTTGGGCCACCCTTAGCAGCAACAACTGCAACCAAGCGTTTGCGATAACGTGCAATGAGGCTTTTACAGCGTCCTGGAGGAATTTTGGCCCACTCATCTTTGCAGAATTGTCCTAATTCAGTTACATTAGAGGGTTTTCGAGCATGAACGGCCTTTTTAAGGTCATACCACAACATCTCAATAGGATTCAGGTCAGGACTTTGGCTAGGCCACTCCAAAGTCTTCATTTTGTTTTTCTTCAGCCATTCGGTGGTGGACTTGCTGGTGTGTTTAGGATCATTGTCCTGCTGCAGAACCCAAGTTCGTTTCAGCTTGAGTACACGAACAGATGGTCGGACATTCTCCTTCAGGATCTCTTGGTAGACAGCAGAATTCATAGTTCCTTTTATCACGGCAAGTCTTCCAGGTCCTGAAGCAGCAAAACAGCCCCAGACCATCACACTACCACCACCATATTTTACTGTTGGTATAATGTTCTTTTTCTGAAATGCAGTGTTCCTTCTACGCCAGATATACTTGGACACACACCTTCCAAAGAGTTCCACTTTTGTCTCATCGGTCCACAGATTGTTGTCCCAAAAGTCTTGGGGATCATCAAGATGTGTTGTGGAGAAATTGAGACGAGCTTTGATGTTCTTTTTGCTCAGCAGTGGTTTTCTCCTTGGAACTCTGCCATGCAGGCCATTTTTGCCCAGTCTTTTCCTGATGGTGGAGGCATGAACGCTGACCTTAACTGAGGCAAGTGAGGCCTGCAGTTCCTTGGACGTTGTTGTGGGGTCTTTTGTGACCTCTTGGATGAGTCGTCGCTGCGCTCTTGGGGTAATTTTGGGCGGCCGGCCACTCCTGGGAAGGTTCACCACTGTTCCATGTCTTCGCCATTTGTGGATAATGGCTCTCACTGTGGTTCGCTGGATTCCCAAAGCTTTGGAAATGGCTTTATAACCCTTTCCAGACTGATAGATCTCAATTACTTTCTTTCTCAATTGTTCCTGAATTTCTTTGGGTCTCGGCATGATGTGTAGCTTTTAAGGATCTTCTGGTGGACCTTACTGTGTCAAGCAGCTCCTATTTAAGTGATGCCTTGATTGTGAACAGGTGTGGCAATAATCAGGCCTGGGTGTGGCTAGAGAAATTGAACTCAGGTGTGGACAACCACAGTTATAGTATGTTTTAACAAGGGGGGCAATCACTTTTTCACACAGGGCCATGATGGTTTGGATTTTTTTTCACCTTTAATAATAAACACCTTCATTTACAAATTGCATTTTGTGTTTACTTGTGTTGTCCTTGACTATTGTTTAAATTGGTTTGATGTTCCGAAACACTTAAGTGTGACAAACATGCAAAGGAACAGGAAATGAGGAAGGGGGCAAACACTTTTTCACACCACTGTAGGCCTTTTGTGTATATAGAAAAAGTCGTAGATCTTTGAGTTCAGCTCATGATAAATAAGGGCAAATAAAAAAAGTGTTGCATTTATAATTTTGCTCAGTGTATATATAAATTTTAAAAACTGTCAGTTTCAGTTTCGGCCAAGTGCATCAAAATTTCCATTTGGTGCACCTCTAGTTTTAACCATTCCACAAAAAAATATAATAAAAAAAAAAAGCAAAATGAAATGTGTATAAAAAGAAATTCAATGCTCACTCGTCACTCCAGGGGCCGTTCCATTCCACCTCGCCCCAGGGATTCCTTATTCGAACCAGCTGGACATTCTGACCCCTGTAGACAACCTGAAAACCAAACAAGACCAGACTGTCATCTGTGTACATTCCATGAACTGCTAATGCCTTTGTGTGTTAAAGAATATGTAAACCCACTTTATATTCCTGATATGTGGCTGCTGTATCATGTACCTGTATGAGAAAATATCTTGTTCTCTTTGTATTGCTTCCTTTATGTGAAATCCCTAGTGTTCCCGACAGTCACTCTGCTTTCCTATTAAAAACCGACCACACTAGGCTTGAGAGCACAGCAGTCAGTTTTCTGATTGTGCTGGGAACTTAGTCTGCTCTCCTCCAATGATCAGACTTGTGCTGACACGCCCCCCTCTCCTGCACAGCCATTCACTGGGAAGACCAGTGTACTGCTGTTTCTCCTCCCTCCCAGCTCTCTGAGTTCCTTATGCAGCTAAGAACAGAGGGTATGTGATCACTTATAAAAAAAATAGGGGGAAATAATGTGTTTATAATGTTTTTTTATATCTATACACATGTTTTGCCTTTTGTTTCTATATTAAACTGAATGAGTTGTTTTAGGCCCCTTTCACACTGGTGCGGCCGAAAAAGGGTTAAAATTGCAGCGGTATTACCGCAGTGTCCCATTGAAATCAATGGGTAGGAGCGGTATAGGAGCGGTGAACACACCGCTCCTATACCGCTCTAAAGATGCTGCTAGCAGGACTTTTCCGTCCTGCTAGCGCACCGCTCCAGTGTGAAAGCCCGCCGGCTTTCACACTGGAGTGAATGGGGCTGGATTTTTTCAGGCGCTGTACAGGCACTATTTTTAGCGCTGTACCGCTTGAAAAATGCCCCAGTGTGAAAGGGGCCTTACATGGTGAGGCTTCAAATATACTTTTAGTATTGTCCAGTCTTCACACAGCATAGTGTGTCCAACTGCTATTATTATCACTTTAATCCTACCATTATTTTCAATACAGGTACTCCTCACTTAACGACCGGGTTGGTAAACTAATTGGTTGTTAAACGAGGAGCCACAAGTAATCAATATTTTAAGCATTCTTAACTACTGGACTTTATTGTGAAAAAAAGGTCTAAACACAAAAATTATGTACAGCATGTCGTTCAGGTGGGGAGAGCTAGTCGTAAGTCCGAGTGGTCGTTAAACAGTTAAGTCGTTAAACGAGGAGTATCTGTAATCTCACATTGTTCCAGTGAAGGGTACTGTTAAAGTTACACCAAACAAAGACATTTTAGACAATTGTGCATTTCCAACCTTGTGGTCGGAGTTTGGGGAAGACAATTTTCCACCATGACTGGCCAGCTCCATTAGTTTGGTGAGTTTCATATTGAAGAACTTGAGTGACCTCCATAGAGCCCTGACCTCAACCCTGCTGAACACCTTTGGGGTATATTGAGATGCCAGTTACAAGCCAGGTCTTCTCATCCAACATCACTACCTGACCTTACAGATACTCTTTTGGCTGAATAGGCAGAGACTCCCAAGATACAATCCAAATTTTGGTGGAAAGCCTTCCCTGAACAGTGGAGGCCGTCATAGCCACAAAGATGGGGGTGGGGGAGACTTCATGTTAAAGAGGAACTGCAGTCTCCGCACATAATTTGTAATAAAAACATCTTTGCCATTCCAAAGCTTCCCTCCAACCACTTTTGCATGTTATTTTATATATACTGTGATTCTGTACTTGTCAAATATGCTGTAGAATTTTCCCTCCACTGAGTCTGGCTGCATCCATTTTAACTGTGGGCAGCTGAAGCTGCTGCCTATTCACTTCCCTCTATGACTCATCCCCCTCCCTTCCTGGCAAACTCTCAAGAGAGAGAGAGAGAGAGAGTGAGAGATAGAGAGAGAGAGAGAGAGAGAGAGAGAGCTGTGCATGATGTCATAAGCCTAGGCTTTAGTTGAAAATATTCTTCAAGCTATATAGCTACTTTGCCCTATCAGGAGAAATGAACAGCTGGCGTTCCATGCACTCCCCCACCTACCCTTTGGCCAGTCACAGCTTTGTGAACTATCCAATACTTCTGGGTATGGTGGACCTCTTCCCGTTATTTCCATGATACACCACTGGATGCCTGGTACGGTCAATCACCAGGTATGAACATTGTCACTTGGAGGTGGGGGGACAGTCCTTAACCCTTTGTAAGCTCCACACAGACCAATACTGAGCTTATTCAGGGTTTTGCCAGGCAAGCAGGAAGGTTGGGGGTGTGCAGGGAAGGTATCAATGAACGGGCGGTGTGAGCTATTAAAATACCCGGTTAGTTCCCCCTGAATTGGCAAAACAACAGGTTCACTTTACAGAAAACACAGGAACGTCTGTCTACCTATACTGGTCTGCAACATGTTTTTTTCCAAGGCTAACTACATACTATAGAATATATGTTAGCTGTGACTCTTCCATACCGCTTCTGCTCCAGTCACAGAATATGCATGTCCCTTCACCAGCTTCCGGCTTGTGATGGCTTCTGTATCATAAGCATTTGTAATCTGGGTTGGACAAAGAAAAAAAAAAAAAAAAAAAAGAAGTTTAAAGAGACCATGCTACCAACTTAACAAATTGTAGCTAAAAGCACAGAAAAATACAGTCATTATCATTAGTTACGTGCAGTGTTCTGCTCTCCAGAAACAACTTTCTATACATTTACAATGTGCCTTTAACCATGCAAACATCCAACACAGTCCCCTTCCTCCCTCCACACCATAGACTGCAGACATGCAACAAGAGATGGTCAGTAGACATGTGAAATTTGTTCCGTTCCGATTCGTTTTTTTGACGAGATTTGACAAATTAGTTAAAAGCAGAGTGCCACCCAAAAATGGAACTTCCACTTTAAGGGAGGTGACCCCCTGACATGCCACATCTTGCATGTCATTTTTTTTTTTTTTTGAGCGGGGGGCTTCAGAGAGTCCCAGCTTCGTCTTCCTCCCGGCACAATGCGGCACCGGAAGGGAGATCACCTCTCCCTTTCGGCAACCATCTGGGACACGTCACAGGTCCCAAATGATTGCCCGGCCAGTCACAGCGCGCTGCGCATGCGCAGTGGCGCCCACAGTTACAATGCCGGCACCGCAGAGAGGAGGGGGAGACGAGCGGGGGTTCCTACACTTGCCTACACTTAGTTCACTGAATGATTCCAGTTAACCACATCCATATTTACCGTCACTGTCCAGTGACATCACGGACATTGTCGCCGAATATGTCGTTACCCCCCCCCCCCCGTCTGCTAACGAAGGGAAGGGGGGAGGAAACTGGTGACGTCAATGTCCTTGACGTCACCGGATCTCCGACGGAACTCCCTGAAGACGGAGAGGTGAGTACTGATCAAAAAAATTAACGATTAATCAAGGAATTAATCGTTAATTTCCGCAGCCCTAATTTTCTTTCTTATTTTTGAAATTCCAAATTTATTAGAAATAACCAATTTCAATCACAACGAATGACCCGAAAAACTAAAAAAAAAAAAAAAAAACAAAGAAAAAAAACACGAATGAAACTTAAACTACAATTTTTTGGTAGTACAAATGTCTAAATGGTCAGATACTACAGACATGCAACAAGAGATGATCAGATACTACAGACATGCAACAAGAGATGATCAGATACTACAGACATGCAACAAGAGATGATCAGATACTACAGACATGCAACAAGAGATGATCAGATACTACAGACATGCAACTAGAGAAAGCCAGACACTGCAGACATGCAACAAGAGTGGGTCAGATATTGCAAACATTTGGTAGGAAATAGGCAGATACTGCAGACCTGCAAAGTTCAACTAGAAACAAAAAGCACTGCTTTCACCTCCCCAATTAAACATCCATGGCCGATTGGCCAATGCTCAGCCAAGGATTGCGGTCTGCTAAAGAACTGAAGAAAGGAAGATCCCTGGCATCACGAACTAGTGCAGCAAGACGTCAGCTTTATTAAGACATCAGTGTATACAGCACAAACAGTAAACGTGTTTCCGCCATAATGGCCTTACTCATGGCTATGAGAAAAGGCTGTTAAAGAAGTCATATGCAAGTTGGGCCGAAGTCGCGCTGGGATGTCCGTATGAAAGTTGCGCGACCTTGAAGTCGCGGCAGTGTTCATGTCTAAACACCAGGCATGGGGAAGCATCTGCACTGAAATTGTAAATAGGATTTATCTGCACTTCATAATTTCAGCCATTTGAGGGAGCCAAAGAACAATGCATCTCGCGTATATCAATATTTTAGTTAAAGGCCAAGTTCAACTTTTGCATAAATGGCTCTTCCAGACAAGGGGCCCCAGTAAGTTACAATGCACTGTGGCATTTTTCAAATTGTTTAAAGTAATTGCCATACCTGTAAAAATTGTTCTGGCCACCCTTTAAGTGTGTTCGAAATACTCCCATGCTGTTTTCTATTGCCTCGTCCTGGCTAGTTTTCCTGGACATGACAGACGTTGGGTGTTCACCCCCACCTTACAGAAGTGAGCACCCCTCCTTGTTGAAAATCCCGCTCACTGAGCTCAGATATGGCAATGACATTACCCGCTTGTATACTGGGGAAGTCTTAGAAAAATATTGCACAGCATTTTTGCTAGAAATTAATGTATTTCCCCAAAATGTATGTTTCTAAAAGGAGAGACCCCAGAATGAAATTGTCGCATAATTTCAGAAAAAAATACACTAAAATGTATTTTAGTGGAAAACAAACAGATTTTTTTTACGGTGCATGGGAGGTGAGCACACTGCAAGGGTATTTTTATTGTTTAATTGTCTTGTTATTCATAGAAACCAATCATAATCACACTTTCATTCTCCAAGAGGAAAGCAACCGCATTAAAGAGGGACTCTGATTGGTAGTAGTAACCCAAGTATATTTTTTTCCTTATACACTGACACAGAAACTAATTTTAATACATTTATGATAGCAAATTAACTCTTCCAACTCAGAACTCACATCGATGGAGCACCCGAGCAGTGACTCCGCTTTTAGAGCCTTCTGCATAATTTCGTAGAGATCAGCTGGCGCTTTCTTCAGATCATACACCTCCGATATCCCCCCTGTGAAATCCTCGAAGCCTTCAATGGTGCTCCCACCTGTCAGGGCCTCATATGATCCATTCAGCCTGTCAGTAAAAAAGAGTTGGCATTCCATTATCGAAACACAGAAGCTTCTATGGTTTGGATGCCCAAGGGCCACACATTGCTCGCTGATACTTGTTATGAGGCCCTTGAACTCCAGCAGTCAGAAAAGGGAGTCATTTGATAGCAGTCTCTTGTAACATGTTCTCATGCTCTGTCCTGCACCATGTCTCTAAACACATGCTGCATGTCTTCTGTAGTCTTACATATACTGAACTTTATGTATTACCCTTTGGTGATGACAGGAGCCATCGGTGAGCCCCCCTGTACCTTGTAAGTTGACCACCACTGCTCTAAGGCAAACCTCTCATAGGAAACAAACACTACCATTGCTGACCTCCATCTGAAAATGCTAGCTGCCTGGCCATCGTATGACTTTTCCAATCTTCATACTTGTTCCAGGTAACATAGGAGAATAGAAGCCAATAGACAGGCGGTCAGCTTGCATCTTCAGATGGCGGTCAGCAATGGTACATTGGCTTTAAGGAGAGAAAATATAACTTTCTACATAAGGGGCTGACGGGACTTACTTGGCATAGGCCTTTTCCAGCAGTGATCCCCAGAATTCATTCCCCTCTGCTGAGTGTACAAATACCAAGTGTCCATCCTTTGTCGGGAGGCGATCATCCACCACCACTTCCACCCACTCACCGTATTGCCAGAACTGAAAAAAGATGGGAAAAGATATTAGACTTGGGGTTGATTTACTAAAACAAAAGTGGAAAAAGAGCAGGGATTCATTGCTATGGTATGCTACAAGGCACTACTGAAAAAAGGTCATGTGCGGTTTCTGATGTACTGAGGTATGTTGACAACCCATTCATAATTAATGAAGCGCACCTGTGCCCAGACTATGAACAAAAAATATTGACACTGACTCTTACTGTCCTCTGTAGATACTTGTATTGTGAAGCAATTCATCCTCAAAGATCACAGCAAAGACAATTAAACTGGCTTTCAGTTCGCTTCTAATGGCTTAGAAATACCTGCTGTGTGTTTATATTAGATGGCTGCCAAGATCTGCTCTCATAAAAATAGCTGTGATTTCAGTGCATCTGTTAAAAATGTTGAAGATTTCCTTACAATACCTATACAAAGGAAGATAAGGGCTTGCATTTATGCCCAATCGAACCCTCAGTTAAAATCAACTAAACACATTCCAGGTGCATCAAAACAAAAGTTGTTTGATGTCCTACAATTTGTTTTGCTTTTAAAGCAGCCACAGCCTAGCCTGAGTAGAAAAGCCTGTCTCCTGCTCACATGTTGCAGAGGAGGACCCTCACTCTGTGTGGAAGGACTGGTCTTATTGCAGACGTCTGACATGCCCCCTGCTGGGTTGGAGCCATAAGTTCATGCTCCCTGCTGATTAGAGAGCTCTAGCTCTGACTAAAAGGGTCATATCAGACCTTTGCAGACTGCTTCCACACAGAGAGCAAGGGTCCTTGTCTGCAGCATACTTTCACAGCTTTTCTAGTCTTAACAAAGGGGCCCCCAGATCCAGCCCCCCCCCCCCACCCTATGTGAATGAGTATGGGATACATTGTACCCCTACCCATTCACCTAAAAGAAAGTGGCAAAAATAAAACACATAACACATATTTTTCAAGTAATTTATTAAGGCAGCTCTGGCGTCTCTTCCGATCTCTTCTCTCTGCTCTGGCTCTTCTGTGTCCTCCGCTGATGCCTTCTGCCTCTGCCGGTTCTTCTCCCCTCTCCGGTTCTTGTCCCTCTGTCCGCTGTCTTCTGCCGGGTTTCCTCTGCTATCTTCTCGCTCTTTTGCCAGGTCTTCTCCGGTGTCTTCTCCCTCTGTTCTTCTTCCGATGTTGACTCAACGCTCTCTGACGCTCTAATACTATGTGCGCTGTGTGCCACTACTTATATTGGCATGGCAATATAAGTAGTGGCACACCGCGCACCCAGCATTAGAGCGGCAGAGAGAGTCAAGTCAACATCGGAAGAAGAACAGAGGGAGAAGACAGCGGAGAAGACCGGGCAAAAGAGTGAGCAAAAGAGCGAGAAGATAGCGGAGGAGACCCAGCAGAAGACAGCAGACAGAGGGAGAAGAACCGGAGAGGGGAGAAGAACCGGAGAGGGGAGAAGACATCAGGGGAGAACACAGAAGAGCCAGAGAAGGGAGAAGAGATTGGAAGATACGGCAGGGTTGCCTTAATAAATTACTTGAAAAACATGTGTTATGTTTTTTATTTTTGACACTTTTCTTTTTTTTCTTTTTCTTTTATTTTTTTAGGTATATGGGTAGGGGGAACCCAATCCTCATTCACATAGGGTGGGGAGCCGGGATCTGGTGGCTGCATTGTTAAAGGGGGCTTCCAGATTCCGATAAGCCCCCTGCCCACAGACTCCGACAACCAACGGCCAGGGTTGTCGGGAAGAGGCCCTTGTCCTCATCAACATGGGGACAAGGTGCTTTGTGGTGAGGGGGCGCAGGGCCCCCTGCCCCAAAGCACCCACCCCCCCATGTTGAGGGCAAGCAGCCTGGTACAGTTCAGGAGGGGGGCGGCGCTCGTTTGTCTCCACCCCCTTTTCTGACCTGCCGGGCTGTGTACTCGGATAAGGGTCTAGTATGGATTTTGGGGGGACCCCGGCGCAGTTTTTTCGGCATGGGGGGTTTCCCTTAAAATCCATACCAGACCGAAGGGCCTGGTATGCGCTTGGAGGGGGAATCCATGCCGTTTTTTTTTTTCATTTGGCGTGGAGTTCACCTTCAAGATCATCAGAGCACAAGTTGCATGCCAAAGTCGGATCAGTCAAGATGGCGACCCGACTTTGATCCGACTTCAGTGATATTCAATGGGCTGAAGTAGGATCAAAGTCGGACCAAAGTAGTGTAATGAGCATTTTCAAAGTTGGACCAGTTAAGATTTTCACACGTCATGCAACATGAGCTCCCAATTAAGGATGAGCTCAGGCGTGTTCGCATGGTCCACGTGCAGAGCCCGCCAGGAAGTCGGCGCAGCGATGCGCTAATCACAGGCAGTGAGACATTGTCCCGATGCGCGGCTGCAGAGATCGTGCAATGTCTCACTGCCTGTGATTAGCACAGCGCTGGGCTGACTTCCTGGCGGGCTCTGCACGTGGACCATGCGAACACGCCTGAGCTCATCCCTACTCCCAATGTCCGAGCGTTTGTCGTACCAGTGTGAATCCGGCCTGAGACTTTGCTTACCATAATTTTGATGCACCTGGAATGTCTTTAGTCGATTCAAACTGAAAGTTCAGTTGGGTTTTACCCCCTTCCCGCCCAGCCTATTGCAATAGGACAGCCAAGCGGGAGCCCTCTGGCCGTGCTACGGTGCGATCTGTCACCCACCGTGTCCACTGGACGACGACAGATTACTGTACCGGCCTGCTGTGGCCAATCACAGCAGATCACGCAGTTGTACACAATGAAAGGCTTTGCTTCATGCCTTTCATTGTTTAATGTTGTGATGAGCTCTATGATTGGTCACAGTGATCACATGGTACGGACAGGGCCATTCATAGCCCATCTGTACCATTTGATTAGTTGTGGCCAATAACAGCTAATCACAATAGTAAACACTGAATGAATCGTTTTCATTCAGAAAAAAAATGGTTTCTTATAATTCACAGTTATACTTTTTCAAGCCACTGTATCCTGAGAGTCTGCAGGAGCAAGACATTGCACCAGTGATCTGGTGATTGTGGATACAATGCTCTATAGGCTCCTTAGAAAAAAAATGATAATAAATGCACATTTTATTTTTCTACCTACAAAAAAAAAAATGTGCATTTATTTTTATTTTTTTTAAAGGTGAACTTATCCTTTAAAGGGGTTGTAAACCCTCATGGTTTTTCACCTCAATGCATTCTATGCAGCAGTAGTGCACCAACTCTCTAAAGCCCCTCTTTTACTTACCTGAGCCCGATTGTTCCTGCGATGGGGACGAGCACACCAGCTCCAGCCGGTGTCTCGGGTCCTAATTGGATAGATTGATAGCAGCGCATTCATTGGCTTCCGCTGCTGTCAATCAAATCCAATGACGCGGGAGCTGGGGGTCGGAGCCGAGTCCTGCTGTCTGTGTCAATGGAAGCAACAGCAGGACACGGGAGCGCACCCGCACGGGTACCCCAAGGGAGAGCACTTCTCTGACGGGGCACTCGAGAAGAGGAGGAGCCAGGAGCACCACTGAGGGACCCCAGAAGAGGAGGAGGATAGGGGCCATTCTGTGCAAAACCAACTGCACAGAGGAGGTAAGTATGACATGTTTGTTTAAAAAAAAAAAAAAGAACGTTTACATATCCTTTAGGCTATGTTACCACTTTTGCGTGCCCAAAGTCGCGCAATTTTTTTGCCACGACTTGAAGCAATGCCTGTGTATTCTTGAGGTCTATGGACCTCAAGTCACATCAAAGTGGGACCAAAGTAGTGCAGGGACTACTTTGAAGTCGCTGTGTCTTGAAGTCGCACAGATATGAATGGTACTCATTGGAAATCATGGGGTACGACTTGTCATGCGACTTTTCAGTCCCAAATCGCATGAAAAGTCGCACTAGTGGAAACCTAGCCTTAAGTAATTTTATTTCCAAAAATAACGATTTTTACATGTGCACAAAATGAAACAATTTCCTAGAGCCAAACTGGTTAAACTGAAATATAGGCAAGGATTAAGAGATAAAGAAGCTGCATTCTCAAGAAGCGATTAAATTAGCTGGTGAAAGAGTTCAATATCAAGTCAGAGTTCATAATTTGCATACTTGGGTCCATGACTCAGAAATAATTGGAGTCAGAAAGTCATCATGACAACAACTAAGGAGTTGCCATTATCAGAAAGACAGCAAGCAACTGCAGCTTATATATATATATATCTTTTACGGCTGGCTTCCTTAGCTTTGGTATTTGTATAATGTTACTAGTAAAGCAGTTGTACCATACCCCGAGTATGAGGCTGGGTTCACATATGAGCACGCAATGGCTCACAGCAGGAGTCCGGTGCGTCCTCGTTCACCTTTTCAGATCCGATTTCAGCCTGAATTTTTGGGCTGAATTCGGACCTGAAATGAACCAAAAGACGCACGGGGCTCCTGTGCAAATCGCACCAGAGCCGCTGCGGAGATATGTGAACTGGCTCCATAGAAAGGTGGTCACAATCTCCTGCTGTGCGAATTGGATGCGCGGAGAACCACATCCGATTCGCACTAGTGTGAACCCAGCCTGAGTGTTTAGTGTTTAAATATTATTGGCTCACCTGGTAGCGGAAGATTCCGGCATAGTTCTCCTGAAAGCTTTGATTCTCTGGAACAACTCGAGCTAAAATGTCCCGATCCAAGGTGAGGGAGGCGATGGCAGCCAGGAGCCAGCAGTCACCTATGTCGGAGAATGTAGCTTTTAGTTAAATGGACTGAGATTTTAAATGACAGCAATTTTAGTACACTTCTAAGTATCGTAATTTTTTTAAAAAGAGATCACTATAGTCCCCCTTACAATGCCATATGCTTTTTTGTTCTCCAGAAGGACAGCACCGTCTTTGTTCAGGCATCATCCAGGGTAACCATTCACTCCCTGGATGGAGATTCTAGTGCAGAGATGACACACTCATGTAATGCGAGTGGATGCGAGTTTGTTGGCGGAAAGTCAGACCGTGTGTACGCTCCAAGAAACATTTGTTGTCAGACTTTCCGCCAACAAATATTGGCTAGCAGGTTCTCAAATTTTCCGGCAACAAAATTTATTGTCAGACTTTTCGATCGTGTGTACACAAGTCGTCACACAAAAGTTCACGCAGCCGACTGTTCGGCTCCGCTCGCGGTCCCGCCTCCCTGCTGTTTCGGGAGCGAGCGCAGGAAGGCAGGACTACAAGCGGAGCCGAACTGTTCGGCTCGGTCTTTTCCGGCGGCGATCGCTATTTTTCGGCGCTGCTCGCTATCTTTCGGCGCCGCTCGCTATTTTTGTCACTTTTTTTTTTGGGGTATCAGCGTATAACACGCACCCACGACTTTCCCCCGATTTTAAGGGGGAAAAGGTGCGTGTTATACGCCGATAAATACGGTACTTACTTTTCTAATGTAGTAACTGAGTTACTAACGCAATTACTTTTTGGGAGAAGTAATTTGTAACTTAACTAATTACTTTTTTAAAGTAAGATGACCAACACTGCCTATACATGACTACTGTATACCAGGTGAGAGCTAAGTCTAATATAAATCGGTCTTTGAATTGGGGGACTTTTATAGTAGCATTTTATAGTAGCACCTTAATCTATAACGCATGTGTTTGCTGTTTTTTGTCTTATTTAGTGGTATCTACTATAGACCACATGATATATGTGTATCCCACTACTATAGACACACACATGCAATTTCGTTTTTTGGTTGTCAGTTTGGTCAAGTTCTCCCACACCTTGAGCCACAAGTTTACCAGGCAACCTTACACGTTGTTATATTTATATGTAATCAGTCTCGGTGTATATATACCCCTCCTGGAGAAATGTTGTAATAATCATAATTCATACTAAATTATATACCACATTTTTTTAAAGTGGTTCTGCACCCATTTCATTTAGTAAATCCCTTTGCCTTCCAAATCAGGCAAAGAGTACTAAATGAAATGTGTTTTTTTATTTTTTACTTACCTTGTAATTGATGACTTCCGGTCTTCTGTCTCTTCGGCGGTGGGCGGGGTCTCTGCGTCGATCGTCGTCAGGCCGCACTGTCTCCTGGGATCTGGTGTCATTGTTCCCAGGAGTCAGTGCGGACATCTTCCGAAATCTCACAAGATTTCGGCCACATCTTCCGAAATCTCGCGAGATTTCGGACACATCTTCCGAAATCTCGTGAGATGTCGGCAGATGTGCCGTTACTGCGCACGCGCGAGTAACGGCGGTGCATGCTGGGCCATCTAAAGTGCCTGTGGGGGTTTCACATGCGCACAGGCAAGATGGCCCCCAGCACAAAAGAAGACGATGAAGAACTTCATCGGAGGAAAACCGGCGGCGATCGAGATGGAAGATGGAACAGGTGAGTCCCCCAATTAAGGTAAGCATCCTTTGTATACCCCCCCCCCAAAAAAAAAAAAAAATATACAAAGTGCAGAACCGCTTTAAGGTTATTACCCAATCGATTAATCAAAAAATAAATCGGCCTACTATTGATTATGAAAATAATCGTTAGTTGCAGCCCTAATTCATTCTTTCCAAAAAAAAACTATTGTAAACATCAGACATGAAATATGAACAAAGCATATCCCTCTATAGTGTGTATTTGTCTCAATTAAGAGCAATAAGTGTCATTTTGGCCTGCTGCTTCCTTCCTCTGCCATTAGCATGAATCACTTCTGATAAGTTTTCCTGAGACCAAGAGAAAAAATTGTGACAGGGGAGCAAGCTCCAGCTGATTGCCAGCCTCAGCTCTGTTCCTGTGTGCTGTGTGAAAAGGGGGGGGGGGGAGTCCCTTTCCTCCAATCTACTTTCAGAGCTGGGGGGGGGGTCCCTTCCCTCCAATCTACTTTCAGAGCTGGGGGGGGGGGGGAGTCCCTTCCCTCAAATCTACTTTCAGAGCTGGGGGGGGGGGGGGGGGGAGTCCCTTCCCTCCAATCTACTTTCAGAGCTCTTCTCACTGAGCTCTGCAGAGTGTAATTTCAGTTGTCAGCTACCTAAGTTTCTGACAGCTCAGACAAGCTTTATAAATTCTGGAATTTGAACAGGTGTAGAGAAGAGAAGACTACAGATAAACATGTACAACTTATAAAGGAGGATTTGTGTTCATCTCTGTGTATCACTTGAGGCCAGTCACTTTACTGGGTATATGTAAGGGTTTACAACCACTTTGAATGTGTAAATGGAACTCCTTTGGTTGTTAAGTGAACAAGGATCCACCAAATGCAGCCTGACAGTCTTCACCAATACCATGTACAGTAGATTTGAATTGTCAGTGCATTCATCTTGAGTACAGCCACATACAGGTAACTGACAATAACTAGGAAACACATGTCAGGATTAGACAAATGAGTCAGCAGATATAATGTACACATAATGTCTGTAAAACCAACAACCCTGCACAAAGCAAACAGGAGCGGACAGGTGACGGTGATTTTCCTTGCAAAATATCGGTTCAGTTTTCTCAAAGACAACACAATGGGCACCTTTACATGGGAAATCTTCATCCAAATGGCTCTGTGAAAAGAGCATTCATCCCTTAACTGAAAAAAATGATAGGTCCAGTGTATTATCTTTTCAAAATAAACTATTTTAAAACATTTAAAGTTCTGCTGTAAGAAACAGTGAGCAGGCGGGCTTTTATTGCAGAAGAGACATGCAATGTTTCTTCTGCAATAAAATGCCCCCACCTGCCTGCTCGCTGTCTTCTCTGGCACTGTAAAGCGAGCTGCCCATGCACAGCTCAGCTTACAGCGCCACGCCATGTTGATCTCTTGGTGCCAGGACGACTGACTCCTGCGCATGCACAGGTGTAACATCATCCTACGCAGGCCAATGAAGAGACCTGAAGACCAACACTCAGAAGATGCTGGTGAGGGACCATTGGACAGGTGAGTATGAATACCTTTACTTCCATTTTAAAATGTTTCACAAGCTGAAAACTTCCTGTGCTCGGTTATCAGTTACTTTTTTAGGGGAGGAGTCCATCAGCCGGGCTCAGGAGTCCATCAGCCAGGCTCAGGAGTCCATCACCCGGCTCAGGAGTCCATCACCCGGGCTCAGGAGTCCATCACCCGGGCTCAGGAGTCCATCACCCGGGCTCAGGTGTCCATCACCCGGGCTCAGGAGTCCATCACCCGGGCTCAGGAGTCCATCACCCGGGCTCAGGTGTCCATCACCCGGGCTCAGGAGTCCATCACCCGGGCTCAGGAGTCCATCACCCGGGCTCAGGAGTCCATCACCCGGGCTCAGGAGTAGGGATGGGCCCGGTGCTCGATGCAAACCCACGTTCGCATCGAGCACCGGGCGTTCGCTCGCTCGGCGAGCCCAGAACTATTTTGGCCGCTCGCATCAAGTTCGTGTGATGCGAGCGGCCCCGCAATGCATTGCGGCCGGCGCGGCCGGCGCAGTGCATTGCTGGCTGATGATTGGCCAAGCATGCACTGTGACCCCGCATGCTTGGCCAATCACAGCCCCGGAAACTCGAAGAGCCATAATTGGCTACAGGCAGGACGCCTGTAGCCAATTACAGCTCAGGGGCTGTAGTACACGCCCCCCCCTATAAAAGGCCGCCACGCCGTCTGCGCCGGTCACATGCTGTTCCGGCGCAGATTGAGCAGGCTGATTCTGTGACACTCTGCTGCATTTAGTTAGGTAGAGAGATTCACTTACAGAGATTGAGTTAGATAGATTCAGTTACAAAGATTGATTGAGAAAGAGGGGCTTGTAGTGTGTTCGTGGCAGGCAGGCAGAGCTCCTATATTTTGTTACCAGAAGCACCTATAGGACTTGTAGTGTGTTCGTGGCAGGCAGGCAGAGCTCCTATATTTTGTTACCAGAAGCACCTATAGGACTTGTAGTGTGTTCGTGGCAGGCAGGCAGAGCTCCTATATTTTGTTCCCAGAAGCACCTATAGGACTTGTAGTGTGTTAGTCCCATCACACACACAGAGCTATATTTTGTTCCCAGAAGCACCTATAGGACTTGAAGTGTGTTAGTCCCATCACACACACAGAGCTATATTTTGTTCCCAGAAGCACCTATAGGACTTGAAGTGTGTTAGTCCCATCACACACACAGAGCTATATTTTGTTCCCAGAAGCACCTATAGGACTTGAAGTGTGTTAGTCCCATCACACACACAGAGCTATATTTTGTTCCCAGAAGCACCTATAGGACTTGAAGTGTGTTAGTCCCATCACACACACAGAGCTATATTTTGTTCCCAGAAGCACCTATAGGACTTGAAGTGTGTTAGTCCCATCACACACACAGAGCTATATTTTGTTCCCAGAAGCACCTATAGGACTTGAAGTGTGTTAGTCCCATCACACAGACCTTTATTTCCTTCCCAGAAGCACCTATAGGACTTGAAGTGTGTTAGTCCCATCACACACACAGAGCTATATTTTGTTCCCAGAAGCACCTATAGGACTTGAAGTGTGTTAGTCCCATCACACACACAGAGCTATATTTTGTTCCCAGAAGCACCTATAGGACTTGAAGTGTGTTAGTCCCATCACACAGACCTTTATTTCCTTCCCAGAAGCACCTATAGGACTTGAAGTGTGTTAGTCCCATCACACACACAGAGCTATATTTTGTTCCCAGAAGCAACTATAGGACTTGAAGTGTGTTAGTCCCATCACACACACAGAGCTATATTTTGTTCCCAGAAGCACCTATAGGACTTGAAGTGTGTTAGTCCCATCACACAGACCTTTATTTCCTTCCCAGAAGCACCTATAGGACTTGAAGTGTGTTAGTCCCATCACACACACAGAGCTATATTTTGTTCCCAGAAGCACCTATAGGACTTGAAGTGTGTTAGTCCCATCACACACACAGAGCTATATTTTCTTCCCAGAAGCACCTATAGGACTTGAAGTGTGTTAGTCCCATCACACACACAGAGCTATATTTTGTTCCCAGAGGCACCTATAGGACTTGAAGTGTGTTAGTCCCATTACACACACAGAGCTATATTTTCTTCCCAGAAGCACCTATAGGACTTGAAGTGTGTTAGTCCCATCACACACACAGAGCTATATTTTGTTCCCAGAAGCACCTATAGGACTTGAAGTGTGTTAGTCCCATCACACACACAGAGCTATATTTTGTTCCCAGAAGCACCTATAGGACTTGAAGTGTGTTAGTCCCATCACACACACAGAGCTATATTTTGTTCCCAGAAGAACCTATAGGACTTGAAGTGTGTTAGTCCCATCACACACACAGAGCTATATTTTGTTCCCAGAAGCACCTATAGGACTTGAAGTGTGTTAGTCCCATCACACAGACCTTTATTTCCTTCCCAGAAGCACCTATAGGACTTGAAGTGTGTTAGTCCCATCACACACACAGAGCTATATTTTGTTCCCAGAAGCACCTATAGGACTTGAAGTGTGTTAGTCCCATCACACACACAGAGCTATATTTTGTTCCCAGAAGCACCTATAGGACTTGAAGTGTGTTAGTCCCATCACACAGACCTTTATTTCCTTCCCAGAAGCACCTATAGGACTTGAAGTGTGTTAGTCCCATCACACACACAGAGCTATATTTTGTTCCCAGAAGCACCTATAGGACTTGAAGTGTGTTAGTCCCATCACACACACAGACCTTTATTTTCTTCCCAGAAGCACCTATAGGACTTGAAGTGTGTTAGTCCCATCACACACACAGAGCTATATTTTGTTCCCAGAAGCACCTATAGGACTTGAAGTGTGTTAGTCCCATCACACAGACCTTTATTTCCTTCCCAGAAGCACCTATAGGACTTGAAGTGTGTTAGTCCCATCACACACACAGAGAGCTATATTTTGTTCCCAGAAGCACCTATAGGACTTGAAGTGTGTTAGTCCCATCACACACACAGAGCTATATTTTGTTCCCAGAAGCACCTATAGGACTTGAAGTGTGTTAGTCCCATCACACAGACCTTTATTTCCTTCCCAGAAGCACCTATAGGACTTGACGTGTGTTAGTCCCATCACACACACAGAGCTATATTTTGTTCCCAGAAGCACCTATAGGACTTGAAGTGTGTTAGTCCCATCACACACACAGAGCTATATTTTCTTCCCAGAAGCACCTATAGGACTTGAAGTGTGTTAGTCCCATCACACACACAGAGCTATATTTTGTTCCCAGAGGCACCTATAGGACTTGAAGTGTGTTAGTCCCATTACACACACAGAGCTATATTTTCTTCCCAGAAGCACCTATAGGACTTGAAGTGTGTTAGTCCCATCACACACACAGAGCTATATTTTGTTCCCAGAAGCACCTATAGGACTTGAAGTGTGTTAGTCCCATCACACACACAGAGCTATATTTTGTTCCCAGAAGCACCTATAGGACTTGAAGTGTGTTAGTCCCATCACACACACAGAGCTATATTTTGTTCCCAGAAGAACCTATAGGACTTGAAGTGTGTTAGTCCCATCACACACACAGAGCTATATTTTGTTCCCAGAAGCACCTATAGGACTTGAAGTGTGTTAGTCCCATCACACAGACCTTTATTTCCTTCCCAGAAGCACCTATAGGACTTGAAGTGTGTTAGTCCCATCACACACACAGAGCTATATTTTGTTCCCAGAAGCACCTATAGGACTTGAAGTGTGTTAGTCCCATCACACACACAGAGCTATATTTTGTTCCCAGAAGCACCTATAGGACTTGAAGTGTGTTAGTCCCATCACACAGACCTTTATTTCCTTCCCAGAAGCACCTATAGGACTTGAAGTGTGTTAGTCCCATCACACACACAGAGCTATATTTTGTTCCCAGAAGCACCTATAGGACTTGAAGTGTGTTAGTCCCATCACACACACAGAGCTATATTTTGTTCCCAGAAGCACCTATAGGACTTGAAGTGTGTTAGTCCCATCACACACACAGAGCTATATTTTCTTCCCAGAAGCACCTATAGGACTTGAAGTGTGTTAGTCCCATCACACACACAGAGCTATATTTTGTTCCCAGAAGCACCTATAGGACTTGAAGTGTGTTAGTCCCATCACACACACAGAGCTATATTTTCTTCCCAGAAGCACCTATAGGACTTGAAGTGTGTTAGTCCCATCACACACACAGAGCTATATTTTTTTCCCAGAAGCACCTATAGGACTTGAAGTGTGTTAGTCCCATCACACACACAGAGCTATATTTTGTTCCCAGAAGCACCTATAGGACTTGAAGTGTGTTAGTCCCATCACACAGACCTTTATTTCCTTCCCAGAAGCACCTATAGGACTTGAAGTGTGTTAGTCCCATCACACACACAGAGCTATATTTTGTTCCCAGAAGCACCTATAGGACTTGAAGTGTGTTAGTCCCATCACACACACAGAGCTATATTTTGTTCCCAGAAGCACCTATAGGACTTGAAGTGTGTTAGTCCCATCACACAGACCTTTATTTCCTTCCCAGAAGCACCTATAGGACTTGAAGTGTGTTAGTCCCATCACACACACAGAGCTATATTTTGTTCCCAGAAGCACCTATAGGACTTGAAGTGTGTTAGTCCCATCACACACACAGAGCTATATTTTGTTCCCAGAAGCACCTATAGGACTTGAAGTGTGTTAGTCCCATCACACAGACCTTTATTTCCTTCCCAGAAGCACCTATAGGACTTGACGTGTGTTAGTCCCATCACACACACACAGCTATATTTTGTTCCCAGAAGCACCTATAGGACTTGAAGTGTGTTAGTCCCATCACACACACAGAGCTATATTTTCTTCCCAGAAGCACCTATAGGACTTGAAGTGTGTTAGTCCCATCACACACACAGAGCTATATTTTGTTCCCAGAGGCACCTATAGGACTTGAAGTGTGTTAGTCCCATTACACACACAGAGCTATATTTTCTTCCCAGAAGCACCTATAGGACTTGAAGTGTGTTAGTCCCATCACACACACAGAGCTATATTTTGTTCCCAGAAGCACCTATAGGACTTGAAGTGTGTTAGTCCCATCACACACACAGAGCTATATTTTGTTCCCAGAAGCACCTATAGGACTTGAAGTGTGTTAGTCCCATCACACACAGAGCTATATTTTGTTCCCAGAAGAACCTATAGGACTTGAAGTGTGTTAGTCCCATCACACACACAGAGCTATATTTTGTTCCCAGAAGCACCTATAGGACTTGAAGTGTGTTAGTCCCATCACACAGACCTTTATTTCCTTCCCAGAAGCACCTATAGGACTTGAAGTGTGTTAGTCCCATCACACAGACCTTTATTTCCTTCCCAGAAGCACCTATAGGACTTGAAGTGTGTTAGTCCCATCACACACACAGAGCTATATTTTGTTCCCAGAAGCACCTATAGGACTTGAAGTGTGTTAGTCCCATCACACACACAGAGCTATATTTTCTTCCCAGAAGCACCTATAGGACTTGAAGTGTGTTAGTCCCATCACACACACAGAGCTATATTTTGTTCCCAGAGGCACCTATAGGACTTGAAGTGTGTTAGTCCCATTACACACACAGAGCTATATTTCCTTCCCAGAAGCACCTATAGGACTTGAAGTGTGTTAGTCCCATCACACACACAGAGCTATATTTTGTTCCCAGAAGCACCTATAGGACTTGAAGTGTGTTAGTCCCATCACACAGACCTTTATTTCCTTCCCAGAAGCACCTATAGGACTTGAAGTGTGTTAGTCCCATCACACACACAGAGCTATATTTTGTTCCCAGAAGCACCTATAGGACTTGAAGTGTGTTAGTCCCATCACACACACAGAGCTATATTTTGTTCCCAGAAGAACCTATAGGACTTGAAGTGTGTTAGTCCCATCACACACACAGAGCTATATTTTGTTCCCAGAAGCACCTATAGGACTTGAAGTGTGTTAGTCCCATCACACACACAGAGCTATATTTTGTTCCCAGAAGCACCTATAGGACTTGAAGTGTGTTAGTCCCATCACACACACAGAGCTATATTTTCTTCCCAGAAGCACCTATAGGACTTGAAGTGTGTTAGTCCCATCACACACACAGAGCTATATTTTGTTCCCAGAGGCACCTATAGGACTTGAAGTGTGTTAGTCCCATTACACACACAGAGCTATATTTCCTTCCCAGAAGCACCTATAGGACTTGAAGTGTGTTAGTCCCATCACACACACAGAGCTATATTTTGTTCCCAGAAGCACCTATAGGACTTGAAGTGTGTTAGTCCCATCACACAGACCTTTATTTCCTTCCCAGAAGCACCTATAGGACTTGAAGTGTGTTAGTCCCATCACACACACAGAGCTATATTTTGTTCCCAGAAGCACCTATAGGACTTGAAGTGTGTTAGTCCCATCACACACACAGAGCTATATTTTGTTCCCAGAAGAACCTATAGGACTTGAAGTGTGTTAGTCCCATCACACACACAGAGCTATATTTTGTTCCCAGAAGCACCTATAGGACTTGAAGTGTGTTAGTCCCATCACACACACAGAGCTATATTTTGTTCCCAGAAGCACCTATAGGACTTGAAGTGTGTTAGTCCCATCACACACACAGAGCTATATTTTGTTCCCAGAAGAACCTATAGGACTTGAAGTGTGTTAGTCCCATCACACACACAGAGCTATATTTTGTTCCCAGAAGCACCTATAGGACTTGAAGTGTGTTAGTCCCATCACACACACAGAGCTATATTTTGTTCCCAGAAGCACCTATAGGACTTGAAGTGTGTTAGTCCCATCACACACACAGAGCTATATTTTGTTCCCAGAAGAACCTATAGGACTTGAAGTGTGTTAGTCCCATCACACACACAGAGCTATATTTTGTTCCCAGAAGCACCTATAGGACTTGAAGTGTGTTAGTCCCATCACACACACAGAGCTATATTTTGTTCCCAGAAGCACCTATAGGACTTGAAGTGTGTTAGTCCCATCACACACACAGAGCTATATTTTGTTCCCAGAAGAACCTATAGGACTTGAAGTGTGTTAGTCCCATCACACACACAGAGCTATATTTTGTTCCCAGAAGCACCTATAGGACTTGAAGTGTGTTAGTCCCATCACACACACAGAGCTATATTTTGTTCCCAGAAGAACCTATAGGACTTGAAGTGTGTTAGTCCCATCACACACACAGAGCTATATTTTGTTCCCAGAAGCACCTATAGGACTTGAAGTGTGTTAGTCCCATCACACACACAGACCTTTATTTTCTTCCCAGAAGCACCTATAGGACTTGAAGTGTGTTAGTCCCATCACACAGAGCTCCTCTATTTTCTTTGCAGAAGCACCCATAGGACTTCTAGTGTGTTAGTGGCATCACACAGAGCTCCTATATATTCTTCTCAGCAGCACCCACAGGACTTCTAGTGTGTTAGTGGCATCACACAGAGCTCCTCTATTTTCTTTGCATAAGCACCCACAGGACTTCTAGTTTGTTAGTGGCATCACACAGAGCTCCTCTATTTTCTTTGCATAAGCACCCACAGGACTTCTAGTGTGTTAGTGGCATCACACAGAGCTCCTATATATTCTTCTCAGCAGCACCCACAGGACTTCTAGTGTGTTAGTGGCATCACACAGAGCTCCTCTATTTTCTTTGCATAAGCACCCACAGGACTTCTAGTGTGTTAGTGGCATCACACAGAGCTCCTCTATTTTCTTTGCATAAGCACCCACAGGACTTCTAGTGTGTTAGTGGCATCACACAGAGCTCCTATATATTCTTCTCAGCAGCACCCACAGGACTTCTAGTGTGTTAGTGGCATCACACAGAGCTCCTCTATTTTCTTTGCATAAGCACCCACAGGACTTCTAGTGTGTTAGTGGCATCACACAGAGCTCCTCTATTTTCTTTGCAGAAGCACCCATAGGACTTCTAGTGTGTTAGTGGCATCACACAGAGCTCCTCTATTTTCTTTGCAGAAGCACCCACAGGACTTCTAGTGTGTTAGTGGCATCACACAGAGCTCCTCTATTTTCTTAGCAGAAGCACCCATAGGACTTCTAGTGTGTTAGTGGCATCACACAGAGCTCCTCTATTTTCTTTGCAGAAGCACCCACAGGACTTCTAGTGTGTTAGTGGCATCACACAGAGCTCCTCTATTTTCTTTGCATAAGCACCCACAGGACTTCTAGTGTGTTAGTGGCATCACACAGAGCTCCTCTATTTTCTTTGCAGAAGCACCCATAGGACTTCTAGTGTGTTAGTGGCATCACACAGAGCTCCTATATATTCTTCTCAGCAGCACCCACAGGACATCTAGTGTGTTAGTGGCATCACACAGAGCTCCTCTATTTTCTTTGCAGAAGCACCCACAGGACTTCTAGTGTGTTAGTGGCATCACACAGAGCTCCTCTATTTTCTTTGCAGAAGCACCCACAGGACTTCTAGTGTGTTAGTGGCATCACACAGAGCTCCTCTATTTTCTTTGCATAAGCACCCACAGGACTTCTAGTGTGTTAGTGGCATCACACAGAGCTCCTCTATTTTCTTTGCAGAAGCACCCATAGGACTTCTAGTGTGTTAGTGGCATCACACAGAGCTCCTATATATTCTTCTCAGCAGCACCCACAGGACTTCTAGTGTGTTAGTGGCATCACACAGAGCTCCTCTATTTTCTTTGCAGAAGCACCCATAGGACTTCTAGTGTGTTAGTGGCATCACACAGAGCTCCTATATATTCTTCTCAGCAGCACCCACAGGACTACCGACTACAATGGCTGGAAGACCGCCAAGGGGAGGCAGAGCGTGCAGAGCCAAGAACACAGGGCAGGCAGGCTCTGTTTCTAGTGGACGTGGCCGTGGACGTGGACGTGGTCGTGCATCGTCATCAGCACGTGGCCATGGGACACGCGCGTCTTTGTTTTCGGCAGCTGGACATGTGGAGCCGCATCATGCTGAAGGCTTGGTAGAATGGATGACCAAGCCCTCCTCATCCTCCTCATCCTCTCTCACCCAGGCTCAGGGTACTGACAGAGCATCATCAGCCACCCCTTCCCTAGACCCACCATGTCCTCCTGAGGAGTCCCCCGAACTCTTTGAGCACAGTGTTGGGTACATGCTCCAGGAGGATGCCCAACGATTCGAAGGCTCGGATGACGATACCCAGCTTGAGGAATCTGGCAGTACTGTTCCACCAGCTGCAGCTTACTGCCAGGTTTGCTCTAGTGGTGAAGAGGGAGGGGATGATGAGGTCACTGACTCCACGTGGGTGCCTCAAGGGAGAGAGGATGAGGAGGAGGACGAGGAGGAGGAGGAGGATGCGGCGTCACATGTCCAACGAGGCAGGATGCCCCCTGGAGGCCAGGTAGAGGCCAGCACAGCAACTGTACAACACCGCAGAGCTCCGCCTGTGCAGGGCGCTGCCTCTGCACGTTATCAGAAAAGTTCTTTGGTGTGGGCCTTTTTTGAGACGAGTGCAGCAGATCGCACCACTGCTATTTGCAATATTTGTCTCAAGCGTATCTCGCGTGGCCAAAACATCAGCCGCTTGGGCACGACAAGCATGACCAGACATATGGCGACCTGCCATGCAGCTCGTTGGCAGGCACACATAAAAGACCCACACCAAAGAACTAAGCGGACCTCTCCTTGCTCCTCCTCAGCTGGGATCTCCATCCCCACTACACCTTCAGTCCTCTCTGAAAGCTGCTCTGAGAGGACTGAAGGTGTAGAATTAGGTGTGTCACAACCAAGTACTTGCAGTACACCGACGTCCGATTGCAGCAGGCAAATTTCCCTGCCCCAGCTGCTGGACCGTAGAAAGAAGTACACTCCCAGCCATCCACATGCCCAGCGGTTGAATGCTAGCCTTGCTAAATTGCTAGCACTTCAACTGCTGCCTTTTCAGTTGGTAGACTCGGCCCCCTTCCGTGAGTTTGTTCAATGTGCGGTTCCTCAGTGGCAGGTTCCCAAACGCCACTTTTTCTCGCGGAAGGCGATTCCGTCTCTCTACCGGCATGTGGAGGGCAATGTCCATGCCTCGCTGGACAGGGCGGTCAGCGGTAAGGTGCATATTACCGCTGACTCATGGTCCAGCAGGCATGGACAGGGACGGTACCTTTCTTTCACGGCCCATTGGGTCACTCTATTGGCAGCTGGGAGGGATGCAGGACAAGGTGCAGTAGTGTTGGAGGTTGTTCCGCCACCACGCCTCCAAAACGCGACTACTGCTACTGGTTGTGACACACCTCTCTCCTCCACCCCCTCCTCTTCTTCTTCCTCCAGTGCTCTGTCCTTGGAACCAGCGGTGCTCCGTAGGCGTACAAGGGGCTACGCAAGTACGCAGGCAAAAAGATGCCATGCCGTGCTTGCGCTGGTGTGTTTGGGGGACAGGAGCCACACTGGGCCAGAGGTTCTGGCAGCTCTGCAGGGGCAGGCCGAGAGGTGGTTGACGCCACGTCAGCTTAAGCCAGGAATGGTCGTTTCTGACAATGGCACCAACCTCCTCTCCGCCCTGCGACAGGGGCAGCTCACCCATGTGCCCTGCATGGCTCACGTCCTCAACCTGGTGGTGCAGCGGTTCTTGGGCAGGTTCCCAGGCTTACAGGATGTCCTGAGGCAGGCCAGGAAAGTCTGTGTGCATTTCCGCCGATCTTATAATGCCAGTGCTCGGCTGACTGAGCTGCAAAAGGAGCTGAACCTGCCCAAGAACCGCCTAATATGTGACATGCCCACCAGGTGGAACTCAACGTTGGCCATGCTGCAGCGACTGCACACGCAGCAGAGGGCCATCAATGAGTACCTTTGCGACTACGGCACCAGGACAGGGTCAGGGGAGCTTGGTTTTTTTTCCCCACGTCAGTGGAGCATGATCAGGGATGCATGCACTGTCCTCTCACCATTTGAGGAGGCCACGAGGATGGTGAGCAGTGACAGTGCATGCATCAGTGACACTGTCCCTCTTGTCCACCTGTTGGAGCATACGCTGCGTGGGATAATGGACAGGGCACTTGAGGCAGAACAGAGGCAGGAAGAGGAGGACTTCCTTGCCTCTCAAGGCCCCCTTTATCCGGACAGTGTTCCTTCTGTCCCACCCATCACACAGGAAGAGGATGAGGAGGAGGGGGGGAGGAGGAGGAGGAGGAGGATTGTGTGAGCATGGAGGTGGAGCCTGGCACTCAGCATCAGCAGCAGCAGTCTTTTAGGGATGATGTACAGTCCCAACAAACCAGTGGACTTGTACGTGGCTGGGAGGAGGTGGCTGGTGATCATGTCATCCTCAGTGACCCAGAAGACTCCGGACCGAATGCCTCAGCTAACCTACGCTGCATGGCCTCCCTGATCCTGCAAAGCCTGCGGAAGGATCCTCGTGTTCTTCGGATCAAGGAGAGGGACCATTACTGGCTGGCCACTCTCCTTGATCCGCGGTACAAGGGTAAGGTTGCGGACCTTATCTTGCCGTCGCAGAGGGAGCAGAGGATGAGACATCTCAGGGAGGCCTTGCAGAAAGGTCTGTGCAACGCGTTCCCAGAAACTGGGAGGCTACAAACTCCTGGTCCTGGGCGACGAGTTGCTGAGGCTTCGGTCAGTGGCAGAAGGAGCGGTGGGGAAGGTGGACGTCTGACCGATGCGTTCAGACAATTTTTTAGTCCGCAGCCCCAAGGTATGATCGGTTCCAGCAACCATCGCCAGCGTCTGATATACATGGTGCAGGAATACCTTGGGGCAAGGTCAGACTTGGACACCTTTCCCACCGAAAATCCTCTGGCTTACTGGGTCCTGAGGATGGATCACTGGCCAGAGCTTGCACAGTATGCAATTGAGCTACTGGCCTGTCCTGCCTCCAGCGTTCTTTCCGAACGCACATTCAGTGCTGCTGGAGGATTTGTGACTGATCATAGGGTGCGCCTGTCCACCGCCTCGGTTGATCGACTGACATTCATCAAAATGAATCAGTCTTGGATCACCACCAGCTACCAGGCACCTGAGGCGGATATAACCGAATAATTTTTAATGTCACATCCCTTCAAGACTGCCTATGCTGATGCTGAGTGACTGTCCTCTTATGTTCACTGACTATCCTCTTCCTCCTCCTCAATGATCCATGCCACCACACCAGTGCCTAAGGCACAATTTTTCAGCCCCTGTTTAACAGGGGCGTGTACTTCCAATTTTTTTAAAAAATGCTTCGCAACACGTGTGACTGCTGTGCTCCAAGTACAGTCTCTGTGAGGGGTTGCAGTGTTGTGGCACCAGCACCAGTGCCTAAGGCACAATTTTTCAGCCCCTGTTTAACAGGGGCGGGTACTTACAATTTTTTAAAAAAATGCTTCGCAACACGTGTGACTGCTGTGCTCCAAGTACAGTATCTGTGAGGGCCGGGTTGCAGTGTTGTGGCACCAGCACCAGTGCCTAAGGCACAATTTTTCAGCCCCTGTTTAACAGGGGCGGGTACTTACAATTTTTTAAAAAAATGCTTCGCAACACGTGTGACTGCTGTGCTCCAAGTACAGTATCTGTGAGGGCCGGGTTGCAGTGTTGTGGCACCAGCACCAGTGCCTAAGGCACAATTTTTCAGCCCCTGTTTAACAGGGGCGGGTACTTACAATTTTTTAAAAAAATGCTTCGCAACACGTGTGACTGCTGTGCTCCAAGTACAGTCTCTGTGAGGGGTTGCAGTGTTGTGGCACCAGCACCAGTGCCTAAGGCACAATTTTTCAGCCCCTGTTTAACAGGGGCGGGTAATTACAAATCTTGATCTAATAGTTCACAGCAGGGCCCATTCCTGCGCCCACCAAGAGTAACTATGAGGGCCTGCAGTCTTGTGGCAACACCGTCCACCACCACCGCCAAAGGCCCAATTTTTCTGCCCTGTTCATCAGGTGCTTGCAATTACAAATCTTGATCTAATAACTCACAGCAGGGCCCATTCCTGCGCCCACCAAGAGTAACTATGAGGGCCTACAGTCTTGTGGCAACACCGTCCACCACCACCGCCAAAGGCCCAATTTTTCTGCCCTGTTCATCAGGTGCTTGCAATTACAAATCTTGATCTAATAACTCACAGCAGGGCCCATTCCTGCGCCCACCAAGAGTAACTGTGAGAGCTTACAGTCTTGTGGCAACACCGTCCACCACCACCACCACCCCCAATTTTTCTGCCCTGTTCAACAGGTGCATGCAATTACAAATCTTGATCTATTAACTCATAGCAGGGCCCATTCCTGTGCCCACCAGTCTTGTGGCTACACCAACATCTAATACGGCAAATTTCTGCAGAGTATATACGCCAGGCCCCTACTTTCAAACATCCAACTTACAAACGACTCCTACTTGCAAATGGAAAGAGAAAACAGGAAGTGAGAGGAAATCTACCCCTAGGAAGGGAAATTCTATCCTGTTAGATTTAATTTGGGAAAAAGGTATCTCCTCTCTACTGATACTTTATCACCAATCCTTGTTTCAATTAAAACCCCACTTTTCCAAAAACATTTGTCATTGGGACGGAAAGTGAGGTGACATGTTCTGAACAGATGTGCAAAGACAGCAAATGTTACAGGGGTGATAACCCCTCCCTATGTTCTCCAAAAAGCTTAAAAATAGATTTTTTTGGGATGGAGCTACACTTCATAATGTACCTGTTCAGATTCTACTTAAGAACAAACCTAAAGCCGCAAGTGGTTTTAAATGGCTTCTTTTTTTCCTTTACAAATGTCATTTTGTGCAAGGACAGTTCTAAACACGGGAAACACATGCCACTTCACAGGCATACTTTAGACACCCCCCAGGTACCATATTTAAAGGAAAATTTCACTTTTTTTTTTTCACTTTATGCATCATTAAAATGACTGCTCCCGAAAAAACGTTAGTTTTTAAAAGTTCTTTTTGCATTGATATATGTCCCCTGGGACAGGACCCGGGTCCCCAAACCTGTTTTATGACATTAACATGCATATTGGCCGTTGTAATTAGCACTTTTGATTTCGAACGTTCGCGTCCATTATAACGTATAGGGTTCGAAAATTCGCGCGAACTTTCGGTCCGTTCGAAGGTTCTGGTTCGAACCGAACCCGGGGGTGTTCGGCTCATCCCTACTCAGGAGTCCATCACCCGGCTCAGGAGTCCATCACTCCGCTCAGGTAAACTCTCACCAGAAGATGTATGACATCTTAAATTTAAGAAGGTCAATGATCGCATTATAAATTCTGCCACTTTTCTCTGGAGTAGTTGTAGCTCTTCTTTTCCCACCACAAATGTTTTACCGGGACCCCCTCACTCCTCCTCAGGTTAATCCGATCCTCTGCACACCTCTCTGTTTGAAATTGCCCCACACTCCCCTCTGTCACCTCAGTACATAAACAAATATAGACCAACAGGATGTCCACTTGGATGGTGGGGCTTACACATCGACTCGGACATTTTCCGAAAATACTTCTGCTCCGTACTGCGCATGCGCAGTACACAGCAGACACTTGGTGATAGTCGGACTGTTCTTGTCAGAACACCGGCTGTATTTCTAAGCACGGGTTGTCTGACAAAGGGGGCCAAGCTCCGTATATAAGCCCCGCCCATCCCCGACTTCAGAAGTTGGAATTGACAGCTACACTCCATCCACCAATCCCTGGCTGTGCTGGATGGATGTCCACACTGCTGCATGTCCTGCTAGCCTGTCAGCAATGGTGTAATGCAGGACAAAAACCCTGTACACCAGGACCACGGGACAAAGCTTGAAATGCGGGAAAGTCCCGTCCAATCAGGGACTGTTGGGAGGTATGGGCGTGGCCCCTGAATCCGGGGACAAAACCAGGGATAGACTTGGTCCGGGGACGTCTGGTCACCCTAGTCCAAGTGTTATCCTGCCACAACAACCCATATATAAGTGCCTTCCATGCCCGTAATACTAGGGGGAAACATCTCTCTGCCTACAGGCTGGATTGTATAGTACACATACATACAGTACTTACCTTCATTCTGCTTTGCCCATCCACCATGAGCAAAAGCAAAGCTCTGTATGAGTTACAAGTTGTTGGAGTTGAAGCTTACACAAGGCCATGGACTCTCTGTCCGATTGGCCCAGAGCTGTTACATGAGTCACATGTTCCTCAAACAAGCATATTGTTTTGCCCTCCCTTATGCCGCGTACACACGAAGGGACTATCCCGCGGAAATGTCCGCTGGACTAGAGTCCGCCGGACAATCCCCCCGTGTGTGGGCGCCGGCTGACTTTTTGGCGCCAAAAGTCCGGCGGACTAGGTTTTAAGTTTTGTTTTAAAATTATCCGCTGGACTTGGCAGTCCGGCGGACAATCCCGCCGTTAGTATGCTAGTCCGCCGGACTTTTGGAAATGAACAGACTTGCCGCTCATCGGAAAGTCCGTTCATTTAGCACGTGACTTCAGGTAGACGGAGCTAGCGAAGGCAGTGAATGCCGCCGCGCTAGCCCCGTCACCTGGCATGGATTTCGGCGTGGGGATTCCCTTTAAATCTATGCCAGGTGACGGGGCTAGCGTGGCGGCATTCACTGCCTTCGCTAGTCCCGTCTACCTGCAGTTACGTTCTAAATGAATGGACTGCTCCGTGTGTGGGCAAGTCCGTTCATTTTCAAAATTTTCCCGCGGATTGTCCGCCAGAGAAGTCCGGGCGTGTGTGGGCAAGTCACCCCCTCGGAAAGTCCGGCGGTTTGTCCGCTGGATTAGGTCCGGCACTTGTAGTGCAAAGTGGATTTGCCTTTAGTTAATAACCCCCAAAGTCCTTTTTCCAAATGCTTTATTGACAAAAAGGCAATTGCAATAGAGGGATGGAGGGTTAAGGGGGATTCAGGTACCTTATAATTGCGTGTCAGAGGTACTTCTTGATCCAGAGGATAAACAGCTCCACAACTGGATCTAGCAACCACCGGATAGGCCTCTCTCCCTGACCTAGCAGCCGATGCAATGCTTGTCATAGTCTCTGCCAGAGACTTGTAGAATCAGTAGAGCCGTTGCACAATCCTCTGCCACAGGACTGTGCAACCAGCAACTTATTGCAATGTTACAGTCACACAGTACCAGTTTCTTTCAGCCGAACCAGTGGTACTGTGAGGTAGATGACCCGGGATGCGTCCTCCAACTGAGTCTCCAGGCTTTTCTAGAGGTACCGGCCTTGGTGCTCAGTCCTCTCTCTGAAAAGTCCTCCCCTGGATCCTCCAGTCACTTGGCTTCTCCCCACAGGCAAGACAGCACAGGACCACCCCTGGATCGGTAGGCCCCAGGATTTCTGGGCCTACCCTTCAGTAAACAAAGCCTCGGGCCAGCCGGCCCCTGAGACAATTTAGAAAGCAGCAGCACACCCTAGGCCAGGAGGGCCATCAGGTCGGAACACACCCTGTCACTGGGTCTGTCCCTTAAATACTGTCTCCCAGAACGCACAGTGGGCAGACCACACCCACTGCTGTTTCCGGGCAAAGAGGCACTCAATACACCCACCTTGTTGCAATTTCCAATCTTGGCCAACTATAAGGACGCCACCCCTGGGTCAAAGGGAAAACCACACAACCAGCTGAACTGGAACAGAACCAGAATTTACAACATAATCAGTCTGAGCTAAACTACAGCTCAGACAAACTAAATTTCCAATTGTAGCGTCTGCCCATCAGGAGCAGGGCGCTACCTGTGCATCAGTGATTTGTTACCTCTCACTACAGGTATATCCAGCTCAGCTTTTCCACCTGTTATAGGGAACACCAATATTGTGTCAATCGATCCCCCACAGGCCTCAGATCCAATTGAGCCATATGTCAGGAAGAAGAGGAAACACACCTCATTGTGCAACATCCAGTTAAAAGCATAAGAGTTTTATAAAAAAGGATTAGTATACAGGCATATCGGAATATACATCAGTCCCACGCTCTGCTTGTGTACCATACCCTCCCAACTTTTTGGAGGTGGGAATGAGGGACACCTATCAGCAAAAGTATGCAGGTATGGGACACACCCCTTGTCACGCCCTCTTAAAGGAGAATTGTACAAAAAAAAAAAAAAGATTGGTTAAACCCACAAGTGCTTTTTTTACCACTACTATTCCTTTATATTGGCTTTTGGAATTTACAAATGCAACAATTTAGAAATCAGGTGAAAGGTTTAGCGCTGGGAAACACTTTTTGGTAGATAAAAAGTGCATTTTATATACATCCATATAGATCAGACCAAAATGAGGGACAAATGAGGAGGAATGAAGGACAGAGGGACATTGTTCCAAATCAGGGACAGTCCCTGAAAATCAGGGACACATAGGTGTGCGCAGCCTATTGCATTAGGGTGTGCACCTCAAATGTAATAAAACATGGACAGTGTTAGTAGAGCAGGGGACTTGTCAGTAGGGCAGAGGTTGGTTTCAGCTGGGTAGTGGATGGTGTCAGTAGGTTTTTTTTTTTACAATTCTTTTTAGGAGCCCTATTTAGGGGCTTTGGTGAATTATCAGAAGGGGAAATCTGCACCGCACAGGGTGATTAGGGTGTGCCCAGGCACACCCGGCACACCCCCTGTGCACGCCTATGCAGGGATAGTTGGGAGCTATGCATGTACTGAGACCGTCACCGTTATTCCTTCCTTGGCCAGGTGGAAAAGCTGAGCTAGGTATACCTGTAGGGAGGGGTAACAACTCATTGATGCACATATGAAAGGTCATGATATCTGGTAAGAGGATATCTTTACTTTAAAGTGGAAGTAAACCCCCCTATCGTTTTCAGCCAAGGAAGCTGCCATCTTTGCCTCTGTTTAATCTTCAACTGCCACGGTGCTGCACATGTGATCCGTTATGACACCAGCCATTGGATGGTTTGACTGTTTGGTTGAGAGCACAGCCAATGTGCAGTTAGCATTCCCGGCATGCCTTTTTTTTTTTAAACTGTTAAATCGATGGGTTTACTTCCGCTTTAATGACCTCCTGGGGAGCACGAGGTTTAACACCTGCAGTTGATTTGGAAGGATATCACCATTTTTCTTTCACAACCAGGACTTTTTGGTGTTTTGGATCTTCTTTTTCACTTCAATTATTACTAAATTTTGTGGATCACATGAATGGACTTTCTTTGTTTATAAATATTTGTTTATTTGCATATTGATTTTATTATCATAATAATGACAGCGCAACATTTTGCTTATTTTATCTATTTTGGAGTCAACAATGTATTATCAACCGCAGTAGATCACAAAGACAGTGCGTTTTGAACACTATGCAGGAAACACACATGGAACACGTGTCATTACGTTCTGGTGTGAACCGTCCCTAACAGGACACTGTGCCCAGTGATCTTTGACTTCATCATTGTTGTTCAAGTAGATCTCCATCTCTCTAAGGTTGCCTACCCCTGCTTTACGGTCAAGGAAGCTGCCATCTTAGGCACTTTTCTCACGGGGCGGAAACCGCCCAAGCGGATCTGCCTGCTCAGTGGGGGATCTCTCCGCTGATCCCCGCTAAGCAGGTGGATGACAGGTCCGTGTCTGCTCCACTATGCAGAGCGGACATAGACACAGCCTGCTGCTGTCTATGGGCAGTCAAATGGAAACTACATTTCCGTTTCCATCCGATTGTCATCCAATCCGATCTGCCGGGTGGATGGCGAACGTATCCTCATCCGTTGTCCCATAGAGAATAGGTGGTCCGATCGGGTCACGTAGTTTTTTCGTTCAACCAGTGGGAATGAAAAAAACTCACAGATCCCTGCATCCACACAAATAAGCTGGATGCAGGGATTTTCCCCACTGAGCTTTTGTATTCTGACAGCAGGGACTCAACCCATCTGCCAAAATACACTGACCCATGCTGCAGTGGCTGAATGATGGTTGTCCAGCAGGACCATTCGACAGAATACAGCTTTTAGTCTATATTTGATCTGCAGTGGCCATTGTGTTGGCACCCCGGCCGATTTTCTGATTGGCTCTCAGGTGCTGCCGCCGCTGCGCCCTCTAACTGGCCCAGCGGTGGAGGAAGGAGGAGGGGGGCTGAACTTCCAGGGGACCTCGCTACATCTTGCCACAGCCAGGTCTCCTGGAAGTGGGGACAAGTACCTGTCAAAAACAAGTCCCCCCCCCCCCCCAAAAGGTGCCAAATGCCCCAGAGGGGAGAGGAGGGAAGCAAACAAGCAGGGCTTACACTTTTAAGTGGAACTCTGCTTTAAATTGATGGGTCTAGTCCTATTTTCACCCTAAAGCAGAACTAAAGCAAAACAAAAATTTGCTAGGAGATGGGGGCTTTACATATCTCTTCTGGCAAAAACTTCTCCCACATTCTCCAAGCTATGATGAGGCATTTATAATTCCCCATGACACCAATGATGGGGCAATAGTTACTCCCTCTGACACCAACAAGGGGGCATTTATTAATCCCACTGACACCAATGATGGAGAAATAGTTATACCAACTGACACTAATGATGGGGTAATAGTTATTCCCACTGACACCAACAAGGGGGGCATTTATTAATCCCACTGACACCAACAAGGGGGCAATAGTTACTCCCTCTGACACCAACAAGGGGGCATGTATTAATCCCACTGACACCAATGATGGAGAAATCGTTACACCCACTAATTACTAATGGGGGGCATTTCTTACCCCAACTGTCACCAATAATGGGGCAATAATTATTCCCCTGTTCTAGCTGATAGCAGCTACAAACATTTGCAAAAATGTGATTGCCTCCCAACCAGTGGTGCCCTGTACAGCTGCTAGTTGGGTGGTTTGTCATACACAGCTACTTTGTGTGTGTCCACTCTAACACAACATGTGCTGACTGTATCACCGATCTGCAGGAATGCTGATAATCTGAACTATATTCTAATTCTAATATACACCTTTATTAAACAAGAGGAGAATCTCCACCTCACTCTGCTGTGTTTGATTTGTGAGTAACCTGGATGATGTGTTCCTGAACGTTCCACTTCACTGCAACAAGTCTCAGACAGAAATGTATGTGCTCTGATTTTTATTATTATTATTACTGTATAATGTGAACCCATGCTTTGCCTATGCTGGGACATTTATTTAGAAATTGTTATATGAACATAAAACAATGTATATATGGATATATTACTATCTGATTGTAAACTATTTGTAATGTGGGGTTTTACCTAAATAATGCTTTTTAATTATACCTAAATCGGTTAAACCCTTAACCACTTCAGCTCCGGAAGGTTCACCCCCCCCCCCCCCTTCTGACCAGGCCATTTTTTGCTATACGGCACTGCGTTGCTTTAACTGATAATTTCTGTACGCAAACAAAATCAATGTCCTTTATTCCCACAATAGAGCTTTTTTTGGTGAAATTTGATCACCTCTGCGGTTTTTATTTTTTGTGCTATAAACAAAAAAATACTGACAATTTTGAAAAAAAAAATAATAATATTTTTAACTTTCTGCTATAAAACATATCCAATAAAAAATAAATAAATAAATTTCTTCACCTATTTAGGCCAATATGTATTCTGTTACATATTTTTGGTAAAAAAAATCCCAATAAGCGTACATTGATTGGTTTCCGCAAAAGTTATAGCATCTACAAACTATGGGATAGATTTATGGACTTTTACATTTTATTTTATTTTTTTTACTAGCAATGGTGGTGATCCACGATTTTTAGCGGGACTGCAACATTACAGCAGACAAATCAGACACCTAACTGACACTTTTGGGGGACCAGTGAGACCAATACAGGGATCAGTGCTAAAAAAAAGGCACTGTCACTGTACTAATGACACTCGCAGGGAAGGGGTTAAAATCAGGGGCAATCAAAGGGTTAAATGTGTTCCCTGGGAGTGATTTCTTACTTTGTGGGGGATGGTTTAACTGTAGAACGACAGAGATCCATGTTCCTGCTTAGCAGAAACACAAGATCTCCATCTTCCTCACTAGCAGAACGGCGATCTGCCTTGTTTACATCCCGCTGATTGGCTCCTGCTGTGTGCAATCACAGTCAGAGCGGGGCTGGTTCAGTACACTCCGCTCTGCACGGTGTGTGTGTGTCAGAGGCACCTAGGGAGAGATGCCGGCTGCCATGCAGAGTGTAGTTCGCGGCTTGCGGGGGGGAACCAAGACGCCCCGCACACGCAGCGGCCGTGGGCGTTCCAGGACTCAGACCTGAGTCCCCGGGACACAGATCAAATTCCGGGACAGTCCCAAGGAAACGGGATGATTGGGAGGTATGTTGTAGTGTGCATAGAGCATTGCACATGACCATGCTCATTCCAAACAAACAGAAGTGAGATGGAAAAGGAGGGGTTTGAGAGGATATTACAAGGAAGCAAAAAAAAAAAAACAGGAAACTGTTTCATGAAAAATAAATTACAGGGCCATTATGTAGTAGATGTCTATGGATTATTTTTGGGAAAAAAAGGATATTGTTTAGTTTCACTTTAATCTGCTAATACAGGGTCAATACACTTTCCATCTCACCATAGATCTTTACCCTACTTTGTTAAATACGCCTATTGAAATTGTAGTACTTTATCCCTTCTGGATCAATTAGTAATAATTATATTATTGCCTCTTGATTAGCTGCATGTTACATGAGGTTTTACTATGGTACTTACCTAGGGCACCTTGACAGATGTCCCCCCGGGTGGCTCCATCCACAATGAATTGAGGGTTGTCACAAATCTCCTGTTAATGCAAAAAAAAAACACCATCAATGTACAGCATGACAGAGCAAACCTTGTAGAGGTAAACATGTTCAGTTAACTGATGACGAGTTTTTTTTTTACCATCTTTGTTATTTTGTCCAACAATACTTTTCTCATCATGATATACAGTTCACACGCATAAAAAGTTTTTTTATTCATGGAATATATTTAAGCTGACCACACACCCGAAACAAACAGATTCCACTATTCACACAAATGAGGTGGAGGGATTCCTGCAGCTGTCAGAATACACTTCCATTCCATTTCCACTTCTGTTGAGTGGGGACTGCCATGAATTGTTATGTATCTCTCCCAGGAGCAACTCCACCTTCTGCTCCTGCTCACTCGTCTAACAGAAGTAGCTGGAGTTGCAGACTCAGACTTACCCTGGTTCGCATCCTTCCTAGAGAACCGATCTCAGAAAGTGAAACTAGGAGCTTTCACTTTGGAAGCATGAAAAATTACATGTGGAGTCCCTCAAGGATCACCCCTGTCACCCGTGCTCTTTAACATCTGTAGCGCCATAACCCTAGTTTCAGGAAGAAACTCAAGACCTACCTCTTCTAGAAGCTTGATAACCAAACGCCAATACAGCGCCTTGAGGCGATTCAGTTCGCATTGTAGCGCTATACAAGTTATTCATTCATTCATTCATTCATAACCCCTTGGGGCGGCTGAGATTTTCTGGGCTTACCAATTACCTTGTAGCTCGTCGTTCTTGTCTAGGGGTTCCCAGGGTTGATACCCAGTAATTGCGGAGACTGACACTTGAATTCCTTTTTAGGATTTTTATTCGCTTAAACCGTTGAACAGAACACAGTCTCTCAGTTGGGAATAGAGGGCTAGGGTATAGAAGCTCAGGCACTTGCTGACACTTAAATAAATGTCTCTTTAGATGATCCAGGGAGTAGCCACTCGCAACTAGATAACTCAACTGTTGGATAAATCCTTGTTTGTAGATCTAGCAGCCAACAAGTGATTTTAGCTTAGCAAAGTCTCTGCCACAGACTTGGTTTTGAAACTTTAGATGAACACAAAGTCTCTTACAGAAACGTAGTTGTAACTGAAGGATGTATTAGGAACTTTCTTACAGTACCAGTATCTCGCAGCCGGTCCGGCGATACCGTAAGAATGCAGATTCAATTACATACAGCTCAGCTTCCAGGCTCTTACCGAGCAGCCAGCCTCGTGCGTGGCCCTCCTCTGAAGAGTCCTCCCCTGGTTGCATGTAGAGTTGCTGGGCCTCTCCAATCCTGAGACGGCACCGGAACACTGCAGAATCCTCCCTCCAGTTACTGCGCCTCGAACTAGCCAGTTCCGAAACTCGGAAACGGATGGATCCGCACCTCAGGCCATGAGGGCCTCTTGGGGCTGGTCAGGAGGACCAGGACCATGGAGTCAGAACATACTTCTGGACCGGAGCCCCGAATCTTCAGCACCTTAAGTACCCTCTCCCGGAATACACAGCGGGACAAACGCGCCCACTGATTGGCTCCGAGCAGAGATTGGTACCCAATGCGTCCAACCAGGCTGTGTTCTAATGCCTGTCACAGGTGCGCACCCCACCTATGACCAGGCAGAACTTCAATACAGCCCAGCCAAACTGATGCCAAAGCACAACCTAGCACAATTAACCCCAAGACTTAACTATAGTCTTGAGCAAAAACTACATTTAAATATATAGCGCGTACTTATGAAAAGTACCGGCGCTACACATCTATCTCATCTATCTATCACATCTACGCCCACTCCTCAAAATCATCAGCAACCAGGACCTACTTTATCACTCCTACGCGGATGACATCCAACTCTACCTACGCATCACCAACAAAAAATACCAATACTAGGCACTGGAAAACTGTCTCTCATTGATCGACGATTGGATGACGGAGAGCTCCCTTAAACTCAACGGATCCAAAACAGAACTCCTCTTCCTCCATGCAAACTGAAACAAAAACCCTGGCACAATGTCCACACCACTCACCATCCTCTGACAACCCATCACCCCCAGCACTAAAGTCAGTGGATCCCACTACCTTCTTCGCCTATTGCGTAGACTCATCCCCCTTCATCCCGGAAGGAGATACAGCAGCAGTAGTTGGTACAATCATCAATTCGCGACTCGACTACGCAAATTCCCTCTACCTAGGACTTCCAAAATACCAAATTTCACATCTACAAATCCTCCAGAACACAGCAGCCAGACTGGTAACGGGAAAAAACCCTGGGAATCAGTCACCCTGTCCCTGAGGGCCCTCCATTGGCTAGCCGTGAAGGACCGAGTTACATTTAAGACCCTCTGCCTCACTCCAAATGTGGACAAGGAAAAGCCCTGCAATACCTCTGCGACAAAATAAAGCACTACACCCCAGGTCGCCCTCTCCGGTCAACTAACCAGAACCTCCTCCACATCCCCAAGACCCGTTATAAATTAAAAGGCAAACAATGGTTCGCAGTCCAAGGACCACTGCTATGCAATGCTCTATCTGCGGACATCCGCTAGGAAGAAAACCATCTGGCCTTCAGGAAGAAGCTCAAGACCCATCTCTTCTGAAGACCCAGATGGACACTGGCGGCAAAAGCACCCTGAGGCGATTTAGTTTGCATATGTAGCGCTATACAAGTTATATAGTCTTTCATTCAGGCAATTCACAGGACTTCTTTTTCCTCCTGTGGGTAGTCTCGGACTCTCCAGGGAGTGGTGCTGACATGTTAGTGCAGCTCTCTGCAGTATTATACTGTGATGTGCCCCTGGGGGGTGTGTCCATGACAGCCTGGGATTACTGGAAAAAGTTAAAGATGCTGGCTGTCATTTATCTATACAGAGTCCTGGTGGTGGTCAGCGGTTGAGCAGAGTTTCTGCAAGGGAAATGGTGGTGATTTACTAAATTTGGAGAGTGCAAAATCTGGTGCAGCTGTGCATAATAACTAATTGGCTTCCAGGTTTTAGCCCCCGTTCACATCGGCGCTATTTGACATGCGAATTGACATGTCAAATCGCAGCCTATTGCCGGCAATGGCACTGTCCCAATCGATGTGACGCCAACTTTGCGGCGCCGCAAAGATTTCCAAAAGTAGTTCCTGCACCAGTTTTGGTGACAAGTGTATTGAGCAATATAAAAAAACATATATAGTACATCTCTGCAATACATGCACATGTCCCCATGTTTTGTCTCTTTTTAAACATGTACAAGTACAGAAAAATATTATATCTGTTCATTTACCAGATTTTCTGTAATGAGCTGACAACACTGTCTCTGCTGCATAAGAATTCCCAAGCAGTGTTGTCAGCCCTGGCCAGTTCTCATGACCAGTGTTGGTCATCTTACTTTAAAAAAGTAATTAGTTAAGTTACAAATTACTTCTCCCAAAAAGTAATTGCGTTAGTAACTCAGTTACTACATTGGAAAAGTAATTAGTTACGCAGCAAAGTAACTGTCTTTTTTTTAAAATATTCTATACGTGTAACTAAGGGGCGGGTCTAGTATTACTGTAACCAAGGGGGGCATTTATTATTATTGTTATATATCGTGTAACCAAGGGGCTGCTCTATTATTACTCTAACCAAGGGGCAGATCTGTTATAGCGTGTAAGCAAGTGGCGGGTCTATTATTATTATATCGTGTAAGGGGCGGATGGCTACAGAAGAGGGCGAATGTTAAATTAATGGGCAGAGCTCGATATATAACAATAATAATAAATGCGCCCCTTGGTTACAGTAATACTAGACCCGCCCCTTACTTACACGATAGACGCCCCTTGCAGAGTAGCACGAGCATCAGGAGCGTGCGGCATCGCCTCGTACAATTACATGTTAACTGCGCCTGCGCGGTGTAGAGTTCACTCAGAGCTGTTTAGGTTCGGCAATTTTCAGAAGCTCCGTAGTCCTTCGTACTGCGCAAGCCCTGCGCCTGCGCAGTACAGGGGGTCCTTATCTGGCGGGGGAACTTTTTGGGCAGGACACCGGAATTACACTACTGCCATCTAGTGGCGGTAGATGTAATTGGGGTAACTAAGCCAAAGTAATGGGAACTGAGTTACCATGAAGGGAAAAGTAATCAGTTAGATTACTAGTTACCCTCTAAAGTAAAGTTAGGTAACTCAGTTTATTTTAACTCAGTTACTTACATCACTGCTCATGACTGAATGTATATAAAACGTCCAGCAAACTGCACTTGTTAGTGAGACAGAAAACTTTTTGAATGCAGTAGATTAAGTCAATGCAATTATAAACCAGGATCTTGAGGATTCAAACGTATTATTCAACACAAATTAGTTAATGATAATATATAATTGCCAGATTAGGTCTTTGTGCAAAAGAAGCAATTTTAGGATCAAAGACATTTTGGATTTGTATGAGTATCTCTTGTCCTGTAGTCTGAAAACTGATTTTACATGAAGAATGGGGGGAGCAAAGAAGACACTTAACAATATATTAATTAATATTGTTGGTTGGGCCACCACTTTGAAGCTCATAATGCAATGGTGTACTTACTGTCAGCTCCAGGGAGAGCCAACTGCAAATGCCATGGTAGAGCAGGCAGGCAGATTGATATCATGGGCCCATTTGCTAGCATCTTGTATGGCCTAAGGCAGCATACATGTCAGGGTTTTTTGAATGCATTACGGTGAAAAACCTTCTGTGCTGCAGCTGTCCCCCAGACCCCCCTTTTTTCTTACCTGAACCCGTTCGTTCCAGCGACGAGCATGAGCCCAGCAGCTCCAGCCGCTGTTTCTGTCCTCATTTGGATAGATTGATAGCGGCAGGAGCCATTGGCTCCTGCAGCTGTCAATCAAATCCAGTGACATGAGAGTGGGGGGCGGGCCGAGTCCTGCTGTCTGTGTCAATGGACGCAGCAGCGGGACTCCTGAGCGCGCCCACATGGGTGCCCCCATGGAAAGCGGCCCTGATGAAGAAGAGGGGCCAGGAGTGTCGGGGCTGCTCTGTGCAAAACCCTTGCACAGAGCAGGTAAGTATAACATGTTTGTTATTTAAAAGAAAAAACCTTTACAATCACTTTAAAGAGTATCTTCAGTCCACCCCAAAAAAATGTAAAGTCAGCAGCTACAAATACTGTAGCTGCTGACTTTTAATAAAAGGACACTTACCTGTCCAGGGATCCAGTGCTTCGGGTTCCCAGCACTGGCATGTTTACTTTTGGTATAACTTTACCAACACGCTTGTTCAACAGAATTTAATCATTAGATTGACATCTGTTAAACAGGAGCAGCCACACATGGATTCAGATGCGGTCAGTCTCTGCTGAACTGGCCGAATTCTGTTCCATTTGTAGACGCTTCTGCGCGACTCAGGTAGATCTAACGATCGACTTCTGTCAAACGAGCTTGTTGGAAATTTTTTCTCAATCAGTGTCTGTAGCTGCCAGTGTAATCAAACAGTGGTAAGTCCCAGCTGTCAAAATACAATGGTGGAAGTAAAAAATGTAGCGCTAAGCATGAAAAAGATACACTAAGAAGTGCCAAAAAATAAATAACTCAAATCACAGAGGTAGAAAACAGAGTGACTACCTGTGTGAAAAAAACACATCAAAATACAAGTGCATATAAACAGTGAACTATTGACACATATGATAATTGCCTGTGTAAAAAATAGAAATAAAAATAAATGGAAAGTCCACAGTGCATGAACACACTTCAAATAAAAAATTGTCCCAATGCGGTGAACAAATGTGGATTTCAAATGAAAAGTGGACACACAAATGACTTGAACTGGATCCTCTTTCAAAGTATTCAGATCGATATAAAGAAACAGATGTATGCTTACCAAAGCGAGTGGACTCCCTGTCAGCGACAGGAAAGTCAAACAAGCCTGTAGTATCCAGACACCGATGGATGGAACATCTCTGGCACGAGCCGATGTAATCCGTGGACTTCTCACTGGGAGATAATGGAACCGGACCTCTAGGGACCCAAAGGCGGGAACTGGTACACAGCTTCAAACACAGGATCACGAACTCCAATCGGTCAGACCGGACGGCAAGCAGGGTATGGAAACTAGTAGCCGAAGACCACTGGGGATGAGGTCAAGGCTCTCAAATGATGTTGTTCAAAGGCATGCGGAGAGAGGAAAAAGGAGGGGAACTCCAATAGTGCAGATCAGCATGGAAGGTTTTATTGAAAGAAAACCACCAATACAAATAGTAAAATATATAAAAGTGATCACGATTAAAGGTTAAAAGCAGTGTGGGAATAGGTAGAACCTCGATCTACGCGTTTCGTCTTAGACAGACTTCAACTGGGGCATCTACCTGTTCCCCCACACTGCACACATATATATAGATATCCATAAAATAACAACCAATCGTCAGACGTCCATACTTAGTATTCTGAAAGTGTTGATTGGCTCTAAGGGCGTCATGTGACGGGAAGTGAAGATCAAGATGGATTGTGTGGCCAATCCGATGTCTGACCGGGCCTGTCAGACAAGGTGAATGGTGGAAACAACACACATGCTCCATCTGATCTTGTGAGACTCCTCCCCAAACACATGGTCAATTTGGCGCCAAAATCTCTCACCCAATCAGCAGGACGGTAAACAAACGTCCAATAAAGTGGGCCACTCCGAGTCAACTACAGCAATGAAGGCTCGAGCAACACCTGACCAAATCTGACTGGTCTGATGAATGGCCAATCAGAGGCAGCGCAACCCAGCATCCAATCCTGAGCGGAGAGAAATCCGGAGATGGTTTGGCGCCAAAACCGTGACAGACGTAGTAACGCCCGCTGCGTCCCTCACTCGGAAGTGACGCAACGGGAACAGAACAGGCATCGGTCGCCCCGACGTATAGGGAAAGACGCCGACAGCGTTGAAATCCATCTGGACATGATGACGTCACCCGTCTACGAGTGTCCGACATCAACCAGAGGCTCCGTCTATGCGTAATGACGTCATGCACCAACGGATGCCCGATGTCGGCCTCATCACGTGGCCGGCACGGACATAGATACACGCACTAGACATCAAAGCAACAGTAGCCCACTTTATTGGACGTTTGTTTACCGTCCTGCTGATTGGGTGAGAGATTTTGGCGCCAAATTGACCATGTGTTTGGGGAGGAGTCTCACAAGATCAGATGGAGCATGTGTGTTGTTTCCACCATTCACCTTGTCTGACAGGCCCGGTCAGACATCGGATTGGCCACACAATCCATCTTGATCTTCACTTCCCGTCACATGACGTCCTTAGAGCCAATCAACACTTTCAGAATACTAAGTATGGGCGTCTGACGATTGGTTGTTATTTTATGGATATCTATATATATGTGTGCAGTGTGGGGGAACAGGTAGATGCCCCAGTTGAAGTCTGTCTAAGACGAAACGCGTAGGCCGAGGTTCTACCTATTCCCACACTGCTTTTAACCTTTAATCGTGATCACTTTTATATATTTTACTATTTGTATTGGTGGTTTTCTTTCAATAAAACCTTCCATGCTGATCTGCACTATTGGAGTTCCCCTCCTTTTTCCTCTCTCCGCATGCCTTTGAACAACATCATTTGAGAGCCTTGACCTCATCCCCAGTGGTCTTCGGCTACTAGTTTCCATACCCTGCTTGCCGTCCGGTCTGACCGATTGGAGTTCGTGATCCTGTGTTTGAAGCTGTGTACCAGTTCCCGCCTTTGGGTCCCTAGAGGTCCGGTTCCATTATCTCCCAGTGAGAAGTCCACGGATTACATCGGCTCGTGCCAGAGATGTTCCATCCATCGGTGTCTGGATACTACAGGCTTGTTTGACTTTCCTGTCGCTGACAGGGAGTCCACTCACTTTGGTAAGCATACATCTGTTTCTTTATATCGATCTGAATACTTTGAAAGAGGATCCAGTTCAAGTCATTTGTGTGTCCACTTTTCATTTGAAATCCACATTTGTTCACCGCATTGGGACAATTTTTTATTTGAAGTGTGTTCATGCACTGTGGACTTTCCATTTTATTTTTATTTCTATTTTTTACACAGGCAATTATCATATGTGTCAATAGTTCACTGTTTATATGCACTTGTATTTTGATGTGTTTTTTTTTTTTCACACAGGTAGTCACTCTGTTTTCTACCTCTGTGATTTGAGTTATTTATTTTTTGGCACTTCTTAGTGTATCTTTTTCATGCTTAGCGCTACATTTTTTACTTCCACCATTGATAGAATTTTCGTCACATTTGTATGTAGCTGCTTGGGGTTATACCTGTTTTTTTCAGTTATTCACCAAAGTTTAGCGCGATATTGTTTTCTTTAATCACATGTCAAAATACAATGCCTCAGCAGGAAGGATTCCTCCATCCACCTCAATTGTGTGGAAGGAGGAATCTGATTTTTTTTTTTTGGTCCAGCCCCTACAGTTGGTATTCAAATTAAGACCTTTTTAACTTGAATACCAAACTGTTGGAACACTAGCTCCAGGCATATTAATAGATTGAAAACAAAACTGGCCCCAGTATACTTCATGACTCTCCTGCTAAGTTCCTCAAAGTGTGGAACCCATTGTGGTCTTAAGCTCTCCCCACTCTGCCCCTCGGCCAGCTTGGGTATTCTAGACCGTCCTGAAACACCATCTAACCCGCAAGTTCCATCCTCTCTTCCTGCTTAGGTCTACACCTTTTTCCCTCTTGTCTTGACTGTTTCCCACCTTCTCCCCTTGCTTAGTTCTGCACTTCTCTTCTTCCTTCCTAATTCTGACTGTCTGTCTTTTCTTTTTCCCCTTTATCTTTCTTCTCTTTACCTTCCTCTCCGTTATGGGATGACTATACCACTCCCTTTGCCTATGTTCTTGGCCTCCTTGCCCAGTTTCTCATTGTCATTTCCAACACTAGATGTTGGATGCTTCAACTTTTTCGCATTGAAACCTTCAAAAATGTGTTTTTGTATCTATAATGTGTTTTACTGTGTTGCTCCCTGTGTGGGGTGCTTTTTCTTTTTGCTCAAGACTTTATCTTGACATTCATTGTTTTACTCAATAAAAACTATCATACCAGAAAACAAAACTGGCCAAGATAGCTTTCAAAATATAAGCAGATCCTGCTCAGAGTCAAAATGTCACACTGGATTACTAGACAGATCTGGAAAATATACACAAAGCACACCAAGGTTCAATGAAGAATACATATGGCTTTTGTATTTGGGACAATATTTGCTTATCTTGCAAATCAGCTTTAAATGTAAAACAATGCGTGTTATTTTATGTCTTTTTGAAGAAAAATATTTTGAACACATAAAAAAATAAATAAATGCACTGTGCAGCACCAAAAGAAGCGCCTGCACCTTTTCATAAACTGCACTGTGCAACACTGCATTGATGTGAATGGGCACCATAGAGGACAATGCGATTTACATTGTTGTGCATGCCAGCACAACAAAATGCTGTAGTGTGAACGGGGACTAAAGATTAAGTTGTTTTGATTTGTAAGCCAGGCTTGGAGTCAGTATTTTCATTACAGTAGTTTCTTTAAGCCTAGGTTCACATTTATGCAATTTGACATGCCAAAAATCGGCGGCAATGGCACAGTCCGAATAGGTGCGATGCACCGATTTACAAAGAGTCACTTCTGTACTACTTTTGTCGACTTTGGGGTGCAATTTGTATAGACATCTGTGCAGGAACCTGCACAGATGTCTCTTAAATTGCCCCTGAAGTCGGACTGACATGCGGGAATAAAACCGTGCGAGTTCAGCTGAACTTGTACGATTTCAATCCCGCTGTCAATGTGAACCTGGGGTAAAATGATTTTGAGTTTGACATGCTGTACTTCCCTTAGGCCCCTTTCACACTGGGGCGGTGGGGGGCGTCGGCGGTAAAACGCTGCTATTTTTAGCGGTGCTTTACAGTCGTTTTAGTGGTATTCGGCCACTAGCGGGGCGGTTTTAACCCCCGCTAGCGTCCGAAAAAGGGTTAAAACCGCCCTCAAAGTGCCGGCGGTATAGCTGCGCTGCCCCATTGATTTCAATGGGTAGGAACGGTTTAGGAGCAGTGAATTCACCGCTCCAAAGATGCGGCTTGCAGGACTTTGACCGCACTGCAAGCGCACCGCTCCAGTGTGAAAGCCCTCGGGGCTTTCACATTGGAGACACAGCAGTGGCTGTATTAGGGCGCTTGCAGGCACTATTTTTAGCGCTGTAGCGCCTGCAAAGTGCCGCAGTGTGAAAGGGGTCTTACTGTCATTGAGACACAGGAAGTGAGATAAAATCTCTCCAAAGTGGGGGGAAATCCTCTAAGCTGTCACCAGAGCAAATGTCCCCATTGTAATGTTCATCTGTAAAATATTGGAATGCATGGCTGTGTAACTTCCTCTCTGCTTCCTTCACATCATTCAGAATTCCAAGGCAGTTTTGAATCTGATTGTCGGCTGTAAGTAAGGCCTCTTGCACACGAGTGAAAACAATTCTGCGTTTGTAGCCCTGTAGCAATTTTTTTTTTTTTATGGATCTGAACATAGGTGCATTGTTGTCTACGGGACAATAAACACAGCTGCATGTAATCAGAGATCAGTAATGCAGTGATGTGTTCAGACCTTTAAAAAAAAAGAAAAATATATTTTATGTTTGAGTGCGGTAATTTAGATGAACATGCACGTATTTGCATGGTCATAAGGGCACATTCAAACAGCTGTAGCACCCTCTAGGTAGGTGGGTGCTAGAGATAGGATTTTTGTAGGATAGGCAAATTTAGGCAGGACTGGCTGACAGTCAGGCCTGTTTGTTTTCATTCTGGGCTGGGAGTAGCTCAGGGTAGCAGCTGGTGACAGGCAGCGTCACTGAGACCTCCCTCTTCTTTCTAGAAGATTCTAGAAAGAGAGGAGGAGAGGGGTGGTGGAGCTGCCTGGTGTATTCTGAGGAGCCTTGACCAATCCCCAACCTAGATTGGCAGAGGGCAGGCCTCCTTAAATACCGAGGGGCAGCCCAGCTGAGGAGTTGGAGTTGTTCAGAGCTTGGAGATGCTGGGGGGATGACCTTGAGCCTGGGCTCGGGGGGGGGGGGGGGGGGGGGACCGAGCCGTTCAAGAAATCGTGAAGGTGTTCTGGACAGGAGGCACAAGAGGAGCGAGAGAGGACAGCAGAAGACAGCATTGCTGGGCAAGCCTCCAGGGAGAGGAACAACTGGTCACAGCCAGGAGGGCTGGTGAGTGACATGAGAGGACTGGGAGCATGCAGTCTGGAATGGGTGCAGAGCCAGTGGAGTGAACTGTGGTGTCATGTGCAGTGGAGAAGGGCAGCTGCAGCCAGGAGGGCCGTCAGTGCCTGAAGATGGGTTACTGGGCTCAGTAGCCGAAGTTAGGACAGCTAGCATCAGGAACTTTCTATTGCTACACTATAGGGGCCCGCAGTCCCTGCCTGCAAAAAGCAGGTGCTAGGGCATGGCTGAGTCAATGTCAGGCCTAACCCTGCAGTGCTAGCTAGGCCTGGAAGCTCAAGCAAGTAGTGTGCTGGAGGAGCTGAGGAGTAATAGTCTGCAGCAAGAGTTGTGATGGAGGAAAAGAGGTGTGTATATAAGTTGTCCCAAGCATTTATTCTAATTCCACTGGGCATCCCATACTTCCTATACCCCATCAAAGTTCAATTCCCCCAATAAAAATACACAAACAAAGCACATGGACTGTTCATTATCTTAGCCCCCGTACACACGTCGGAAATTCCGACCACAAAATCCGTCTGATTTTTTTTGCATACACACGGTCGGACAAAGTTGTCGGAAAATCTGATCATTCCGCACGTGGTGACGTTCGTTGCATATGACGGAACTACGTAGAGGCTAGTAGCCAATAGCTTTGGTCTCGTAATTTGATCTGAGCATGCGTGGCACTTTGTCCGTCGGAATTGTCGACACACGATCGGAAAAAGTTGGATTTTGCTCTCAAACTTTGTTGGTCGGAAGTTCCGACGGAAAAAGTCAGATGGAGCCCACACACGGTCAGATTTTCCGACAACATGGTCCGATCGGACATTTTCCATCTAAATTTCTGACCGTGTGTATGGGGCATTAGAGTGACGGAGGATTGAATGTTGGGTTGGGTAGGGGGATAGGTGGGCCACATCACTTAGCAGCTCCTACAGGGGGGGGGTACCGCTACACAGCTGTAAACATTTTTCTGATCAATATAGGCAAGGTTTTCTGGTGCAAAATGAATGCATAAATGACCAGTAACATACTTGCTTTTACATCCACAAGTGCGTAAAATTATCCATCCTTATTTTTTATTTATTTTTTTAATACCAGAACGCATTCTTTGCATCCGGTGTATGTGCATTGCATGCACGCGTGCAAATCCCTAAACACATAAAATGCATGTCCGCAAACACAGATTTTTTTTATTTTTGTCTTTGGATCTGAATGTAGCACACGTTTACACATCTGTGTGAATGTTCCTATTGAAAGCAATGGACCTGCATTCAGGGCTGTAAGCAAAAAACACTTTTAAATTATAATTTTTTTAAGTTTGCATGAATGTAGCCTAAATTGCAACGCTGGCAGCTAGAAAAGGATGAAGAATGTGTGTATATGCACACGCACATTTATGCAACTGTATTTAAAAGGTTTTTAGCACATAACTGTTTTTTACTCAAGATCTTTCTGCCAGCAACACCCTGCTTAAAACCATCAGTAAATTTTTTATATTAGTGCTGATATAGATATATAATTATATACACACACACACACCTTTTTGTGACCTACACCAAGGAGCCTACAGTGGGTGTGCCTGGGAATGTCTCTCCTGCGTTACAACCTGGGGTTCCCAGATTGCCAACAGAAGGGGAAAAATGTGGCTTGGACTGGTGGACAACAGCAACACGTGAATGAAAAACTGAAGCCATGAGAGGGTAGGATACCTACCTCAATTATCAGTTTTGGCTGGAGTGTACCTTTAAGGGCCTTTTAAACATGGATGTGTTGTCATCCCTGTACTGGATCTATTTATACAAAGTGTAACATGCTTCGTCTAAAATGGGCATCCACTTTATAGCCATGTCTATGTATAGTTGTTTTATGACCGTGATTTACATCCTGTTGAATTTTATTGGTATGGTATGGACCAGAAAAGGTCTACACCTGTGCTCCCTTCCTCCTTTCACAATGGTAGTCTGTACACAATAATACCAGACCACAAGATCAAACAAATTGCAGACTGGGCAATAAACACAAAATGTACTGGTGACAGCCTCTGTAAAACTCGATATCAGTCAGTGCTGACAGCTCGGCGCTATCACTATCTGCTGTCTGTCCTGTCTATTATCTGTCAAATTAATTGAGTTAATGGCAAAGAGTCTAATTTTGGTCTCTTCTGACCACAGCACTTTCTCCCAATCCTTCTCTGAATCATTTAGATGTTTATTCGCATGACTGTACATGTGCCTTCTTGAGGAGGTGGGATCTGCCGTGTTCGGAAGAAGAAAAATGCTGACTATGACCCTAAGAACACCATCTTTACAGTCAAGCATGGAGGTGGAAACATTATGCTTTGTGGCTGTTTCTCTTCTAAAGGTACAGACCGACTTTGCCACATTGAGAGACCAAGGGATCTGGCCATGTATTGTAAAATCTTGGAGGAGAACCTTCTTCCTTCAGCCAGAACACTGAAGATGGGTCATCGATGGGTCTTTCAGCTTGACAATGACCCAAAACATACCGCCAACGCAACAAAGGAGTTGCTCAAGAAGAAGCACATTAAAGGTCATGGAGTGGCCTAGCCAGTCTCCAGAGCTTAAACCCAAAGGAAATTTATGGAGGGAGATTACATTTTTGAGTTGTCAAGCGACAGCCAAGCAACTTTAAGGATTTAGAGAAGATATGTAAAAAAGAGTGGACCAAAATCCCTCCTGAGATGTGGGCAAACCTGGTCACTAACTACAAGACCTAGAACTACTTCTGCGCTTACCAACAAGGTCACTAACTACAACACAACCTAGAACTACCTCTGTGCTTACAAGGGTTTCTCCACCAAGTACTAAGTCATGTTTTGCTTGGGGGATCAAATAGTTATTTTACTTGATTTTTGGTTGAAATTCTGTCTCTTATCATTTAATATACACCTATGATAAAAATTATAGACCCTTTATTTCTTTGAAAGTAGGCAAACTTACAAAATCTGCAGGGGATCAAATAATTATTTTCCCCACTGTATCTCTACAGGATCCCAGAGGTATACAAGAACATTCGCCTGATCAAGCCATTTATAATCAGAATGGGGAACAATTGTATGTATAATACTTCTCTGACATATTCTGTCCGAGCCTGCTTGAGGGAGGAACTCATTGCCCAGGGTGGATTTTATAGCCAATCACTATAGTTCCTTCCTTGAGACTCATTCAGATGGTCGCTAAGACCCATGGATGCAGATGCAGTGGCATTTAAACCCCAAATGTGGGGTTCCTAGCACCAAGTGGCCCCGAGATACAGGGCCCCAAAGTCGGTCAACTGTGTCCATCTGCAGCAATGTCATTTCGGGACCCTTTGGGTCCAGAGACACCAAATTTTGTCTGCAGCTAGGGGGCATCTAGGAACCATTAACTACCAAGTTTGAAGATCGGGGGACCTATGGCTGCAAATGGGCACAGTGAGGCATGCAAATGGGCACAGTGAGGCTGCAAATGGGCATTGTTGACCCTCTTTTACACTTACAGTAGCTGCGCATTTCTCACCCTAGGCTTATACTCGAGTCAATAAGTTTTCCCATTTTTTTTGTAAGTAGAGGTGCCTCTACTTCTATTCAGGTCGGCTTATACTCGAGTATGTATGGTAAATGTAAATTGTACATATACCAATTTTATCAGGGGGTTCTCTGAAATCTGGAAATTATTTCAAGGTAAAAATTCTCAAAAATACTGTGGTAAGGTCTGAGGCCTCAGAGTCAGGTGTGTGTTCCTTATCGAATCCTTGTCAGTAAAAAGGTGCACTGCTAACCACACCTTCGTTACACTTAGCAGGCAGCCAGTCAGATTAGTCTCCCACTCACTGACTCTCAGTGACAAGTAATATGTTTTGTTGGTTAGATTTTTCTTAAATGAGGATTAATATTTGTTTTTGACATTAAAGTGGTTGTAAACCCTTTACAACCACTTTTTGCTACAGGTAAGCCTTGCAGCTTCACAGCCAGATTCCCACTGCGCATGTGTAAAATGCGCTGTGCTTTGTGAATGGTCCTGCAGTTATCTGGGTCCTGTGATATCTCCCAGAAGGCTGTGGGTGAAGGGGGATGAACTTCCGTTCAGATCCCCTAGATGATTTGGGTGAAAGTGGGAATGGGTACCTGTCAAAAACTAACTGTCCCTCCTCCAAAAAACTAAGGAGGAGGGGTATGGGAGGCAAATAAGTGAATCTTCCCCTTTTGGGTAAAGTTCCACTTTAATAATGCCTGTATTACCTCTGCAGCTGATCTTTTCCCCGTTACTGACATACAGTGTCTTGTTCTGCACTGTCTCTGTAAGGAGGCAGCCATCTTGGTAGAGGCAGTGCTTTGCTTCATGTCAAAGCCTCCAGCAAGGAGAACAGTGAGCAGCACAACAGTGACATGACTGAATCTCACTTTGGATCTTCCAAAACTATCAGTCAGATGCAGCAGTGCCTTGGATTTCACACTGTGGATATATAGCTATGAGGCTATAGGTACAAGAGTGCCTAGGCACCCTTACATACCAGGAAGTATGAGAGATTGAGAGTGATAACACCAAATTTAACACACCTGCTCCCCATTCACACCTTAGATCTTCTAACACTAACGCGTCACATGACACCGGGGAAGGAAAATGGCCAACTGGGATTCAATTTAGACATTTTCACTTAGGGGTGTACTCACTTTTGTTGCCAGTGTGTTGAGTTATTTTGAGAGGACAGCAAATTTACACTGTTATACAAGCTGTACACTTACTACTTTACATTGTAGCAAAGTGTCATTTCTTCAGTGTTGTCACATGAAAAGGTATCATAAAATATTTAAAAACATGTGAGGGGTGTACTCACTTTTGTGAGATATTGTAGATACCTTTATATCTGTTTTTAAAACATTTTTCAATAAATATATGCTTTTTAAAGAAATATATACACGTAGTGTGGTGACAATAAAGTCCAAATTAATTTTTTTCTATTTCTAAACACATATGAAAATTACCATACATAAGCAGTCAGAGCAAGAGACAGTTAACGTATATGTACACCCAACAAGTATGTAATATATTGCATCTCACCAGTCCTTAGATATGGTGGCTGCATTCATTTAGCTCGTTTAGGCTTTTTTACCCCCCTTTATTTTTGTGTATGCAAATTAATCTGCGCTCACCCAATCACTCATATAAAAATACCTGAATAAAAAGGTGAAAATAACCAAACACTTGTAAACATAAGTGGATGCTGCTATCTCCTAACAAAATTAAATACTTAATTTCAACATAGATTTATAAAAACAAAAGAGATGTGAAAACTATATTAACACAATATTAAAATAAATAAATGGTGTACGATAAATTAATCTGAATGAGTAAATCACTAAAACATTTTTGAGTGATAATATATAAACATCCCAAGTGAACTCTTAAAGAATTGTGATTAAAATAAAGTGTTCACAAAAATATTGTGTCCAAACTGAAACACAGTAACAAGGTTAAAAAACTAGCAAAATGAAAACTAAACTAATGATGCCGCTTTTCACACTATGCAAAACTCGATCAGATGCTTCAAATCTGGAGAGGAGATATACATAAAGAGGTGGCCTCTTACCAAATTTGATGGACCCCAAGTTATAAGGGTCAAACTCGCCTTGTATCAACCATACACTGGGATGATTTCCAGCCGTTCCGCTCCAAATGATCGCACAGTATAAACACCAAGAGGGGGATAATCATTCAGCATACTCCGCCAACAGCAGCGATCAGCTGTGATCATGATCAGGTGGAAACATCACAGCTGATCTGCTGTTGCCAGAGTATGCTGAATGATTATCCCCCTCTTGGTGTTTCTACTGTGGGAGAGCTGCTGAGAGATCATTTGGAGCGGATCGGCTGGAAATTATCCCAGTGTATGGTTGATACAAGGCGAGTTTGACCCTTATAACTCGGGGTCCATCAGCTTTGGTAAGAGGCCACCTGGCTCCATTTATGTATATCTCCTCTCCAGATATGAAGCATCTGATCGAGTTTTGCTAGTTTTTTCCCCACCTTTATTTTTCCTGGAGATCCTGCAATAATGCAATTCCTGTCCTAGGGTAACCACACTCTCTAACTGTACTATATCTATGGAGAAGCAGTGATGTCACCCTAGAAAAGGACTACAGAACTCCTTATCACCTCCACCTTTATCTTGATCAGCCCTGAGGGCTGAACACAAGAAATACATAGTTTCCTGTATCCAGCTAAACAGCCTTGATGGAGGAACCTACATTGAATCCAGCACTTGCAGCTGTCTGAGTACCTGAACAGTGGCTGCATCTGATAGGATGCAGTCACTGCCTGACCGATAATTTGTTACCCCGCTCAGTCGACAGGGCCACCCATGATTTTGAATTTTGGCTAGCATTACAAATTTCCTGATAGAATTCTTCAAGATAATAAATGCAAAGAGCTGAGGACAGCACTGGATTTCTGGCAGGGCCAACAGTCCAAAGTGGAGCAAATAAGAAAAGTTTTACATACTTTTATATATGATTAATTAATTTACAGTTACTTAACATTACATATAACAGGTGTCTTGATCCTCACACTGTATGTAACAGACCCCAAAATTTGGTATTGTGTGTCACACTTGGATTTACAGTCTCTACTTAGAACTATGATTATATATTTTTTTACTGTTCTGTCCCTTATGAAAGAAATCTATGTAGCACCTTCCTTCACGCATAGGGATGGGGGACATGTCAGCCAGTCACGCTGTTTTAGGAAAATGCTTAGAGCCGAGACAACCTACCGTACCAGTCACCTTCCGAGCTACTGTTGGATCAGTCACGTCAGGAAGGGAGGGGGTACAAATTGGAGCTCATAGTTAGGAAATACCTTGTAACATGGGGCAAGATACTACACATTCGTCCCATAGGGGTTAGAAAAGTGAAAAAAAATTTTGTATAATCATAATGACAGTTCTTCTTTAGGGTGATTGTAATGTTTTAGGACACTTGCAACCAAACCAACTGTACTGAGTCTGTCCATGATGCTTTTATATTTGTACTAACAATTCCATTTTCAAGATAAGCTTTTGGGGGAATATTCCAAAAGCCAGCCTCTACTTATGTGTAAGTGACAACTAACTATGGTAAAATCAAATCAACTTAAAAATTGACACAAAACCGGCTTACCGTCGGCCTTTTCCACACAATCCCTTGTGTTTTCGCAGAGAATGGTCCTAGCTCTTTATACCCCAAGGCAGAGGGGCATGCAGGAAACTGATCATCTTTGAAAAGAGTGTTGGATGCCAGGCACTGCGCTTGTAGCTGCTCAAAGTCCTGGTTTAGGTATTTCACTGGGTTGTTGGGTGCACCGATTCCATCGGCTGTAGCCCTGTCTTTAGCTACTTTGGCTGCAACTCCTGACATGATGCCTGCTCTGAGTGTGACAGTGCGGGGACCGTGGCTGTCCTCAGGCACTGAGAGGTGTGTGTATATATATATATATATATATATATAATGGGATGTCAAAGTACTACTGGTGCTGTGCTGGGCGGGGACACAATCTGGGAGCTAATCTCACTAGTGTAAATATGTGTACAAGCAAGCTGGGCTGGAAAAGGAAAGACACCTATGTGTGAATGACTTCGTAGTGACGGACGGGAGCCGCACAAAGACTGGATTTTCAGGAAATTCATTTATCTTGTTCCTTTTTTGTTTGTTAAAAGGCTACAAAGTCATACAAAGTACTGTGTGTTTAAAAAAGGCTTTGAAGTGTAAGTCAGGCACAATTAAAATAAAAATAAAAAATACATTAGGTAAATGAAAAATAAACCTGAAAAAATTGGTTTAACCACTTCCATACCGGGCATTTTCATCCCCTTCCTGCCCAGGCCAATTTTCAGCTTTCAGCGCTGGTACATTTTGAATGAGAATTGTGCGGTCATGCAACATTGTACCCAAATTCATTTTAATCATTTTGTTTCCCCACAAATAGAGCTTTTTTTTGGTGGTATTTGATCACCTCTGCGGTTTTTATTTTTTGCGCTATAAACAAAAAAAGAGCGACAATTGAAAAAAAAAAAAACACAATATTTATTACTTTTTGCTATAATAAAAATCCCCATTTTTTTTTATTTTATTTTTTAACAATTTTTTTTCCTCAGTTTAGGCCGATATGTATTCTTCTACATATTTTTGGTAAAAAAAATTCGCAATAAGCATATATTGATTGGATTGCGTAAAAGTTATAGCATCTACAAAATAGGGGATAGAATTATGGCTTTTTTTTTTACTAGTAATGGTGGCGATCTGCGTTTTTTTTTTTTTTTATCGTGACTGCGATATTGCAGGCGGACATATCTGACACTATTTTGGGACCAGTGACATTTATACAGTGATCAGTGCTAAAAAATGCATTGATTACTGTATAAATGTGACTGGCAGGGAAGGGGCTAACACTAGGGGGTGATCAAAGGGTTAACTGTGTGTCCTAGGGCTAAACTGAACCAAGTATAGCACCCTTTCTCAACTAGGGTTCCTCTTGAGGTTACTAGGGGTTCCTTGAGCAATGAGCAATGTCTATCACTTACGTAAGTAACAATGTTTATTTTAGCTCTCTGAAAAGTGGGAATTCTTCCCACTGAGCACTAATGTAAGGTGCATTCTTCCCATTGAGCTTCCTACTGACCACCAATGTAAGGAGGCATTCTTTCTACTGACCATCAATGTAAGGAGGCATTTTTTCTTCTGACCACCAATGTAAGGGGGGGGGGGGGGGGGTTCTTCCTACTGACCACCAATGCAAAAGGGGGATCCTTCCTATTGACTACTACCAATGAAAGCAGCATTCTTTCCACTGAGCACTAATGTAAACCCTATTCTTTACACTGACCACCAATATAAGCAGCATCCTTCCCAATAACCACCAGTATAAGGAGCATTCTTCTCACTGACCACCAATGTAAGGAGCATTCTTCTCACTGACCACCAATGTAAGGAGCATTCTTCTCACTGACCACCAAGGTAAGGAGCATTCTTCTCACTGACCACCAAGGTAAGGAGCATTCTTCTCACTGACCGCCAAGGTAAGGAGCATTCTTCTCACTGACCACCAAGGTAAGGAGCATTCTTCTCACTGACCACCAAGGTAAGGAGCATTCTTCTCACTGACCACCAAGGTAAGGAGCATTCTTCTCACTGACCACCAAGGTAAGGAGCATTCTTCACACTGACCACCAAGGTAAGGAGCATTCTTCTCACTGACCACCAATGTAAGGAGCATTCTTCTCACTGACCACCAAGGTAAGGAGCATTCTTCTCACTGACCACCAAGGTAAGGAGCATTCTTCTCACTGACCACCAAGGTAAGGAGCATTCTTCTCACTGACCGCCAAGGTAAGGAGCATTCTTCTCACTGACCACCAAGGTAAGGAGCATTCTTCTCACTGACCACCAAGGTAAGGAGCATTCTTCACCACTGACTACCAATGTAAGGAGCATTCTTCACCACTGACTACCAATGTAAGGAGCATTCTTCACCACTGACTACCAATGTAAGGTGCATTCTGTCCACTGACCACCAATGTAAAGAGCATTCTGCCCACTGACCACCAATGTAAGGAGCATTCTGCCCACTGACCACCAATGTAAGGAGCATTCTGCCCACTGACCACCAATGTAAGGAGCATTCTGCCCACTGACCACCAATGTAAGGAGCATTCTGCCCACTGACCACCAATGTAAGGAGCATTCTGCCCACTGACCATCACCCTAATTTACTGTGAGTTGTAAATATAGTGATTATTAGCAGGGGTTGCCTGAAACTGGAAAGCTATTTCAAGGGTTCCTCAAAATTAAATAGGTGAAGAAATGCTGAAGTATAATATCGCCAAAGTTTCTAAGTCCTGGATGCGATGGCATATAATGTGATATATACAGTGCCTTGCAAAAGTATTCACCCCCCCAGGTTTTTAGCTATTTTGTTACATTACAGCCTTTTGTTCAATGATTTTTTAATCTGAATTATATGTGATGGATCAGAACACAATAGTCTAAGTTGGTGAAGTAAAATTAGAAAAATATATACATAAAACTATTTTTCAGAAATTAAAAACTGATAATTGGCATGTGGGTATGTATTCACCCCCTTTGTTATGAAGCCCATAAAGAGTTCTGGTGCAACCAATTACCTTCAGATGTCATAATTAGTGAAATGATGTCCACCTGTGTGCAATCTAAGGGTCACATGATCTGTCATTACATATACACACTTTTTTGAAAGGCCCCAGAGGCTGCAACACCTAAGCGAGAGGCACCGCTAACCAAACACTGCCATGAAGACCAAGGAACTCTCCAAACAATTAAGGGGCAATGTTGTTGAGAAGTACAAGTCAGGGTTAGGTTATAAAAAAAAAAAAAAAAAAATCCAAATCCAGATCTCTAGGAGCACCAACAAATCTATCATAACCAAATGGAAAGAACATGGCACAACCGCAAACCTGCCAAGAGATGGCCGCACACCAAAACTCACGGACCGGGCAAGGAGGGCATTAATCAGAGAGGCAGCACAGAGACCTAAGGTAACCTTGGAGGAGCTGAGGAGTTCCACAGCAGAGACTGGAGTATCTGTACCTAGGGCGCCAATAAGCTGTACGCTCCATAGAGTTGGGCTTTAGGGCAGAGTGGCCAGAAGAAAGCCATTACTTTCAGAAAAAAACAAAATGGCACGTTTTGAGTTTGCGAAAAGGCAAGTGGGAGACTCCCAAAATGTATGGAGGAAGGTGCTCTGGTCTGATGGCCAAAAAGTTTAATTTTAGTCTCATCAAAGAAAACGCTATGTCTGGCGCAAACCCAACACATCACATCATCCAAAGAACATCATCCCCACAGTGAAACATGGTGGTGGCAGCATCATGCTGTGGGGATGGTTTTCAGCAGTCTGGACTGGGAAACTGGTCAGAGTTGAGGGAAAGATGGATGGTGCTAAATACAGGGATATTCTTGAGCAAAACCTGTACCACTCTGTGTGTGATTTGAGGCTAGGACAGAGGTTCACCTTCCAGTAGGACAATGACCCCAAACACACTGCTAAAGCAACACTTGAGTGGTTTAAGGGGAAACATGTAAATGTGTTGGAATGGCCTAGTCAAAGCCCAGACCTCAATCCAATAGAAAATCTATGGTCAGACTTAAAGATTGCTGTTCACAAGTGCAAACCATCCAACTTGAAGGAGCTGGAGTAGTTTTGCAAGAAGGAATGGGCATAAATTTCAGTGGTAAGATGTGGCAAGCTCATAGAGACTTATCCAAAGTGACTTGGAGCTGTGATAGCCGCAAAAGGTGGCTCTACAAAGTATTGACTTTAGGGGGGTGAATAGTTATGCACATTGTCCTATTTGTTTGCTTCACAATAAAAAAAAATACATCTTTAAAGTTGTGGTCATGTTCTGTAAATTAAATGATGCAAATCCTCAAACAATCCATGTTAATTCCAGGTTGTGAGGCAACAAAACACGAAAAATGCCAAGGGGGTGAATACTTTTGCAAGGTACTGTAATAATCCCAAAAAGTGTACAGCACTGCCCTCCGTAACAATTCAACTTATAATACTGATATATATTAAAATTCATGTGAAAATAAAAAATCCCGTACACAAATATGAAAATGAAATAAAAAAAAAAGTGCTCCAATTAGAATCCCATATAAACTCCAAGGTCGGAAGTGCATGTTTCCTCTTTAATGGAGTAAACGAAAGAGGACACATGCGCTTCTGACCTTGGATTTGATACTCGGTCTTTGATTGGAGGTGAGCAGTTTGGTGAATCGCAGGGTGAAGATTGCACACTGCACGGTTGATGTACAAAGTGTCACTATTTGATTTGCACTTGGCAAAGGGGATTTGAATAAGTTTCTGATTGGTGTTGGAGTCGGACTATATATTTGGCCAATATGCACTTTCTATTTGTGATTCTAATTGGAGCACTATGGACTGTTTTTTTTAATAAGATAACATTTCTATTTCAGATTTGTTCACATGATTTTTTGTATATCGGTATTATACAGTATGTTGATTTGTTAAAGGGGCAGCACTGTGCACTTTTTGGGTTATAATTTATCAATAATGTAGATGTAGCGCCGGCTCCTAATGAGCAGATGCTATTATTTTTCAAAGTTAAGTTGCCGGAGGCCACAGTTGGGCTTCGGGCTAATTTCTCTAAATTACTGGTTTCTGTGCCAGTTCAGCTGGATTGCACTGGGTTCTCCTTGACCGCTGGTGTCGCTGTCACCGCTGGCAAGAGTAGAAACGCAGTTTAGCTGGATGCATTGAATGCCACCTATTGCTCGGAACCAGCCCAGTGGGAGTGTTTTCCTGCTGTGCTTTCTGGGAGATGGTATTTAAGGTACCGACGCCAGGTTGGCGGGGTTGTTGTTGCTTCTGTCTTTTTGGGTCTTCATTGGGTCCCTCTTGACCCAGACCCCATGGCCCTCCTGGCCTGGGGCGCGGAGCTATGTATCCTGTGTCTCGGGGCCGGCTGGCCAAAGGATGCGCCACTGAGAGGATAGGCCCGAGCGAATCTCGGAGCCTACTGATCCAGGGATGGTCCAGTGCCGTCTCATCTGAAAAAAGATTCCCAGAAACCGAAGGACCCAGGGGAGGACTCTTTCAAGAGAAGACCGTGTGCAAGGCTGGTATCTCTAAAGGAGCCTGGAGACTCAGTTGAAGGACACAACCCGGATCATTATACCTACAGTACCGCCGGTTTGGCTGAAAGAGACTGGTATTGTATGGAAATATTCTTAAATCTCTCAGTGACGCTTAAGTTTAACCACTTGCCTACCAGGCACGAACACCCCCTTCCTGACCAAGCCATTTTTCCCAGCTTTCAGCGGTGTCGCATTTTGAATGACAATTGCGCGGTCATGCAACGCTGTACCCAAATAAACTTTTTATCATTTTTTCCCCACAAATAGAGGTTTATTTTGGTGGCATTTGATCACCTCTGCGGTTTTTATTTCTTGCGCTATAAACAAATTAAGAGGGACAAGTTTGAAAAAACGCAATATTTTTATCCAATAAATATCCAATTTTTTTTTATTAAATACATTTTTTCCTCAGTTTAGGCCGATACGTATTCTTCTACATATTTTTGGTAGAAAAAAATCGCAATAAGCGTCTATTGATTGGTTTGCGCAAAAGTTATAGCGTCTACAAAATAGGGGATAGATTTATAGCATTTTTATTATTATTTTTTTTTTACTAGTAATGGCGGCGATCTGCAATTTTTATCGTGACTGCGACATTGCGACGGACATATCGGACACTTTTGACACATTTTTGGGACCATTCACATTTATACAGCGATCCGTGCTATAAAAATGCATTGATTACTGTATAAATGTGATTGGCAGGAAAGGGGTTAACACTAGGGGGCGCTGCAGGGGTTAATATGTTCCCTATCTTAGTGATTCTAACTGTGGGGGGAGGGGACTGACTGGGGGAGGAGACCGATCGGTGTCCCTATGTACAAGGGACACACCATCGGTCTCCTCTCCTGTGACAGGACGTGGATCTGTGTGTTTACACACACAGCTCCACGTCCTGCTCGATTACCGGGCAATCGCGGGTGCCTGGCGGACATCGCGGCCGCCGGGCACTCGCGTCGGGGCCCCAGCTACGCGGCGGGCACGCGCGCGCCCCCCTAGTGGCCAAAAAGCGAGCGCCGTCATATGACGGCGGCCCGCCACAGTAGCTGCACCGTCCCGCCGTCATTTGACAGTGGGCGGTCAGCTACTGGTTAAATTCACAAGTCTGTGGCAGAGACTTGTGTCAAATACCCCACCGGCTGCTAGTGGCTGGATCTAGTGAGTGGAACTATTGTTGTCTTGATCTAAAAAGAGATCTTAAACCCTCAGTACCAGGTGCCTGAAGTCATCCTTAACCCTCTGACCCTCTGACCCTTTTTATTGAAAGACTTTGCTTTAACTTTGAATAAATAACCGTAAAAAGGACTAAGTATTGGAAATTCACATTCTTTGGGCCACTTTCCACGGGATCCCCAAGACGGAGATGCAAGCAGGTGAGGTAACGGTAAGCCCAAATAAAACCAGCAGCTCCTTTGGGGGTTAGTGCTACATAGAGATATCGCTAGCCTGCAACCGTTTATATATTTTTTCTCTAGCTTTATATTTAGTTATCACAGAAGGTTGTGCAGGTTGTTTTTTTGCTATTGAAATACAGTTTATATCTTACCACTACTGTGCAGCAACTATGAAGATTTTAGATTTTCTGGAAACCAGGGAGGTAAATGTGGTAGTTATTATTTTTCAACAGAGGGTGGAGCTGATACTTCAAAAGATCTTGATAGTCCATACCATTTGATTATGGTGGGTCATAATGACCACTGAGAAATATATGACAGAAAATATGGTCCCTAGGCATTTAAGGTGGGATGTACCACTGAATGATGGTTTGTTAGAGCAGGAACCAAAAGAATGGTACAATTTATTTATTTTTTTAATGCTAAAGGAATAGAGTTATTACAGTTTCTGATTAAGAGAAAACAAAGAAAGATGAGGAGTTTAGAGACACAGATTAAGAGATTAAAGTGGTTATAAAACTTTATATAATATATATATTTTATATATATATATATATATATATATATATATATATATATATATATATATATATATACAAACATGCATTTACTTACCAGCTCTGTGCAATGTTTTTGCACGGAGCAGCCCTAATCCTCTTCTTCTGGGGTCCCCCGCCAGCGCTCCAGGCCCCTCCTCTTTATTGAGTCCCCCCCAGGAAAAGAAGCTTTTAGTGGGGGCACCTGTGCATGCTTACTGCTGCTGTGTCCATTGACACAGACAGTGGCACTCGCCCCTGGCCCCCCACTCTCCTGTCACCAGATTTGATTGACAGCAGTGGGAGCCAATCGCTCCCGCGGTTATCAATCTGTCCAATGAGGAGAAAGACAGCGGTGGGAGCTGCTGCGCTTGTGCACATTGCTGGATCAGTGTCAGAAACCATGAATCAGACTGAGACAGAAGTACAGTTAAATCACACTTGTTTAATAATAAAAGTAAATAGAACAAAAGTAGTCAAAACATAGCCAAAGTTCGGTAACCGGAACAGATAGTCACAGCTCTCTGTCCCCAATCTCGTAATTGCAAGCCAGGAAGCCAGGAATCAGCATAGTGGAACAGCAAGCCGGATCTGGAGCCAGAAGGAATGTCAGCCAAGCAAGTCTTTAACAGGAGCGCAGGAGAAAGTCTCTGTGATGTTGACCAAGGGAAAGGCAGAGATCATCTGGGCTGGACAGCTTAAGTAAGCAGGACTGACAAGCAAGATATCATCAACAGGTGAGTCACTGTCGAGAGATAAGAGCTGGCAATTAGCCGACAGCTGAGTGGCCAGCTCAGAAAAGGAAGGGCTGAGCCCAGCCCTGACAGTACCCCTTCCTTAATGACCCCTCCCCCTTCAGAGGACCACCAGTCTTGAGGGGAAAACATCTAGGGAAATCATGGAGGAGGACCGGGGGCATGTACGTCTGAGGATGAGACTCAAGAGCGTTCCTCCGGACCGTACCCTTTCCAATGCACCAGGTACTGTATGCGCCCATGAAACCTACGGGAGTCAACAATGGACTGTACTTCATACTCCTCATGGATCTCAACATGTACAGGGTGAGGACGTGGCACCAAGGTGGTAAAGTGGTTGCAGACCAAAGGTTTTAATAAGGAGACATGAAATACATTTGAGATATGCATATTAGAAGGAAGGTCTAACTTGTAAGCCACTGGGTTAATTTTGCGGAAAATACGGAAAGGCCCAATAAACCAAGGTGCAAACTTCAGAGAGGGAATACAAAGTCAGAGGTTGCGAGATGACAGCCAGACCCTGTCCCCAGCCTGGTCAGCATGGAGTCTGTACCTATTATTAGCATGTCGCAAAGCCTCCTGGACTTGTGCCCAAGTGGAAAAAAGACCACGGAGATGCTCCTCTAACGCAGGAAAACTCTGCGGAACAAATGAGTCAGGCAACATGAAAGGTTGGAAACCATAGTTCGCCATAAACGAGGACAATTGGGAAGCAGAATTCAAGGCACTACTGTAAGCAAACTCTGGCCATGGTAAGAGGTCTGACCAGTTGTTATGATAGTTCGACATATAGCAACGTAGGAACAGCTCCAAGGACTGATTGGCTCGTTCTGCGGCCCCATTAGACTGTGGGTGATACACAGAAGAGAAAGCAAGCTGAATTCACAACTGTGCACAAAAGGCTCGCCAAAACCGGGACACAAACTGACTACCCCTGTCTGAGATGATCACCTTGGGTAGCCCATGTAAGCGAAAGATCTCCCGAGCAAAAATGGAAGCCAGTTCCTTAGAAGTGGGCAACTTCTTAAGTGGAATACAATGAGACATTTTTGAGAACCGATCAACCACCATAAGGATAACTGTGTTGCCCTGGGAGTTGGGTAACTCCACAATGAAATCCATGGACAGGTGGGTCCAGGGCCTCTCTTCATTGGGTATGGGTTGTAGGAGGCCCACTGGAAGTTGTTGTGGAGTCTTACTCTGAGCACACACGGCATAGGCAGCTATAAAGGCGGTTACATGAGCACGTAGACTAGGCCACCAGAATTGTTGTTAAATGGCCCAAAGGAGTTGATTCTTCCCAGGGTGGCCAGCAGCCTTGGGAGAATGGTAAGTTTGGAGCACAGCAGTACGAAGACTCTCTGGGACAAATCAGCGGTCACAAGGTTTCTCAGGAGGAGCATGGACCTGAGCAGCAAGAATTTTGTCACCCAAAGGAGAAGTGAGACTGGTGTGAACCATAGCCAGAATACGATCAGGAGGAATAACGGGAACCGGAACCGACTCCATCTTGGAAGTGGAGGAAAATTGTTGTGACAAAGCGTCTGCCCCTGCATTCTTAGTACCGGGTAAGAATGAGACAATATAATTGAAACTTGACAAGAAAACAGCCCATCGCGCCCTTCTGGGAGAGAGGCGTTTAGCCTCAGTCAAGAATGTGAGATTCTTTTGTTCAGTAAGAATGAGATTTGGCACAGTGGTACCTTCGAGGAGATGTCTCCATTCTTTCACGGCTAAAATGATTGCTAACAGCTCTCTGTCCCCAATCTTGTAATTGCACTCTGCACATGACAATTTCTTGGAAAAGTAGCCACAAGGATGCAAAGCACTCTCAGAGGTAGGACATTGGTAGGAGGTAGGACGTTGAGACAGAAGGGCGCCAACTCCAGTCTCAGAAGCATCAACCTCAAGAATGAAAGGTAACGTAGGATCAGAATGTGTCAGAACAGGAGCAGAAACAAAGGCTCTTAAAGGCTCTTAAACTCCTTATTGGACTCCAGAGACCAACTTTGTGGGTTACCGTCCTTTCTGGTCATATCAGTCAGGGGCTTGACCAGAGACGAGAAGTTACGAATAAACTTCTGATAATGGTTGGCAAAGCCAAGAAAACGCTGCAGAGGACGTAAACCCAAGGGTCGGGGCCACTGTAGGACTGTTGAAAGTTTCTCTGGGTCCATTGAAAAACCAGCAGTTGAAATTACATAACCCAGGAATTTAACTTGTTCTCTGACTCTGTTCTCTAACTTGTTCCACGATGGAAGCACAGTAAACAGTTTACTATGCTTCAGTTATGATTGAACACGAGTGAGTGTGCTTATTTACAAATGGAAAGGGGCTGATAACTGACATATTGATTAGCCCCTTCCCCACTCTTCATCCTGGGACATCCCCCACAGTAGCCAGGGGGAGAGGAAAGGAAAGGAGGGAAGCCAGCAGCACTGCAGTGGGGGGGGGGGGGGTTGCGGGAATCCTGGGCAGTAGGGGGAATAGGCATTGCACAGAGTGATTAGGGTGTGCCCAGGCACACCTGGCACACGTCTTGCGCATGCCTATGGTTGTACTTATTCTTTGACTGTTTTGTTTAAAGGAGGGAGGATTGTATTGGGAGCACTGAAGTGTCAGGTGTGACTGTGTGGCAATGGCAAATGGTTTACATAGCTCACTGCATCACGTGTCAGGTAGAGGGCCCCTTAGCAGAATTTTGCTTAGGGCCCCAGCGAGGTCAGGATCGGCACTGCATGGAAGGGAGGGGAAAAGAGGGGGAGGAACAAAGAAAAAGGGAGAGAAAGAATAAGAGAACAAGAAAGATGGCTAGAGAGAGGGATGGGGGAAAAAAAACAAGAAATTAGGACAGAGGAAGATAAAAGGGAAAGAAAGGAGCACAGAGTGGTACATCCCAAAATTTACCATAAGGGGTTTTAATAATGTACGAGTGGAAGGAACTCAGGGAACGCAAATTACTTGTCTAGCCTAGGGTGCTGACAACCCATGCTACGAAAATAATTTTACTGTTAGAGGTCCCCCACAACTTGGGAAATTTTATCAAGGGGTCACAGCATTAGAAAGGTTGAGAACCACTGCTATATAGGAACTGATCCCTGCCTTACTTCAACAGAAGCTTCTGTTTGGGCAAAGTTCTTTAATACAGATATGGGTTTTAAACTTGACATTTTAACCTCCCTGGCGGTTTTCCCGAGTGTGGCTCGGGGGTTAAATTTCAGTACCATTAGCGGTAACCCCGAGCCACACTCGGGATTGCATTGCAGGATCCTGGTGCAGTGTACTTACCTTGTCCCCAGGATCCTGCGTTGTTCCCCCGCTGTGTCTGCGGGCTCTGTCCTCTGCCCGATGCCTCTGTGTGAAAATTCATAATACATACAGTACACTGTAATCTTACATTACTGTATGAAATTATTTCACATTCCTTTTGTCCCCAGAGTCCCTTTACGTCAAAAGTGGTTTTAGACCAGCTAGAAAACAGCAATGGTAAATTAGAACACTTGCAGAATTGAGCGATAGTGAATCGTGGGGAAATTCATTTTATTATTATTATATTATTATTTTTTATAATTATTTATAGCTATTTATTATATTATAATTTATGATTTTGTGTTTCAAACTTTACCATACCCGGGATATCTCCTAGACTCTTGTTTGGACAGATTTATGTGTGTTTATTGCTAAGAATTACAGGCCTACAATATAAAACGCCAAATTTCTATGCAAAACAATTGTACCGCTTTGAGAAGCAAAAATCTGACATAATCATACCGCCAGGGAGGCTACTAAATATAGAATCTTTTTTTTTTTTGCAGAAACAGATGAAGTTATGTTTCTTTGGGTGTGCAGTGGTGAAAACCTGGGATTTCCCAGACCAACATCAGATCCAGTGTAACAGGTTCCTAAGTGTGTTCTTACAGGAGTGGCACCTTAGTTCTAAAGCACAAAGATGTAGATACTGTATTATTGTGTAGTGGCTAGGGGCCATATTATAGAGTGTAGCTTAGAACCCAAAGCAAAGTCTAAAGCAGGGGTCTCCAAACAGTCTAAATAAAGGGCCAGTTTACTATCCTTCAGACTGTAGAGGAGAAGCACTGTGGCAAGTGGAAGTAGAAATTGTCCTGGCATCGGTAACAGCACCCCATCATTGGTCTTAGCGGAAGGAATAGTCCGGTCATTGGTGCCAGTGGGAAGAATAGTGCATCGTCATTGGTGTCAGTGGGAGGAATAGTGCCCCCCTCATTACAGCAGGGTCCCCAGTGAGCTCTTCTTACATCAGGGACCCCCCCAGAGAGCCTCCCTCCTTACATCAGGGTCCACAGAGAGACCCCCCCCCCCCCCCCCCCGTACATCAGGGTCCCTAGAGAGGGCGGGCAGTGAGAGATGATGTAATCTTGTAGAGCGATCATTCTGCACCCAGCTTTCTCTCTGGATTGCAGGTTTGGCACAATGAAGAACAGGCGTGACTCATGTGGAAAACATGAATGGAACCCACATGTCACTTCCTAATGTCTCACCTACCTTAAAGAGAACCTGTCTTTTCATTTAGCAAAGTCAAGCATAACTGTTTACTGTGATAGCATATTATCAATGTTATGTATATATTTAGTCAGTGTTGAGCTGAAAAATAAAATCCATTAAAATATGTGTTAACCCCTTCTAGATGGGTCAGATTTCCTGATTTGTGCTCGCTGTGACTGGCTTGTACTGCAGCCGCTCACACACAGGTTTCCCGCCATCTCCTCAGACATCTCCTCAGTCACAGTGAGCCGGAGTAGGAGCAAGAAAAAACAGGATGCATTGACAGGGCTGCTGGAGGAGAACCCACCCACCGTCCAAGATACAGGGGACACCGACGCCATGTTGGCGGGGAGTTATTTTCTGCCTGTTTGGTTGTGGTGGTCCTCCTGACCCAACCCTATGGCCCTCCTGGCCTGGGGTGCGGAACCATGCATCCTGTGTCTCTGGGCTGGCTAGCCTGAGGCAACACAACTGAAGGGACAGGCCTGACCGGAGAACAGGACAGGCCTGTTCGGAGCCTACTGATCCAGGGATGGTCCGGTCCCGTCTCATCTGAAGGGAGAGGCCAAGCAAATGAAGGACCCCAGGGGAGGACTCTTTCGGGAGAAGGCTATGCGCAAGGCTGGCTTCTCTGAAGGAGCCTGGAGACTTAATTGAAGGACGCAACCTGGATCAACATTCATACGGTATCGCCGGGTCGGCTGAGAGAAACTGGTACCGTATGTTAGTTCTTTGAAATTTATCCAAATCCCTCAGTGACGCTCAAGTGTAACTTACAAGTCTGTGGCAGAGACTTTTACCGAGCATCCCATGCTTAGGCCTAGTGAGAGAGACCTATCCGGGGGTTGTTGAATCCAGTTTGTGGAACAGTAATATCCTCTGGATTCCTCCAATATCTTCACCCTGCAATTTAAGTACCTGAACTCACCCCTAACCCTCTACCCTTTATTGAGAGACTTGGTCTTTTTTTTAAATAAATAATCCAAAGAGGATTCAGTGTCAGTTTCAACATTCTTTGGGCCACTTTCCACGGGATCCCCAAGACGGAGAAGCAAGCAGGTGAGGTAACGGTAAGCCCAAATAAAACCAGCAGCTCCTTCGGGGTCAGTGCTACACATGCAAGGAAAATTTAAAGAAAACAGCATTTTTGCTTGCACGTTAGATGATGGGAGTCAGCAGAGCTTCTCCTCATCTACTAATCTCTGGAGCAGATCCCCTTTCAGAGTACAACTACACTTGCAAACTGCACAGCCTTTAGTAAATCCTGTGATTGGCTGCAGTGCAGCCTATGGCTGAACAACCACATCCCCCTTGCCTAAGGCCTGCTGGGAAAAGCAAAGACTTGTGGGGGAAGTACTTGAAATTCTGGATGGACCCTCCGCACACTGCTATATACCCTTTCTAGCAAAGTTTGCACTGGAAAAACAGGGATTTTTAGTTCACACATATGTTGAAGAAATGTTCAAGCTGGCCAACTGCGTCAAAGTAATCTCTCTTAGGACCAATCCTACTCTGCTTTGCCATGCAAATGCTACAGTGAACACAATGCCAACATGGGGCAAACAGGCATAAATTGGGGGCGAGTGACTAGGTTCAGGTCTGGTCACTGACCTGTATTGCAACAGAAACATTGCGTTTTTCCTTTAGTTCTTTTCATTTCGTGCTTTTTAGTTTGTTTCTGAACGGCCGTTTCCTCAACCAGACATGTTGCGGAATCAGAGGAGATAACGTGTTATTTATTGGCCTTGGAGTTATTGCTTTGACATCATTTTTTTGGTTGAATAATGATTTGATTTGGTATATTTTCTATATTTTGGATGCATAAAATGCACTTTTTGGTTAAGTTCTATTGGCAGATAGCATGTCTAATTTTTTTTTTTTTTAATTCACAATAAAAAAAATTGTGTAGAATAATACTTGGCTGTGTGTTTTACTTCAAATGACAGTTTGGGAGTCGGCAGTTGCATTTTAAAAAATACAATGTAAAATTGACAAGGGACACCAACATAATTGTATCTTTGATCTTAAAAACTACTGGATAATGGTGTTGTGGTAACTTGCACAAATAAAAAAATAAAAAAAAAACATAATATTATTCTTGATATCACTAGAAAAAAAAAAGGATTTGAAAATTTGTTTGCAATAACTCCATCAGTATCACCAGCAAAGCAGCTTCATTATTATCCCACTTAAAGAAGAAGTTGCATTTGGAGATTTCATAATTTGCCACGTCACGAATGTTAATTCTCCATTACAAACGCTAGTTTACAAGAACGACCGCTACCGAGCATGCGTGTTTGTACTTTGGACTTTTGTCCGATGGACTTGTGTACACACGATCGGAAAATCCAACAACACATATTTGTTGGTGGAAAATTTGAGAACCTGCCATCCAACATTTGTTGGCGGAAAGTCCCACAACAATTGTCTGATGGAGCATACACACGGTCGGATTTACCGCCAAGAGGCTGACATCGAACATTTCCCGTCGGAAAGTCCAATCGTGTGTACGGGGCTTTAGAGATCCATTGATTTCTTCCTAAATTTGCCCTGGTTGCACTTTTCTCTTCTACCACTAGGTGGCCGGGTTCCTTAAAGTGGAGCTCCACTCGCACTGCGCGTCTCTATTGGTCCCCGTTGTGTCCTGGGAACTGTGTTTCCCAAGACACAACGGGGCATCTGTGGATAGGGGCGGGGCAGCTTCGGATATCTCGTCCGGAAGTGAATGCAGATACCTGTATTATACAGGTATCTGCACCCCCCTCCCCCTTGAAAGGTGCCAAATTGTGGCACCGGATGGGGGGAAGGAATCCGATAAGCTGAAGTTACACTTTAGGGTGGAGCTCCGCTTTAACCACTTCAATACAGGGCACTTATACACCTTCCTGCCCAGGACAATTTTCAGCTTTCAGCGCTGTCACACTTTGAATGACAATTGCGCGGTCATGCTACGCTGTACCCAAACTAAATTTTTATCATTTTGTTCCCACAAATAGAGCTTTCTTTTGGTGGTATTTGATCACCTCTGCGGTTTTTATTTTTTGTTAAACAAATAAAAAATAATGAAAATTTTGAAAAAAATAAAAGTTTTGGCTTTGTTTCTGTTATAAAATTTTGTAAATAAGTAAGTTTTCCCTTTCACTGATGGCCACTGATAAGGCAGCACTGACGGGCACTGATAAGGTGGCACCAATGAGCGGCCACTGATGGGCATCGACGATGGGCACTGGTAGGCAGCACTGATGGGTGGCACAGGTGGGCACTGATCGGCATTGACAGGTGGCACTGGTGGGCACTCATGGGTGGCACAGGTGGGCACTGATAGGCGACACTGATGGGCACTGAAGGGATAAAAAGATGGGTACTTATGGGTGGCACTGATAGGCGGCACTGATGGGCAGCACTGCTGGGAACTGGGCATTGGTACGTGGCACTGATGGGCACTGATACACGTGACTTATATGAGGCACTGATGGGCATCCCTGGTGGCACTGGCAGTGGTAGGCATTGTCAGTGGGCACTGATTGGCAGCTGCCTGGGCATTGATTGGCATCTGCCTGGGCACAGATGTGCATTTCCCTGGGGGTCTAGGGGGGGCATACCTGGTGGTCCAGTGTGGTGGTGTCCCTGGTGGTCCTGAGCGGCATTATGGTGGTCCTGGGTGGGATCCGAGGGGGGGCTGCGCTGAAAAACAATCAGCACAGACCCCCCCTGTCAGGAGAGCCGCCGATCAGCTCTCCTCTACTCGCGTCTATCAGACGCAAGTGAGAAAAAGCCGCTCACCAGCTCTTCCTATTTACATCGTGATCAGCCGTGATTGAACATCACTGATCACGTGGTAAAGAGTTTCAGTCAGAGACTCTTTACCTAGATCGGTGTTGCGGGGTATCAGACTGACACACCGCAACAACGATCACCGCGATGCGTGCCCCCGGGGGTGCGCAGCCGCTCAATATCCTGAGGACGTCATATGACGCCCGGTCAGGATATTGAAACCACTTTGCCGCCGTCATTCTGCTATATGGCAGGCGGCAAGTGGTTAAAGCGGAGTTCCACCGAAAAAAAATATTTTTTAAAGTCAGCAGCTACAAATACTGCAGCTGCTGACTTTTAATATTAGGACACTAACCTGTCCAGGGCGCCCACGATGTCCTCACCCAAAGCTGATCTGTCCCTTGGCTCCCGGGTGCAGGTGCCGGCATCTTCAGTAAGGGTATCGTTAAGTGAAGCCTTGCGGCTTCACAGCCTGGTTCCCTACTGCGCATGTGCAAGTCGCGCTGCGCGTCCTCACTGGTCCCTGCTGTCTTCTGGGACCCGTGTGTCTCCCAGAAGTCAGCGGGGGGGGGGGGACGGACATGGCGTAGATCACCGCGGTATTAAACAGGTATCTGCTCCCCCATGAAAGGTGTCAAATGTGACACCGGAGGGGGGGGAACCAGAAAAGAGCAAGTTCCATTTTTGGGTGAAACTCTGCTTTAATATGAAAAGGGCATTGCAAGGTCAGATTATGGGTATATGGGGCATCTCAGCCAATGGGCAGGGGTTTTCTAGAATCCCTTGGCCTGCTGGGAGACCCTATATATTTGGGTGGAGTCAGTTGATCGGTGTTCTGTGCCACCTGGACTGCTGTCTGGGTGGACGTGTGTTGCATTGCCCGGATTGCTAGGCTGGAGATGGTGCCTATCCCAGGCACATCTGGCTGCTAGGCTGTCCGAGGGCCTATCCAGAAGCAAGAGAGCAGCATAGGGGTGGGACTGCGGCTTGTAGTCCAACCAAAAGTGACGGTTCTGCCAGCCGGAGAACCTGTCGGGGTCGGAGGTAGAGGGGAAGCTGTCGCCAGTAAGGGACTATCTGCCTAATTACCAGGCACCACAGTGAGTAACTGAAGAAAGTATCGGAGCAGCAGACTCGCCAAACACGACGGTGAAGAATCCAGAAACTTAAGTATGTATCAAGCAAGGGACCCAGCCAGCTGAGGTATTGCTTGCAGAGCAGTCTTGTGTGTCAAGCTAGGGACCGAGCAGGCCAGTGGGGTGAAGCTTGAGAGGTATCTTGAGTGCCAAGCTAGAGACCCAGCAGAGAGGGGTGACGCTTGAGGAAGATACCACCGTGAATTATGGAGGAGGTCAATGGATTCAGTGGCAGTGAATCAGTGTGTCTAGTCTAGAGACTAGTGAGACCCTGAAGAGTTGGTATACCCCAACGAAACACGTCGGTATTACATAGATGCATGATGTCCATACAGAAAATTTTATGTCTCTTATTTTGTTTTACTCTAGACTTTTTAACATTATTCAGCCCTTCCAGTGGCCCATGTTGTGCTTGTCTTTACTTTGTTATGCCTATTACCATGGTGTTAATATTTATATGCAGTTTTCAGCATACCCTGCGTGTATGCGATTCTGTAAATGCATTTTGTGATATTCAATATGTTATATATGATTTCATATGGTATAATAAAATGTTCTTTGCCAAGACTGCTTTTGGTATACATCTCTCACTCCAATTCCCCCTTTTGTTGTTGGAACCCATAAAAGCAACACTGTTTTATATCCTACATGTTTACTTTATACAGTGATTGGTCTCATTTAAAGTCCCGCTGACCACTTTCCCTTTTCTTTGTCTAAAATTTGGGATGGAGGCCAATTACTTTTGGTGCCTTGGACCACATCATTCTTTATTCCCTTTCCTCTATGTCTAAATACATCCTTAGAAGTCCATTGAGCAAATGTACCATGACTTCGACTTGTGCATTGTTACTGATTTCAGTGTGTGACCCCCTACGACATATTTTTCATAAAAACAGGTTTTTCATATAATTTTTCCTGATGCTCTACGTACAGGACACCTATGATCCCCTTTTCTGCAAATGATGGTGAAGCTCACTTTTACCTGTAATGTTTTCAGGGGTTGGTACCACAGATGGCCTCCTGATGTGCCTTTATAAACATGTTTTCACTCCATTTATATGTAACCTGGACATGCATTTGTTCTGACGCAAATGATACTTATTGTTGGTGTACCTTACCAATATTTGTAATTATATAAAAAAAAATTCTGTCTCTCTCGTTTTCTATATGAATAAAATAAGATTGAATTAAAAAATTCAGAGTCTTTCCTGAATGGCAATCGTGCCTAGCAAGCGACCTCCTGTGTTCAGATGCAGTAGGACAGCTGCTCGGCACAGTACTCGGACTCTGGTAGGGATCACTGGAGTAGCTGGAGGTGTCACTGAAGGTGTCTACTACAATGGTTTCCAGCTTAAACTTCAGCTTTAACCCCTTCATTACCCACCCATAGTCATATGACGCCCACAAGGTGGATCTCCCATCCTGGGTGGGCGTCATATGATGTCCTCCCATTCCCGGCTTTGTGAGTCTCCTCCCCCCACAGTTAGAATCACTACCTTAGGGAACATATTAACCCCTGCAGCGCCCCCTAGTGTTAACCCCTTCCCTGCCAGTCACATTTACACAGTAATCACTAAAATTTTATAGCAATGATCGCTGTGTAAATGTGAATGGTCCCAAAAATGTGTCAAAAGTGTCCGAAGTGTCCGCCGCAATGTCGCAGTCACGAAAAAAAATCGCAGATCGCCGCCATTACTAGTAAAAAAAAAAAAAAAATGCTATAAATCTATCCCCTATTTTGTAGACGCTATAACTTTTGCGCAAACCGATCAATATACGCTTATTGCGATTTTTTTTTTACCAAAAATATGTAGAAGAATACGTATCGGCCTAAACTGAGTAACAAAATCGTTTTTTTTTTTAAAAATGGGATATTTATTATAGCAAAAAGTAAAAAAGATTGTGTTTTTTTTTCAAAATTGTCGCTCTCCTTTTGTTTATAGCGCAAAAAATAAAAACCGCAGAGGCGATCAAATACCACCAAAAGAAAGCTTTATTTGTGGGAAAAAAAGGACGTCAATTTTGTTTGGGTGTAATGTCGCATGACCGCGCAATTGTTAGTTAAAGCGACGCAGTGCCGAATCGCAAAAAGTGCTCTGGTAAGGAAGGGGGTAAAATCGCCCGGTGCTGAAGCGGTTAAAGAGTAACTCCCCTTTTGTTGAGAAAAACATTCCCCTCCTGGGTGATCTATGTACATTGCAAGTATTTTAATAAACTTCGTTGCAGATTCCTACCTTTTGTTACTCTGAAGGAATCCCTGTGTGTTTCTCTGTGTCCATGTGGTAAAGTAAGTCTAATGGGAGTGGTTTCATAATTATCAATCAGCTGCAGGGCACTAATGAGGAAAGCCAAAGGGTCTGCATCCCTTTAGACGTGTTCCTATTGCGAGTGTCTCACCAAAAATAATTTTTTTGTTGCAGGGGATGCCTGAAATCTGACTTGCGTCTTAGGCAGACTTCTGGGAAACTCAGTGAGCCAATTACACAAGCAGGAAATTATGTTTCTGGGGGGCGTCCTGTACACATTCTGTATACAGTACATCTCCAGGTAGCCATATTGCATTGCATTTTTAGAAACTTACAGTGGCTGCAAATGGAAAAGGAAAGATCATTTTTAATAAGATTCAATTACAATATGACTTGTGTCGCAACTGTATACGCAAATTTTTTTCTTTATTTGCTATTTTTTTTCCCTCACGAAAGTGGAGTTACCCTTTCAATAAAGGAATGGGCTGCTTGGGTTTTACTTCCTCAAAAAATGGGTTTTACTTCCTCTTTATTCCCCTGCAAAGTAAAAGCATAATGGGCTAGCATGCATCGCAAACTAGCCCATTATGTGCCACTTACCTGCAAACGAAGCACGCAATGTACTCGCTGGTGGCACGCTCTTCACCCCTCTTCCTTCAGGGGCCGCGGACTCCGGGTCTGTGACTCACATGACGTCACTCCCGCAAATGCGGGGGAGCCAACAGTCACGGCATGGGCACTACAGAAACGGCATGATCGTGCCCTTTCAAAAGTGCACATGCGGCAATGACGTTGGCTCAAGCAAGTATGGTATATCTCCTAAACTGTGTAGGTTTAGGAGATATTTCCAGTATCTACAGGCAAGCCTTATAGGGCAAAGTGGTCTATAATGCCGCGTACACACGGTCGGAATTTCCGATGGAAACAGTCCGATGGGAGCTTTTCATCGGATTTTCCGACCGTGTGTATGCTCATTGGTCTTTTCTGTCGGAATTTCCGACGGACTTTGGATTGAGAACCTGTACTTAATTTTTCCGACGGAAAACCTTTCTATCGGATTTTCCGATCGTGTGTATGCAATTTCGACACGCAAAATTCCGACGCATGCTCGGAAACAATTTGACGCATGCTCAGAAGCATTAAACTTCCCTTTTATAGTGCAGTTGAATGTTTTTTAAGGCATGGTGTTATTGACCGTCGGAATTTGGTGTGACCGTGTGTAGGCAAGACAGTTTGAGCGAAATTCCGTCGGAATTGCGACGGGAAAACCATCAGAGCTTTTTCCAAAGAGAATTCCGACCGTGTGTACGCGGCATAAGGGTTTGTCCAAAAACAAAAATGTAATATATTACATGCATTGACTGTATGTGGTGGCCATATTTATAAGTACTGGTCGATCTTATTTTAAATTGTGGTACATACAGTATATATTATATTTAAATGAGTTTCCAAATAAACTATTACACCAAGAGAGGCTTGTCTGGCTCCAGTCTGTGAGTTGCGGCATCTGTCTGTTCAGCCCTGGATGGTGGTGTCACAGTCGGTGAGGTTTCGCCCTAAAGGGACTGATGCCTGGTGAAAATTGTAGCCAATCTGAGTCATATATAACAAAATGCTTCTGCTGCTATAATTTATGCAGCCATGCCCTCTGGCATGTGCGGAGTGTTGGTGGCAATTATTATTTGTTATTTATTAGTTGGCCTACATAATAGTAAGAAAGGTCTGTACACAACTTTTTTTAACCACTTAAGCCCCGGACCAATTTGCAGCCCATTTTTGCGATTCGGCACTGCGTTGCTTTAACTGACAATTGCGCGGTTGTGTGACATGGGTTCCAAACAAAATTGGCGTCCTTTTTTTTGCCACAAATAGAGCTTTCTTTTGGTGGTATTTGATCGCCTCTGCGGTTTTTATTTTTTGCGCTATAAACAAAAATAGAGCGACAATTTTGAAAAAAATTCAATATTTTTTACTTTTTGCTATAATAAATATCCCCCAAAAATATATAAAAAAATTTTTTTTTTCCTCAGTTTAGGCCGATAGGTATTCTTCTACATATTTTTGGTAAAAGAAATCGCAATTAGCGATTATTAATTGGTTTGCGCAAAAGTTATAGCGTTTACAAAATAGGGGATATGGAGGATGCTTTGGGGGTCTGAGACCCCCAAAGCACCTTGTCCCCATCTTTTATAATGGAGGCCACCTGGTGACCCCGCCCCCCTCTGACTTCATGGGGAAAGCCATAGGGAATTCCCCATGACGTCCCCGTGCGTCAGAGGGGGGGCAGGGTTACCAGGTGGCCCCGCCATCCGTTATAAAAGACCTGTCAGACGGAGCGAAGCCTCACACAGCGGGAGCCTCCCATTGCGCGGAGCGGCCCAGAAGAGACGCTGACGCCATGGAAGAAGATGCCGGACGAGAAGACCAGAGCAAGAAGAAGCGGATCGGAGGAAGAAGATGATGGAAGAGGATGCCGGAAGGAGAAGATGAAGAAACCGAAGAATGAAGAAAGGAAGAAGGAAGACCTTAATAAAGGAATTGTCAAAGACCGTCTCCTGTCATTTTTACCATTTTTGACACTTTTTTGGTGAAATGGTAGGGGTACTTTTGTACCCCCTTACCATTTCACACAGGGGGGGCAGGATATGGGGGTCCCCTTGTTAAAGGGGGCTTCCAGATTCCGATAAGCCCCCCGCCCGCAGACCCCCACAACCAATGGCCAGGGTTGTGGGGAAGAGGCCCTTGTCCTCATCAACATGGGGACAAGGTGCTTTGGGGGGCCTCAGACCCCCAAAGCATCCTCCCAATGTTGAGGGCATGTGGCCTGGTACGGTTCAGAAGGGAGGGGGGGCCGCTCTCGTCCCCCCCTCTTTTCCTGCGGCCTGCCAGGTTGCGTGCTCGGATAAGGGTCTGGTATGGATTTTGAGGGGGACCCCACGGCTTTTTATTTTTTTTTTGGCTGGGGTCCCCCATTAATATCCATAGCAGACCTGAAGGGCCTGGTTATTGAATTTGGGGGGACCCCCACGCTTTTTATTTTTTTTTTTTTTTTTTTTATCAATTACTTTTTTTTTATGAATGGCTTTCAATGAATGACTGTTCTCTGTGTTACGGGAGCCGTCAATACATTAGCCGCGAGTGATTTTAAATAGCTTTCTTTCCTGCAAAAATGACACTTTTTGCAGGGACATTTCTAAGCACAGGAAACATGCGCCCCTTCACAGGCATACTATAGACATCCCCCAGATGTGATACTGCAATGCTGTACTAACAGCACGTACACACTAATCCCCAGAATCATAGCACATAATGTCAGCAGTTATCAGCACATAACACTGACACGCTGACACTGACAACACAACACAATATTCGAGGCCGCCGGCGCGGCAGCCTTTTATACTGTGGGGCGTGTACTAAACCCCCTGAGCTATATTTGCCCACAGGCATCCTGCCTGTGGCCAATTATTGCTCTCCTCGCCGCTGGCTCTTTGATTGGCCAAGCATGCGTGTCACAGTGCATGCTTGGCCAATCATCAGCCAGCAATGCACTGCAACTGGCGCAGTGCATTGCGGGCCGCTCGCATCACACGAATTTGATGCGAGCGGCCCAAATAGTTCTGGGCTCGCCGAGCGGGCGAACGCCCGATGTTCGATTCGAACATGGGTTCGAATCGAACACCGGGCTCATCCCTAATGTTGACCATATTAGAGTAAACAGGAGGGAAATTATGGTGTATTAAAGCAGGACCAAAAACTGGAAAATTAGGAGAAATAATTGGGATCAAAGGAAACAGCAGAATACCCCCAGACAAAAGTAATTTCTCCCCAAACAGGATAATGGGTGGAGATCTAATAATGATCTCTAGACTAAGGCTGGGTTCACACTTAGATTGGATGCAGCTCACAGCAGGGGTCCGGTGAGTCCCTATTCTCAGTTTTCAAGGATGTATCAGGCCCAAATATTTGCCTGAACTCGGACCTGAAACAGAGCCAAAGACGCACAGCACTCCTGTGCAATCCGCTCTGCGGCTGCCATGGAGATGTGTGAACCGGCTCCATTGAAAGCCAGGCACACTCTCCTGTATGCGAATTGGATGCGGGGAAAACCATCAGAACCCTCTCCCCCTCCGGTGTCACATTTGGCACCTTTCAGGGGGAAGGGTGGTGCAGATACCTGTCTTAGACAGGTATTTACACCCACTTCCGGGCATAAACTCCCACGGGAGTTTACGCCACTTCCTGTCCCGGCGCGCTGTCTGTCGGGACACACACGGGTCCCAGCAGACAGCGCGGACGATTCTCATTGTACTGTGCGACTCGCGCATGCGCCGTAGGGAACCGGGAAGTGAAGCCGCAACGCTACACTTCCTGATTCCCTCACGAGAATGGCGCTGGCAGCATCAGAGAGCCGAGCGATTGATCGGCCTCGGCTGCCGACATCGCTGGAACCTGTGACAGGTAAGTGTCCATTTATTAAAAGTCAGCAGCTGCAGTATTTGTAGCTGCTGGCTTTTAAAAAAAAAAAATTCAGGTACAGTCCCACTTTAAGCCTAGTACACACTATCCATTTTTGCCCTAATCGTCTTTCAGGACAGGCACCTAAGAGACCTTGGCATCCCCTCTGTAGGAAACGCAGCACCAGCCTTCTATAAATTCCCTCCTCCCCTGCTGGCACCTCGGTTCTTTAAAGAGCACCTCCAGTCCGCTGGGGAGACACCACTGGAACCAAGCCAGGAGAAGCCAGGGAGGCTCAGGCAGGAGGTCCTGAAAGGGAGCGGAGGCTCCTTGGACAAGCCAGGAAAAACTAACCTGGCGAAGATTGCCACCCCCGCACCCCTGAGAGCAGGTGGAGGTCGGGGGCTCCGTTTAATCACTGAGTGCGGTGGAGAGGAGGTGCATGTCCCAGCAGCGGTTCCAGACCCTCAGCAGCATGTGGTAGCACAAACAGTGCAAAACCACGCCAGGTATTGGGACCGCACGGAGCCTGGAGGCGGGTGACGCCACGTCCGGCGGGAAGGGGCGGACACTTCCGGTTTTCCCGCGGCTTCCGGTTCCGGCCGCAGGACTTGAAAAGGAGACAGGCATGGGCTGGAGAGGGACTGCACATGCTGTAGAGACAGCACAGGCTCCGGTGGCGACACCATCATGTCGGACGCAGAAGGAAGGGACCAGACTGCTCGAGCAGAGGCCAGCTCCAGCCATGCAAAGGTAAGGGGAACCTAGGGTGGAACCCCCTGGCCTGAACCCACCCCCCCCTTAATGGAGTACATGGGGAAGGGGTTTAAGGAAAGAGCCACTCCAGTGTCAGAGGGAGGTTCATGGGGCCCCTGGTGAGGCAAGCCCACATGAAAACGCTGTGCACCTGCAGTTTATGCAGGGGAGAGGGATGTTGAAACGTTAATGCCTGCAGGGTTTTTTCTTGTGTCTTTTCAGAAAACAGACAAAACCAGACCCCCTCACAGTTCTAAGAGGAGGTGCCCTTCTTGTAAAACTACACTTAGGGATTCCTGGGGGAAAGCACTCTGTAAAGAATGTATTAGTAAATTGGTACAGGAACATTCTACTGAGCAGGGCAGTGAGCTAGCGGCATCCGTTAAAGAACTATCCAGTACCTTTTGAATCCTTTAAAACCTTCTTTGAAGGGTTTTAGATCCCGCAGCTTCAGACTGCTCCTCTTCCAACACAGGCAGCGTTACCAAAAACACAAGCACTCCCCTCCACTAGTGCAGGCCCTCTGGAAGCCTCCAGAGAAGAGGCGGAAGAGGAGCCAGACAACGCAGCGTCCGGCTCCCAGGAATCAGAGGGAGAAGCTCTGGAAGGGGATACCAGAAAGCCATCCTGATACAAACTCTCATTGGAAGAGGTCGATAATCTCTTGGGAGCCATTTGTACCACGCTAGGTATGCAAACGGAAAAGAAACCTCTATCTCTACATGACCAAATGTATGAGGGCCTAGGGGAACAGGAAAATAGCCTTAAAAAGACGGTTTCCATTTACAGATGATCCAGCATCAGTATGGAACAAAACCCCAAAGCTAGATGCAGTTTTTTCACAAGTCTCAAGGCACACAGATTTGGCCTTCGAGGACATGGGGGTCCTATCCGAAGCAATAAACAAAAGGATGGACCCTCTCTTAAAAAAGTCATGGGACTCCACAGTGAGAAGTCTAAAGCCAGCTATGGCACTAACGGTAGTGGCCAGAAATGTAGAGTTCTGGCTGACTCAAATACAGGCCCACATTGAGGAGGGAACTGCAAAGGAGAAGATTCTATCTTCCTTTCCCACACTTCTACGAGGCATCCCGTATATCGCAGATGCATCAGCAGAATTGGAACGGATGGCAGCCAGCAGGGGCGTAACTAGAAATCACAGGGCCCCATAGCAAAATTTTTTTTGCCCCCCCCCCCCCCCACAAAAAAAAGAAAGAAAGAAAGAAAGAAAGAAAGAGCCAGATCCTACACCACAATAGCAATATATGTATTCCAGAAGGTTTAATCAACAGATAAAGATACTCCAAACACCTGGTGTTAGCGCTTCAATAATCCTCACCTGTGCCCAATGCAGCGTGGTCTGCCCATGCCCAATACTGCCTCACCTGTGCCCACTTGTGCCCAATGCAGCGTGGCCTGTGCCCAATGCAGCGTGGCCAGTGCCCAATACTGCCTCACCTGTGCCCAATGCAGTGTGTCCAGTGCCCAATGCAGCCTCACCTGCCTGTGCCCAATGCAGCATGTTCAGTGCCCAATGCAGCCTCACCTTTGCCCAATGCAGCCTCACCTGTGCCCAATGCAGCCTCACCTGCCTGTGCCCAATGCAGCCTCACCTTTGCCCAATGCAGCCTCACCTTTGCCCAATGCAGCCTCACCTGTGCCCAATGCAGAGTGGCCTGCCCATGCCCAATACAGCCTCACCTGTGCCCAATGCAGCCTCACCTGTACCCAATGCAGCGTGCCCAATGCAGCCTCACCCGTGCTAAATGCAGCCTCACCCGTGCCCAATGCAGGCTCATCTGTGCCCAATGCAGCCTCACCTGTGCCCAATGCAGCCTCACCTGTGCCCAATGCAGCGTGACCCGTGCACAATGCAGCCTCATCTGTGCAGTGGAAGAGGTGAGCCATTGGCGGAACTACCGGGGAGGATGAGGAATGCATACTGTGCAGCAGCCCTCAAATGGCTATTGGCAGAGGCGTATCTAGTGAAAATGGTGCCTATGGCAAGAACTCAAACTACGCCCCTGTCAAAACATTTGAAACCCATCTTTTAGATAACCTTAACAAAAAAAAAACAGCTAACAAAACTACAAGTGAAACTCTTTAATCTTCCAATTAACAAATTGCAAATGCAGTAACATCAGCACCCATAAATGTGGCCTTGCCAGCACCCAAAAAATCTGTAACATCAGCACCCAAAAAAACGGCCTCACCAGCACCCATAAATGCAATAACATCAGCACCCATAAATGTGGCCTCACCAGCACCCATAAATGCAGTAACATCAGCACCCATAAATGCAGTAACATCAGCACCCAAAAATGCGGCCTCACCAGCACCCATAAATGCAGTAACATCAGCACCCATAAATGCGGCCTCACCAGCACCCATAAATGCAGTAACAGCACCCATAAATGCGGCCTCACCAGCACCCATAAATGCAGTAACATCAGCACCCATAAATGCAGTAACATCAGCACCCATAAATGCGGCCTCACCAGCACCCATAAATGCAGTAACATCAGCACCCAAAAATGCGGCCTCACCAGCACCCATAAATGCAGTCACATCAGCACCCATAAATGCGGCCTTACCAGCACCCATAAATGCAGTAACATCAGCACCCATAAATGCAGTCACATCAGCATCCATAAATACAGTGACATCAGCACCCAAAAATGCCTCTGACACTGTACAGTTAGAGAGGGAGTAGGATCACCAGTGGCTGGGTGCCCTAGGCTGCCTAGTGGTAGCACCGGACCTGTCTGCTTGGCACACACGCAGAATCGCACATGATGACTTTAAGACCCCTTTCACACTGGAGGCGTTTTTCAGGCGCTATAGCACTAAAAATAGCACCTGCATATCGCTTGAAAAAGGCCTCAGCTGCAAACCCAGTGTGAAAGCCTGAGTGCTTTCACACTGGGGCGCTGCACTGGCAGGGCGTCACAAAAAGTCCTGCCAGCAGCTTCTTTGCAGCGCTGTAGGAGCGGTGTATACACCGCTCCTCCACAGCTCCTGCCCATTGAAATCAATGGTGCAGCGCTGCCATACCGCCGGCAAACCGCCGCTGCAGCAGCGTTTTGCAGGTGGATTTAACCCCTTTTTGGCCGCTAGCGGGGGGCTAAAATCGCCCTGCTAGTGGACGAATAGCGCAGCTAAAACGACAGTAAAGCGGCGCTAAAAATAGCGCCGCTTTACCGCTGACACCCGGGGCGGCTCAGAGTGAAAGGGGTCCAAGTCATCATGATGTGCGATTGTGTGTGTGTGTCAGGCCCAAGCAGAAGCAAGTAGCCAATCAAATATAGTGCTCAATATGGATTAAATAAATATTCATAGCCATTGATATCATAAATAAAGTGTAAAAAAAAGTGAATCGTGCAACAGCAGGTACTTTGCACAAATCACTTTATTACACTTTATGATATCAATGGCTAAGCATATTTATTTAATCCAAATAGTTTGAGCACTATATTTGATTTCTTTGCTTTGCAGGTTACTGGTACACTGTACACATGCTGCATGCACATGATGATCAAGATCATGGTGACATATACTGTACTAGTACCTGCTGCTGCTGCCGCCTGGGGGGGGGGTTACAATCTCTCTATTGATGTCTCTCTCTTCTGGTCTCCAGCCTGCATGTTCCCATTCAGAGTCCTCACCGACGTCACCGACCATCGCGGCCCCAAACACATACCCAAGAGACCCCCGGGAGGGGAGGATATGAAGCCGACAGCAGTTGCTCAGAGGAGGGTAGGCGGAGCTCTAGGCTCCGCCTCCGCCACTTACCCTATGGCTACGGGGGGGGGGGGGGGGGGGGTCACGCTGGCCAGAGCCGACTTATCGGCCTTCATGGGGGCGCCTGTTGCTTCCCTCCTCACTAAGCTCACTTACTAATGAAGTGCTGTGCCGGCGCCGCACTCCAGCAAGCCGGCCCTTTGCGCTGGGGACTAGATTGTGCGGGAGGCGGCCGCAAGAGGACGGATGGGACTGCGGGCGGCTTTTTTGCGCGCCTCCCAGCAGTATGCATTCCTCCTCCTCCCCACGGGCCCCTCTCGGCTGCGGGCCCCATAGCGGCCGCGTGTGTCGCTATGGCGGTAGTTCCGCCACTGGCAGCCAGATCCTCCGCATTAGCCAACTCTACAAGAAGGGCCCTGTGGTTAAAAACATGGCAGGGGGACTGCACGTCTAAAGCCAAACTTTGCGGGATCCCATTTACAGGGGACTTGCTGTTTGGGCCAGGGTTGGAAAAAGTCCTGGATCGCACAGCGGATAAAAAGAAAGCATTTCCGCTGAAGCGTAAAACAACCTGGAGTCAGCCACAGCAGAATAAAAAGAGTCAAAGAGGGGACACAAGACCGCGCTTTAGAGCACCCAAGGCTGAAAACCAGAAGAGACCTTGGGTACAGAGAGGGAAGGGCAAAAGAGATGCAATTTTTCGTCCTTCTGAGCAAGTCCGCAATAAACAATGACAAGCCAGTCACAGTGGGGGGAAGGCTGGGGGCCTTCCTCTCACAATGGAAAAGGATATCCTCTAATCAGTTCAAATTGAGAATGACAGGAAACAGGTATCACCTAGAGATCTTAAGATCACCTCCAAACAGGTTTTTCACCACAAACTCCCGAAAAACAGAGAAAAGGCCAGAGGATTAATGAAAGCCATAAAAGATCTCAGAAAACAAAAGGTTATTACCAAAGTACCAAAGGAAGAAAAAGGTCAGGGCTTTTACTCCCACATATTCGGAGTACAAAAACCCTCTGGAAAGGTCAGACCAATACTCAACCTCAAACCCTTAAATCTATCCATAATTTACAAAAGATTCAGAATGGATTCCATATATTCAGTAAAGGCTCTATTACCTCCAAACTGTTATATGGCTTCCCTGGATCTAAAGGATGCGTACTTACACATCCCGATAGATCAGAGTTGTCAAAAATGTTGTCAGAACTTTGAATGTAAAGGTTTTTTTTTTGACTGACCCTGCAAACCGAGTCATGACAGTGGAAGGTGGACATCACAGTTCCCTATGGAATAAATCTGTGTTTAAACCCACAAAATAAAGACAACAAATTAGTTGAAGTTTTTAAAAATATGTTAGTGCAGCTACTTGCCATGTGACCCTTATGCAATCAATTTATTAACCTTTGGATTTTACATCGTAAGCGATTTATGGCAAATCGCTTCATGTATGACCCACTTCATGGAGCCCTAATATGTATATAGGCATATAGATTTGACGTTTTGACTTTGGTCTTTCATACATCGTTTGAATGCTATACACCTTTATGAAATAGTTTTTCCATCTGTAGGATATCTAAATGGACAGCATTCTCATATGGTCGTTTCCTTTTTCTCCCTTTTGGTTCTAGTCTATCAACATGCCAGTGATTACATTGCTTTTGTTTCTGTGCCTCCTAATGTGGGCTTTCCTTTGTTATGGTTTGTTTTCTTTTCTTTTTTTCCCTTTTCTCTTTATTACATTAGGCTAGGGTTGCCTGTTTACCTATCTACTCATTCATCTATTAGTATCATTCCTTCATTTTTGGGTTTAAAGAAAAGTTCTTTCAGGGTCCGCTTTTATACTTCACATCCTACATGTTATATTTCACTTGCAAGATACAATCTACATGGCCACATAAGATCCTTTACAACCATCATTAATAATTGTTTTCGGATTGTGCTGACATGTTTAGGACACTTTTAGTCCTTTATGCAATACAGTCAAACAATCCATCACATATTTACTCCCCCCCTTCTGTTCACAAGTTGTAACTAAGGAGTCTTTCTGACCATTTGCATATTTTGTGTCTTTTTGCATCTGAGATTACTTGTTTTGTTTTTATCTAAACATTTACGTGGGTCACATATTTTCACTACTATACGCGATAATTTTTGGTTCATCTATACATTGTATATTTTATTGACTACTATATACAGTTTCAATTTATTGATATTTACTGTAGGTACATTTACTGATCTATTTATTGTCCTTTCCATCCATAGACATGTCTGTATCAATGTAGTCAGCTTTCTAAAATGTTGGTTCCCACGTTTTCTGTTTTGTATATTCATATACATTTTATTTTTGCATATGTTTTGATGTGGGCCTTACAATGACAGCTTTCGCCCCCACACTTTGATCCCAACTGCTTTGCCTTTGGGCTCAGGTGTGGGTGATCTCTGTCAGGTGAGGCCTTTCGGAAACAATTGCCATTGTGATTGAGCTCAAATGCTTTAGATTGGCTGGTTAATTTCTACCAGTCACCTGGTATTTGCTATATATATATCCTGGTTTTTGTGTTCTGTCTTTAGCTATGACTAAGCGCCTTTGAGGCGTGAAACGCGTAAGCCTTTTATGCTGTTTGCTGTATCGCATAAGATGTAACTGTTTTGGATTTTATTTATCGCCAATAAAAGAAACTTTGCTGAAGTGCGGCCATAGAGATCTTCCTTTTCCTTTTTTAAAAATACGTTGTTAAAGGATTTAGAAAATTTGAAATACAAAAAAGTTACTGCGCCCGGTTGGATTAAAAAAGGAATTAAGGATTTAGAAAACATATAAGATTTGGTTATCCAACCTGCTGATAAAGGGGGTGGGGTTGCGGTTATTATCAGAAGGAAATGGAGCTACTGTTAGAGGATCAGAATACTTATAGGATTTTTAAATAATAATTCCCACTATGAGATACAAAAAGGTACTGAAAAAAATGGTAAAGAAGAATATCTTGAATAAAAAAAAAGCAACACAATGCTAAGTACCACCAGCATGTCGGATACCTATAATATATCATCTTCCAAAGATACAGAGAAGTTTTGTTAGTCCTCCAGGTAAGCCTATATTTAATGGTATAGATTCCATAAATTACAGCTTGGGTCAATACAGTATATTGATGCTTTTATTCAGCCTTTGACTTTTACAACGGAGGCCTACCTCAAAGATACTAAACATTTATTACAGATTTTGGAGGGGATTTTGTGTACTAATCAGTGTATATTAGTGACTGCTGATGTAGGGTCTCTTTACACCATTAGGCCAAGTGTTTGGCTTGTGGCATGAAGATGCCTTTTCTGCAGTGAAATGAGCATTAAGAAGGTCTGATTTATCTACAGAACATAAAAAATTCCTGGTTGTAAGTTTATTATTCGGACTAAAACATAATTGTTTTTGGTATGGCAATCATTTTTATCAACAACTGGAGCTGCCATGGGGGCTTGTTTTGCCCCGAGTGTGGCCAATATTTTATGGCAGGTTGGGAGTCTGAATATGTTTTCAAAACAAAACTTTATTAGGATATTTTCATAATTTGGGAGGCGATAGGGCAAGTCTTAAAGAATTTATGAGAAAATTGGATAATAACGATAAAAATATTGTCATCTGTTGAAAAACTAATAACAAGGAAGTAGAGTTTTTGGATTTGGTTATTTCTTTGGAGAAAGTTGGGTTTAGTACAAAGACTTTTTTTTTTTTTAAACCTACAGACTGGGATCGTTATATTCTGCTAGGTAGCTGCCATCACCGGTCATGGCTAAATCATTGCTAATTATTGTTCCGAGGGGTCAACTAATGTAGATTAGATGTAACTGTTGTTCTAAGGCTCCATGCACACTGAAGCTCAAAAAAGCTTTTTCTGGACGCCAGATTGCTGGCAGAAAAAGCTGGTTGAAAAATGTGCTTTTAACAGCATTTTGTACTAGCGTTTATGAGCGTTTATGAGCGTTTTATAGCGTTAGCGTTTATGGGCGTTTTTAATAAAAATACACAAAGGACACTCCAAAAATCCCACAATGTATTCCAAACTCCCACAATGCATTGAAAAAATAGAACGCTGAACGCTAATTAACGCGTGTTCGTTTATCAGCGTTTATCAGCGTTTGACTTTTTTTGGCGGTGAAAAACTGCACTTTGAACGCAAATTTCCGGCGTTCAGAAAAAAGCTCATAAACTCCACTGCTCATTAAAGCTAAAAAACGTCCATGTGTGCATGGACACATAGGCTAACATAGAGTGGAGTTTATGGGCTTTTAAAAAAAACGCCCAAACGCCAATAAACTGCAGTTTATGAGCTTCAGTGTGCATGGAGCCTAATAGTGAGTTTCTTCAGCAGTCAGAGGAGGTAAAGTATCTTCCTCAAGAACACGTGCAATCCTCATCATATTCCAGAAGTCCTTGTTGGTTGTAAAAACAGGCATCCGCCCAGCAGAATTCTAACATCACAGCCTAACGGGTCTTCGCACATGCTGCAGCCGCTCCGCTGCAGTGTTTGACAGGCAGCACCGCCTGTCAGACTTGAAAATTTCTATCAATGGGGCCAAACCACAACCACAAGCCAAACACTTGGCCTGCAGTTGCGGCAAAGTCCTGCAATGTTAAATTGCCATTCAGAAATAAAAAAAAAAAAAAAAAAAAAAAACGCAAACGAAAATAAAACAGGTATCAGGAGACAGCAGTAGCTTCTCCTGAACACCTGCCAGCCACTGCTATACTAACCTCTGAAAAGTGATCCACCACAGATTGATTTTCCAAGAGCGGTAAGCATTACGACCTGTCTGAAAGAGCCCAAACTGTTTTACTGGACCTTTCTGGCTCCATTACAGGTGAGGCTCCAGGTTATATGGAGTCTGTTTAAACAGGTGGTTTCAGGTTTAATTTTCAATATATCATTACTGAAAATTCCAAACGTAACTGTAAGTCATTATGTATTAGTATCAGTATTACATTTCTGAAAATGCATGCACATTTCCCCATACTTTATGCCTTTACAAACACTGCAAGTACCCAAAAATACCTGTTGATCTGCCAGGCATCTAGCGAGCTCCTAGCTTTTTGTTTGGGCTGACAATGCAAAAGAGTTGATTTACCAAAGGCAAATAGGCTGTGCAGTTTGTAAGTGCAGTTGCACTTATTTTTTCCAGCGCTTAGTGAATGTGGTGAAGTTTTGCTGATTTCCATCATCCAATCACGTGCAAGCAAAATTGCTTTTTTTTTTTTCCTTACACCTGATTGGATTTTCATTGACTGCAATTTTATATTATTGAGGTAAAGTTTACCCTAGACATGATTTTGTCATCATCGTCTGTTTTGTTATTTCCTATTTAATGGTCATATAGCATATGAAAAGCGCTGCTCCCTCTAGTGGCTATCTGTATAACAGAGTGCAGTTAGCATCTTTACTACAAGTTATACTGATCTCCATTGTCTTTGAGTTGATTGTTGCCAGGATTAAACTCCAACTCCAGGAAAATATTTTATTTCAGATAGAGCAGGGAAGTATTGGAGCCTCTGTCTGTTTGTTTCTTTATTTTTATTGTGTGTTCTTACTGGGAAGTTCCCTTCACCTACAGTTAGGACAGGAAATGGAGTATAATCTTCCCAGCGGTGACACTGACATGATGTAAACACACTTTTAGTAGAGCGAGGAGGGGGTGAACCTTTTTGCTCTTATTGCTCTCTGTCCCTTCCTGTCCTAGTGACAACCACAATCCCCCCCCCCCCCTCTATTACTTTTTCAGGGAGGGGGAGCAGGGTGGACTAAGTTACTTATGCTGGGAAGGGGGAGCAAGGTGAGCTTAGCTGCAGAACCACTGCTTGGCAGAGGGAGAGAGGGTGCTGAGCTGCTGAGTCACACTGCTGAGAGGGGGGACTAAGCTGCTGAGTCACTGTTGGGAAGGGGAGCAGGGAGAACTGAGCTGCTGAGTCACTGTTGGGAGGGGGAGCAGGGAGAACTGAGCTGCTGAGTCACTGTTGGGAGGGGGGAGCAGGGAGAACTGAGCTGCTGAGTCTCTGCAGGTATAAGGGAGCTGAGCTGCAGAGAGAACAGCTTGAATAGTGTCAATGCTTCTGTAGCACTGCCCCCGTAAGGATTGCTGTGTGTGAACTTGCCTGGGCCTCCACTGATTTTCTTGCTGCCACTTACTAGGTGTTTTCACAAAAACAGCTGAAGGGATGGCCCTCACAGGACAGGGTCCTGACATGGATCTGTACTCACAGTAGGCAGAAACAGATCCTTCCTGGTGTGTCTCCCTTCCAGTCAGCTTTGCAGGACCTCTGGGTTGCAGATTTCGGATTCAGGCCCTCAGGTCGACCACTCGAGGCCGCATGGCAGCCCGTGCAGAAGAGGGGCAGCCACCCCCTCCTTCCAGGACCCCAGCTGAAGACCCCGAGCACATGTGCCTTTGGCATATATACAGTCGCCCAGCATGCACTGAGGCACTTTCCTCTGCCAATGGCCAGGACTAAAACTATGCCTATGCTCTCACTTGTCAGGTTTTACCACTGACCAATATGCCCTATCCTATTGTGCCCAATTAGCCATTTTCCCTCCCCGGTGTCATGTGACTCCTTAGTGTTACTAGGTCTCAGGTGTGAATGGGGAGAAGGTGTGTTAAATTTGGTGTAATTGCTCTCACTCTCTCATACTGGTCACTGGAAAGATGGCCTAGGCTATAAGAAGATTGCCAAGACCCTGAAACTGAGCTGCAGCATTGTGGCCAAGACCATACAGCAGTTTAACAGTACAGGTTCCACTCAGCACAGGCCTCACCATGGTCGACCAAAGAAGTTGAGTGCACGTGCTCAGCATCATATCCAGAGGGTGTCTTTAGGAAATAGACGTATGAGTGCTGCCAGCATTGCTGCAGAGGTTGAAGGGGTGGGGAGGTCAGCCTGTCAGTGCTCAGACCATATACCGCATACTGAATCAAATTGGTCTGAATGGCTGTCATCCCTGAAGGAAGCCTCTTCTAAAGATGATGCAGAAGAAAGCTCCCAAAAAAAGTTTGCTGAAGACAAGCAGACTAAGGACAACACTGGAACCATGTCATGTGGTCTGACGAGACCAAGATAAAGTTATTTGGTGTAGATGGTGTCAAGCGTGTGTGGTCGAAACCAGAGTACAAAGACAAGTGTGTCTTGCCTACAGTCAAGCATGGTGGTGGGAGTGTCATGGTCTGGGGCTGCATGAGTGCTGCCGGCACTGGGGAGCTACAGTTCATTGAGGGAACCATGAATGCCAACCTGTACTGTGACATACTGAAGCAGAACATGATCCCCTCCCTTTGGAGACTGGGCCACAGGGCAGTATTCCAACATGATAACAACCCCAAACACACCTCTAAGACGACCACTGCCTTGCTAAAGAAGCTGAGGGTAAAGGTGATGGACTGGCCAAGCATGTCTCCAGACCTAAACCCTATTTAACATCTGTGGGGCATTCTCAAAGGTAGGTGGAGGAGTGCAAGGTCTCTAACATCCACCAGCTCTGTGATGTCATCATGGAGGAGTGGAAGAGGACTCCAGTGGCAACTGTGAAGCTCTGGTGAACTCCATGCCCAAGAGGGTTAGGCAGTGCTGGAATATAATGGTGGCCACACATAATATTGACACTTTGGGCCCAATTTGGAAATTTTCACTTAGGGGTGTACTCACTTTTGTTGCCAGCGGTTTAGACATTAATGGCTGTGTGTTGAGTTATTTTGAGGGGACAGCAAATGTACACTGTTATACAAGCTGTACACTCACTACTTTACATTGTAGCAAAGTGTCATTTCTTTAGTGTTGTCACATGAAAAGATATGATAAAATATTTACAAAAATGTGAGAGGTCTACTCGCTTTTGTGAGATACTGTGTGTGTGTGTATGTATGTATATATATATATATATATATATATATATATATATATATATATATATATATATATATATATATATATATATATTATACACACACACAGAAGCTATGGGCAACAATAGCAAACTACTAAGCTTGGTTCACACTGCAGACGGATATGGCTGACAGCAGGGGTCGAGAGCATGTTCTCAGCGAAATTCCTACGCATGCTCGAAAACAATTAGACACATGCTCGAAAGCACTGAACTTCATTTTCTCTCTCTTTCGGCTCGTCGTAGTGTTGTACGTCACTGCGTTCTTGGCGGTCGAAAGTTCAGCAAACTTTTGTGTGACCGTGTGTAGGCAAGACAACTTTGAGCGGAATTCCGTCGGAAAAACCATCATAGCTTTTTCCGACGAGAATTCCGATCGCGTGTACGCGGCCTTAAGGTGTCAGCATACCAAGACCTTTTGGACAATTTCATGCTCCCAACTTTGTGAGAACAGTTTGGGTATGGCCCCTTCCTGTTTCAGCATGACTGCACACCAGTGCACAAAGCAAGGTCCAGGAGTTCAGGAGGGGAGTCATGCCGTGGGCCTCTATTGACCATTGAACTACAATTGCCAGGGGGGATACAGTACCAAGGGAGGAGACAGAGGCTGCTTTTCCCAGTCAGCAGAATGGACTAGCACTCTCTCTTTGCAGCGGGGCAATGGAGTGAGCACATCTTCGTCTTGGTGTGTGCCTGCCTCATACACGCCAGTCCCTAAGCACTGGGGACTGAAGAGGGAGAACAGACTAGAGTGCGCAGAGACTGAGGAATGAGACATTGCGGAATACAGTCTCTTGCTGCACAGGAACATAGTTGCACTGGGACAATACAGAGGATACCTGTACAGTGGATATTTCACAGCTGTGTCATTGGATTGATGAGAGGGCCTTGCTGTATTGCTGTACATGCTGTATTTTTCAAAGCACACTGCACTGCAGCACTGATATGGGAACAGACACTACTTTTTTTACGGGGAAGTTGGATACGTGTTTTAGTGCGTTGCAACACAAACGTTAACTCAACACTGTAAATGGGCCCTAAATGTCTACTCAAATCCATTCAAAACTTTGCTTATGGATGGATTCTCATGACCTGAATAACCCCCAATTCTCATAATTCCAGCAACAAGACCCTCCCTGACCCTCCCCACTATCTCTCTGATCATAAGCTCACTACTACAATTAAAGGATAACTTCGTTTTTAAAGCACATTATCTCATTTAACATTTCCAAGAACATTAAGCAGCTTTGCCTCTGCCTTTACTTTGCCTCTGCCTTTACTTTGCCTCTGCTTTGACATCTGTCATATTGTAGGAAGGAGCTTCTGTATGGCAATCGCTGGTGACAGCACTAAAAGCGATCTACGGATTATCTACTCACTTCCTGAATAGTGCCAGAAGTAAACACATCAATCGTTTGATTGCTGCTTAGCTATGGCACTAGCAGAACCTTACAAAGGACTAGTTGTCCTCTGCACTGTGTTCCCAGCATCCATCTTGGAGGATCCTGTGTCTGATTAGACTCAGAGTTCCCCCAAGATTTGGACAATCATCTTTACCCAGAGAAGTTGTATATAAGTATATAAGTTGTACTGGGTTAGTTATTGGAGTGCCCCCTGCAGTGTGGGAAGCTGAGATACAGAGAAAGACCTGCTGCAGAGGAATAGCTTGGCTCAGCATAGGAGAGTGTTTCTTTATTAGGGTGCCATGGCACCCTGGGGTTCTCTCTGGGTTCCTCCAAGGGTACTGCAAGCACAGGAACCATTGTGCCTCGGATTAACATCATGAGTTGTCATGGTGCGGGCAGGCCAGCCATTAGCACCATAACAACCAATGACACTCTAGTGTCAGGATGCACAGCATTATTAGTTGTTATGTTGATGGTAGCCAGCTCCCCAGCACCCTGGAAATGCATGAGTCTGATCTAGGGCAGGTGGGCCTCTGATGTTTATTGGAGACTTGCTGGTAGAAAAATTGGTTCCTGACTAATTTAACCCTATATATGTATAAATGTGAGACAGAAACCTTACATTGCACACTCTTTGAGGGCAGGGGCTGAGTCAGGTTGGGTTCACACTAGTAAGGGTGAGAGAAGATTCTGGACAGCCGCATATACAAAAATACACGCCACAGCTGTTGACGCGTTTCACACTATAAAACAGTGCTTAATCATGAGCTATGATTAAGCACTGTTTTATAGTGTGAAACGTGTCAGTTCTTTTATCCTGTGTTCTGCTGTAGCATGTATTTTTGATATCATCAATTTTTATGAATAAAGGCTAGTCTTTCGGAGTGCGGCTGTCCAGAATCTTCTCTCACCCTTACTGCTATATGCATTGCCAGCACCTGCTACTTCAATTCTGAGGAGAGGTTCATTTTCAATTGATCCACTTGGAGCAGTGATTTCCCTCTCCCTTGGGTTCACACTAGTGCAAATTGGATGCAGGTTTCCCTGCATCCAATTCGCATTACAGGAGATTGTGACCGGCTCTCTCCGAAATTCAGGCAAAAATTTGGGCCCGATTCATCCCTAAAACGGAGAACAAGGACGCACTGGACCCCTGCTGTCAGCCGCATCCGTCTGCAGCAGGGACATGCAGTCAGGGGAGGCAGGTGGGGCCGAGCATTAAAAAAAAAAAAAATTGAGCTTCGAGGATCGTAGCTCGGCAACCTGAGGTCACAGAGACCCCAAAGCCTAAGTCCTACCACACCACTGGTAAAAACTTGGGGCTCCTAAGACCTATGGTTCCAGAGATACAGGGCTCCTTGCACAGGCTGTCAGAAGCTACCTACAGAGCAGTCAGTTTAAGTACAAGCTAGCACACTCTGTTTGCAGCAGACTGAGAGGATGAGCTCACAGTGCCTCTCCTCACTTCTCGTCAGAGGCACTAAGCTCAAAAGGACAGCTTGGAGTCTTGGACCAATGGTAAAGTACCATTAGCCCCAGCTGTCCAATAAAAATGCTGCAGTGGAGGCTAGACATGGGAGCCGTCAAAAAATTTGTTTTGTTTCGCTCGGTTCCGTTTCGTATTCAAAAAAATTCGTAATTCGTGTACGAAATTTAATTCGGATTCGTACGAAATACGAATTCCGTACGAATCATTACGAATCGTTAATATCGTTACAAATCGTTACGATTATCGACACTCTACGAATAATAACGAATTATCCGAAAACGTATTAACGTTACATAACACAAGTCTATTGTCTATTGTTCACCAATCACTCAGAGGAAGTACGAAATACGAAATTTCGTTTACGAATACGAAATTTCGTATTTCGTACTTCCTCTGAGTGATTGGTGAACAATAGACAATAGACTTGTGTTATGTAACGTTAATACGTTTTTGGATAATTCGTTATTATTCGTAGAGTGTCGATATTCGTTATACTGAATCTCGAATTCATTCGAATCATTCGTTATATCCGCTATAATTTCTTTCATATTAGTTGAAATTCATCATTTGAATTCGGATAATTTGGATCAGAAATTCGTAAACTAAATTTCGTATTTCGTACAGAATTCGTAAAAATTCGTAATTCGGATTCGTACGAATGTACGAATTTCGAAAAATTCGTACGAACTTCCGATTCGTACGAAACTAATCGCACATGTCTAGTGGAGGCACGCCTCTCACTGCAATGTCACAGAAGGGGCATGTGTCTAAAAGACAAATGCTCCCTTCCAGCCCAGCTCTTAACTACAAGGAAAAAACATGTGTTTATGGGTATAAGATTTACCCACAATCCCATGTTTTTCTCACACAGTTAAGAGGGAGAATGAGAATCTGCTGCTGTTGAAAAGGTACTGTTATAATCAAGCTAAATCATATATTATTATGCTATATGTTATAAGATAATTTATTATTTACTGTGAAATTACTGGTTTGAAGTTATAACTTCAAACTTCAGTAATTTGTCTGTTAAACCATGGTAATTAACCCCTTGCCACCCAGGCCAATTCTGACACTTCTCTCCTACATGTAATAATCATAATTTTTTTGCTAGAAAATTACTCAGAACCCCCAAACATTATATATATTGTTTTAGCAGACACCATAGGGAATAAAACGGCAGTCTTTGCAAATTTTTATATTACACAGTATTTGCGCAGTAATTTTTCAAACACTTTTCTTTGGAAAAAAACAGTTTGATAAATATTTAAAAAAAACACTAAAGATAACCCATTTTTTTTGTATAATGTGAAAGATGATGTTACGCCAAGTAAATAGATACCAAACATGTGACGATTTAAAATTGTGCACAATCGTGGAATGGTACCAAACAGTACTTAAAGCGGGGCTCCACTGCCCCTGACGTTTTTTTTTTTAACAGTCCTTAATAAAGAATAGATTTTGTCATTTAATAATTCACCAGTCCGGGTTGTAGCAGTTGTGCCTTTCGTTTTTTGTAGTAAAAAATGACTTTATAAAAAAGCTGTTGCGGTTTCCATCTTGGCTGTGGGCGAGTGAATTCTCCAGGCGTTCTCTTCCTGGATTTCACTGACGCCCATTCATTCTAATCTCGTGCATGCGCCATCAGCAGCTCCTGTTGCAATCACAACGGCGGCGTCAAAAGTCCCGCAAGTCTCGCGCAATCTCGGGCCAGGCAGCCGCACTGACTCCTGGGAGCTATGACACAAGCTCCCAGGAGACAGTGCGGGCTAGGGGATATTACGTAATAGCCATAATATCCCCGCCTATATCCGAGGGACCGAGAACCAGGAAGCGATGGATGGCAAGAAGAAGAACAACTAAAGGTAAGTTAAAAAAAAAAAACCTGCCGTTTCGGATCGAGGAAGGTGAGTATTATTTTTTATATATAGTTCTTAAAAACGGGTGGTGCTCCGCTTTAAATATCTCCATAGGCGACGCTTTAATTTTTTTTTTTTTTACAGATTACAAGTTTTGAGTTACAGAGGAGGTCTAGTGCTAGAATTATTGCTCTCGCTCTAACGATCGCAGCGTATGTAACCTGTGTGTATCTGGCTCTGATACTAGCCAGTCCCTCAACAGCCACTGACCTCACCGCATGCCTCAATGTTTAATATGTAAAGTAATGCAAAAGATTGTCAGTACTATATAATAACTGCTCCTAATACTTAAATAACTAAGTCCTTTAAAAATTACAAATAGATAAAATATATGGGATACGAATCATACGTATAGCTTATCTAAATGAAATAGATCAACATAAGGCACAACATTTTCTTTTTGAATTTTGAGCTGAGGAGGTAAATTTATACTTAAACATATGTGACTGCCATCTTTCAATGTGAACTATTAATTATCCTTCATGGAACTTAAAAAATGTGGCTTATTATGGGTCCCTGCGATAAACCCCTTTCTGTCATTCCATGGTGTCCTTAAGATTCCAGAGTTTATCCCTGTATATCCCACATCCAGGAACACGCCAATTATTTCCAAACCACAGCTCGTCTTTCTGGTTTCCTGATCGCACAGCTGATAATCATATATCCATCCAAAAGACCTTGGCTTAGTGAACCAGTTTAAAATATCAGAGGACCAGGAACCTAGAGCTGCTGAGAATGCAGGACTCTGCTACATGGTTTCAAAGCAGCAAAATGCCAGAATCCTGGAATGTGCATGAATTTATATATTGTTACAAAATTTGCGTAGCTAAATAAGAAGTTTAACCTAGCCAAAGACAAGACAAAACCCAAGGGAACAGCTGACACTGTAAGCTCATTGTAGAGGGCAGAGCTTCTTCATGACCCTGGTAAACCTGCGTTGCCAACTGCAATTTACGTATCGGTAACTGACTGGGCCCCATAATGGTATTGCTCAGGCATAAGGACCTGTAGACCTCATATTAATGGTATACTTTGTTCCCTCCCTCTCTTTTTTTCTACCATCCTTCCTTTCTCCCTTGCTTCCTTTTTCCTTCGCCCACCCTCCCTTCCTTCATTCCTTCTTCTCTTCATTCCATCTTCCCTCTCTCCCTTTTGTTCCCACTTTTTTCCTCCCATTCTCTCTTCCTTCCCTTCTTCTTGCCCTCTCTATTTCTTTTCTTCCTCTTTTATTTTTTTTGTTCTTTACTTCATCCCCCCAATCTTCTTTTATCTCTCCCTTCTTCCCTCCGTTCTTTCTACCTTTCTAACATTCTTTTCCTTCCTTATTTCTTTCTTTCACTCCTTCATTCCATCTGCCATTTTTTTCTTCCCATCCCTCCTACCAGCCCCCACTGTTGGCAGCCTGTGGTGCCTATGAGTGGCTGGAAGCTGCTGTGGCTGGATGGGGCTGGACGGTGCACCAAGTGGTACTAATATTTAGAGCTATAGGCACCCAGGGGTGAATGCCTAGAATGCAAGGACGTCCATCCTCCCTCTGTTTCTTCCATCATACTTCTCATTCTTCCTTCATTCCTTCCTCTCTCTGTACTTTCTTTTCGCTTTCTTTGAAGTGTACCTTCCCCCCTTTCAGCTCTGCATGCTGATATGAAATCATTTTACCATTATTAGTTTCTGTTACACACAGTAAAATCCCTTTCTCGGAGCTCATTTACAGATACAGCGCCAACTACAGGAGTAGGACACTAGGCAGAAAAGACACTTGGCACCGCCTATGGGCAGTCCTAGCTGGTATAAACCCTCTCCCAGCTATAGGCAAACCAGTTAGCAACAAACAGGACAAATAACCAAGAGGGGTGGTGCTGTGTCCATCAATGAACTCAAAGAAAGGGAATTTACGGTAACAAAAGATCCAGTTCTCTTACGTTAATTGAGGGACAATTTTTCTTCAGTTCTTGACCACAGGGACATCCCAAAGCAGTTTCTCAATGAGCGATGTGCAAACAAAAAAAACAGGAGCAACAAGACAAATATGCCAACCACCCAAACCTCCCCCAAGGGACCTAAACAGCGGCCTGCAAAACCTAGCCACAACAAGCTTCCGAAGATGCGCTAAGGTCTGCACAGAAGACCAGGTAGCCGCCTTGCTAGTCGGAGACACAGACACCTTATGTTGGAATGCCCAAAGGAACTAAGCACTCTGGAGGAGTATGCCATTTAAGGGTTGACATAGGCCACCCCGGCGGCGTACCATGATTGGACTCTGATTAAGCACCCTCGGAGCAGATCCATCTGTTAATCCCAACACAGCCTGATTACCCATAGCTTCAGAGCACTGAAGGGCAGCTAAGCCTCCTCTGGTGTCCACCAACCCTGAGCCATCCCTACCCAAAGCTCCCACCCAGCCAGATAGGCTGGCGTCCATTGTGATCACCGACCAGTGGAGGAAAAGAAGAATTGCAAAGACTGTAGGAAGGGACTCCAAAATCCCAGAGGAGAAAGGCCCTGGCCAACAAGCCAGACAAATCTTGTCATCCAAAGCTGTGGGAGATCCCTCCCATATGCTAGGAATTCCCCAGAAGTACCACCACATGGAACTGTTCATACGGGACCGCCTCGAAGGTGGACACCAGAAACCCCAGGACCCGCATGCAAAACCTCAGAGAACAGTCAGCCCGACAGGAGCAGCCGAATTGCAATTTTGAAGTTTCTGGAACCTGTCCATCAGCAGAAACATTTTGACCTGCGCTGAGTCGAGCATCAAATCCAAATACAAAAATATAATCCCTAGGATAGAACCCTAGGTAAAAGTGTTTTTTCTCTCCCCACGTGGCATAAGCCAGTGTCACCGTAATAGAAAAAGAGGAGGGGTGTCCATTTTTTAAACCTAAACAGACAATTTTACTATCATAATGCAAAATTTTTTGCATCTGAGTCCCCCAATAAATAGCTATCATCGTAGATATTCACCATATAAATAAAATAGACTTTGTTGTCTAGCTACCCACAAGACTGAAAAATCCTAAACAGACAATTGTATGATTGTAATAAAAAAAAAATTACACAGAATCCCAATACCTCTCCCAATAAATAGATATCAAACCCTACACCAATTAAATGAAATAGACAAGGTTCTCTAGTTATCACCAGGACTGTCCACAAGCCTGGGGTCCAGGATTGGACTAACCTGTTCTGTCTTGAAACCGTAAAACTGGTTGGAGTAAAACAAACCCGTAAGCGCCTTTGCTCCAGCACCAGTAAGCCCTCCCTGGAGCAGCAAACACTGCACTGCCCCTTACAGATCCTTGAGGGGAGGTGGGGGAAGAATGGACAGAACCAAGTCCTCGGGAGGACAAGAATGCCAGACACAATCAGCTCATAGGCCCGGTAGTCAGGAATGATAGAGGTCAGCGGACCCGTGAACCAGCAAAGACCACCCCCAACCTTAGAAACGAGTGGGGACAGATCTGCGATGCCAAAGAGGGCTTATTTGCAGCCTTCAACCATAAGAGACTAAGAAAACTGGGCATCTTGGAGAGCTTGGAGCCGGTGTGTGAGAAGCCAGAGAAACAAAAAATCTGCTGTGTGCAAAAAAAAAAGGACTGTGCATATGACGCAGTTGCATCACCTTCCTGGACTGTGAAAGGAAAGTACTCTTGCCCTGGCAAGGTGCCTGATGATGTCATCTAGGGCAACACCTAAGGGATGTTCACTTCGAAGGGGAAGACTGCCTGGGCCACAAAAGACATCATGTTGGTGGACCAACACCTACGCCAAAGGACTCGCCAAAGCACCTTGCTAAGATGGAAAGCAGCAGGACTGCATTCAAGGAAGTATCCTACCCCTATTTAAGGCCCTGTAACATATGGTCTGCCAGGCCCAAGTAGACAGTGGACACTTGTCTAGCACCCAGAGCTTTGCAAAAGAGCTTGGTCCACTCTTATTTAAGCGCCTGAAACCATCAGGTCCGTGACCAACAATGGTGCAGCACCGAATGAATGGGGGCAAACATAATGTGTCTTTTCCTATAGCAGAGGTTTCCCTTTACTTCCTGTCCCAAAACAAAACAGGAAGTGAAAGAAAATTCCTGAAAATTAAGGGAATTCCCTGGGGACCCCCAGGTCACTAGAGAGGTAGCAGGAGCTTAGGAAACTTAACAAGTGGCTGAGAAATTGGTGTAGGAAGGAGGGTTTTGGGTTCCTGGAGAACTAGGCTGACTTCTCAGTCGGCTACAGGCTCTTTAGTGGAGATGGTCTGCACCTTAATGGGGAGGGTGCAGCTCTGTTGGCGAAAAAGCAGGAGGGGTTTTAAATTAGGTAGCAGAGGGGAAAGGATCAGAGGAAGTGAAGGCCGGGAGAGAGCGAAAGTCAGTGGGTTGGCAAAACAACATTACAGCCACAGAACAACAAATGGGGAACTAATATGTGCCCGTACTAAACTTAGAGGGAGGTACACAAATACCAGGAGCCTAGCTAACAAAATGGAGGAACTGGAGCTGTTACATGAGGATTTCAACTTTGTGAGAATATCAGTAACTTGGTTTGACAGCACACACAACTGTCTGGCAACTATCCAAGGGTTAGACAGGCGGGGTAGAAGAGTGGAGGAACGTGAGAGATGATATTACAAATGAGGGCAGGGGGGGTGGGGGGGAGTCCCTATCGGTGGAACTTCAGGGTAAAGACAAGCCAGAAGATACTAGTGGAAATATGTTACAAGCCCTACCCATCACAACAGACAGTAAAAGAAAATCTTTACAACATGGAGCCTTCTCCATTACTTCTTGCTCTGGTGACAACTCAAACCTTTTACATTTCCCATCACTTTCTGTCTTGGTGACAAGGGTCACCAGGACAAATAAAGAGGTTGAATCTCCCTAGGAGTGACACAGACAGCAAAAAAAAAAAAAAAAACTTTACAAAGGGTATAGGGTACATACTTTTTCAAAAACTGAAAAAAAAATTTAAAATTGAACTTCTGTAAATAACAAAATACCTTTATTGATTATTGATGGCTGCACACTACATTAGGATGGTCATTGAAACAACTATTGTATACGATCATAGGAGTTCAGATATTTTATACGTTTGTTCCTGCACAGTGGAAAACTTCTCAAATAACAAATCCCAGCAACCTAAATAAAAAAAATAAAAAATAAAAAATAAAACAGGGGCTTCCAATGTTCATTCCTTCCACTCCCTATCATTCCTCCCAATTGCCTATCTGTCCTTTGATTCCATGATTTTGGTGAATGACCTAGGACAGATTAGAATACATGTACTTAAAGTGGAACTTTATAAAAAAAATGGCAGTTACCTGCTTGTGCAGCTCAGTATACAATTTCAACAATGCTGAAATGAATGAACTCCCACACATGCACAGAAGTGATGTCATCTCGGCACAGCCAATGCAAATAGGGCCAAGATCAGTACCTTGAAGAAGATCAGCCAAAGATATCAGCAGCTGGCAGGGAGCGCCAGGACACTGCAGTTCTGAAGTGAAGGTGAGTATAGCTCAGCTTTATTGTATTATAGCACTGTAATATCTAAACCGACCACCAGATGGCAATATTGTGTAGTTTATACTTTATATTCTCCCTCACCCAAAAAAATTTTGAGAAAAAGTAGTTTTGGACTAACAATAAAGCTAACATAACATTAAATTAGGGAAAATAAAAAATGACATATATGATGCAGTCTGTCATGTATTAAAAACTCTTTATGCATTATAGCATTATCAAGCTGTTAATAAGCACTTTGCAAGAGTTTCCATTGCCTACAATGAGCTTTAAAAACTGGGTTGACTCAGGTATATGTTGTGTGCAGGGAACTTAAAACACCGCTAGTCACAACACTATGTCTATGAACAGTCCCAACTGAAAATATTGTAACTGCTCACGTAAGCATGTTGCAGAATTACATATTGGAACTAAAGCAGTGGCGCATTGGAGTCCAGTGGCGGCTGATGCTAAATATTTTGGGGGGGGGGGGGGGGGATGCTCTGCTGGCAGGAAAGGAGAGACTCCACTTTGATTCCTGGAGGAGAATTCAGTCAGCACGTGGTGAAGAAAGAGATCAGACCTGAGGGAGAGATGCTGTCTCTCAGGTGATTTCACCATGCAATTCAGGCCTCCGCCGCCAGTCGGGACATCCAGCCTGAGAGAGGGGGATCTCAGGTGCACATCCAGGTGCACCTGCACCAACAGTGAAGCGTTCCAGTGTGAGGTGACCAGTCGGGTCGCCAGGAGAGCCTCTCCAGAGAGGTGTAATCGGAGGAGGACGTCTATCGATGAAACGTACGTAGGGTGAGCTGTTGGAGGCATCGTTACCACGTTACATTGGATGTCTACTTGTGGGATCATGAGATCCGAGATAGACATACATAACCTATGCCTATTTTACCAGTGTTGGGAGGAACTTTTAAATGTGAGTGCTATGTGGTTTAAATTAAAAAGGGACCTTTTTTAAAGGATTTTATGCTATGCTGTGCTTCTCTTTTATTTCCGATTACACCACTCTGGAGAGACCGATTACATACATGTGGAGGAGAGTCGGGAGTGGCATGTATTTTGGTGTTGCAGACCATTAGGCCCCTTTCACACATGCGGACCGTATGTCCGTTTTTCATCTTTCCGTTTTCGGATGCAAAACGGACATACATATATCCCTATACATATATCCCTATGGGATAGCGGGTGTCAGCGGATGAACATCCGCTGACACCCGATCTCGTCCGTGCCCGCTATGGTCCTGCAGACGGAGGAAAACCCTATTTTTCCATCCGTCTGCAGAGCGTATCGGATGACAACGGACTCTGCGGTCCGTCGTCACCCGATCTACCATAGGGGAGAGCGGCGCTGTGACAGGTCCGTCCCTGCACAGTGTGCAGAGACGGACCTGTCATCTTCCTGCCCAGCGGAGATCACTCCGGCGATCCCTGCTGAGCAAGCGGACATCCACGGGGCGGATCTGCACTGATCCGCCCCGTGTGAAAGAGGCCTTATACTTTGAGAAAGAAAGAAATCACCTGTTGGATGTCTGGATTAATTACAACTGAGGAGATCTGAGATCATCATCAATTACAGATCTGTAGTATATTGCATCCTGTTAAGGTAATATGCAAGTTTGCTGGTTTCTTATCACCAGCCACTTACATTGGTGAGTGATTTAGATCTTAAGCGGTGGAGGATACAGCACATGAAGAAATTGCCACTTACACTTGTGGCAGTGAACAACGTTTCATCGAACTCTTTTTTTGATACATATGTTCACTAATAATATAATTTTTTGGCACTATATTTTGGGACACTTTATGGACTTTTGAATTTATTTTTTTGGTTGGATATAGATATACATAGATTTAAGTGGAAGCCTATGTGGGTTTAGTTACCCACCCCTATATCACATGTTGGCGTGGTCACACATCACAACACGTATTTAAATAATAATTTTTTATAATAATCATTTTCTATAATACATTTTTTATATTATTTAGATAGAATTATCACTATCATCTTATAAATTATTGGAGAGAGATTACAGGATTGTGTTGGGTTCACATTTTTTGGATTTTTGGATGGATTCGTTTAGCACACACCTGGGCACAGCGCTGTATTTCTTTCACACTTTTTATGTTGAAATTTCTCAATCAGATAGCAGCAGGATAGGATTGATTAGGCCCCTTTCACACGTGCGGACCGTATGTCCGTATTTAATTCATCCATTTTCGGATTAAATACGGACATACATGCATCACTATGGGATAGCGGGTGTCAGCGGATGAACATCCGCTGACACCCGATATCATCCTTCTCCGATATGGTCCGATTCTGCAGACGGAGGAAAATCCTATTTTTCTATTCATCTGCAGAGCGGATCGGATGAACACGGACAGGCGGTCCGTGTTCATCCGATCCCCCATAGAGAAGAGCGGAGATCTGACAGGGCGGTCCCTGCACAGTGTGCAGGGACCGCCCTGTCATCTGCCGGCTCATCGGGGATCAACGGAGCGATCCCCGCTGAGCAAGCTGATGTTCACGGGGCGGATCATTACGGATCCGTCCCGTGTGAAAGGGGCCTAACTTAATTTCCTAACTTTGCACTGACAGCGGCTGCAGATCAGAAGAACAGAGCAGTTTGAAGGCAAAAGGCGAAGATTTCCCGCTCCGTGTTCTCATGTGAACGGGCCCTTAAAGTATTCTGTGAAAATACTGATGTAAATGACCCAAACTCCTTCATTCTGTCTCTGTGTTATGGTATTTTATATCAAATAAAAATGATTAAAAGAGAACATTAAAATTTTGTCAGAGGAACAAAAGAACAATATACAGTTTAGCAACATATTTTTTTTAGCTAGGGATAGAGTGGAAATTTTAGAACCTTTGTCAGATCTGTAATTTTTATGTTCCAATCTGCCTGCACACAAATCACTTACTATCCCAAAAGGTAGATGAGATACTTGTCAAACGGGGGCACTGTGCAAAACTGAAACAAAATAATTTCCAGCAAACCGTAAAGTATCAGAGACACAAAAGTCACATTTCTCAAGGTGAAATTAAATCTGGAAGGAGATCTCTGTGTCTACAAAAAACTACACCAGTCTGTGATGTTTATGGATCTCCAGGAAAATCCTTGTTCTGGACCTGGTGTGCTGGCAATTCATTTTATATAAGTTTTTATTGATGTTTGTGGGAACATTTACCTGTTTAGTTGGTCCTGGTGAACATTATAACAAGGATAAATGTTTGAAATTTTTCAGTTGTCACCAAAACAGGAATACAGGGGGTCCCCTAGTTACAAACATCTGACTTACAAATTACTCCTACTTACAAACGGAGGGAGACAACAGGAAGTGAGAGGAAATCTACCCCTAGGAAGGGAAATTCACTCCTGTAATGCCCCGTACACACGGTCGGAATTTCCAACGGAAAATGTCCTATAGGACCATGTTGTCGGAAAATCCGACCGTGTGTGGGCTCCATCGGACTTTTTCCGTCGGAAAAAATTTGAGATCCTGCTCTCAAATTTTCCGACAACAAAGTCCGATAGTACTTTTTCCGATCGCGTGTAGCGAATTCCGACGGACAAAATGCCACGCATGCTCAGATCACATTACAAGACCAAAGCTATTGGCTACTAGCCTCTACATAGTTCCGTCGTACGCAACGAAGGTCACCACGTTCAGAATGATCGGATTTTCCGACAACTTTGTCCGACCGTGTGTATGCAACACAGCCTCTCCACACAGCCGCACAGCTGCCAGAACGGGGAACCATAACGGAATCATACCTGCACTAGGACACCTGTGGACAAGCGGGCTGAACCCCTCTCCACCCTCCCATACTAGCGTTGGCCAGTCGGAGGCCCTATAGGCCAACGTGTCCCGCATTACCCGTTTTTCCCCTACTTACCTCTTACAATTGACCCCAATGTACGGGCTCACAATAATAATTACTAGGCCATTTCTTCACCACAGGAACTCCTCGGCCTATTGACATACATACATGTCCAAAGTACCGGTGCTGATAAACGTATTTTGGTTCCCCGTTCCACTAAATTTCTTCCCCTTTATAGGGATTAAAGCTCCTGAGGAAGCGTCTTAGGACGCGTAACATGTAGAGCAACTGCAAACAAGCTGTTTTTCTGTATGATTGTATCGCTTACTGATGGTTTCGTGTTTTTGTTTATTTTAATGTCACAATCTTTCTAAGGAAACTTGAATGATTATATTTAAGTATAGTGACCCCATTGGAACCACTTTGTTACTACCTGAGCGTACCTATACATCAGCCTGTTAAATATTTCTATAGTGTGCCAGGTTGTTTATTTCCAAACAATCTGTTTTAAATTTATAATTTATCCTTATATTCCTTTTTTTTTTTTTTTTTTTTTTTTTTTTTATATGTTTTTAATAAAAAACTTGTTATATGTATCTTACGCCTAAAAAGTCCATCATTCTCCAACATCAATTTGTTGACAAAATACCTAACATTCAGACTATAATTTTCGGGACGTGGCAAGCATTTTTATACACTGTACCGTATCCGCAACACCATTACGCGGTGATACGGGGATAAATTTACTTCTTCTTGGGGAGAAAATACACTTTAATGGATAAAAAAAAACCCCAGTAAAGTTAGCCCAATTTTTTTGTATAATGTGAAATATGATGTTACTCTGAGTAAATAGATACCTAACATGTCACACTTTAAAATTGTGCACACTCATGGAAGGGCGACAAACTACGGTGCTTTAAAAAAATCTCCATAGGCAAAGCTTTAAAATTTTTAACGTTTAGAGTTCCAGCGGAGGTCTTGTGCTAGAATTATTGCTCTCGCACTAACGATCATGGCTATACCTCACACTGTTTACATTTGCGGGCTTACATATGCGTTCACCTCTGCGCACAAGCACGGAGGGATGGGGCGCTTTAATTTTTTATTTATTTATAAATTTTTACACTGTCCCTTTTAAAAAAAATGTTTGATCACTTTTATTGCTGTCACAAGGAATCTAAACATCACTTGTGACAGTAATAGGCGGTGACAGGTACTCTTTATGGAGAGATCGTGGGTCTATGAGACCCCAAACCCCTCCTCTGCACTTGAAAGTATTCAAGACGCCAAGATCTGCATTTTTGAATACTTTAGATTTTTGAAAACTAGTGCCGTTGGCTCCCGAGTAAACTGGAAGTGATGTTAAGATGTTGCTTTTAGGTTACCATATCCGAGACCTGAGAGCCAATTCCAGTATTGTTCGGGTCTCCGGTCAGCCAGTGGACATGCCGACTGGACGTATGGGCCTGCTGGTGGGACAGGTGAGACCGGGCGTGCGGCGGAAGGTGCTTGTAATCACAGCCTTAGCCGCATCAGTTGTTGTTACAAGAGTCGACTGTCAGCTCTAAAAAACTGTACCGGGGTGAGGCCTGCAGCTGCAGACCTCACCCGGGTACAACAGCTTGAAGCCAAATGATGTACAGGTACGTGATTTGGTGGCAGTTCACGTTTATTCTGCTTATATTTTGCTTTCTCTGCTTCCTCTTTTTTTCATCAACATGCTAATGAAAGAGAACCTTTCTGTTTTAATTTCATACCTCATCGTAGACCAATTAATTTAATCGCTCTCTGTGCTTCTCTATCCAATGCAGGCAGAATATTGCTGTGGGAGGGGCCAGCAGGGTGCTGTACATAGTTTCCTGAAAACATTACAGCACCCTACCTTGAGTGCCGGTTCACACTTACAAGTCACGCTCCATTCAGTGCAGGTAGGCTGGATGACTCAGAAGCAGCTTCTCTGGTGACTTGGAGAAGATTCCACTAGCAGTTGGGAGGGGTCCAGGAAGAGCTGGCTGGAGGGTTCAGATGACCCTGATCAATCCCCAACAGAAGGGTTGGCAGAGGGCAGGCACCCTCAAATACTTAGGGTCAGCCCAGCTGGGGCAGTGTGGAGTTCGGGTGGAAGATGGAGAGGGAGTATTAGGCTGTCAGAGGCCTCTAAAGCCCCATATACACGGTCAGACTTTTTCATGGATTCTGTCCGATCGGACAATGTTGTTGAAAAATCAGACCGTGTGTATGCACCATCGGACAGTGTTCGTCGGTTTGTCCGATGGACAAAGTCTTATCTCCTGCTGGAAAGATTTGCCGTCAACCCGGTCCGATCACACCAAACCCGATCGTGTGTACGGTTGTCCGACCGGACAAAGTGCTACGCATGCTCAGATCACATTACAAGACCAAAGCTATTGGCTACTAGCCTCTACGTTGTCCCGTCGTAGGCAACAAACGTCACCACGTTCAGAATGATCGGATTTTCCGACAACTTTGTCCGACCGTGTGTACGCAAAACCAACATCGGACAAAGTACGACGGACATGATCCGACGGACCTGGTCCGCGGATTGTCCGACCGTGTGTATGGGGCTTAAGAGTAGCTGGGGGGGGGGGGGGGGGGGGTGAACTCAGGCCCAGGCTCAGGTGTGGAAGGGAGCCCTCTTCATAACACAGTGATCCTGACCGGGAGGCATGGGAGCAAGGAGAAGACAGCAGGAGGACACTGCCGGGCAAATCTCCAGGGAGAAAGACAGCCAAGAGGGCTGGAGAGGGATACAGTCAGATGACTGAGAGGCATGTCTGAAGGGACTAGGTGCAAGCAGTCAGGGATGAATGCAGAGTCAGTCTGGAAAGACTGTGGAGAAGTGGCCAGGAGGGCCGTGAAAGGGGCAGCTGCAGCCAAGCGGGCTGGCAACGCCTGAAGAGATGGTACTGCGATTAGTAGCCACAGGAATAGGACAGCTAGCACCAAAGACCGTTTTTTCTGCTACACTAACAAAGGGGCCTGCAATCCCTGCCTGCAAAGGGCATTTGCTATGGTCTGATTACGTTCTTGTCAGACCATAGTCAGAGTTGTAATTCTACAAGCAAGTCTGTGCTGGAGGTAGAAGAGGAGAAGTGTATATAACGGATGTATATAGTTGAGTCCCTTTGGCTCCAAAGAACAGTCTAGGGGTTTCTTTTTGTTTTTTTATTAGGAACAATGAACTTGGATAGGGTAAGGGAGCATGGGTTACCAGAATAACAGCAGAACTAAACAACTTGATGACTCCTTAACTTTTCTGGCTGCACCGTACACAACAAAGAATGTCCCACAGGTTCTCTAAGCTGATAGTGACTAGTACTCCTTCCAGAATTTAAAAGCTACACACAGTCACTACTTTTCAGCACTGGGGTCTATTTACTCACACTTTAGCCATGGGACCAGTGCCAATATCCACCAGGCGCTTCCTTGTGAGGGAGATGTTGACTCACACCATAATAGGACAGTTTGCCTTTATTCCCACCAATTTCCTTCTGACTTTCTCCAGTACGCTTCTCCAGACCCAACTTGATCCCGTACTTAAATTTGCAAATAGGCCCCCAACTAAGCCTAACTGGGACATCAGCGTCTTCTTGATAGCTTCTCTTATGTTTTGCCCATGTCACCTTTAGCGACAGGTTTCTTTAAGCAGGACTGGACCCAGGAACTCGGCACCCTGCTGCTCAGACCTCAGACTATTTGGGGGCAGTCCAATCACCTACTGGGCACACTTTCCAAGGGATTGGCTAGAGTTCCATACATATTCAGGCTGTATACCCTGTTCTTTCTCCCACTATTCTTCTGGAATTCTCTAGAAGACAGGGGAAAGTAACAGAACAGCAGCCTACGAAACCCTGAGCAGCCACAAATAATCAACCCCTGCTTTTCTGATTACAGCGGGGCCAACAACATTTGCCTAGCAGCCTAATCTATACTAGGAGGGTGCTACATGTGTTTGAAAGAATATAATGCCTAGAGACACACAGGTGTTTTTGTTTAGGAAAGTGCAGTGCAGGCAGTGAGCAGTATGTAGTGGCAGGGAATTGCAGTATGTAGTGGCAAGGCAATCAGTGAGCAGTATGTATTGACAGGGACATCAGTGAGTAGTATGTAGTGGCAGGGGAGGGCAATATGTAGTGGCAGGCTAGTCACTGAGCAGTATGTAGTGCCAGGGCAGTAAGTGAACAATATGCAGGGACAGGGCAGTCAGTGAACATTATGTAGAGACAGGGCAGTCAGTGAGCAGTATGTAGTGACAGGGCAGTCAGTGAGCAGTATGTAGTGACAGGGCAGTTTGTGAACAGTATGTAGTGACAGGGCAGTCAGTAAGCACTATGTAGCCACAGGGCAGTAAGTGAGCATTATGTAGCCACAGGGCAGTAAGTGAGCATTATGTAGCCACAGGGCAGTAACTGAGCATTATGTAGCCACAGGGCAGTAACTGAGCATTATGTAGCCACAGGGCAGTAACTGAGCATTATGTAGCCACAGGGCAGTAAGTGAGCAGTATGTAGCGACAGGGCAGTGAGTGAGCAGTATGTCCTGGCAGGGCAGTCAATGAGCAGTTTGTAGCAACTAAGTAGGGCAGTATGTAGCAACAGGGCAGTCGGTGAGCAGTATCTAATGACAGGGTAGACAAGTATGTAGTGGCAGGGCAGTCAGTCAGTAACTTACTTACCATAGGTTTGGATATGAAGCCTTCCCAGGCTACTATCTCTGCTCCTCCCCCTTCCTCATCTTCAGCTGCTAGATCAGTCAGAATGAAGCAGCCACTTATGAGAGGAGAGGAGGAAGCTGACACACTCCCAGCTCCACCCACCAATTCCTGCTTCCCAGGGAGAAGCTGCAGAATGTTCCCTGGCCTCCAGCTACACTGCACTTAGACTCTTTTCACACTGGGGCGCTTTTTAGGCGTTTTAGCGCTAAAAATAGCACCTGTAAAGCGCCTCTCAAGCCACCCCAGTGTCAAAGCCTGAGAGCCTTTACACTGGGGCGGTGCGCTTGCAGGACGGGAAAAAAGATCCTGCAAGCAGCATCTTTAGGGCAGTGCGGGAGCGGTGTATACAGAGCTCCACCACTGCCCCTGCCTATTGAAATGAATGGGCAGTGCTGCCGAAGCGCTTGCAAGGTAACACGGGCGCTGTTAACCCTTTATTCGGCCGATTGCGAGGGTTAAAAACGCCCCACTAGTGGCTGAAAAACGCTGCTATATCAGCGGTAAAGCACTTTACCACTAACGCCGCACCGCCCCAGTTTCACTATAAGAAAATTGGAACAAAAATTCTGTACGAGGAACGATTGTTAAATTTTTGTATAATGTGTAGCGCAACACACCTTTTAGGGTGAAGATTTGCTTTCATTTGGCCTCTGTATAATCAAATTATCTCCTGAATGATAACCGCACAGTAATTTTAGTATATCTTAAGATCTAAAGCCCAAAAGTTTTTTTTTTTTTTTTTCATTTCAGATAGCTTGCTACTTTAAGGGCTGTTCACATTGGAATGCGTGCGTTACACTGTGGTCAGGTTTTGACAGCCCATTCATTTTTAAGCACTACTTTTGCAGATCGCCCTTCACCAAATCACATGGTATTCCAGTACAATGCGTTTTGGTAGCTGCAAACGTGCTGCGTTTGTGAGATGTGTTTGGGGTGCCATTAACAATGAATTGGCATCTAAAAACGTTTCACAAAGGCAACCCGTTCACCTGTGGTGTGGGAAACACACACGGAACGCGCCTTTCTTGCAAAACGTTTTGGTGTGAATGGGTCCTTACAATTAGCGTGTGCATAGATGATCAAAAACAGAATGTGTTTTGGGGTGTAATTATAAGTAGGCCTATGCTGTGTGTGAGAAATAAGCTGTTAAAATGGCAAAAAAAACAACACATTTTTGCTTTCAATATATTTATTAAGGTTTTAAGATACAATAAAGTAGAAAGATCTAGTAAAAAAGTGATTGAGATAAACACGGTCAACATCAGTATAACAAATGCTCACTGTTAACACAACAACAAAAAAAATACATTTTATTTAATTTGTTAATTTTCAAAATAACTGACAAAAAATTACAATTTAAAAAATTACAACTTCAAAAACTCCCCATACCTTGCACTGTCAAAGAGAGGTAATTTGGGGGGTATTTGTACTGTCCTGGCATTTTAGGGCCTCAAGAAATGAGATATGCTCTCAGTACTCATAAGGACTGATCATTTTCAAAAATATATACCATAGTTTGTAGACTGTATGAAGAAAGTTTATTTATTTTTTTATTTTTTTACCACAGTATATATTATTTTTTTTTTTTTAGTTTGTGTCATTACATATACATACGTTAACTGACATTAACATAACTTTCATTGTATTAGTTTACATGCAATTAAAAGTGTATTTTAATAGTTTTGCATCATCATTTAACCTATGTTTCCCACAAAAAGAAAATGCACAAACTTGCTTATTTAGGTAAATGTATTGCTGCTAGAAGTAAAAACTTTTTCTTTGTTTACAAAGGGGAAAATTAAAGAAGTAACTAAAATCAGAAATTAAGAAAATGGAACTTCCTTTCCAGTGATGCAACATCCTTACCGAGTCTTCTTCTACACACAGGCCGAATGTCGGCAGACATCAGCCGCTTAAAAAAAAAAACTGTGAGAGCTCTGAGAGCTGATTGGAGGGAAGGGACCCCCCCCCCCCCTTCACACAGTACACAGAAACAGAGCTGAGGCTGTCAATCAGCTGGAACTCCCTACCCTGTCACCATTTTTCTCTTGGTGTCAGGAAAACTTGTCAGAAGTGATTCATGCTGACAGCAGAGAAAGGAAGCAGCAGGCAGAAATAACACTAATGCCCCGTACACACGGTCGGATTTTCCGACGAAAAAAGGCCTATCGGACAATGTTGTCGGAAATTCCGACCGTGTGTAGGCTCCATCTGACTTTTTCCGTCGGATTTTCCGACGGACAAAGTTTTATCTCCTGCTCTCAAATTTTCCGACAACAAAGTCCGATCGGACTTTTTCCGATCGTGTGTAGCGAATTCCGACGGACAAAGTGCCACGCATGCTCAGATCAAATTACAAGACCAAAGCTATTGGCTACTAGCCTCTACGTAGTTCCGTCGTACGCAATGAACGTCACCCCGTTCAGAATGATCGGATTTTCCGACAACTTTGTCCGACCGTGTGTATGCAACACCAGTGTCGGACAAAATCCGTCAGAAAAAATCCGACGGATTTGGTGGTCGGAATTTCCGACCGTGTGTACGGGGCATTAGTGCTCTTAAAGCGGTAGTAAACTCTCATAATTCTACCCGAAAATACACAGAATGAAGTTCATTAAGTTACTTTAAATCAAAGCGCCAAATAGGGAAAATATATGGAGGCTTCTTACTTGTAAAAACTTTGTATATGATAAAGCTATTTTTTTTCTCCGCGGCCACCGCCATGCTGACTTCTATCGTGCGTGTTTAATAATGTTATTACTTCCGCCCTTACTCCCTTTTCATGTCCCTAATCTCGTGCGCTCGCTGCCAGGTTAAGGCTCAGCTTGTGAATGGCAAACAGGATGCGCCCATTACGTCATTTATTAGAAAAGGACAGATTACACAGAAAGGGATAAGGTAGAAAGCGTTTTACACAGAGGAATTTGTTCACGAGGTAGGAAAGCTTGATATGGTGGAAATAGCACAGGATGGGTTTACTACCGCTAGATAGAGGTATGCTTTGTTTATATTTCATGTCTGAGGTTTACAACCACGTTAAAGATGCCATTCACATGGTAACAGCTATATGCTGCTATGTTCATTTCTTTTAAAGCGGTTCTGCACAGATGTGGCCGAAATCTCGGGAGATTTCGGAAGATGTGGCCGAAATCTCGCGAGATTTCGGAAGATGCCCGCACTGACTCCTGGGATCAATGACACCAGATCCCAGGAGACAGTGCGGCGTGACGACGATCGACGCAGAGACCCCGCCCGCCGCCGCAGAGAGAGAAGACCGGAAGTCTTCAATTACAAGGTAAGTAAAAAAAAAAAAAAAAAAAAAAAACATTTCATTTAGTACTCTTTGCCTGATTTGGAAGGCAAAGAGATTTACTAAATGAAATGGGTGCAGAACCGCTTTAAGCACTTATATGTGTTGTACCTGGAAGCAAGAGTGTGCATTTCCATAGAAATTGCATTACAGAATGCAGGTTAAAAAAAAATTTCTTCAGACTTTTTTATTCCCTAAAGCTGCATTCCACGTATGGCTATTTTTTGCATAGTTATATTAGTCCAGCTTGAACCAATGTAACTATGAACATACCTTACCTGGAAGTTCAGCTGCCCTACTGCTTACAAAATACAGGAGGTCGGCTGCTTGCACCATTCAGAGAACACTTCTGATTTTTTTTTATGAATTCAAAGCATCCTCTGATTGGACAAGGTGGAGGTTGTGATGTCACCTCTTGGCTCTCCACCTAGCCCAATCAAAGAATGCTTTGTATTCATTGAAAAAAATGAAACGTGGTCTCTGAATGGTACCCATGCTGAGTAAGCGACCTCCTGTGGTTACTAAGCAGCAGGACAACCGCTCTTCATGGGACCTGGAAGCTAGTGGCAATCATTGTACAACAGCAGCAGTGCCTACTGCAGTAATTATCAGCTTCCTTTGGGATCCACCAGGTATGGCACATGCATAGTTACATTGGTCCAAGCTGAATAATGTAACTATGCAAAAGAGCCATACCTGGAATTTAGTAAATGTAAGCTGAGTGTTGGTTTCCTCTAGTAGCTTAATTACCATTGCTGTGTATGTTTTTTTTCCTAAAACTTATTTTTTTGCTAAAACTTTGTGCATTAGTACTGTTTGGACCTCGAAGAAGGGGTACATCCCAAAGGCTTGTCCTGGAAACGTGGATGTTGGTACAAATAAAAAAAGGTATCATGAGCAGTACTAAATTGTTTTGCTTCCTCTAGTAGTTAATCTAACTATCTGTATTGAACACAATAAAAACGATATAGGACAGCATGTGTGTAATATATGTAATATATTTTAAAAAAAGTTATTTTTAGGAAAATACTGTATTCATGCATGCTCACTGAAAATGCATTGTACTTTATTTTTTAAAACAAAATTAAAAATAAACCCAGATCACATGGAAATGTTGGGACAAGATCATTTGGAGATGTTGCACCTATCGTCTTCCACTGATGGACTCCCAGGAACCAGCGGCTGAGTCTCCTGAGCACCTGTGTTTTACTAAAAACATTACATAGCATCAGAAACAGAATATAGTTTATGTCATGTATACATTTAGCATGTGAGGCAAGACATTGTTGGTCATTGTAGAGATCAACGTAGGAAACAAACACTGCAGAAGTATCTAGAAATGGCTCCCACTAATATTTGGAATTGTATGGAACTTAATATAGTCGATGCAGATTTTAACCTCCACTTTCACCAATGTGTCTTTTATATTGGCTCCTAATTGATTAAGTGTCCAAACCTCCTCCCACCCCATCCAAGTATAAATTCAGTACAATTCTTATCCCCTGTATACACCATAGGATTTTCCGACAACAAAATCCATGGGATTTTTTCCAACGGATGTTGGCTTAAACTTGTCTTGCATACACACAATCACACAAAGTTGGTCGGAAATTCCGAACGTCAAGAACGAGCTGATGTACAACACGTATGAAGAGCCGAGAAAAAGTTCAATAGCCAGTGCTCTTCTGCTTGATTCAGAGCATGCGTGGCACTTTGTGCGTCGGAATTGTGTACACACGATCAGAATTTCCAACAACAGATTTTGTTGTTGGAAAATTTGAGAACCAGATCTCAAATTTTGTGTGACGGAAATTCCTATGGAAAATGTGTGATGGAGCCTACACACGGTTGTAATTTCCGACAAAAAGGTCCTATCACACATTTTCCATCGGAAAATCCTATCGTGTGTAAAGGGCATTAGGGTTGGCAGGCATGGTCATTTTTTTGTAAAGTGCCATTTTCTACGTTAAGTGTTGGCAATTTTAACACAGCACAAAGTGTCCTTTCATCTCTTATTTCTATCCTTATTTTTTGCAATAGTGCCCTCTCTCCTCAAACTTTCATTTCTTTACCCCTCCTCTCCACCCCACAAACTATACATATCACCCTCACTCTTGCCCTCTCAATATTACGGCACTTCTTATCTCTTGCTCTTTCTGAACCCTTGTATTCTCCCCTCTGCACTTCCTACAATCTCTCTAATGCGGCGTACACACGGTCGGAATTTCCGATGAAAACAGTCCAATGGGAGCTTTTCATCGGATTTTCCGACCGTGTGTATGCAATTCCGACACACAAAATTCCGACGCATGCTCGGAAACAATTCGACGCATGCTCGGAAGCATTAAACTTCCCTTTTATAGTGCTGTCGAACGTGTTTTATGCCGCTGTGTTATTGACTGTCGGAATTTGGTGTGATCGTGTGTAGGCAACACAGCTTTAGCGGAATTCCGTCGGAAAAACCGGCAGAGTTTTTTTCCGACGAGAATTCCGATCGTGTGTACGTGGCATTACACTTCTTTTTTATCTTATCAATTGCACACTTTCCCTGTCTCTGGCCTCATATGCCTCAAACCAGCAAACAGCTACCAGTAAAAACCTTCACCACCTCAAGCCTTCCCTTCTTACTCTGCTACTGACTGCCTTTATAACAAAATTGCTCCCCTGTTCTGCCCAGTCCTGGCCTCCTATCTATAGCAACTTACTCTCATCCTCCCTAGACACGCTCGTTCCTCTCTCTACATGCATAACCAGGCCTTGTCTACTACAACCCTGGCAAACAGATGAAAATAGAAGCATAGCATAAAAATAAAACCTTGCAAGACTTCACCCACTACAAATCTGCCCTTCTCAAATACAACTCCTGCCTCCACGCTGCTAAACAAAATGACTACACCACTCTCATTAAAACCCTCTCATCCAATCCTCTTCAACTCTTTTCTACCCTTCATTTCTTATTTCACCCCAGCCCCCCCACACACACACACACTGCCTCCACCCGCTTACTTACTTACTGCCAAGGAGATTGCTAAAAAACACAAAATTGTCACTATTTATGATGAGTTCCCTATTGTCCAGCTTTCTCCTTCAAGGAGAAAGACCCTATTACCACTGAGGAAGTTTCCAAACTCCTTTCTGAAGCCCACCTCTCCGCTGGACCCTGTCCCATCACAACTAGTGCGTCTCCCTTCTTGTATCCTACACTCTCTAACCCACATCTTCAAACTCTCCCTCTTCACTGGCACCCTTTCCTCCCCACTCACGTGCACTGGTTACCCCCATACTTAAAGAAACCTCACAGGACACACCACCTGTTTGAACAACGTAAGACCCATCTCTCTGCTCCAATTTTCCTCCAAGCTTCAAGCTGGAGGAAATCCTGTACTGCAACCTCCCCTTTGGAACCAGCCAGGCCACAATCTGCCCTTTGAAGACGGACGCTGTTGGGGCAACTTTACCTTGCCTTGAACTGAATTGTAAGTACCCTCAGCGGCACTCTCCCACTGGGGTTGTTTGTAGTTGGCATTCTCTGCAATACAAGTTCTGAGTTTATATATATATGCAGATCCCCAGTGCTGTCCCCTTAAGTTATACAATTCATACATAATTATACACCATAAATCATAAAAAATATTAGTTTATAAAATTCAGTTGTGCAGAAAATCAAAGTCCTCCCAACAAAGTTCTTCAAAGTGCTATCAGTGCTCCAAATCTTCTTATGTGTGATAAGGTGCCGTGCTCCCCTTTTGTGCCCTCACTCACCAAAAAATGCGCCTGTGACAGATGAATGCTTAAAGGGTCCACACACCTTTTTTTCCAGCAGCAGCCAACGCACTAGTTTGTAGCACTTAATTGTTATTATCAAATAGACACGTTTTTCTACCTTAGCGCAGGCATACAAACATTAGATTACTTACAACTGAATTAAAACTGAATTTTATAATTTAATATTTTTTTAGGATTTATGGTGTACAGTGGTGTGAAAAAGTGTTTGCCCCCTTCCTCATTTCCTGTTCCTTTGCATGTTTGTCACACTTAAGTGTTTCGGAACATCAAACCAATTTAAACAATAGTCAAGGACAACACAAGTAAACACAAAATGCAATTTGTAAATGAAGGTGTTTATTATTAAAGGTGAAAAAAAATCCAAACCATCATGGCCCTGTGTGAAAAAGTGATTGCCCCCCTTGTTAAAACATACTATAACTGTGGTTGTCCACACCTGAGTTCAATTTCTCTAGCCACACCCAGGCCTGATTATTGCCACACCTGTTCACAATCAAGGCATCACTTAAATAGGAGCTGCTTGACACAGTAAGGTCCACCAGAAGATCCTTAAAAGCTACACATCATGCCGAGACCCAAAGAAATTCAGGAACAATTGAGAAAGAAAGTAATTGAGATCTATCAGTCTGGAAAGGGTTATAAAGCCATTTCCAAAGCTTTGGGAATCCAGCGAACCACAGTGAGAGCCATTATCCACAAATGGCGAAGACATGGAACAGTGGTGAACCTTCCCAGGAGTGGCCGGCCGCCCAAAATTACCCCAAGAGCGCAGCGACGACTCATCCAAGAGGTCACAAAAGACCCCACAACAACGTCCAAGGAACTGCAGGCCTCACTTGCCTCAGTTAAGGTCAGCGTTCATGCCTCCACCATCAGGAAAAGACTGGGCAAAAATGGCCTGCATGGCAGAGTTCCAAGGAGAAAACCACTGCTGAGCAAAAAGAACATCAAAGCTCGTCTCAATTTCTCCACAACACATCTTGATGATCCCCAAGACTTTTGGGACAACATTCTGTGGACCGATGAGACAAAAGTGGAACTCTTTGGAAGGTGTGTGTCCAAGTATATGTGGCGTAGAAGGAACACTGCATTTCAGAAAAAGAACATTATACCAACAGTAAAATATGGTGGTGGTAGTGTGATGGTCTGGGGCTGTTTTGCTGCTTCAGGACCTGGAAGACTTGCCGTGATAAAAGGAACTATGAATTCTGCTGTCTACCAAGAGATCCTGAAGGAGAATGTCCGACCATCTGTTCGTGTACTCAAGCTGAAACGAACTTGGGTTCTGCAGCAGGACAATGATCCTAAACACACCAGCAAGTCCACCACTGAATGGCTGAAGAAAAACAAAATGAAGACTTTGGAGTGGCCTAGCCAAAGTCCAGACCTGAATCCTATTGAGATGTTGTGGTATGACCTTAAAAAGGCCGTTCATGCTCGAAAACCCTCTAATGTAACTGAATTAGGACAATTCTGCAAAGATGAGTGGGCCAAAATTCCTCCAGGACACTGTAAAAGCCTCATTGCACGTTATCGCAAACGCTTGGTTGCAGTTGTTGCTGCTAAGGGTGGCCCAACCAGTTATTAGGTTTAGGGGGCAATCACTTTTTCACACAGGGCCATGATGGTTTGGATTTTTTTTATCTTTAATAATAAACACCTTAATTTACAAATTGCATTTTGTGTTTACTTGTGTTGTCCTTGACTATTGTTTAAATTGGTTTGATGTTCCGAAACACTTAAGTGTGACAAACATGCAAAGGAACAGGAAATGAGGAAGGGGGCAAACACTTTTTCACACCACTGTATATGTATGAATTTATATACATATGTATGAGTGATATGAGTTACAGGGTAAGGCCCTGTAACATAATTTTACCCTGACTGCTTCCTAGGTGAAAAATGGATTAATGTAAAGCGCTGCGCAAACTGCTGGCGCTATATAAATCATGTATAATAATAATGAATGGCTGCACACTCCGGAAGGATGTCAAAATCTTTATTGTAATGATCAACAAATAAAAGCATATAAAGCATAGCGAGCACCAGGAGATACTTAATGTGTTTCGCGCAGATAACAGCGCTTAATCATAACATAATAACGATGTTATGATTGAGCGTTGTTATTTGCATGAAACGCATTAATGTTTTTCTTCTCCTGGTGCTCGCTGTGCTGTATATGCTTTTATTTGTTGATCGTTACAATAAAGATTTTGGCATCCTTCCGGAGTGTGCAGCCATTCATCTATTTTTTCCCTGTTGATTTCGGAGGCGAGCTTGGCGGACACATCTGCTTTGGAAGCAACACTAGACTTGCGGCACTCACACCTTGAGCGGTGTTTCCTCATCATTGGCCCACTGCTTCCTACTTCTCATTTTAAATCTTTCTCTTGATTATTCTCATATTTAAGCCTAAAGCAGCAAGCCTAAATCAATGGCAGTCACATAAATCTGTATATTAAGTTAGTCCTATCTTTTTTAACAGAGGCTTCTGGCTTACATGAAGTTCATGGAATACATGGCAGATCTCTTTCCTGGTGCCTCCATGGCAGCATACATGTGATAGAGCTCCGCCTCTACTCCGCCTTCAGGACTAGTGAATAGCATAAATTAAAGGGCATAGCCCCTCCCCCAACATTCTCCTTTTTTTCCTCATTCCTCTTGACTGGTGAAGAGTAGCAGTATGTATGTCCATACCTCTGCAGTCGGCAGCGTCCGCCGGGTTAAGCCTCTCCCGTGCGCAGTCCCTGTTCTTGGGTCCGCTCAATGCACTGATAAGACTGGGAACCCCTTCTGAGGATCTTTTGGGGTCTTGCAGAGTTTCCTCATAGGAACGCAGTCTGCTGAATTTCCAGAAAAACGAATGCTGGTGATGACGGCAGGAGGATCAGATTCTCTTCCTTCTTGGTCAGGTTAGGTTTTCCTTTTGCTTCCATGTCTGCACTGTTTTTGAGCCCTGGTGGTTAAAGCTTATAGGTTTAAAAAAAAAAAAAATGTCCCCTTTAAGACATTTATTCCTGGTCTGCACATGTGCAGAACGGGCGTTTCCTTGCTATTTCTGAGGTTTTTTCTCTAGCTTTTTTGTACTACCCTTCAGGGTTCTCACTCTCTTGCCGTGGCCTTGGTTTTGTTTCTTTTTGTTTGCCAGTAATAAGGTAGGTCCTTTTTAATTAAGCTGCTCTCCCTTTTTAGCTTTAAAGTGTTGGCTCTAAATTGGACCCAGGGCTGCTCTGCATATCAGGTGTATGCCCTGCAGTCCAGATTACTTCAGCATTACAGGTATGTGTGGAGCTGGCCATTCACCATGCAATTTTCTTGTTCGATTTCCATTAGGTTTGCCTTCAACTGTGTGGTACAGGGGCCTGCCTGATTGCATGCAAATTGGGGGTGATTAGATTTGACCACATATTGTATGTTTTTTTTTTTTATAGATCTGAGGGAGATCTATAGACGGGGGTTGGGTAGTGTATGGCCAGCCTTATACTTTTATCTCACTCCTATTGCGTTGACTTCGTTTAAAAATTTGGTGTGCAAATAGACTCTATTTCTTTTTGCTTCTTACTTCGCCTTACTACAGCTGATCCTCCTGCCCATTATTTACCATGAGCCATTCGTCACAAAGCCAAGATCCTCTCATATCCAATAGGTATGTGGACCACCTGTACGTGAGTATTTAAAAAAAAAAAAAAAAGAGTGCGCCACTGACAAACTTTGTTTGTTTCAGCCCTGTTCCTTCAAAGCGGTCCAGAAAGTCCTCAAGGCGCTATGACAATGACGATAGTCCTGAGCGAAGACCGCGCTCTTCTCATCATAACTCTTCCAGAAGATCAGGATCTTATAGACGTCGTCATTCGCCTTCGCCTCCACCGCGGGCGTCAAGGAAAAAATGTTGGGCCTGTGGCGCGGTTCCACTCCCTGATAAGCTCGTCTGCAGAGACTGTCTCAGGGACTACGCAGCTAACCGGGAATTAGAAGGCCAACAGGTGGTTGACCTGCTTAAGCAAACCATGAGAGACTCTCTTTCTGAACTGACGGCCATGATTCCAGCTCACCCGGTTTCACAAGCTGCCCAGGTGTTGGATTTGGACTCCGACATTTCGGGCCCATCAGCTGTTAGTACTCCTTTGCCTCCATCAGGAAAAACAGCTAAACAAATCCCACCGGTAGATTCATCCGAGGAGTCCTCAGATGATACAGAACCGTCTGGTTTCAATTTCTCCCTGGTTCAACCCTTTGTACAAGCGGTGAGGAGCGACATTGCCTGGGAAGACCCGGAAGGGCCTCCACAAAAATCAAAAAACTATTTCTCATTCCTCAAGAGAAACCAAATCTTCTTCCCATTAATGGGGGAGATCATAGAGGATGAGTGGAACAAAACTGATAGAGTTTTCTGTAGCACGTTTATGCAAAATGTATCCACTGGCACTCAGTTCAGATACTCAGTTCAATGACTGTGGTTGATGCGGCTGTAGTGCGTCTGGCAAAAAATGTAACAATGCCAATGGAGGATTCAACGTCTTTCAAGGATCCCCTAGATAGCTCCACTTGAGGTCTAGATCAATACATTTATCTAGAAGCAGGGGTGGCTTGCAGACCAGCCATTGCGCTGACATCTGTTTCCAATGCCATCAGGGCTTGGACGGAAAATATTGAGACAGCCCTGCACCAAGACGTTCCCAAAGATGACATAATCAAAGCTCTGGAGGAGCTTAAGTTGGCGGATTTCGTGGGAGAAGCTGCAATTGACACAATCCGGTGTTCAGCCAATTCAATGCTGCAACTCTGTTATGGCAAAGCGGGCCTTATGGCTAAAGCCTTGGACAGCCGATCTAGCATCAAAGCAGAATTGATGCAAGATTTCCCTTGATGGAAAATCTTGGTTTGTTGAGAAACTCGACAAAGTAATCTCCAGAGTAACAGGGGGCAAATCTGGCTTACTTCCTCAGGACAGGAAGGTCCGGAGAACAATGGCCTATTTATCACGATTCCGGCAATCAAATTCTAGAGACTTCAGGCAGTCTCGCCCCTTTAGGGACAACAAGAAATCGTGGAGAGGCACCCAGACTTCTTTTCTGGGAGCCAGAAAGTACAAGTCCCTCACTGCTCCCCAGGAGGGGACAAAGTCCTTTTGACGTCAGCGGGGAGGAAACGCCCCCAGTGGGAGCCCGGTTAAAAAAACGTTTTCCCCATCTGTGCCTCCAAATGTCAAGACCCATGGGTCCTAGCAACAATCCGGTACGGTCACTTCTGGACATTCTCTCAGCAGCCTCCTCACACGTCCTTCAAAGAGACAGTTACCAGCCTCCCCACAGAAGGCACTGGCCTTAAACCAATTTTTTTTTTGGAGTCCCTGCAGCGTCAAGGGGCAGCAATACCTGTCCCCCCATCAGATCGATTTTACAGGTTTTTCTTCCACCCTTTTCCTGGTGCAGAAAAAAACAGGTGACTGGAGACCTGTAATAGATCTGAAAAAGCTAAATCAATACATCCATCTCGAAAGCTTCAAGATGGAGTCACTCCAAACGATCATACAAACCATACAACCAGGAGATTGATTAATCTCGATAGACCTGCAGGATGCGTACCTCCACATCCCTATTCTACCATCCTTCCAAAAATACTTAAGGTTCGCAGTGGGTCATGTCCACCTGCAATTTCAAGCTCTGCCCTTAGAGCTATGCACCTACCCTCTGGTGTTCACAAAAGTGTTGATATCTGTCTTGGCCCCTATGAGAGAGCGAGGGAGTTAAGAATTTATCACTACCTGGACGATATCCTCTTGCTGTCAAAAAAAAAAAAAAAACTCGAGCCACCTTTTAGTCCACAGGGAGATTCTTCTCCAGTCGTGGTCGGAGTTCGGGTGGCTGGTGAACCATCTGAAGAGCCAATTAGTTTCAACACAGCAGATGGTTTACTTAGGGGCAATGTTCGGTACGCTCCTAGGCACAGTCTCTTTACCCCAGATGAAGATGGAGGGCATCATTCAGAAGGTATCCAAGGTCATAGAGATCCCATCTATCAGCCTTGCAGTGTCTGAGCCTTATTGGCACGATGTCCTCGTGCATACCTCTAGTTCCATGGTCTCACTAGCATCTGAGACACTTCCAGACGGGATTCTTAATGCAATGGAGACGACAACATCTGTCTCAGACAATCCGTTTAACAACGCTAATAAGCAGTGGTCATTACACTGGTGGATGAATCCAGAGAATCTCTCCCGGCTCTATCATTTGGGTTCCCACTCATGGTCCACAATTACGTCAGATGCGAGTGGCCAGGGGTGGGGTGCCCATTGCAGAGAATTCAGGGAAGATGGTCCTTGCCCACCAGAGGGACAGTGTCCAACGTCCTAGAAATGAGGGCAGCATTTCTAGCCTTAACCTCTTTTGCATCTCAGGTCAAGGGACAGAGAGTACTTCTATGTTTGGACACCAAGGTGGCGGTCTCGTACCTTCAGAAACAAGGGGGCACCCACAGCAAGACACTTCTGAGGGAAGTGGAACCTGTAATGCTCTGGGCAGAGAGGAACCTGGTAGACCTCAGGGCAATGTATCTCCCAGGCAAGATGAACACAGAGGTAGATGTCTTATCGAGGAGGTTTGGGGACAACGAGTGGTCTCTACATCCCCATGTGTTCATCCAAATCTCCAATCTAGGGCAGACCCCACTGGTGGATCTTTTGCTACGCATGAGAATTGCAAAATCAGGAGATTCTTCTCTCACCTTCCACATCCACAGGCGGAAGGAGTAGATGCGCTATCTTGTCCTTGGACCTTCAAGACAGCTTACACCTCTCCTCCTCGCCCACTCATTTCGAGGTTTCTCCTCAGACTCCTGAACGAACCAGTTAAAGTGCTAGCAGTGCTACCCTATTGGTCGAAGAGACCGTGGTTTCCACTAGCCATGCACCTCAGTGTGGATCATCTGATCAGAATTCCTCCCTTTCTGCAGTTGTTGACCCAGGGCAGGCTGGACCATCCAGACCCACAGAAGCTGGATCTTTGTGTATGGAAGTGGAAAGGAGGAGGTTTGAATCGTTAGGCTGTTCCCAAGAGGTCATATCCACCCTGTCAATAGCTAGAAAGCCTACAACCAACACAATCTATGCAAGAATTTGGGACAAGTTCTTATCCTATGCCCCAGGAAAAGGATTTGATCCTATCTCTCTCTTTCCACTGCTGATGTTCTGAGTTTTCTGCAAACTGGTCTCGATTTGGGGCTCAGCCAGAGTTCCCTCAAGGTACAGGTTTCCGCAACTTCTGCAGCAACTAACACCAGGGGGTCAGAAGACCCTCTAGTGGTTACGTTCCTCAGGGGAGTATTGAAGATGTGTCCCCCATCCAGACGTTCCTTTCCAAAGTGGGATCCTCCTCTAATATTGGAAGTCCTATCCACTCATCCGTTTGTACCGGTTGAAGAGGTCTCAATTTGTAACTTGACTTTAAAAACAACTTTTCTGTTGGCTATTACATCCGACAGGAGGATTTCGGAAATCCACTCCCTGGGCATTGGGGATGATCACATATCCCTTTTTTTCCAGATAGGGTAGAACTTCGCCCTCTCAGAGGTTTCACACCCAAGGTCACCTCAATGGCAAACCTATCAGAACCATGGGCGTTACCAGTTTTCATGGACTCAGAATCAAACTCCTGTTATGAGTTAGACGTATCCAAAGTTCTCAGGGCCTACTTGGAAGCCACAGCAAGTTTCGGCTCAGGTGAATGCTCCTTCAACAAGAGCAGTATCGGCATCTTGGGCAGCGAGGGCAAATGTTTCTCTTGAAGCATTAGGCTTGGTCTTCCCGACACACGTTCCTCAAACATTATCGTATTGATCCCGGGGCTCTTACAACCGTAGAGTTCGGGAGTAAAGCGCTTCATGCTGCTATGTCTGTGTTTGATTAAAGTTTATTTTTTGTTAAAGCATTAAACCCACCCATGTGAGCTAGTTATTTATCACATGTATGCTGCCATGGAGGCACCAGGAAAACGGAAAATTGTATCATACTTACCGTAATTTTCCTTTCCTGGTGCCAATCCATGGCAGCATAAAATCCCACCCTCGGTATTCTATATTACGAAGAATGTTGGGGGAGGGGCTATGCCCTTTAATTTATGCTATTCACTAGTCCTGAAGGCGGAGTAGAGGCGGAGCTCTATCACATGTATGCTGCCATGGATTGGCACCAGGAAAGGAAAATTACGGTAAGTATGATACAATTTTCCGTTTTCTGCCTGAGCTTTTGGATAGGCCAACTTGAATTTTTTCCTGGCCATAGGCTAACATTTTCCTCTGAAAGGTCGGGCTGTGGATGTCTGTATAGAGCCCCAAATACTGACGTGTGTTTCAACCACAAACTTTCATCGGCATAGTGGCATTGGTGGCCCAATTATTAAAACCTGAAGGCAACACTAGACCATTCAAAACGAATGCTAGTGGTCTCTGCTGACCTACATCTTGTTTTCTGTATATAACCAACTACTAGGGATGGGCCAAACACCCCTCGGTTCGGTTCGCAGCAGAACATGCGAACAGGCAAAAAATTAGTTCGAACACCTTTAAAGTCTATGGGACATGAACGTGAAAAATCAAAAGTGCTAATTTTAAGGGAACAATCCGCACGTTATTGTAAAAAAAAAAAAAGTGTTTGGGGACCTGGGTCCGGCCCCAGGGGACATGTATCAACAATGAAAATCTTTTTTTTTTTTTAAATGCCTGTTTTTTCGGGAGCAGTGATTTTAACCGCTTCCCGACCGCCTCCTGCACATTTACGTCGGCAGAATGGCACGGCTGGGCAAAAGCACTTACAGGTACGTCCCCTTTAATTGCCTAGCCGTGGGGTCGCGGGCGAGCCGCCGGCGGCGCGCTCGCGACCCGGTTGGGAGCTCCGTGACCACGGCCGCGGGACCAGCGGACCCGATCGCCGCTGGTGTCCCGCGATCGGGTCACAGAGCTGAAGAACGGGGAGAGGTCTGTGTAAACAAACCTCTCCCCGCGCTTCCTACACTGCCTGTCACTGATTTGCTGTTCCCTGTCATCGGGAACAGCCGATCAGTGACGTCAGACACGCCCCCTACTGTAAAAAAAAACACAACACGTCACACTGACTCCTCCCCGCCCCCTAGTGGTTAACTCCTTCACTGCCACTGTCATTAACATAGGAATCAGTGCTATTTAAATAGCAATGATTTCTGTATAAATGACAATGGTCCCAAAAATGTGTCAAAAATGTCCGATGTGTCCGCCATAATGTCGCAGTCACAATAAAAATCGCTGATCGCCACCATTACTAGTAAAAAAAAAATATTAATAAAAATGCTATAAAACTATCCCCTATTTTGTAAACGCTATAACTTTTGCGCAAACCAATCAATAATCGCTAATTGCGATTTTTTTTTTTTTTTACCAAAAATATGTAGAAGAATACGTATCGGCCTAAACTGAGGGAAAAAAATAAATTTTATATATTTTTTGGGGATATTTATTATAGCAAAAAGTAAAAAATATTGCATTTTTTTCAAAATTGTCGCTCTATTTTTGTTTATAGAGCAAAAAATAAAAACAGCAGGGGCAATCAAATACCACCAAAAGAAAGCTCTATTTGTGGGAAAAAAAGGACGCCAATTTTGTTTGGGAGCCACGTTGCATGACCGCGCAATTGTCAGTTAAAGCGATGCAGTGCCGAATCGCAAAAAGGGGCCTGGTCCTTTGGCTGCCAATTGGTCCGGGGCTGAAGTGGTTAATAATACTTAAAGTGAAACAATAAAAGTCTAATATTCCTTTAAATTTCGTACCTGGGGGTGTCTATAGTATACATGTAAAGTGGCACATTTTTCCTGTGTTTAGAACAGTCCCTGCACAAAATTACATTTCTAAAGGAAAAAAAGTAATTTAAAAGTAATAGCGGCTATAGTCAATTGTCGGGTCTCGACAATACAGATAAAAGTCATTGAAAAAAATGGCATGGGATCCCCCCAGTCCATTACCAGGCCCTTTGGGTCTGGTATTATTAATAAGGGGAACCCCAAACGAAAATTTAAAAAAAAAATGCCGTGGGGGTCCCGTCAAAAATCCATACCAGACCCTTATCCGAGCATGCAATCCGGCAGGCCGCAGGAAAAGAGGGTGGGACGAGAGATTGCCCCCCCTCCTGAACCGTACGCCCATCCCTACTAACTACAGATAAAAAAATTAAAATATTTATAATTATTTTTATTCCTAATATATAATTAAAAATTAAAAAAAGATGCACATTACAGATAAAGGTCATACCTTTTGCCCAGCAGCTGACATTTCATCTGGCGTAATGCCAAGATTCGCTGGAGAGTCCGCCTTGCAGTTTGTTGGCACAATGGATTCACAGCGTCTGTGTATGTTCATTTTACACCCTGGACAAATATTGCAAAACAAAGAAAAAAAAATCGAATTCAACAAATTTAATCTCTACACCTATTTTCATGCTCATCAAATCCTGGTAACCTCAGCTCTTATGCTTAGATTTCTAAGTCTTATATTTGATTCTGATCATACCATAAGGCTTGGTTCATACTGCCGCAACCTGAAAGTTGAAAACGCATCCGCAAACAATGGTCAAAATGGAGTTTTAGAAGTACAATCTCCAGGTAGAGGTGTGGGTATTGTGAAGATATTGGGTCAGAGGTGTGGATCCGGGCGTAAGTAATTCAGTTATTAACTCGACATGTTGCGCGTCTAAAAACGCTTCTTCAGGAGCATTTGATTCAAATACTTATGAGCAGCAGGGATAAACAAAGCTGTATTGCTGTTAAGCAAATGGATACACTTTTATACATCCAGGGAAATAAACCGTTGCCAAACAGGAACTCTTGGGCGGTAGTTAGATAGAGTGCTAATTAGCAGCATGTGTATAATGAAGCAGTCCGATTTATGTAGCAAGCATAGGACTGAAAATTCACAGAGTCTGGCGTCTCCTCAAATATTGTAGACCCAGAGTATGTGGCGTTAGTGTAGATCCTAGTGCATCGATCAGCACTGCTACTATTATATATTTGATTAATAAATGTAACTATTTTTAGATCAGCCTTTAAAAGTCCAATCAATTAGTTCTCCTCTCTTTCATAAATAATATCGGGATGTTGGCACATTATTATCTTGTGCACTCACAGTGTCACCCTGTGAAAGCACATTCCAAACCTAAACATTTTTCAATAAGATGAGGTTCCGATTTGGAGGCGACTTCCATTAAAGTCTATGGGCACAAGTCGGATAGAAGTCGCCTTGCAGTAATACAGGAACCTTTTGTAAAGTCAGAGCGACTTCAGTAGTGCTAATTAAGACAGCTCCCATTGACTAAAATGGAATTTCACATGTCACGGGGCTTTGGGTCTCACAATTCGGATTCCCAGTGTGAACCGAGCCTAACAGTGAGTACTTCTCAGCTGCTACTTCTACTATAAGGATAAGTTTACCTTCTTAAAAAAATAATAAATATACATTTTTTTTGCAAATAATTTGCAGATTCAACCCTAAAAACCGGTGTAACATGCAACATGTTCCTTAGGCCTTATGCACACGAGACACTGTTAAATGCGCATTCAGGGGCAGTTTGACACTTTTTTCAACTGCCCCTGAACACATGCAATGTTCCATATACACAGTCTAGTTGTTTTTTAACCTCGTTTTTCCAGAAGCAAAAAAATGCGTTCAGACACTTTGCTTTTCCACGTTTCAGACGCAAAACGCAGCTAAACGCGGCTAAATGCGGCTAAACGCAGGCACCTGCGTTTAGCCGCGTTTGCGTTTATAAGCTTTTTTAAAGGAACCCAATGTTTTGGACCAGAAAACTCAGAAAAATTATGGTAAACCATAAAAAATACTAGAAAAATTGGTTTAAAATGTCGTAATTAGTTTAGATAGTTCATTGAGCATATATACTCACTGATGCATACATGTTTGTGAAATATCCAACGGACATTCGCTGTGCCATCAACGGATGGGTCCAATATCGACAAGCTCTGACTCTGGACCTCTCATGCAATTTGCGACGACGTTGCTGCCTCATCAAGAGCAACATCAGGAGCATTTCCTGACATATATTCAAAAAAAAAACACAGAAAGAGAGGCAAATGCAAGTGTACAACTGCTCTCTCTGCTGCTGCTGCTGCTCACTTTGATCAAAATGGCAGAAATAGTTAATAATACATGCTTTCTGAGCTTGGGGAGGGTCTATGTGATGTTATCTTTACAAACGCTTATAGACGCAAACGCGGCTAAACGCGGCATGAAAACGCTGCAAAACGCGCGTTTTTAAACGCAGGTTTCTGCTTTTTAAAACATGCATTCAGCAGAGTTTGCATCTGCGTCTCGTGTGCATTGGGCCTAAAGGTGAACTTATCCTTTAACTATGGTTGCAATGTCTTTGGTGTCATGTTGGTTATGGTCCTTCATGGGGGCAGTCATCTTTGCCCACCACTTGTGAAGCTCTGCTTAGTGGAATTACACAGCAAATATGTCCACTAATGACTTATATTTAAAACTCCCTGATACATCTTTTTTTTTTTTTAAGTGTTTTCTATTGCTGTATGTGTCCCCATTGGAGAGAATTCCTGTCTTGATGACTACTTTCAATATGACAGGAAGCAAGGAAAATTCTAAACATGGAGGACACAGACAATGCTATAGTAAAAAGGTTAAAAGACTATTTGGATTATAGCATACATTTCTGTAATGGTTACAATTTTAAATGCATGTAACTATACTGTAGTTGTAATATTTTTTCAACATGTGGAAAAAAAGTTACATTTCTTACCTTCGCATTTTAAACCTTGTCGTATGAAGCCCCATAATAATGAACCACAGTGATCACAAAATGTAGGGAAGAAGTAGGTGCGGATGGTGAACTTGTGAGGCATGTTAACAGTAAAACGCTGGAAGCTCCTGCCGGGTAAACAACACAAAGTTACTATCTTATATAGGAGGACTCTATCCACATCACTACCACAACACAACAGTGATAAAGAATATGTAAACCCAACATTTCATATTCCCAATATGTGCCTGCTGTACCATGTACCGTATACACTCGAGCAGTGATGTAAGTAACTGAGTTAAAATAAACTGAGTTACCTAACGCAGTTACTTTAGAGGGTAACGAGTAATCTAACTGATTACTTTTCCCCTCATGGTAACTAAGTTCCCATTACTTTGGCTTAGTTACCCCAATTACATCTACCGCCACTAGATGGCAGTAGTGTAATTCCGGTGTCCTGCCGAAAAAGTTCCCCCGCCGGATAAGGATCCCCTGTACTGCGCAGGCGCAGGGCTTGCGCAGTACGAAGGACTATGGAGCTTCTGAAAATTGCCGAACCTAAACAGCTCTGAGTGAACTCTACACCGTGCAGGTGCAGTTAACCACTTGCCGACCGCCCCCTGTATATATACGTCGGCAGAATGGCACGTACAGGCAGAACCACGTACCTGTACGTGCCATTCTTCCGGCGGGTGGGGGGTCCGATCGGACCCCCCCCGGCCGGCGGGGACGGTCGGGATCGCTTCAGGAGCGATCCGGGATGAGGGGACGGCCAGTGGTTTCTGGCCACCCCCTCGCGATCGCTCCTGGCGAATCAGATGCTTCCTCTGTCTGTGTCAATCAAAACACAGGCAGAGGAAGTGATGTCACGCTCGGTGCGCCGGTCTATGTGACCGGAACGCCGAGCTGTGAACATCTAAAGTATAAACCGCGCCATTGGGAAATTGGGAAAGCATTTTATCACACCAATCTTGGTGTGGTCAGATGCTTTGAGGGCAGAGGAAAGATCTAGGGTCTAATAGACCCCAATTTTTCAAAAAAGAGTACCTGTCACTGCCTATTGCTATCATAGGGGATATTTACATTCCCTGAGATAACAATAAAAATCATAACAAAGAAAAAAAATGGAAGGAACAGTTTAAAAAATAAAATAAAAAAGCTAAATAAATAAAAAAAAAAAAACAAAAAAAAAAAAAAAAAAGCACCCCTGCCCCCCCTTCTCTTGCGCAAAGGCGTACACAAGCGTTGGTCTGGCGTCATATGTAAACAGCAATTGCACCATGCATGTGAGGTATCACCGCGAAGGTCAGATCGAGGGCAGTAATTTTAGCAGTAGACCTCCTCCGTGAATCTAATGTGGTATCATGTAAAGGCTTTTAAAGGCTTTTAAAAATGTATTGTAGTTTGTCGCCACTGCGTGTTTGTGCGCAATTTTAAAGCATGTCGTGTTTGGTATCCATGTACTCGGCCTAAGATCATATTTTTTATTTCATCAAAAATTTGAGCAATATAGTGTGTTTTAGTGCATTAAAATAAAAAAAAGTGTATTTTTTCCACAAAAAATGCGTTTGAAAAATCGCTGCGCAAATACTGTGTGGAAAAAAAAAATGCAACACCCACCATTTTAATCTGTAGGGCCTTTGCTTTAACAATATATATAGTGTTTGGGGGTTCAACGTAATTTTCTTGCAAAAAAAAAATATGTTTTCATGTAAACAAAAAGTGTCAGAAAGGGCTTTGTCTACAAGTGGTTAGAAGAGTGGGTGACGTGTGACATAGGCTTCTAAATGTTGTGCATAAAATGCCAGGACAGTTCAAACCCCCCCCAAATGACCCCATTTTGGAAAGTAGACACCCCAAGCTATTTGCTGAGAGCAATGTTGAGCCCATTAAATATTTTTTTTTTTTGTCCCAAGAGATTGAATAATGAAAAAAAAAAAATATATATATTTTTTTTACAAAAAGTTGTCACTAAATGATATATTGCTCAAACATGTCATGGGCATATGTGGAAATACACCCCAAAATACATTCTGTTGCTTCTCCTGAGTACGGGGATACCACATGTGTGGGACTTTTTGGGAGCCTAGCTGCGTACGGAACCCCAAAAAACCAATCACCGCCTTCAGGCTTTCTAAGGGTGTAATTTTTTTATTTCACTTCTCACTGCCAATCACAGTTTCGGAGGCCATGGAATGCCCAGATGGCATAAAACCCCCCAAAATGACCCCATTTTGGAAAGTAGACACCCAAGCTATTTGCTGAGAGGTATTGTGAGTATTTTGCAGATCTCGCTTTTTGTCACAAAGTTTTGAAAATTGAAAAAAGAAAAAAATTTTTTTTTTTTCTTTACTTTCTTCATTTTCAAAAACAATGAGAGCTGTAAAATACTCACCATGCCTCTCAACAAATAGCTTGGGGTGTCTACTTTCCAAAATGGGGTCATTTGGGGGGGTTTTGTGCTAATAAGGATCCCCCTGTACTGCGCAGGCGCAGGGCTTGCGCAGTACGAAGTGAACTCTACACCGTGCAGGTGCAGTTAAGTTAACATGTAATGCCGCACGCTCCTGATGCTCGTGCTACTCTGCAAGGGGCGGGTCTAGTATTACTGTAACCAAGGGGCGCATTTTATTATTATTGTTATAAATATCGAGCTCTGCCCATTAATTTAACATTCGCCCTCTTCTGTAGCCATCCGCCCCTTACACGATATAATAATAATAGACCCGCCCCTTGCTTACACGCTATAACAGATCTGCCCCTTGGTTAGAGTAATAATAGAGCAGCCCCTTGGTTACACGATATATAACAATAATAATAATAAATGCCCCCCTTGGTTACAGTAATACTAGACCCGCCCCTTAGTTACACGTATAGAATATTTTAAAAAAGTCAGTTACTTTGCTGCGTAACTAATTACTTTTCCAATGTAGTAACTGAGTTACTAACGCAATTACTTTTTGGGAGAAGTAATTTGTAACTTAACTAATTACTTTTTTAAAGTAAGATGACCAACACTGCACTCGAGTATAAGCCGAGTTTTTCAGCACATTTTTTTGAGCTGAAAGTGCCCCCCTCGGCTTATACTCGATTCAAGCAGAGAATGACATTTTCCGACCCGTATTTTGGGGCCTCGTTTCTCGGGGCCACTTGGTGCTAGAAACTCCAAATGGTGTGCAAACCCATTGGAACTAGCACTACAACATATCCAAATTAGGGGTTCCTAGCCCTAAGTGGCCCCAAGATACAGGGCCCCAAAGTCGGTCAACTGTGTCCCTCTGCAGCAATGTCATTTCAGGACCCTTTGGGTCCAGATACCCCAAATTTTGGCTGCCACTAGGGGGCATCTAGGAACCCTTAACTGCCAAGTTTGAAGTTCGGTGAGGCTGCGAATGGGCATTGTTGACCCTCTTTTACACTTACAGTAGCTGCGCATTTCTCACCCTAGGCTTATACTCGAGTCAATAAGTTTTCCCATTTTATTGTGGTAAAATTAGGTGCCTCGGCTTATATTCGGGTCGGCTTATACTCGAATATATACGGTACTTGTATGAAAAAGTATCCTCTTCTCTCTGTATTGCTCCCTATGTGTGAAATTCGCAGTGTTCCTGCCAGTCCCTCTGCTTTTTTTAATAAAAACTTACCACACTGCGCAGGAGAACACACTGCGGTCAGTTCTCTAGCTGTGCTGGAAACTCAGTGTGCTCTCCTCTAATGATCAAACTGGGAAGCTCAGTGTGCTGCTGTTTCTCCTCCCTTTACCTCTCTGTGCTGCTGAGAACAGAGGCTATGTAAGCCCTTATAAAAAAGGAGAATTAAGGTATTTATGTTTTTGATATCTATACCCAAATTTTTAACCTTTCATTTCTAGTTTAACCTCCCTGGCGGTATGATTATTTCAGATTTTTGATGCTGAAAGCGGTACAATTATTTTGCATGGAAATTTGGCGTTTTATATTGTAGGCCTGTAATTCTTAGGAATAACTCACTTAACCGGTTCCCGACCGGCTCCTGCACATATACGTCAGCAGAATGGCATGGCTGGCAAAGTAACGTACTGGTACGTTACTTGGAATTTCCAGCCGTGCCCGTGCACGCCGCCGCCTGCAGAGCGAGCCTGCGCGACTGCCGCAAGCTCCGTGACCGTGCCCGTGGGTCCCGCGGACTCGATCGCCGCGGGGATACCCGCGATCGTGTCACGGAGCTCAAGAATGGGGAGATGCTGATGTAAACAGCATCTCCGCATTCTAACTAATGACAGCACACTGATCGTCTGCTCCCTGTCATCAGGAGCAGCGATCAGTGTTGTGTCACACACAGCCACACCCCCAGACAGTTAGAAACACACCCCTAGGAACACGTAACCCCTCCCCGCCCCCTAGTGGTTAACCCCTTCACTGCCAGTGACATTTTTACAGTAATCAATGCAATTTTATAGCATCGATCGCTGAATTAATGCCAATGGTCCCAAAAATGTGTCAAAATTGTCCGACGTGTACGCCGTAATGTTGCAGTCACAATAAAAATCACAGATCCCCGCCATTACTAGTAAAAAAAAATTATTAATAAAAATGCCATAAAACTAGCCCCTATTTTGTAAACGCTCTAACTTTTGCGCAAACCAATCAACACTTATTGCGATTTTTTTTTTTTTTTTACCAAAAATATGTAGAAGAATACGTATCGGCCTAAACTGAGGAAAAAAATGTTTTTGTATATATTTTTGGGGGATATTTATTAAAGCAAAAAGTAAAAAAGAATGTGTTTTTTTCAAAATTGTCGCTCTTTTTTTTGTTTATAGCGAGGTGATCAAATACCACCAAAAAAAAGCTCTATTTGTGGGGAAAAAAAGGACGTCAATTTTGTTTGGGAGCCACGTTGCACGACCGCGCAATTGTCAGTTAAATCGGCGCAGTGCTGAATCGCAAAAAACGCTCTGGTCAGGAAGGGGGTAAATCCTTCCGGGGCTGAAGTGGTTAAATCTGTCCAAACAAGAGTCTAGTAGACATCCTGGGTATGATAAAGTTTGAAACATGAATTCCTAAATTATAACATAATAAATAACTATAAATAATTATACCAAATAATATAATAATAATAAAATTATTCAATAATGTAATAAAATCAAAAACACTGACATTTGCTCAGTTGGAGAATTTTCGCTGTCATTACTTTTCAGTGTTTGATGACGGATCTCCCCACAAATCACTAATGCCCATTTCTGCGAGTGATTCTAATTTATTATCGCTGTTTTCTTAACTGTTCTAAAACCACTTTTGATGTAAAGGGACAGTTTTGGTTGCTATGGATAATCTCCAGTTTCCAGGCAGAAAGAACAGTTTTTATAATATAAAACTGCATGCAGGGCACTGAACAAACCATTAGGGACAAAAGGGATGTAAAATAATTACATACAGTAATGTAATCTGTAAGATTACAGTATACTGTATGTATAGTGTGTGTTTCACTTTTTGAATTTGGCGCTGTTCTTCGTCCCCGTGCGTTGCAACGCTCGCAGAGAACGGAGCTCGGCTCTGTGATGAATCGTGCGGAGGACAAGCCGCTCACACTGCGGGGAGACATCGCAAGATCCAGGGGACAAAGTAAGTAAGCTCTTCCTGGATCCTGCGATCCCGAGTCTGGCTCTAGGTTACCGCTTTTGGTTCTGTAATTCCACCCCGAGCCAGATTCAGGAATACCACCAGGGAGGTTAACCTCTTGGCGCCAGCTGCACGCAAATATGCGGCCTCTCGGCAGGTGGGCCTTGATGCCTAGGGCCTGCATTTTTGCGTGCAATATTGCAAAAAACTGTAAAAAAAGGGGGGATGCAGGCTTTGGCATATATATATCCACTCAGATAGAGTGGTCACTCATAGATCAATCACTGTGTAGGGTGCTGCTGCCGTAACCAAAACAGATATATATCACAAGAGGCAACCCGGCAAAAGGCACCGAAAGGGTTAGTAATGACAGCAAAAAAAATTTTTTTATGATATGGTTTTTGCTGTCATTAGTAACCCTTTCCCGGGGGCCTATTGCTGGGTTGCCTCTTGTAAAATATTGCAAAAACGGCTGCTACGAAACAGTTACTGGCAGCTAACAGAAAGCAAGCAACGATCGGGAGCTTTACGATCATATGACCATTGTGACAGCCAATCACAGCGGTCACATGATCAAAAGGCCGCCCAGCGGGTGGGGTTTATGATCATGCAATCGGGAGTTTTCCGCTATCCGCAGGTAACTGTGTCCGGAGCACACAAATATGTGGCCTCTCGGTGAGTGGGCCTTGGCGCCGAGGGGCCTCATATTTGTGTGCAATATTGCAAAAACAACTGCGCCCGAGAGCACGCACCCTGTGCGCTCCCACCACAGTTACCGTGGCTAATGGAAAGCTCCCGATTGCTGCTTGCGATCGTGAGCTTTCAGATCATTTGTCTGCCTTAAAAAAAAAGGAGAATTAAGGTATTTATAATTTTTTTTTATATCTATACCCAACAAAATAAGATGTTGGTGAAAAATGTTCTTGTTCCTATGACAACTCTTTAAAATGGGAATTCCAATTACTTTAGAAAGATCTCTAATTTCCCTGCTGTGTCTCCAGAATAGGAAGTTCAGGGAAATCTCTCCAGCAAGACACAGACTACAAAAAAAATAAGTATTTTCTACTCTAGCCATAAAAAGCTTTGGCTATAGATAAAGCAATAGCACATGTCATTATAATGTGTATTTTTTTCCATCTTCATAAAAGCACACAACACAATAAGCCCTTATTATCAATATCAATCTTGCCCTTTGATTCATTCTTGTAGCCAAGTATCACAAAATCTATCAGAGGTTTAAATTAGAAGTACAGCCAAAACTCGTTTGTACTTCTCCTGGGGATCACAGGAGTACAGTTTGTTCAGACCACGACAATGGAGTGAGCCACTGAGAGCCTGAGCTTGGGGGGGGGGGGGGGGGGGTCAGAGCAGAGAGCCAGTGACTAACAGTCAACAGCTCTCTGCTTGGGGAGCTGTGAGAACCGAGCAATCGATGGCGTTGGATCGCTTGGTTCTCAGTCTTATGCCCCGTATACACGGTCGGAATTTCCGACGGAAAGTGTCCTATCGGACCATGTTGTCGAAAAATCCAACCGTGTGTGGGCGCCATCGGACTTTTTCCGTCGGAAAAAATTTGAGATCCTGCTCTCAAATCTTCCGACAACAAAGTCCTATCTGACTTTTTCCGATCGTGTGTAGCGAATTCCGACGGACAAAGTGCCACGCATGCTCAGATCAAATTACAAGACCAAAGCTATTGGCTACTAGCCTCTACGTAGTTCCGTCGTACACAACGAACGTCACCACGTTCAGAATGATCGGATTTTCCGACAACTTTTTCCGACCGTGTGTATGCAACACCAGTGTCGGACAAAATCCGTCGGAAAAAATCAGACGGATTTTGTGGTCGGAATTTCCGACCGTGTGTATGGGGCATAAGAAACACCAGGGGTACAGATGCAGCATCAGACCAATGCTGCATCCACCTAGGTAGTAAGTATGATTATTAAATAAAGAAAAAAACATACATCTCTTTCAATACTGTCTATTACTGTAATGGAATTTCCAATGCTGATATGGTGAGTGCTAATGTAGGTTTGCATTGTGTGTTTTAGTAAAGCTGAAATAAAGTAAACATTGCGAGGGGTAGTGTAGTGACTAAGGCTGCATTCATACTATTGTACCACTGTGCATTGTTACTGTGAATACAGATCTGTATTTATCCACAGGATGGCAGTGTTCAGCACTTTATTCGCCATAGTATTAGTACAGGTGCACAGAGACTTCTGGGAATTGTATGCTGAAAGCAGAACTCTCCATACAGTTAAGCTGAAATTGAACTACAGCATTCATGAGCATATTAAAAGGAAAAGCCAAGGAAGACCCAAGTGAGTTGGAGAGAGACTGTGTAAGAGGAAAGAGGGTCGGAGAGTTTGTGCTAAGCCGTGCTGTTCTGGATTGGATTGGGCTGGAGTTCACAAAGAGGCTGGAGAGGCTTAAGGGACCACTGTATCAAGTGAAAGAGGTTGCCCTGGGGAGACCTGGCAGCCGCAGGAACATTAGGAGGACTGCCGTTACAGCTGCATCTTTTTTTTTTATCTCAAAGAAGTTTATTGAGGAAAAAATATGAAAAACTTCTACATGTTCCAGATAGCATACAACATAGATAGCTGTGTAACAGTTCCAATTTCCAACAATGATACATTAGCACATACCTTACAACATGGAGCCATAATCACATCCAATGATTAAGTAACTTGCCATAAATATATACAACAGAAATAATATAAAAGTAATAGTCTGTCCAAAAATAGGTCTACTGGAGAAAGTCTTGTGGTATCCAACCACTGGGACCATAATTTGTCAGCTGACTTCCAGTGCATGAGGATTATTTTGTGGGCTTGAAAGAGACCTCCAGCTATAGTCTGTTTAGGGATATCTTTGACAGGAAGATCATCTATGATACCTAATAGGCATAGTTTGGGATCTTCCTGAATGTTAACCTGAAATACAGTGTTAATGGTATTAACACAGCCGCATCTTTAGGTAAATGGGGGCCTCCTACCACCAGTTGCTCTTCGTTTGTTGGTTGCTACCTAGGATTGTATGAGAGGGTCAGTGACCCACACATTATCAGACTTACTTACGTTTCATATTGTGTTCACTCAGGTTCCCTCAATTCTTAGAGACATTCTTCTGCACAGACCCTTCTTGTTTGATCAATACTCCAGTGCCCTTTATTGCTGTAGACCAGGGGTGCCCAACCTTTTGAGGAGCAGGGCCACTTTAGTGAATTGGTAACCGGTCGCGGACCACAATGAGGGGAGCGGACAGCTGACAGGTCCGTGTCCACTTTGCATATGCAGAGCAGACATGGACACAGCCCACTCTACTCTATGGGCCCTCTGATCCGATCAGCCCAGACAGAAGGGGATGGATCGGATTGGAGATCGGTGGGTGTAAACGGACACAGGTCCATTTACATCTGTCACTCTATAGAGGTGAATGAAGGGTCCAACTGGGTCCGCCTGAAAAACAGACAGGTGAACCCAATCGGATTGATCGTGTGAAAGGGGCCTAAGGCTGCTTTTCTTACACTGATGCTCTGCTGTTTACCTGCACCTCAAGTGACTTCAATCTTCACTTCTTCCTCAGGATTCCTGCAGGTATCGCTGGCTGCTGCTGTCTCCCAGACCCCAGATGGGTATGGCTGGTGGCTGCTGCTGGATGTTCTCCAGGGCTGGTACTACTGGTGTGTAATGCTGGCTGAAACTGCTGGCGGGTACTGCTGGCTGATATTTCTGGTGGGAACTGCTGGCTGGTACTTTTGTCTGGTACTCCTCGCTGGTACTGCTGGCAAGTACTGTTGGTGTTTATTGCTGACTGGTTCCTGATCCACCATCCCCAAGCATCAGTATCACAGTTGCGCTAAAGGAAGCATGAGGCTGCAGTAGAAAGCAGAGCTGATGCCTCCTGAATCGTTCCTTTCACAGGCAGAGTACATTTGGTATCACTCTGCCTGTGACATGCATCAGCTGTTCTTCCTCTAGTGCCAACCCCGTTCTTCACACTAATGCTCAGGGATGGCGGGTCGGGAACCTGCGATCTGGGTTTTGCCGACCCGCAGCAAGTGGCGGGCCACATCAAAGGTTTGGCCCGTGGGCCAGCAGTTGGGCACCCCTGCTGTAGACTGCCATCACTCCCCTGCCATTGTGATCCCTGCCTGCAGGTTGTGGAAGTGAGTTACCCTTTGCTCTCTGATAGGCAGATCCTGTTCTGGGTGATTGCATCGATTACAACCAAGCAGAGTGCTTTGCTACTGAGACTGAGCTTGCCTCGTAAAGTATATCCAGCTCATAGATCCACCCTTTTAAAGTGACTTTGCCCACAGCTTCGAACCTTAAAGCATTCTGGCCTTCATATCCTAAAATGACTTTAGCTAATTATTCTGTGTCTTAAAGTTGCCTTAGCACGCAATTCCTTAAAGAGAACTGTGTTTACAACCTCATCTCTTAAGGTATACTGAACCTACCTTCCTGAGTTTAGAAAGAGAACTATCCTAATCATTCCACTTCCTAAAGTGAGTGCACCTCCCATTGCACTCCAAGGGAAAGGGCCCCAACTAAGCCAGCAGAAAAGCCCATTTTTCAAACTGTGTCATACCCAGAGTTACCCTATTAGAAATACTGGTTTGTAGGAGGTCTAACAGATTTTGACGCTTAAACCTCTCCTGACTGAGAGCCCACAAGTGAGCTAGCCAGTCGATTCTTGTTCTTCACTACATTTCTCACTTGGGGAGAAATCTCCCACTCTGAGGGATAGTTGGCCACACTTTAAACAATATATTTTACTATTTTATCATCACTGTGTTGATTCACTATATTTACTGCTTGATCCTTGAATTGTCATCTTGGTTTGACATTTTCCTTCCATTAATACAACTTGGTCATTTGGTTTGCCACAGTCGGTGTGTATCTTTCTTGTGTTACTACTGGGAGCCTCCCTGGTTAAGATATTCAGGTGGTGTCAGATGGAGTGGAGCTCTGGCTAGGGCCAAAGAAAGAGCAGAAGACCCAATTCTTCTAGCAGCTTCTGCAGGGGTAGCACTACACTATACTGGCATAGAAGGACAAAAGGCTGCTGATAAAAACCCAGATGGGTTACTGGTTGTTCACGTCGAAAATGTTAATTTCGTTTTAAATGCATTCATTCATTGAAGAATTTTATTTTTCGTCATATTCGTTATGTTGAACTGTTTTCCATATTTGTTTTGGATATTCGTTGGACAGAGTGGATTCAAAAAAAGTTTGCAATTTTTTCTGAGGATTGCTTCATATCAGTTTTCGGTTTTGATATTTCGGGTGAATTTGTTATTCATATTTTGAAACTATTCGTAAGGATGCAATATCTTCGGACGCAATGGAATACATAATGCAAAATTAGGCGGCCCTGGATTTTTCAAACCTAAGAATTACATTAGACAGTGAAACTGAACTGACTGTGACAATTACAAATTTAATTTAAATCACAAATTTACTGTCACAAAACCATACAGAGTGTCCTCAGTCAGACTCTTTGGGGTTGATTTACTAAAGGCATGTAGACTGTGCAGTTTGCAAAGTACAGTTGCACTCTGCAAGAGCAGTTGCTCCAGAGCTTAGTAAATGAGGAGAAGCTCTGTTTGTTATGTTTTTTGTTTATTTTCCTTGCACATGATTGGAAATTCTTTGCAAAGGGAACCTTAACCTCATTTACTAAGCTCTGGAGCAACTGCTTTTGAAGAGTGCACAGTCTATTTGCCTTTAGCAAATCAACCCCAATGTGTTCAGGACTGAGAAAAATACACACAATAGAGGAATATGCTTTGTTCATATTTCAAAGGTTTACAACCACTTTACAGTTCCTGCATGTTAAGGCGTCTAGAAGTAATTAGTCTCCTTCCTGATAGGCTGTCAGCAGTAAGGATCACATACGGCAGTGGCTTACCTATCCCGGCAGTGCAGAAGATCTTGCTCTGGGTGCTTGGTTGTTTGGCAGTCCCTCTGGCCCTCTCTGCTCTCCTTCCCTGTTTACAAGAATTTGTGGGTGTTGAAACTTTTTTGCTGCATTCCAGAGTACACATCCCAGTGTTCCATGCGGCTGTTTTGTTATCCAGTCTCCTCCTGAAATTCTCTCTACAGCTACTGCCAGGAGGGAGGAGAAGGGAGGGAGTGGGGATATCACACACAGCCTGCAGCTGCCCTTCAATCCTGAGATGTACCATCATGTCTGTCCTCACCTCCTGAGATGTGCTGTCATGTCTGTCCTCACCTCCTGAGATGTGCTGTCATGTCTGTCCTCACCTCCTGAGATGTACCATCATGTCTGTCCTCACCTCCTGAGATGTGCTGTCATGTCTGTCCTCACCTCCTGAGATGTGCTGTCATGTCTGTCCTCACCTCCTGAGATGTACCGTCATGTCTGTCCTCACCCCCTGAGATGTACCGTCATGTCTGTCCTCACCTCCTGAGATGTACCGTCATGTTTGTCCTCACCTCCTGAGATCTACCATCATGTCTGTCCTCACCCCCTGAGGTGTACCGTCATGACTGTCCTCACCTCCTGAGATGTACCGTCATGTCTACCCTCACCTTCTGAGATGTACTGTTATGTCTGTCCTCACCTCCTGAGATTTACTGTCATGTCTGTCCTCACCTCCTGAGATTTACCGTCATGTCTGTCCTCTGCTCCTGAGATTTACCATCATGTCTGTCCTCTGCTCCTGAGATGTACCGTCATGTCTGTCCTCACCTCCTGAGATGTACCGTCATGTCTGTCCTCACCTCCTGAGATGTACCGTCATGTTTGTCCTAACATGGCTGTCCTCACCTCCTGAAATGTACCTTCATGGCTGTCCTCACCTCCTGAGATGTACCGTCATGTCTGTCCTCACCTCCTGAGATGCACTATCATGGCTGTTATGTTGATCCAGTGGCTTCCATACTTTGTAAGTCATTGGGAATGATTGATAAAACAGCAGAGACTGTTTGCGTAGCAAGGAGAATGTTCGGATAAGACGAATGAAATAGTTTTGGTTTTGGATGCAGTAGGGAAGGGTTAAAACCACCTGCCAATTTATTTATTGCTGTCTGTGTAACACTGGGAACATTTCCCTTCATGTCCTGTACCCGAGACACAACAGGAAGCTAAAGGAAATCTTCCAGGGGTCACCATCAGACCAACCCACCTCACTTCTTGTTCTAGTGATAACTCTAAAATTGTGGATTTGCCCTCACTTTCTCAATTACATTGGTCACCAAGATGCATAGAGGGGCGAATCTCCTCAATGAGGACAATGAAAGTGATAAAAACTAGACAGAGAGTCTAGGACTCACCATACGCTACACCATATTACCATACAATCACAGAAAGCCTAAGTGTCACAAAATGAAATATTAAAATTTGTATGCTGCCAGAGCTGAGGTGCGGTGACGTGTGGTGAGCTGCTGTTAGGGCCGACCTCTCCTCGAGTTTCAACACTTTGAGTCACTGACAATATACAGATTAGGAATTGTGACTTCACTTGCTAAATGTTTATTCCATGTTAGTGATTTAAAAGAACATTAACCACTTCAGCTCTGGAACATTTTACCCCTTCATGGCCAGGCAATTTTTTGCCATTTAGCACTACGCTACTTTCACCCCTCCCTGCCAACGTAACACACATATGCGGCCCCACTGCACTTGCCTTTTTTTCTGTGGGGCCACATATATGGTTGGGACCCAGATCTCCCGATTCCCGGTCACCTGATTGGCTACCACAGTGATCAATCACTGTAAAGCCTGCCCCTGTGTTTGTATCTTTCCTCTCCATTTACAGAAAGAAAAAATGTATGACAGAGTCACTTTGGGCGGGGGGAGGGCCAGTGGAATCCAGAATCCCTTGGGGTGGTCAGGAAAACCTTGTTTCAGCTCTCCATGCACTTCTTTTGTCTAAGTTACCCTGTGTCTCTAATAGGGGCACAGGGTGACCGAGAAATCCAGTGTGATCTGTACTAATCGGACTCACTGTACAACCACACTGGAATGTTGTGTGTGTGTGTGTGTATATATATATATATATATATATATATATATATATATATATATATATATATATATATATATATATATATATATATATATACATAGTATATTGTCTCATTTTGTGGTTGTTAGCGTCTGGAATATCTGATGTCTATATTCAGACTGGGAGGAAGCTGTATATGACGAAAGAACTCAAGCGGAGTGTTGGACGTTTCGTTACATTGGTGGCAAGCAGTGGGATGCTTCCTGCAGTCTGGGACATCCAAACCTCCACCTGGATCCAAGTTCCGGATAGCAAGAGAGGAGAGCTACAGATACCAGCCGCCATGCAAGAGGAATTCGGAAGGAGGTTGTGAGAGATGGAGATACAGCACAAAGGACCAGTATCAGAGAAGGTCCTGCTGGGATGGTATGATTCTATCCACTGAGAACTCTGGAAAGAAACACTAACCCGTGAGCAGCACCACCAGGGAAAAGTTCTCCCCTCCATCCAAGAAAGGTACTGGTCACAGTATGGATTGCAGGAGCTGTTTTTGGGAGAAAAACGACACAAGGAGCAGACAGCTGAATTAAGCAGGCTGGTCTGGGCAGAGATGCGGTTGGATGAGAGCAACAGAGCCCTCCGATGGCATGTATCCCAAACATGCCCTTGGATAGTGGATGAAAGCCCAACAGAAGGCTTTGGCTACAGCAGCATGGGACTGTTGTATGTGAAGCTGACAGGGAACCCTAACTTTGGGAGTGATTTGGAGTGGCGGTTGGACGAAATCATGGATTTTAGAGAAAAGCTACTGAATGTTTCGGAAGTGCACTTTGTACTGGAAGATTACATTTTTCTGGCCGTGCAGGAATGGGAGCTGGAGATTGCCTACAGACGGCTGCTAGACTCTGATCAGTGCCAGGCCTGGGCTCCCTTTGCCTGTGACTATTAGGAAGTACCAGCAGACCGCTGGTCAGAATTTGTAACGAAAGTGCTGTTAGGTCCTTCAGGGGTATACGCAGGGTTGAAGCAAGTCAATTAGAGAACAGGAGTAAGTTTCAAAGATTCCTCAACCATGCACGTGGAGGGAGCTTTTAGACATAAATGGAACTATGACTGGTCCAACTTTAATACACTGCACCTGAGAATTCGAGGAGATGGACGGCCTTGTATAGTGAATATACAGTCTGAAACCTATTTTTCACTTCAGTGGGATGATTTTATCATAATTTCATCTACACACGTGGAGGTCCATACTGGCAGGATGTTAAGATTCCTTTGTCAAAGTTCTTCATGAGCAGTCGTGGCAGAGTCCAGGATGGCCAGTATCCTCTATGGCCAGACAAGTACCTGCGGAGTTTTGTGGTTCTGATCCAACTTAAGATGTGGATGACGTATTTCTGGGCATATTAAAGGCTTGTTTTATGCTTATATCTGGTGAGTGAGAACCCCTAAGGGGAGTGTGATGCACGGCTTGGAGGATCTTGGTGTGAGGTGCACTACTACTATTCAGCATTGGGACCAGAGCCTGTGTCTTTTGGACTTTGATCATCACCATCTGTCATTCATATTTTCTCATGTGCTTATAACCATATATAAGATGGTCATATTAGGAAATGACAGTAATACTGAAAATATGATGAAAAAACTGTCTTTTATTTAAGGATAGTGATCACATGAAGCCATTTATTATCACATCGTTTTTTGGATCCTTTTTAAATCATAATGATAACAGAAATCACCCAAATGGCCCTGATCAAAAGTTTACATACCCTGGAATGTTTGGCCTTGGTACAGACACAGAAAATGGCACACACATCCCCAAAGCCTTGAATATGCCAGTCAGTACTGTTTAATCACTTATTAAGAAGTGGAAAATTAGGGGCTCTTTTTATACCAAGCCAAGGTCAGGTAGACCAAGAAATATTGCAGCTTTTTTGGCATGATCAGTCATATTTTCAATATTAATGCCTAAATGTCACAATTTCTGCCAGGGTATGCAAACTTGATTGATTGGCCTACCAACGCTTGGATATATACTGGATTTTTTTTTTTATACTACTAATGACGGTGGTCAGCGACTTGTAATTGGACTAAATAAGTCACAATGTCGTATGCCTGCCGAATTCCATAGCTATTTAATTTGTGTCAAGAAGCAAAGCATCACGGTGGCGGCATGTGTACAGCTCTGCGAGGGGGGATTTATTTGTGCGTTTCTTTGTTAGCAGTATGGTCGGAGAGCCATGCAAGGAGGAGTGGGCAAGCTGTCAATCTTGCAAAGCATGCAAGTGGGTGTTTTTGGAATGCATTCCAAACAATAGAGATGTCAAAAACTTTTTTTTAAAGGGAAAGAAATAAAACACAAGAAAAGACATAAAAACTGTGTATTACAATTGCACATTTAAACAAGTACAAGTACATGAGAAAAAAACACTGAAACGACATGCAGTTTAAAGTGTGAATGTAGGTGTTAAAGCGTATCTCTAGTCAAAATGTAAAATCGCATTTAGCACTTACCTCCACAAAAGTCGATTGTTATGATGATGTGTTTTCTGTTCTGCCACGACTCTGTAAACTGCTTCCTACTCTCTGACACACCTGGTTATAAAAATTGATATTAACATACAGGAAATAGGGCATAGGTCACCTGATGTTAGCTTAAGTAAGTATATTATTGCAAGGCAAGATAACCGGTCCAAGAATATGTTTGAATGTGCTACACTGACGATAATACTAGGCTATAATATGGCAATTAACCTAGACAAAAATAATGCTAAACTACATTAATCTGGCATACACAGCATTGACAAAAAACAGCATGAACAGTGAAAAGATATAAATGGCAATAAGAAGTCTCACAGTAGCTCTCTGCAAAAATTGATAGAAAAAAAATGTGTCCCATAGCGCACTCTGTGTATATTCCCCTGGATGTAGGTACATGTAAATTTTCCTGAGTGGCATACAAGTGGAAGGTAGTTGTAAAAGTACCTGGCACCTAACTCACAACTTAAGCCAGCTAACATTGGGGTCCAATCTGTATGAAGGTGCACTTACTACTGTCTCTTTAAGCCTCTATTGGGGCTGCTGAGTAAATGGGCAGTCTCCTCTGGAAATTAACTGCTAAACAGTGGTGAAGTAAGCATAGTTGATTCTGCTCACCAATCCTTGCACACAGAAAATCTTGTTCTGAACGCTTGGCGGTCTGCTGTCCCCAGGAACTTAATTCAGTCCACAAGGGCTCAGTCTCTCAGCTTTCTTATCCTCTATGGTTTGTTTCTGGTCCCTGCACAGGCTCAACAATGGCACCCTGGTCTCTGCACAGGCTCAGAAGAGACGGAATTGTCCATGACCTTTTGCATAATTTGAAATGAAAAATTGGAGGCAAAATTAGGTAGTAAACCATTGCAAAAAAAAAAAAAAGGACTTTCCCCTGTAAGACAAATGCATAACTTGCTAGTATGCATCGAATACTAGCACATTATGTGAGACTTACCTTAAAACGAAGCCTTCCATCTTCACCCGGTCCTCCTTTTGGGTTCCTGGCTTCCGGCTACATGAGGGGCCGTGGCCGCGATGACATAACTCCAATGCATGCGCGCGGGAGCCCTCGTTTACGGCACCAGCTCTGAAGGTCCGGCGCGGTCCGGCGCGGTATGCACTCTAAATATTTCCTAACACTGGAGGAGCTGAAGATCAACCAACATTTGCAGAGCGTGACTGGCTTCCTTATAAAAGATGTTTGGCACCAAACTGTGCGGCAGTCTGCATGCGAATTCTTGGGCACACATGCGTGTGCCAATGTGCATCTGTGCACCAGTGTGAATTTCTGCAGAGATGCAAAGTACTGGTAGGAATGCCAGGTCTTTGAACACCTCTGTTGTACACAGTTCCCTGATAGTGCCTGACCCACCCCCCAAAGGGCAGCCTCTCTTTTGCTGGGTGTCTGGAACAGAATTCTTGGAGTAGTCTGGGAGCAGACTATTCCCAGGAGCTCTCTTTAATTTGATCAGATATTGGATTTGTCTCCCTTGCTTCCTGCAACCCAGGATTGACTCCACTTCATATTCTGTTTACTCTCCGACTGTTATAGGTGGTTGAGGTGGTCACTCTTCTTGGGAACGGTTTGAGTAGGGAGACATGAAAGACCAGATGAATCCTGTATAAATCAGGCAGAGACAGTTCCTCAGCTACTGGATTCACTTCTCGCTTAATTTGAAAAGGGCCAGTGTACCTGGGTCCCAAGTTTTGTAAAGGGCATGAAAGTTTCAGGTTGGCGGCCACACTTTGTCTCCAACCTTCAGGGAAGGATTTCCCCTCCCCTGCCTGTCAAAGTATTTTTTATAGTCTGTCTGCGCCTTTCTTATGGCCGCCTAGAAAGCCAGACAATTTTCGTGCCCAAAGGTGAGTCTGTCTTGTAATGCGGGTACAGCTGATTTAAGCACTGTATCTGGCAGACAAGATGGATGGAATACATAATTAGCCCAGAATGGAGATTGGTTTGTAGCTAAATGAATTGTTATATGTGAACTCCACCAATGGGAGCAGAGATACTCTGTCATTTTGGGAAAAAGCTGAGAAACAATGTAAATATTGCTCCAGGGTTTGGTTTGTACATTCAGTTTGCCCATTACTTTGGGGGTGGTAGGCAGATGACAAGAGTTCATGTGATGGCAGAGTTCTACTTTGAGGGACCTGCAAAGAGCTTTTCAAAACCTGGAGGTAAATTGTACCCCCACAGCCCCAGACAATGTTACTGGGCAGTCCGTGTAGTCTAACAATCTCTTTAATGAAGGCGAGGGGAGGTCTCAGCAGCAGACAGAGTACCCATCATTGGGAAGAAGCGGGCCATCTTGGATAGCAGGTCTATCACCACCAGGATGGTAGCAAACGCCTCTGAGGGAGGCAAGTCTATGAAGAAGTCCATGCAATCATCTCCCAGGGACAATTAGGGATAGGCAAGGACCTCAGTAATCCCCAGGCCTTAGTTTTATTGCCCTTGCTACGTAGAAGGGCTACATGCTCGCGAAGCTGGCTGCTCCTATTGGCCAATAGAAGGAGCAACCAGCTCCAAGCACGTAGCCTTTCACCACTGCAGCCCTGATTGACAAGATTGCAGCCCTGCCTTGGTCCAATCAGATGCGGTGACATCACTTCCTGTTCCACTATCCATGCTGGTCAGTGTGGAGCTTCCGGGTTCCTTGCTCTTGGAGGAACACTGTGATCCATTCCAACCAGCTGCTCAATCCTTTCCAGCTATCCGGAACAGCGATGGGACATTCTTCAAAGGCTACTTTGATTGCCAGAAGTTCTCTATCCCCCACATCATAATACCTTTCAGCTTGGCTTAATTTCTTAAAACAAGAGGCTACTTTTGTAGCCTTTTGTGATCCATTCCAACCAGCTGCTCAAACACAGTGACAATCACTCTCAGTCTTTTGGCACATCGACTGTGGTCCCGCGAGCTGGAAAATCTTTGTGCAGGGTGAGGCTGAGAGTGTTGTTGTTACGTATCAGTGACAACGCAGTGTGAGGTTGACCAGTCATTTGTCACAAGTTGGTGAAAAGGGCAGTGGTTTGACCCGCATTTGTTACAAGAGGAAATGCACCCAAAGTGAGGAAATCCCTAGTTGTCACCAAGTTCACAAGAACCACTGAAAAATTTCCTCTCTTTTTCTGTTATAGTGACAACCCAAAATTTGGAATTTTATTTTAGTTTCAGTGATTATGATAAACAGGCAGGTACACAGAAATAAATAAAAATCACACAGGTGTTCTAATCCTTCACCATTCAATCCAAAACTAAAAAGTTTTGCCCTTAGTTATACTTGAAGGGCTTTCTGTTTATTCTAACTCCCGTCATCAGGTTGGTAAAAGCAAACAGCCACCATTGCCTGGGTATTGTCCCTGAAATGCTTGTGCATTACTACCGCTGCCATTGTTATACAGTGGAACCCCGGTTTACGTGTAACGCGGTTAACAAGCATTTTGAAAGACGAGCAACTTTTTAAAAAAAACTCTGACTCGGTTTGCGAGTGTTTTCTCGCAAGACGAGCAGAATTCAAGCTACTAGGGCCTGCAGTACTGCATTTGGCCTGAGGTGCGGGGGCGCTGGAGCCGAGAAGAGCCGAATGACGCCGATTACAGCCAATCTGCGCCGTTCGGCAATGCTGGGAAAGACACGGAAATACTCAGTTTCCGAGCCTTTCCGAGGTTTGCCGAGGTCAGCCGAAAGTGTCATCGGACCTTTCCGGACATTTCCGAGGCTCTCCGGCGCCCCCCCCCCCCCGCAGTATTGCATGCCATTGAAGTCAATGCGGGAACAAATTATCTTCGTTTCCATTGATTTCAATGGGTAAAACTCGCTTTGATATGCGAGTACTTTGGATTAAGAGAATTCTCCTGGAATGGATTATGCTCGTAATCCGAGGTTCCACTGTATATGTAACAAAACTTTTCATATCCAGTAGTAATATTACAGCTGTAAAAATATAAAGTGTATTTCAAAATGAATCATGTTTCTGTAACAACGTAGCCCTGGTCCCCAGCGTGCCAGTCCACCACTGCACAGACTGGGCTGTCACTGTAATGCCATATTAACAGTCAGCACTACAGCTGCTCTCCCTCTCCTTGGCTGCCAGTGAGAAGAGGACAGAGAGTGGACACACAGGATATTTTGTGCTGCAGTCAATGGGAGCCAAAGGAGAGTCTGCCCACCACTCCAGGTTGCATAGATCACTGTAACTGGCTGTTGTGCATTCTGGGAGGAAATAGGGCTGCTGGGAACCACCTGGGACTATGGGAAATGTAGTCCCCAGGAGACATTTGAAAAAAAAATAAGGTCTGAATATTAGGAACACCTCACAGTAGAAACCTGTGTATTAAAGGGGTTGTAAAGGTTTGTTTTTTTATTTTCTAAATAGGTTCCTTTAACCACTTGACCACTGGGCACTTAAACACCCTTAATAACCAGACCAATTTTCAGCTTTCGGTGCTCTCACACTTTGAATGACAATTACTCATTCATACAACACTGTACCCATATGAAATTTTTGTCCTTTTTTTCACACAAATAGAGCTTTCTTTTGGTGGTATTTAATCACCTCTGGGTTTTTTATTTTTTGCGCTATAAAAGAAAAATGACTGAAAATTCTGTAAAAAAATGAATTTTTCTTCGTTTTTGTTATAAAATTTAGCAAATTTGTAATTTTTCTTGATAAATTTTGGCCAAAATTTATACTGCTACATATCTTTGGTAAAAATAAGTACAAATTGGGGTATATTATTTGGTCTTTGTGAAAGTTATAGAGTCCACAAGCTATGGTGCCAATATCTGAAAATTGATCACACCTGAAGTACTGACGGCCTATCTCATTTCTTGAGACCCTAACATGCCATAAAAGTACAAATACCCCCCAAATGACCCCTTTTTGGAAAGAAGACATTCCAAGGTATTTAGAAAGAGGCATGGTGAGTTTTTTGAAGTTGTCATTTTTTCCCACAATTCTTTGCAATATCAAGATTTTTTTGAATTTTTTTTTTTTTTCACAAAATTGTCATATTAGCAGGTTATTTCTCACACACAGCATATGCATACCACAAATTACACCCCAAAACACATTCTGCTATTACTCCTGAGTACGGCGATACCACATGTGTGAGACTTTTACACAGGGTGGCCACATACAGAGGCCCAACATGCAGGGAGCACCATCAGGCGTTCTGGAGCACCCAGGACAATTCTGACATTTCTCTCCTACATGTAAAAATCATCATTTATTTGCTAGAAAATTACATAGAACCCCAAAATATTATATATGTTTTTTTAGCAAAGACCCTAGAGAATACAATGGCGGTCGTTGCATCTTTTTATCTAGCACGGTACTTGCACAGCAATTTTTCGAACGTGTTTTATTTGGAAAAAAAATGTTTTGTGCTGTACAAAAAACAAAACTGTAAATTTAGCCCAATGTTTTTGCATAATGTGAAAGATGAAGTTACGCCGAGAAAATAGATACCCAACATGTCACGCTTCAAAATTGCACACACTCGTGAAATGGCGCCAAACTTCGCTACTTAAAAATCCCCATAGGCTTTAATTTTTTTTACTGGTTACATGTTTTGAGTTACAGAGGAGGTCTAGGACCAAAATTATTGTTCTCGCTCTAACGTTCGCAGCGATACCTCACATGTGTGGTTTGAACACCGTTTTCATATGTGGGCGGGACTTACGTATGCGTTCCCTTCTGTGTGCGAGCACACGGGGACAGGGACGCTTTAAAAAAATATATATATATTTTATTGTTCATTTTACTTTATTTATTTTAGTTTGACCCTTTTTTTCCCCCCAAAAATTTTTTTGATCACTTTTATTCCTATTACAAGGAATGTAAACATCCCTTGTAATAGGAATATGGCATGACAGGTCCTCTTTACAGTGAGATATGGGGTCAATAAGACCCCACATGTCACCTCTAGGCTGGAAAGCCTGAAATAAAAAAAAAAAACGATCCTGGCTTTGATCGTAGCGAGTATCGCAGGGTATTGTTGGGTATTGCAGGGTATGGCAGAGTATCGCAGGGTATTGCAGAGTATCGCCGGGTATTGCAGAGTATCGCAGGGTATGGCAGAGTATCGCAGAGTATCGCCGGGTATGGCAGAGTATCGCAGGGTATGGCAGAGTATCGCAGAGTATCGCCGGGTATTGCCGGGTATCGCCGGGTATCGCCGGGTATCGCAGGGTATGGCAGGGTATGGCAGGGTATGGCAGGGTATGGCAGAGCATCGCAGAGTATCGCAGGGTATTGCAGGGTATCGCAGGGTATGGCAGAGTATCGCAGGGTATGGCAGAGTATCGCAGGGTATGGCAGAGCATCGTAGGGTATGGCAGAGCATCGCAGGGTATGGCAGAGCATCGCAGGGTATGGCAGAGTATCGCAGGGTATGGCAGAGTATCGCAGGGTATGGCAGGGCATCGCAGGGTATGGCAGAGCATCGCAGGGTATGGCAGAGCATCGCAGGGTATGGCAGGGCATCGCAGGGTATGGCAGGGCATCGCAGGGTATGGCAGAGTATCGCAGGGTATGGCAGAGTATCGCAGGGTATTGCGGGGTATGGCAGGGTATTGCGGGGTATGGCAGAGTATTGCGGGGTATGGCAGAGTATTGCGGGGTATGGCAGAGTATTGCGGGGTATGGCAGAGTATTGCGGGCGTATGGCACAGTATTGGGGGGGATGGCAGAGAATCCATCCATCCATGCTCAGCCATCCCTCCATACCCTGCAATACCCAGCAATACACTGCAGGCTATTGCTGGGTATTGCAGGGTATGGAGGGATGGCTGAGCATGGATGGATGGATCGGTGGTGGCAGAGCAGGCTGTGGGCACTACAGATCCCGCCCACAGCACTGCTGCCACCGATCCCTCCCCCTCTCCTCTCATACTGTACCGATCGGTACAGAGAGAGGAGGAGAGAGGAACCGGCGTCATCAAATGACGCCGGTTTGCTTACATGTGATCACTCCGTCATTTGACGGAGCGATCACGTGGTAAACGGCCGCGATGAGCGGCCGTTTACCGTGATCCATGATCCGCCGGGTCCTCTGGACCCGGCGATCATGGATGCTCTCGAGTGCGCGCACCAGGGGGCGCGCAAGAGCAGAATTCTGTGAGGCCGTTAATTAACGGCCTCCCAGAGTTAAGCAACCGCCCTGTAGCCGTTTTTCGGCTATGGGCCGGTTGTTAACTGGTTAAGCTAGTGCATTGTTGGTTCACTTACCTTTTTCTTTCAATTTCCCTTCTAAATGTTTTTTTTTTTTTGTCTGAATTTCTCACTTCCTGTTTCTCCTCTGTAAACTTCACACCATCATCCGAGCGGTGTTTAGTCAGCCAGAACAGCTTACTGAACAGCTTACTGAGGAGGAACAAGAAGTGAGAAATTCAGACAAAGAAAACAAAGAAAAAAACATTTAGAAGGGAAATCGAAGGAAAAGCTAAGTGAACCAACAATGCACTAGCTTAAAGGAACCTATTTAGGAAAATAAAAAACGAACCTTTACAACCCCTTTAAAGTGGAAGTAAACCCCCCTATCGTTTTCAGCCAAGGAAGCTGCCATCTTTGCCTCTGCTTAACCTTCAACTGCCACGGTGCTGCACATGTGATCCGTTATAACACCAGCCATTGGATGGTTTGACTGTTTGGTTGAGAGCACAGCCAGTGTGCAGTTCCCGGCATGCCTTTTTTTTTTAAACTGTTAAATCGATGGGTTTACTTCCGCTTTAAGGAAGATTACTTTATTTCCAGAACTTGCTTTTTTGAACATTTGTGATGGGAAAGTATGCATTCTGGGGGTGGAATTCTATTATCTTGCTACTTTTTTTTTATGTTCAGAAACTGCCATTAGTTTTCCAAAATAGCAGAGTGAGTGATTTTAGTGATTTCCCAGTTTGTGATAAAATATGGCCCCTTTGTGTATGTAAAAAACATTTTTTGATAACCTCTGTTTTTTGCTGACTGCTAAATAAAATGTATGATCAAGTCCTGCCCTGAAAATTAGAAAATATCTGATATACCTTTTAATGATTACTAATAGCTACATTAGGCTGGTCAACAAAAGAATATGACCATAAGAATTCAGATATGTTCTACTTTTTTCCTGTGTATTGTAAAATCCCAGCGACCTAAGCGGGAAAACATTTTAAAGGAGAGAAATACAGGGGCTTCTTTTGCTCATTCCTTTCAAGTATGCCACTTGTCTCGCTGTCCTTTATTCCAGTGTGCTTTAAGGCTGTATTCACACCTGAGCGTTTTGTAGCCTGAAGCCTGAAGCTACAAAACGCTAGAGGGGAAAAAATACATTATTCTCTATGGAGATGGTTCACATCTCCACTCCAAAACGCCTGAAGCCCTACGCCTGAAGCTCAAACAAGTTCCGGACCCTTTTTTGTCATGCGAATCGGGCAGATTTGGACATTTTTATTCTTTTTACATTGGTGACCTTTTGCTCTGCACAAAATTCGCGGCAAATCGCGGTAAAAAACGCCGTGAATCGCGGTAAAAAACGCCGCAAAAAACGCCGCAATTCGCGCAATTTTCTGCCTGAAAAGCTACGCTCAGGTGTGAATGCAGCTAGCCCCATACACATGGTCGGATTTTCCGATGGATTCTGTCCTATCAGACAATGTTGTCGGAAATTCCGACCGTGTGTAGGCACCATCGGACAGTTTCCATCGGATTGTCCGACGGACAAAGTCCTATCTCCTGCTGGATAGATTTTTTGACAACAAAGTCCGATCACACCAAATCCGATCGTGTGTAGCGAAGTCCGACGGACAAAGTGCTACGCATGCTCAGATCACATTACAAGACCAAAGCTATTGGCTACTAGCCTCTACGTAGTCCCGTCGTAGGCAACAAACGTCACCACGTTCAGAATGATCGGATTTTCCGACAACTTTGTCCGACCGTGTGTACGCAAAACCAAAATCGGACAAAGTACGACGGACATGATCCGACGGACCTGGTCCTCGGATAATCCGAGCGTGTGTATGGGGCTTTAGTCTCTTGGGACTTCGGACAGAGTAAAATGTATATAGCACTGTAATATCTAAACTGACCACATGATGGCAGTATAGAGTGGTTTATACTTTTTATATTCTTATTCACTCCACAAAATGTTTGAAAAAGCAGAAGTAGTTTTGGAACAAAATAATGTAAAGTAGCAATAAATGCAAAATTAAAAATGACATACATGCTTTAGTCTGTCATGCATTAAAGGGGTTGTAAAGGCTTGTTTTTTATTTTCTAAATAGGTTCCTTTAACCTCCTTGGCGGTATGATTCTGTCTGGAATTTTGTGCTGAAAGCGGTACAATTATTTTGCATGGAAATTTGGCGTTTTTATATTGTAGGCATGCAATTCTTATGAATAACTCACTTAAATCTGTCCGAACCAGAGTCTAGTAGACATCCCGGGTATGATAAAGTTTGAAACACAAAATCATAAATTATAATAAAATAAAAATATATATAAAAATTATTCAATAATGTAATCAAATCAAAAACACTGAAATTTGCTCAGTTGCAGAAAAGTCGCTGTCATTAAATTTAGTGTTTGATGATAAATTGTGATTCTAATTTATTATCGGTGTTTTCTAGCTGGTCTAAAACCACTTTTGACATAAAGGGACGCTTTTTGGTTGCTATGGACAATCTCCAGTTTCCAGGCAGAAAAAAAAATCTTTTTATTATATAAAATGACATGCAGGGCACTGGGCAGACCACTAGGGACAAAGGGGATGTGTGTTTTTTGAATACAGTACTGTAATCTGTAAGATTACAGTACTGTATGTATGTTGTGTTTTTAAACTTTTTTGAATTTGGCGCCGATCTCCGCTCCCGTGCGTCGTAACGTCGCAGGGAACGGAGATCAGCGGCACTCGGCACTGTGTGAATCGAGCGAGCGGAGGGCTCGCTCACACAGCGGGGAGACATCGCAGGATCCAGGGGAAAAGGTAAGTAACCCCCCCCCCCCTGTATCCTGCAACGCAAGCCCGAGTCTGGCTCGGGGTTACCGCTTTTGGTACTGAAGTTCCTGCCCCGAGCCAGACTCGGGATTACCGCCAGGGAGGTTAAGCTAGTGCATTGTTGGTTCACTTACCTTTTCCTTCCATTTCCCTTCCAAATGTTTTTTTTTCTTTGTTTTCTTTGTCTGAATTTCTCACTTCTTGTTCCTCCTCAGTAAGCTGTTCTGGCTGACTAAACACCGCTCGGATGATGGTGTGAAGTTTGCTGAGGAGAAACAGGAAGTGAGAAATTCAGACAAAGAAAAAAACATTTAGAAGTGAAATCAAAGGAAAAGGTAAGTGAACCAACAATGCACTAGCTCAAAGGAACCTATTTAGAAAATAAAAAACAAACCTTTACAACCCCTTTAACTCTTGTAAGCTTTGTAGCATTATTAAACTGTTAATAAGCACTTTGCACCTTTAAAAACTTGTCGGGTATATGCTGTGTGCAGAGGAATTTAAAACACCCCCAAGCACAACACCCTTCTGAACGGCGGCGGCCCATCCATATGGAGGGCGCAGGGGTGCCACCCACCTAATCAATGCGCCCGGCCCCTAATCTACATGCAGGGTGCCAGACGCATGGATTCCAATGGAAGTTTTTTTTGTAGAAGCACATGATTACTGCCAGAGGCTTCAAAAAAGGGTGGGCTCAGGGCGTAGGATCCCACCCGGGTGTGTGGCAATAGCGAATACATTTTTGCTATTGTCTTCCTTATTCTCCTCTCAGCCAATCCCAGCTCAGGAAGCAAGTCCTGAGACCCAATTGACCAAAAGGAGAAGCCATCCTATTGGCCGCCGAGGAGGGAGGAAACCTCACCAACGAAGCCGCACCAACGAGGAAGGAGGAAACGCAAAGGCACGCTGCCCGGAGGAAGCCAGCAACCTAGATGGGGTAAGTGCGGGAACCAGTCGATCAACTGACCGGGGTGGGGGGGCGGGTCACGGGAGACCTGGCTCATTTATATTGCGTAAAGCTTAAAAGATTACAAAATTCTGGTCTGGGTAAAGGTTTGGTATGGATTTTGGAGGGACCCCATGTTCTCTTTGTTATTTATTTGTCTCTGTTTTTTACATTTTAGACTGGGGTGCCTCGAGACTTTGCATTACTTTTTTACTGCCGCCGCCTTAGAAACAAGGGTGGTGGCTTCTGTTGACTGTCAGATGGAAACAATCCAGTGGCTGTGCTTGATAACTGCATACCCTTTCCTGCACGCACTGCTGCCATGTTTTCCGGGCTCAACACACACATTTGCAGACCCAGGACTAGCATGGTCAGGTACGGTAAATCCTGTTTGCTGGTCTCCCCTTCCTGTTACTGACTCAAAAGTAGGGTTGCCACCTGTCCGGGATTCTCACCGGACAGTCTGGGTTTTGAATCATGTGTCCGGGTTTCAGGTGGACTGAAACCCAGACACATTATTCAGATCGGGCTGTGGCTCCCCAAGTAACCAAGATAGTCACACACAAATCTGTTGCCGTCTAGGAGCTGTGGGCGGCTGTCTGGGGGGCGGGTTCAGCATCACTGGGGTGCAGGGTGATGATGTCAGCAAGAGCAATTTGGCCACACCCACGTTTTGCACAGCACGCTATGTGCACCGCATCACTACTCACCTGAGGGGGACCCAAAGGTGTTCAAGACTGCTAAAGTGTTCGGGTTTGGCTTGAAGAAAAGGTGGCAACCCTACCCGGAACTTTCGGAAGCAATGTGTAGAACGTCACTTCCCAGTCCAGGTGTCACTGTCCCCAATCAGTAAGGATGGGGAAGAAACAAATGGACTGTGATCTGCACTCCATTTGTTTCATTGGAGGATAGGTGGGATATCAGGGGTCCCCACCCCTACATACACCAACATACGAGCGTAAATGCATGTGTCGGGGGCAAATGTGAGTAAAAAATGTAGCGCTAAACGTGCATGAGCGTGAAACAAATAAATGGTGCCCAAACAAAGTGACTGACTAGAATCACAAAAATGAATACATAGCAGGATTGCTCCCTATATGAAAATAAGCACAAAAATTCAAGTGACATATACAAACTCAAAAAATAGGGATTTCTCCCTCTGTGGGAATGAACACAAGAGTCCAGGGTGCATACACAGAATTCAAATAATATCAGTGTCCCAATACAATGAAATAGTGTAAAAACCAAGGAAAAAAGACACAAAATTACTTGAACTTGATCCTCTTCTCCAAACACCTTTGATGGATAAATAGAAAAAGATGTGTGCTTACCAGAGCAAGTGGACTCCCTGTCAGCGACAGGAAGTCAAACAAGCATGTAGAATCCGGACACCGGCAGGTGGATCATCTCTCGGATGTGAAAATGGAATCTGTGGAGTTTTCACTCGGAGGTGAGGGCGACCGAACCTTGGGGGAACCCAATGTGGAAGATGGAACCCGACCTCAAACCACGTACCACGAAATCCAAAAAGTTAGTCCAACCGATAAGCGGAGCTTGAGACTGGTGTCAAAAGACCACTTTGTGACGTGGTCAAGGCTCTCAGGTGGTATTTCTCAATTGTACCAAAAACATATGGAGAAAGGAAAAAAGAAGGAGGACTCCAATAGTGCAGATCAGTATGGAAGGTTTTATTGAACCAAAACCACCATTACAAAAAATTAAATAAAATAGAATAAAAGTGATCACGATTAAAATTGAAAAGCAGTGTGGGAATAGGTAGAACCTCGCCCTATGCGTTTCGTCTTAGATAGACTTCAACTGGGGCATCTACCTGTTCCCCCACACTGCACACATATATATAGGAAACCTTAAAATGACAACCAATCACAAGCAGTTACCTACTTAATATTCCGTAAATGCTGATTGGACCGGAAAGCATCATGTGACAGGAAGGGTGGCTCTAACTAAATCACATAACTAATCAAGTATAGGCCAAGGTATAACAAGCAAGATGAATGGTGGAATAAACACCTCCACCTCAAACAATCTTCCATAGCTCCTCCTGAACACATGGTAAAAAGTGTCGGGGCACTTACAGGCAATAACGTTGATTACACTACACATATTATATATCACCACACACGCTGGAGTGAGGGCAATAATTTTGGGTCCATTATTTAACTATCTGTTGACCTGTAGATCTTTAAAAGCGCTGTCTATGGAATGTATATGGTTTTGAAGTTTGTTGCCGTTTCACAGGCGCATGCAATTTTAAGGTTTGACATGTTTGGTATCTATTTACTCACCGCAACCTCATCTTTAAAATTTTACAAAAAAATGGGTAATTTATTGAATTTGTTTGCCCTGAAATCAACTTGCATTTCCTAACAAATAACATAAATAAATTAGGACTACAATTTATTTTTTCTCTAGCCGCTTTAGCCCCGGAAGTTTTTACCCCCTTCCTGACCAGAGCACTTTTTGCGATTCGGCACTGCGCCGCTTTAACTGACAATTGCGCGGTCGTGCGACCTGGCACCCAAAAAAAATTGACGTCCTTTTTTTCCCACAAATAGAGCTTTCTTTTGGTGGTATTTGATCACCTCTGCGGTTTTTATTTTTTGCGCTCTAAACAAAAAAAGAGCGACAATTTTGAAAAAAAAGAATTTTTTTACTTTTTGCTATAATAAATATCCCCCAAAAATATATAAAAACATTTTTTTTCCTCCGTTTAGGCCGATACGTATTCTTCTACAAATTTTTGGTAAAAAAAACAAAACGCAATAAGCGTATATTGATTGGTTTGCACAAAAGTTATAGCGTCTACAAAATAGGGGATAGTTTTATGGCATTTTTATTATTTTATTTTTTACTAGTAATGGTGGGGATCTGTAATTTTTATCGGGACTGCGACATTATGGCAGACATATCGGACACTTTTGACAAATTTTTTAGACCATTGGCATTTATACAGCGATCAGTGCTACAAAAATGCACTGATTACTGTAAAAATGTCACTGGCAGGGAAGGGGTTAAAACTAGGGGCGATCAAGGGGTTAATTGTGTTCCCTAGTGTGTGTTCTAACTGAAGGGGGGGACTGTGTAGGGGAGATGACAGATCGCTGTTCATACTCTGTATGAACAGACGATCTGTCTCTTCTCCCCTCAGTGAACCGGAAACTGTGTTTACACACACAGATCCCGGTTGTCGTTGTGTCAGCAGCGATCGCGGGAGCCCAGCGGTGGTCGTGACCGCCGGGCACTCGCATCGGCTCCGGGGGAGAGCAGCGGGCACTCGCATCACAACATAAAGTTGTTTCGCCCCCAGCCATGCCATTCTGCCACAGTAAAACTGCGGCGGCTGGTCGGCAAGTGGCTAGGGTGTCTTCATTCAAAAAATATGTTTGGGGGTTTTATGTAATCTTCAGGCCTAAATTTATTTATTTTTACCAAAAAATGCAAAAGCAACCCTGGCAGCGAAAGGGTTAAAGGATGCTGTAACTGAAAAAAATGGTTGCAAAACTGATCTGGATGTCCCGAACTCATCACTCTGTCTCAGTATTTCTGTATTGTGTATCAAATCTGCAATAAAAAGGATTACCAAAAACATAAAATTTGTAACAGATCAACCGAAGAACAATATACAATGTAGCAATGTATATTTTTTAGCTTTGGATAAAGTGGAAATTTCTGAACTTCTGCTGCATTTCCCCCAGCACACAAATTCCTTACAACGCCTAAAGGTAGACAGCATGGTCAGTAAATGGAGGCAAAGCTATAACAATATAATTGCCAGCACACCAAGAGCTGATTCTGAGCCTCCAAGATCTGAAATCCAATGATTGAAAGGGGCGGGTCAGGGACAATCAAAGCCAGGAAGTGTGGTGGGCTCTGTCTGACTTGCTGTAGCTTTTAATGCACACTGTGAGAAGGCCACACTGTGTGATGAAATCAGAGTACAGAATAAATGTCTGTACAACAAGACTGAAGGTAAGGCTGGTGTTCAGCTTTAAGATGGGGTTACCTTCGTTTTGAAGAGCTTTGCTTTCACTGAGTGTGGTGTCTCCAGAACAGGAAGCGAAGGGAAATCCACCCAAGGGGGCACAGCCACAGAGATTAAACACAAAAACCTGACGGAATTCTAACCATTCCCTACTCTATCCAAAACATTAAAAACGCTAATTCAAGCTCGTGTTACTTATGTCATACACATTTTTTTTTTTTTTTTTTTTTAACAAATGAGTTTCTTTAATGTACAAAAATAGTGACGGCTCTTGGCAACCTCTCTAAACATTGAGATAGAGGGAAACCAGGGTTCTTCCTGTACAATGACTCACTGATGTATGTGACTCAATACACAAACTTGTAGAGTGAGTTTTCTGACAACCATAGCAACTGAGAATCGCATTCCAAACACTCATCGTGAAAAGGAGGGTCTCAAATTGTATATTTTTCCTGAATAGCAAAAAATTCTTGTTACATAAAAAACAATGTAGGTGCAGGGCTGGTGCAAGGATTTTTGACACCCTAGGCAAAACCTAATTTTGCCCCCCCCCCCCCCCGCTGACTCTGCCCCCTTTTCCCTGCCCATGTAAATACCACCTTTTTAAGCGCCCATCAAATGCAGCCTCACCAGCGCCCATCAAATGTAGCCTCACCAACGCCCATCAAATGTAGCCTCACCAACGCCCATCAAATGTAGCCTCACCAACGCCCATCAAATGCAGCCTCATCAATGCCCATTAAATGCAGCTTCACCAGCGCCCATCAAATGCAGCCTCACCAGCACCCCTCAAATGCAGCCTCACCAGCGCCCATCACCAGCGCCCATCAAATGCAGCCTCACCAGCGCCCATCAAATGCAGCCTCACCAGCGCCCATCAGCGCCCATCAAATGCAACCATCAAATGCAGCCTCTCCAGCCCCATCAAATGCAGCCTCATCAAATGCAGCCTCACCAGCGCCCATCAAATGCAGCCTCTCCAGCGCCCATCAAATGCAGCCTCACCAGCGCCCATCAAATGCAGCCTCTCCAGCGCCCATCAAATGCAGCCTCACCAGCGCCCATCAAATGCAGCGCCCATCAAATGCAGGCTACCAGCGCCCATCAAATGCAGCCTCACCAGCGCCCATCAAATGTAGCCTCACCAGCACCCATCAAATTCAGCCTCAGCCTTCTTGTTACATAACCAGGGCTGGTGCAAGGATTTTTGACACCCTAGCAAAACCTAATTTTGCCCCCCCTCCCCCGGCTGACTCTGCCCCCTTTTCCCTTCCCATGTAAATACCACCTTTTTAAGCGCCCATCAAATGCAGCCTCACCAGCGCCCATCAAATGTAGCATCACCAACGCCCATCAAATGTAGCCTCACCACGCCCATCAAATGTAGCATCACCATCGCCCATCAAATGCAGCCTCATCAATGCCCATCAAATGCAGCTTCACCAGCGCCCTTCAAATGCAGCCTCACCAGCACCCTCAAATGCAGCCTCACCAGCGCCCATCAAATGCAGCTCCACCAGCGCCCATCAAATGCAGCCTCACCAGCGCCCATCAAATGCAGCCTCACCAGCGACCCTCAAATGCAGCCTCACCAGCGTCCATCAAATGCAGCCTCACCAGCGCCCTCAAATGCAGCCTCACCAGCGCCCATCAAATGCAGCCTCACCAGCGCCCATCAAATGCAGCCTCTCCTGCGCCCATCAAATGCAGCCTCACAGCGCCCATCAAATGCAGCCTCACCAGCGCCCATCTAATGTAGCCTCACCAGCACCCATCAAATTCAGCCTCACCAGCGCCCCTCAAATGCATGCTCACCAGCGCTCATCAAATGCAGCCTCACAGCGCCCATCAAATGTAGCCTCACCAGCGCCCATCAAATGTAGCCTCACCAGCGCCCATCAAATGCAGGCTACCAGCGCCCATTAATGCTGCCTCACCAGCGCCCATCAAATGTCGCCTCACCAGCGCCCATCAAATTCAGCCTCACCAGCGCCCATCAAATGTAGCCTCACCTGCACCCATCAAATTCAGCCTCACCAGCGCCCTAAAATGCAGCCTCACCAGCGCCCATCAATTGCCGCCTCACCAGCGCCCATCAAATGTAGCCTCACCAGCGCCCTTCAAATGCAGGCTACCAGCCCCCTTCAAATGCAGCCTCACCAGCGCCCTTCAAATGCAGCCTCTCCAGCGCCCATCAAATGCAGCCTCACCAGCGCCCATCAAATGTAGCCTCCCCAGCGCCCATCAAATGCAGGCTACCAGCGCCCATCTAATGCAGCCTCACCAGCGCTCATCATATGCAGCCTCACCAGCACCCCTCAAATGCAGCATCACTAGCACCCATCAAATGTAGCCTCACCAGCACCCATCAAATGCAGGCTACCAGTGCCCTTCATTGCAGCCTCACCAGCGCTCATCAAATGTAGCCTCACCAGCTCCCCTCAAATGCAGCATCACTAGCACCCATCAAATGTCGCCTCACCTGCACCCATCAAATGCAGGCTACCAGCGCCCTTCTATGCAGCCTCACCAGCGCTCCATCAAATGTAGCCTCACCAGCACCCCTCAAATGCAGCATCACTAGCACCCATCAAATGTAGCCTCAACAGCACCCATCAAATGCAGGCTACCAGTGCCCTTCAATGCAGCCTACCAGTGCCTATCAATGAATGTTTGCTTGCTGCGGGAGTCGGAACACAGTCCTCCACCACTGCTGCGCCTCTGACACTTTGTGTGAACGGAGAGGCGGCTGCCTGCTGATGATGAGAGTTAGTTGCTTGCTGCAGAGAGAAGAGAGTAGGAAAACCAGTGGCCGGGAGCCCTAGGAAGCAGAGCGCCTTTGGCGGCCGCCTAGTTTGCCTAGTGGTAGCACCGGCCCTGTGTAGGTGCTACAAACACAAAGATCTACGGTCACAGCATACACTTTCAATTTATAACATTGCCATTGTAATAACAACACAAACAATAGTTGACAACAATCCAGTATAAGCTTACTTGAAAAATCTCCTTTCATGTTGTGAGTGCTGTCTGTCTGCTGGTCATCTCTTTCCACAACTTCTTGAATTCCCTGCATGCTTTGCATCTTCTCTTCTGCTGTTAAAGTGGTGTTGCACCCCAAAAAAAAAAAAAAATGCTTAAAATTCCTTAAAAAAAATTAAAAAAAATTAAAAACAATATTTGGATTTTTTTTTAAAAAAACAATGTATGCAGGGCCTGTAAGTTTTGACACCCTAGGCAGACCCTAATTTCCCCCCTCGCCACCGGCTGACCTCCCCCTTTCAGCCCATGAAATACACCATTAATGCGCACCAATCAAGCAGCGCTCACCAGCCCATCAATGTAGCCCGCGTAAGCCACAGCCAAAGTAGCCCACAAGCCAAATGTAGCCCAACTGCCATAAGGAAGCTATCAATGATCAAAAACTTCAACACAGCAGCCCATAAAATCAAGCATTACATGAACACTATAATGATGCCCTACCAGCGTCATCACTAATGCAAGCTCACCATCGCCAACATAAAATCACTCACAGTGATACAAATCACCTTACCACGCCTATAGGGGCAAGCCATCAAATGTCCCGCATCCAAATGCAGCATACAGGCCCTCAAATGCACCTCAACCATCGCCCATCAAATGCATCCCACACAAACGCGATCTCAAAATTCCAGCCCAATTTAAAGCACTCACCATGCCATCTAATGAGCTCAACAAGCGCCCATCATGTAGCTAACCGAAAGCCATCAATTCATCACAGGAAAGCATCCTCACCCCTCACAATGAGCCTACAGGCCAAAATGTACCTCCACCGGCCCATCAAATTTTAAGCCCACCACGCCCATTCAAACTGCAGCTACAGCGACCGCAATGTAAGTCCCCACACCTATAAAATGTATCAAGCACCCATCAAATTCACCATCACTAGCCATTATAAATGTACCTTCAACAGCATCGCATCAATCAGTCCCACCAGGGCCCTCGAATGCATCCTCAGCATGCCCATCAAATCGCGACTCGGGCCCCTCAAATGTAGTGGCCATATGCAGCTACAGCTTCAATGCGCAAAGTCCATCTGCCACCTTCAGCCAGGCAAATCAGACGCACCAGGCATCAAACGTATCCCACGCCTAACATCAGGTTAGGAGTTAATCACCTACAGCGCCATCAAATGTAGCCTCACCTGCACCGTCAAAGTGCAAAAAAAAAGGTATCAACAGCACCCTTACAATGCAGCTCTGTGCCTCATGCACATACATGCTATAATGTAGCCTCACACTACTCCTCAAATGGCATCACTAGGTACACAATGCTCACCAGCACCCTCAAACTGGCTACCAGGCCCGGTCAATGCAGCCTCACAGGTCCTTACAAAATGTCCTTCTATCAAAAGCAGCACATACAGATAAATGTTTCCTCACAGATCCCTCAAATGCAGGCTGCATGGCCCATTCATCAGCCTAACGTAACATATAATAATTTGCTTCTGGAGTCCCAGTTTACATGTTGTTTTTTTGGGAACTGAATGCTGCTGCTGTGTCTTAAAAAATTATTATGCAAGAGAAAAAGTAAAACCGTCCTGGTACCCACAGGAAGGCGCTTGCCGCCATGATGACACGTTGTAGAGCACATACATCAGACACGCCAGTTCCTTCATCTATTGCAGTTGGTAAACACAAACAACGTTGACACTCGTGAAACACTGAAAAATCCCACATGTTCGGTGAGTGCATTCCTGTATGCTCACCTTCCACCTCTTGAGAACCTGATCTTTGCATTTCTAGTCAGCATAAAGGGGTGTTGACATAAAAATATACAAATGTTATATAATTGCTGTAAAAAAAATCATTAATATTGTTTTTTAACCCACCTCTAAATGGCCGTTCTGGTTGTCCCTCGTGTACTGGCTTTATGCCCGGCAGTACACAGTTCCCCATCTCTCAGGACATCCCTCCCTCCCTCAGCCATCTCCTCAGTCCCAGTACGCGGCGAGAGATAGGCGCACCCTGCTGCCCATGCAGGGCTGCCGCAGTGAACCACAGCCGTGCCAATGAATCGGCGACACGTGGAGGTAGTATATTTATTAAAAAAACTTTACACTTTACAAGTGCCAGTATAACATTAAAGCAGAGGAAATTTGTAGAGCTTTAGAAATGACGGTCTAGGGTCTCACTTTCAAAAATACCCAATCAGCCATACAAAAAATCTGTTTAATAAAACTGATCATTTTATCTCCTTGATTATGGGTACCATGCAAGCTTCCCCATCATATGCTGCAGGAGCAATTTCACTCTGCAGGGTAGCAATTTGCCAAACTCGCTTGCCTTTAGTCAAATCACCCAAAGTTAAACAGGGGGGACCCTTGTAATTACTGGGCGTTCCCCAAAGATATTTACAGGGCAGAGAGGATCTTCCGGGAAGTGAGCAAGAAAGATGTTGTGGGCTCTAATTATTTTTAACGGTTACTGCGAGTTAACCCCACAAGGAGCAGTATAGTCGGGCCACTATGAACGTTGGTTGCAACGAAATAAGAACTTTACTGACTCATTTTGAAATATGATTCCCTTAACAGCATCGCGTACCCGCCCCGCATGACGGAGTGGAGCATCTCCTCAGTGCCGGGTAGCGCGGCCAAGGCCGGCCGTCAATGGCTCCGCAGTCGTGCCGCGGCCAGATTCCCGTGGGAACCGGCGCATGCGGTAACACAGATCAAACCCACTCCAGTATAGGAGGAGGATGTGTTTTCCTACAGGAAACCAGATGGCTCTACCTTGTGAGGTCACAAGTAAAACACTAAGGGTAAAAATGCTTAACCCTTTACCGCATCCCAGGTGTTACCCTTCCTCCATTCATTTGTATAAGTGCCTCAATTATTTAATACATGTTGGATATACAATTGGCCCAAGAACACTGCAAAACTGATGAGTCCGCCCGGATGGGACAGTCACTGATATCCAGTAGCAGCAATTTACTTTAAAAAAAAATAATATTATAATGTTCTCTTAAATAAATCCCCATATTTTTAAGCTGCTTTGACCATTTGAGCTAAACCAAATCAAATAATCCGTCTCATTACATTTTTTTTTTTATGACCACAAAATTATGTGTTAAAATAACTATGTATGGATAAAAAAACGTTTTTGACTTTTTTTGGATCATTAGGTTCAGCCAATAACGTGAAAAATAAGGTATTCTTTCAATTTGTCCTCATTCTTTTGGTATCTGATAAGCGCCAAAAAAAAAAAATTGCATGAGGTATTCAAATCTACCACCAAAAGAAACCTCTATTTGATGTGGACAAATGTAACAATTTACATCTGTTACATTTTGATACAATTATCATCAATGGAAGGTGAAACTTGATCAATGTTGAGCAAAGGGGTAAAATCACTGTACTGATGTGTTTAATTAGAGGAAGTACTCCTGATGTGTGTTACTTGCTTTCTGACCCTGCAATAACAGCTATGCGCCATCTACATCGACATCCTAGCTATTCCTCACATACCCTCAACAGAGCCCGTGGGGAGAGGACCCCAGATGACTGGACAGGGTCACTGTACAAGACCCACCCCGTCCGATACGGACACGGATGGGTCCTTTACAAAAGAAACTGACATTCTGCCTTTGCAAGTGCACATGCAACGAGGATTGGCCCAAGCAGTAAATGGGAAATTACTGCTAGAATCCATCGTGTCAAGGTTTTAAGCATGCTTGATGGTGAAGCACCTTTATTGAAGCCTGAGCAAACCGCGCACAACAACCTAACACTTCAAACCAACACAGAATTTAAACCAACCTCTCTGAACAAGGAGGGACCTTGTTACTAATTCCATACCTATAAGATTATAAAGACCAGTGATATTCCGAGAAGTTCAACAAAAGATGGTGTGGAGTGTTTTTCAATTTCGGGATTTACCCGGCCATTTGTGGCCTCATGTATGTGTATGTGCACATAAATTTATTGATCTCTTTTCTGATTTGAAGGTTACCTTTAACGCCGTCATGTACACAGCGGCCTCTATGACGCCATCGTCCTCCTCCAGGAGCGCCACACCATCCAAGGTCACCTACACCATTCAGTACTACGGGCGATGTTTTTTTGCGAATGCCTGTAACACTAACATCACTGTCTGTAGTGGAGAGAGACAGGTGTACCTGTAAGGAAACACCGACCAGGTCCACTGTGAGATCACTGCACCTCCAGCAGTAGATCATCCAGGTGGAACATTGACCCCTTTTACCGCTAGTGGGTTAACCCCTTCCTCCCATGTGCTCATTTCATCGAGGACAATGCATTGAAAATAGTCACGATTCTGCAATATTAGAACAGGTTCCAGGAAAATTGTGTCAAAAACCATGTGCCCCATAATGTACGCATCACAATATACAACTCGCAGCATCCGACCATTACATTGAGAAAAAATTTCATAAAACATAAATCTATCCCTCATAATTTATACCATCTGCGCAACCATCATACATGCGAGTAATTGCGATTTTTTTTTTTACCAATAATAGTAGAAAATCTGTACACGGCCTAATGAATGTAAATGTTTATTTTATTTTTTTGATGACTTTTGATAGAAAAGTGAAACATCAGCAACACTTATGTATTATTTGTTGTTTCATCATAAAAAAGTGGAGGTGTTCATACAAATAATCTCTTATAATTGGTGGACTTTAAAATAACATTTTATTTTAATGATGTATGGGCTTATTTTATTCAGTGAACTGAATTGAACTTTATTAACTTGAAAATCACTTTATGGTATCTAAATATCAGTATTACCGTGTCTTAATTTGGATTTTTATTTTTTTTATATTGTATATAAGCATAATGTATTATGCTGCACTATTTATTATATCTAATTCCTGTCAACGGAAGTTGCACCAGTCTTGGATGGTAATATACAACAAGCACCCCAAGATCCGAGTAAGCATGCCCTATGTAAACACTTATTTCAAATACATGACCGGTACTTGCCCAGAGTTATGTAATCCAACGGTGAGTTAGGACAGTGGGTGGATTGTGGCTGAATTAACAACACAAACCAATTATTTTTAAATCAACACAAGAATGAAATACCTGACCTTTACAGAGATGGGTGAAATATTACAAATAAAGAAAGATTAATAATACCCCGTCCATCCAGTTTAAACACTATAAGTGTTGGTGTGTTCTTGACAATTTCTTTTTCCATTGATGCTCAAAGGATGCGTCTATACTTATATTTTTTTTATTTGACTATCTGCGTTCAATTACGGCTCAACATATACACTCACATGGTTCTATAAGGGATCACAAATCCAAGTAACACTCATTAAGACTTACAAGGACATTTTTGTTTGGACGAGAAACCATTTTACCTACCAGCATGTCTTGGATGGTGGCGACGGACTACTAGGAACCCATGCAGCACAGGAACATCACCCAGAGGTAGTGCGGGTGTTTCAAACCAGGTCCGTACTGCCAGTGTGATGTGCAACCACGATCTCACTGTGCTGCTCGCTGGATCGCTGCAGAAGGGCCCGTAAGACCAAAAAAGTCGTGTGAAAGATCGCTAAATAGGTTAAGAACTTTCTCAGATATCATTGAACTACCTGACTATGAATTGTGACTTACACGCACCCCTGACTTACATTGGTATCAATTGTATGTAATTAATGTCTGCTGCCTATATTTTGAGCTAAGCCTGTAGCGAATGTTGGGCTATATAAATTTGTAATAATAGTAATAAAGTTTGTACCACCCTTAGCACTGTTAATGGACTTTATGTTTAAATTTTTATTGGAAGATTTTGTTGCAATAAGTGAACATCAAGCAGCAAAATCATGTTAGATTATTTGTTGTGACCATAAAGTGGCGGCAGGTCTCTAACACAATCTGTATAATGGTCGATTTTATAAATAAATTTAAATATTATAATGACAAATACCTTAATATTCATTGATGATGCATTTTTTTTTAAAAAAATATGTAGCAAATACAGTATTTACCTATACTGAATTGATTTAATTCGTTTTTATTTTATTTTTTATTTAGTGGCATTTATATATAGCTAACATGTAATGGATTTATTCTCAAAAATATACAAAAGACCAGATTTTTTGTTAACTGGGAAAAAATATAATACCGCAGAGTAGATCACAAAAGAAAGCTCTTTTTGAGAAAACAATATCCATTGTATTGTACAATGGTAATACTTTGCTGCCATTGTAGTAAAATGCAATGATGGAACGTAAAACTGCGGTCATAGGTGGGTAAACATTCCAGTCTGTGTGCTTAAAAGGAAGTAAACGCAGAATTTTTTTTTTTAGGAATCAGCTTAAGGACGCTCATAACACCTTAAGATTTTTTTTTTTGCTTCGTTTACAAAGACATTAACTGCAAGGGTCTGTCACAATCATACCTCATTAGCCTTAAAGGGTTGTTAACGTCTGTGTTTACGGAGAAACCCTTTGATTAGTAAACCTTCTGCGAGTGGATGCCGACGACCCTAGCCTCCCTCCCCCTTTAGAGACGGTTGACGGTTGAGTTGATAGCAGAGCGACGCATCTCCATGCTCGGGAGGATCCGCGAGCAGCGGGCCCCGAAGGAAGTCCGGAAGAGCCCTTAAAGTAAAACATTCTGTACATATGAACTTACAAAAAATTATTATAATAAAAATGCACAAAACCATCAATATACGATTATTGCAATTTTTTTTTTACCAAAAATATGTAGCAAAATACATATTGGCCTAAACTGAAGAATAAATTCGTTTTTTTTAATTTTTTTATTGGATATGTATTATAGCAAAAAGTATTTTTTTTCTAAATTTTTCAAAATTGGCAGCATTTTTTTGCTTATAGGGCAAAAAATAAAAACCGCAGAGGTGATCAAATACCACCAGAAAGCTCTATTTGTGAGGGAAAAAGGACATCAATTTTGTTTGGGTACAAGGTCACACGGCCGCGCAATTGTCAGTCAAAGCGATGCAGTGGTGCATCGCAAAAAATGGCCTGGTCATTAAGGGGGTAAATCCTTCCGGGGCTGAAGTGGTTAAAAGAGAAGTTCGTGATTTTTTTTTTTAGGAATCATACTTAGACCCCATGCACACTATTAGATTTTCTGCATATTTTTGTCTTCAGATTTACCAAAACCATGTAATGCAAGGGCCTGCCTGATTGCATACAAACTGAAACTCTTAAAGGGGTTGTAAACCTTCATGCTTTTTCACCTTAATGCACCCTTTGCATTAAGGTGAAAAAACTTCTTCTAGTGACCGCCCCCCTAGCCCCTCCCCCATTTTACTGTTGATTGGATAGATTGATAGCAGCGCAGCCATTGGCTCCGATGCGGGGAGGAGCTACCAGCGCTGCCGGGGACCCCAGAAGAGGAGGATCGGGGCCACTCTGTGCAAAACGAACTGCACAGTGGAGGTAAGTATGACATGTTTGTTATTTAAAAAAAACACCAAGCTTTACAATCATTTTAAGGTTTGACCTCATATTATATGGTTTTGGTAAATCTGAAGACAACAATCTGCAGAAAATCTAATAGTGTGTATGGGGCTTTACCTAGGTGCAGCATCGGTCCGATGCTGCATCTGTCTCCCGGCGCCTCTGAGAACCGAGCGATCGAACATTGCAGATCACTTGGTTTTCAGAGCTCCGTGAGCAGTGAACTGCAGACTGTCAGTCACAGCTCTCTGCTCCCTCCTCGCTCATTGGAGCGCTGAGCTGGGGAGGGGGCGGGGCGTCCCTCTCAGGCTCTCACGGCTCACTGAGAGGCTGAGCCAGATGTCAGTCCAGGGATCTGGCGGACTCCGTGGTCGGGATGACGTGGTGCCTGGACTGACAATAGTGACGTCAGCAGAGAGGGGACTTCAGCCCACTCTCTTCTGAAAATGGGCCACAGAAGGGCAGAACGAATTGCCCTCCTGTGATCCACAGAAGTACAGCCAAGCGAGTTTAGGCTGAACTTCTCCTTTAACTGCTTGCCGCCTACCCACTGTCAAATGACGGCAGGGCGGTGCGGCTCTTATTCTGGGGCGCTGTCATATGATGGCATCCCAGAACGGCTGCTCTCGCACGCCTGTGTTGATAGGACACGGCATGACCCCGATCTGTGTAAAGAGCCGCGTCTAATCACAGCCGGTCACATGTAAACACAGAGATGCCGGTAATCGGCTCTCCTCGCCTTACACTGACAGAGTGTGAGGAGAGGAGAGCCGATCAGCGGCATCTCCTCACAGGGGGACATGTAATCTGATTACAATAAAGAAATACAATGCCCACCAATGCCAGCATACAGTGCCCACCAGTGGCAGCAATCAGTGCCCACCACTGCCACCAATCAGTGCCCATTAGCCATGCCACTCAGTGCTGGCAATCAGTGCCACCTATCACTGCTGCCCATCACTGCTGCCCATCAATGCCCATCAGTGTTGCCCATCAGTGCCACCCATCTATGCCCATCTGTGCCGCCTATCTGTGCCCACCAGTGCCGCCTATAGGTAGGCAAGTGGTTAAGGAAAAAAAGCTGTCCCATAGCCCAAAGGAAATATGAAGCTGACTCCCCCCCCCAGCTCCATCTATAACCATTCTGTGAACCTACATATTAAAATATATTTTTGTTATATTAATGCTGCATAAGTTAATTATGTTCTACACTTTCAGGTTATTTATTATCCCTCTCAGAGGTCACAGAGCTTCACACTCACAATGCTTTTATCTGCTTTTCTATCCAGAAAGACAACACCTTCTTTGTTCATCCAGGTCAACATTTGCTTCCTAGATACAAAAGATGACACAGTCATGTAGACCCTGGTGCCTGCGCAGTTCTTGGCCATGTTCACAAATGTCTGACGAAGATCAGCCCTGGCTGCAGCCTCTCACTTTGCTACAGAGATGCAATGTACTGTACAGTCTGACACTGGTGGAGAGGAGACTGAGGAAATGCTTCCTTCTGCCTGCAGCGGACTGAAGACATCATCTAAGCCTAGGCAAAGTCTCTGGTGGACTGGAGCTCAAGGACTGGTTGTTAATGATAAAAGGTACAGGTTGCTGTTAGTGTTGCAGTATATTGTGACATGTCAATAATTTATTCATGCAGATATGTGAATTAGGCCGGCCATACACGGTTCCAATCTCGGCCGCCCGAGATTCGAAATGTTAATGGACAGGCTAAATATACCAAGTTGATCGATCGATCAACTTGAGTACAACCAGCCTGCGGGATTCTCGCTAGGAGGGGGGGAGAGAGAGATTCCCACATCAACACTGTCTGTATTGATGGGGGAATCAAGCGATTTTCCTGGGTTGCAGGAAAGAAATGTGCTCTGTGTATGGTGTATGGCTGGCCTTACTGACAGGTAAGGATGAGCTCAGGCATGCCAGGAAGTCGGCACTGCACAGCGCTAATCACAGGCAGTGAGACATTGTCCCGGCTGCAGAGATCGAGGAATGTCTCACTGCCTGTGATTTTGGATTGCCACCTCATCCCTTTAAACCCGGACACCTTTGAATTACACAGGTTTTGAGGCTAATTAAATGCAGATTAGGCACCAAGTGAGTTTAATTACCACCTTAATCATCCACAGAACCTGTGTAATTAATATGTGTTCAGGTTTAAAGGGATGAGGTGGCAACCCTACTGTGATTAGCGATGTGCAGTGCCGACTTCCTGGCGGGCTCCGCCCGTGCTAGTTTCGAACACGCCTGAGCTCATCCTTACTGACAGGTCCACTTTAATTTGCATGACTGGACTTCCTTCCTGGCTTCAAATTTCAGTCTAATGCCGCTTAAACACGATCAGAATTTCGGCCAGCAAAAGACAGATGAGAGCTTTTCGTCAGAAAATGCAATCGTGTGTATGCTCCATCGGACTTTTGCTGGCGGAATTTCGGCCAGCAAAAGATTGAAAGCAGGTTCTCAATTTTTCAGTCGGAAAAAGTTCAGATTGGAAATTCCGATCGTCTGTAGCAATTCCGACGCGCAAAATTCCTACGCATGCTCGGAAACAATTTGACGCATGCTCGGAAGCATTGAACTTCATTTTCTCGGCTCATCTTAGTGTTGTACGTCACCGCGTTCGAAAGTTCAGCAAACTTTTGTGTGACCGTGTGTATGCAAGCCAAGCTTGAGCGGAAGTCCGTCGGAAAAACCATCCAAGATTTTTCTGACGGAAAATCCGCTTGTGTGTACGCGGCATTAAAAGACAGACAGACGATCACTTTTCACAGAAAAAACAATTGTCTACAGTGAAATATTGGCCAGTTCAGCTGCATTGATATGTTTAATATTTGCTACATACAATGGATCATTATTATAATTATAGATGATTTATAGGGGGGGGCAACAGTTTGCACAGCACTTTATAAAATAAATGCAGAGTACAGTGACAATACACTTTAAATTAAGGGGGTTAGAAGAGCCCTGCTCATGAGAGTTTGTATTTTTTATTTGCGCAGTTAAAGAAATTGCAGATTTTCTGCACGCACTGCGCAGCATCCCAGGTGCTTTGCACTATTTGGAGGGAGCAGCCGGAGGTTGGCAGCTGCCTGTTCAGACAAGGCACACCCTGCAACTATCATCTGACAGGCTGGGCTGCCTCTTCCTGCAGCTGTAATGGGAAACCTCCTTGATGACGTTCCTCAGTATGATCTGCATTTTCTCCATCCAGCACTGTGCAGTCCCCTCTCCCCTGCACACACCAAGGGATGCCTGCAACTTTCCTCCCTCTGCTTTAATATATAGAACATCTGCCAGCATCTGTCTGTCCTGGGGGTGTCAGTACAAGAACTGCTCTGCAGTGATTTCTCTGTGCATGCCTTCTGCCACCCTCACTTGGCCACCCTTGTGCCCACCGGCTACCTTCCTGTGATCACAGTCCAGGGACGATGATTGGTTCAGCAACCAAGTTGGTTCATGACCGGGCTTTGGCCAATGGCTATGGCACCAATGAGAAGGCCCTGAAATACCTCAACCAGGACTATGAGACCATAAGGAATGAATGCCTCCAGTCTGGGACTTTGTTTAAGGATTCCTATTTTCCAGCTATCCATTCCTCTCTAGGGTTCAATGAACTGGGAGCCAACTCCTCCAAAGTGCAGGGGGTGGTGTGGAAGAGACCTACGGTAAGTCACCAGCCTCAGAAAAAGTGCATGTTGTATGAGAGTTGTAGAATCTGGGATTACCAGCTGTGGAACTACAAATCCCAGCATGGGCTGATCTACTGAAAGATTACTATATATAGGTTGTTGCTGTGAAACTGAAATTCTCAAGGCAATCAGGTAGGTTTTACACCTTTTGTGTAAGCTCCTTGAGGGCAGGGACTGACGTGAATGTGCAATATATATGTAAAGTGCTGCGTACATTGATGGCGCTATATAAGTACCTGTAATAAATAAAAATATGAGAGCTGTCAATGTGCTTTTGTAAGTACACGCCACTGGGCTGTCATCCTCAACCTCATTTCACTACGTAGCTAATCGCACATGCAGAACAAGTATGCGGGTGGGGAGTTCCAGCTTGTCTGGATTCGCAGCACTTCCGTGTCAATATCAAACTTCAACATGGGGCAGAATGATAGCCTTGGAACTTGTACCCTTATAAAATAAGTCAGCAGTGGGAGGTCCCATCTTTCTGTACTGACAGGTTCCCTAGAGAAAGGTTGGGGGGATCCTGACATCCAACGTCCCAGTTTATTAGTAGATGCTGTCAGGTCCTGAATGTTTATTTCCCTGGTGACTACTAGTTCCAGCATGTCCAAACAGTATGCAATTGTCATGAAGTGCTAATGTTGGTCATACATATGAAAGTTTATTATCATTTGCATGTTCCTCCTGTGCCTGCGTGGGTTTCCTCCGGGTACACCGGTTTCCTCCCACACTCCAAAGATATGCTGGTAGGTTAATTGGATGCTGTCTAAATTGTCCCTAGTATGTGTATGTATGAATGTGAGTTAGGGACCTTAGATTGTAAGCTCCTTGAGGGTAGGGACCGATGTGAATGTGCAATGTATATGTAAAGCGCTGCATAAATTGATGGCGCTATATAAGTACCTGAAATAAATAAATCAATACAATTTTAACCATTCCCATATGGCATTTATAATAACTGAAATGATCAAGACAACCTGCCACCAACAATTTAATATAGCAAGTGGTAGCAGGAATCATTTTGTTTAGCAAAAAATGTCGCAAGACTATTCATTTCTATCTTGTGTTTTATAAGATAAATCGATGCAGAAAGTTTGGTGTCTAAAGCGGAACTCCACCCAAATAGGGAAGTTCCCCTTTAAGGACTCGTTCCCCGGTAATTGGCACTCTTGAGGAGTGGGGGGATTTTGACAGGTACCTGATTTTGACAGGTACCCGCTTCCCACTTCCATTCCGACCACCACGGCGCTTCGGAAACGGAAGTTCTCCCCCCCCCCCCCCCCTTTCAGTCTTCTGGGACACTGACAGGTCCAAGAAGACTGCATCCACCATTCACGAAGTGCAGCGCAGCTCGCGCATTCACAGTGGCACCCGGCTGTGAAGTCGCAAGCTGTCAGAGCCGAATGCCCATAGTGAGGATGCCGGGGACCGAAGACATCGGGTGAGATCGACTGGGGTGAGCACACCGCTGGATTGTGGGACAGGTGAGTGGCTGTTTTTTAAAAGTCAGCAGCTACAGTTTTGTTAACTGCTGACTTAAATTTTTTCCACAGGTGACTGGAACTCCACATTAAGTGATATGCTAAAGGGCCCTTTTCACATGGGGCAGATTTTATTCCAATCAACAGGGCATCCGCTGACAGATCCCTTACTGATTGCAGCAGAGCGGGGCGGATGACACATCTATGACTGCTCAGTTTCTGCAGAGTGGACATGGATAGAGCTCACCCTGCTCTATGGGTGGCTGGGAGTAAACAAGACTCCGCCGTCCATTTACACCCCACTACCCTCCGATCATATACCATAGCTCCCAATTGTCCCTGATTCCGAGGGAATGTCCCTGATTTGAAACTAAGTCCCTCTGTCCTCCATTTTTTTTCCCTCATTTTAGTCTGATCTATATACAGTAGTTGTATATAAAATTCACTTTTTATCATTCAAAAAGTGTTTCCCATTTGTAAAGTTCAAAAGCCAGCATAAATGAATGGTAGTAGTTTAAAAAAATAAAATAAAATAAAAAGAACTTGTGGGTTTAACTAATCCATATTTTTTATTTTTTTTGTTATAATTCTCCTTTTAAGGGGGTGTGTCTTATGCTAACATATTTTTGCAAATAGGTGTCCCTCATTCCCATATTAAAAAGTTGGGAGGTATGATATACTCCTAAATGGAAAAGGACAGATTCTGTTCCCTCACAGAGGTATGTGGGTGTAAATGGACACAAGTCTGTTTTACACTCGCCTGTCCTTCGGGTTGCATGGACCTTCCGATCAGGTCTGCCTTAAAAACTGGCAGGCGGATCTGATCGGATCATCCGTGTGAAAGAGGCCTTATTGGCTAACTTAAAGCAGAAGGAAACCCATCGATTTAACAGTCTAAAAAAAAAAAGGCATGCCGTGAATGCTAACTGCACATTGGCTGTGCTCTCAACCAAACAGTCAAACCATCCAATGGCTGGTGTCATAACGGATCACATGTGCAGCACTGTGGCAGTTGAAGATTAAACTGAGGCAAAGATGGCAGCTTCCTTGGCTGAAAACGATAGGGGGGTTTACTTCCACTTTAAAGGATCAGATTGGATGTCAGCAGTAAGGATGAGCTCAGGCGTGTTCGCATGGTCCACATGCAGAGCCCGCCAGGAAGTCGGCGCAGCGATGCGCTAATCACAGGCAGTGAGACATTGCCCGATCTCTGCAGCCGCACATCGGGGCAATGTCTCACTGCCTGTGATTAGCGCAGCGCTGCGCCGACTTCCTGGCGGGCTCTGCACGTGGACCATGCGAACACGCCTGAGCTCATCCTTAGTCAGCAGACATGTAACCGCTGACATCCACCGCTCCATAGAGGTGAATGGAGGGTCCGATCGGGTCCCCCTGAAAAAACCCGACAGGCAGACCTGATCGGAAAGCCCCTGTGAAAGGAGCCTTAATCTAAGGGAAATTGAACAAGAAAATTGTATAATGTATGGCTAGCTTTAGATCTGTTCATCAGGCTTTATACAATTTTTATTATGTTATCTTTGTCACCTAAACTTTTTTGTATTAAATAACGGCTAACATGGTACAATACTCTACTATAGCTAAGATAAATTGAGTATTTTGTTGCCAAATATACTGCAATGCAGACGAATCTACTAAAAACTGTTGGTGTGACATTCTTTTTGCCTTTCCTGTTTTACTCCTTTTTTACTTTCCTTATGCACCGATGCTGTGCCTCTTTTTTTATGGACTTGAAAGTTATTCTACCACTGGGAAATCCAAGTACACATCTGGGAGGCTGTACTGTTTGGGCCTCCAGGCTTATAATCGGCTCTTATGAATGCGCAGTGAGTCACTTTTCTCAACAGAAACTTGTTTTCAAAATACATTATTGGCGTAAATTTGTGGAGAACTGTAGGCTGATTTTAGGTGGCTGGTGTTACTTATGGTTTCCCACTATATAGTTATATCTACAGTATATATCCAGTTTGGCTCGAGCAATTCTTTAAATTTTTCACATGCGTGTTAAAATTTTAATGTTTGGCAATAAAATTACTTAAAGGGGGATTCCACCCTAAAGTGGAACTCCCACTTTTCGGAACCCTCCCCCCCTCCGGTGTCACATTTGGCACCTTTTTCAGGGGGGAGGGGGGTGCAGATACCTGTCTAAGACAGGTATCTGCACCCACTTCCGGGCATAAACTCCCACGGGAGTTTACGTCACTTCCTGTCCCGGCGCGCTGTCTGCCGGAACACACGCGTGTCCCGGCAGACAGCGCTGAAGATTCTCATTGCGCCGCGCGACTCGCGCATGCGCAGTAGGGAATCGGGAAGTGAAGCCACTTCCTGATTCCCTCACCGAGAATGGCGCCGGCTACAGCTGAGAGCCGAGCGATTGATCGGCCTCTGCTGCCGACACCACTGGACCCTGGAACAGGTAAGTGTCCATTTTTTAAAAGTTAGCAGCTGCAGTATTTGTAGCTGCTGGCTTTTAAAAAAAACATTTTTCAGTACAGTCCCGCTTTAAACCCCCCAGAACATGATATATTTTCTGAAAGCAGAGGCCCTGTAGAATAAAAAGGTGATAGTTGCAAATTTTCTATGTCCCATGATATTTGCACAACTAGAGTTGGGCTGAACACCCCCTTGGCATTAGAATGACAAGACCACAGTGAGTTCAGGTTGTGAATAGACATAATTTCCCAGCCATTCAGAGTAGCTTCTTCTTGGCATGCTGGGATAGTCTATTTAAGGGGAATGAGTCAGGTGATCAGTGTTCTTTTAGCCCCAGGCTGAGGCCTGGGGGCTGTATGTGAAGCAGCAGTTGAAGGTTCGGCCTAAGCCTGAGGCCTAGCCACGTGTGTAGAGGCTCAGCTCAAGGGGTGCCTGATCATTGCAGAGGTTTCATCAGGACGGTGAACCGACTGTTGTCAGAGGTGAAGGAGAAGCAGTTGCCACATGAGACGATCACTCCTTTTACCAGAGGCAAGTGAGAACCAGAGGTGAGAGATAAAGGGGACACCGTCGCCAGTAAGGGACAACTATTGGGTTACACTCTACCCCTACACACTACAATTTGGCATAAAGCCTACCTAGTGATTGTCTGAAAAGCACAAAATTGTGTGAAAATTCTTTGCATACTCACAAAAAGGGGTGAATTTGTTTTTGTAATGTAATCCCCTACAATTGTTGTATAATGAATGAAAAAAATAAAAATAAATAAGAAATTAATAAAATTACCTGTATAGTGGTACATAATAGTGGGTGATTACAACGATTGTTTACATAATAGTGGGTGACTGCCTGGTTGGCCCATGGGGAAATTTTCCAACCTTCAAAGAATTGCCCACATCCGACAATGGACCAGTGACAGCTGGTGGCCTTAACCACCCCCCCCCCCCCCCCTCCAGACGGCAAGGCCTTGTAGGCTGAAATGCGTCAACCTTTCTTTTCTTATTCTTATTTGCGTTTGGTCACTGTGGCTTGTTAATAAATACAACATTTTTAAAGCGCAATCACCAGAGTGCGGATCATATTTTCCTCATTTCCCTACTCAGCCAACGACTGTGGATCGAGCACCCGGGAGCTCTGCTTTCTATGTGATGTATGGGTAGTAGCACTGACTTTTTGGTTTATATACTGATGCACCCCCCCCCCTTTCGCAGGGCTCACGGCACTGTAAGCCTACCCTCAGGAGGTCCAGCACTTATTATGCGGCGGGCTGTGTCCTCTTCTCCTGCTGTGTCCTCCTTTCCTCCTGTGTCCTCCAGGCAGTCGCGGGTCTGGCTCCAGCGCGTCTCCTCTTCCACAGCGCTAGGCATCCAATAGGATCGCCTGGTGCTCTGGCCAATTAGGAAACGGGTCTTACCGACCTGCCTCTTGATTGGCGCGGAGTAACGTAACTGTAGTGTGAAAATAGCGAAAATTAATTTACTATGGTCATCCTATTTTGAAGCCTATTAGAGACTCTGGCTCTAATCAGGTGCTAGGGGGGGGGGGGGGGGCGGCACCCCGTGCGCCCACAATGCACGGGCCGCCCCTGCAATGGACAATGACACAAATCTGCATATCAAAAGATAATATACCTACATGTTTAAAGTGGTTGAAGAAGGGGGAAGAAAAGATGAGAGGGCACAAGAGAAGTGGAAGGAAGGGGGAGAAGGATGTTGGATCTCAAGGCCAGGACAACATCACCTTGGACAACTAGTTTGAGAATATGTTTTTAAAACAAACCCTTTTTTAAAATTGTAATATTTTGAATAAAAACGTTTAACTATTATAATTGATTAGTGTTTACTATACTCAAGTAGGTACACTCAAAGTCCCAAACACCTATGTACTTTTATGTATGCCAAATTGGTTTAGATGGAATATTTTCATGTGTGACCCATAAAGAGGACCTATGATGATCACTGTTACAAGGTTTTCATCCTGCTCTGGTGACCATTGTTGCCTAACTCAAGGTAGTGGTGCTAGTTCTGGGGTTGAGGCCACCAGCAGTGCATCATGCCTGACCAGGACTTGGCAACTCCAGAAATCCAGCTAACATGGATGTACAGCCTCCTATATCTTCAATAACCCTGCAGAGCTTCCAGGATTTGGCATTACTGACATTAATAGCCATCACTGTTCACTCTTTATTTTGACTAAATGTGGGAAGTGCAATTTGACTTCTGTCTGCCTCTCAGAAAATAATGAGTCAGCAGCGTCCATTATGGAGAATTCCATTAACTGAAGGAATAAGATAAAGAGCAACATTGGCGCAGATCCATAGACAGAGGAAGCTTGTGGATTGCTTTTTTTTTTATTCTGTATATATTTTTAGATTGTTTATGTCAGGCCAAAGATGAGCACCCTTTAAAGTGACCCTTACAGAAGACCATTTATTACAAACAAAATATTCCTATAAGATTATATGGTATGTGCATTTAACATATTTAAGACATGTTTTTTACCTGTAAAAGCCTCCCTGATGTAGACCTCCAAAAGCTCTGAGACTGCTGCTGGGCGCCGCCATCTTGTAAGTGATGTCAGCAGCCCCAGTAGACTCAAGTGACACTCTATAGTTTATCCTCTCTCCTCATCCCAGTGGTGACATAAAAAGTTATGTATAGAGGTAAGGAGGACCTTTCATTGAAATTCAATTTTAAATACACTATACTTTAATAGTATTTCCTGATTGCCTTTTAGGACTTGTGTTCCAGCCCTCAGTTCATCTCAGAAGGAGCAACTCGGACAGACATTTGTCAAGGAGCTCTAGGTAAGATCTGAAACTATTTAGCTGCTCAAAGCAATTAAAAATGTTTGGCCCAGCGCACTTTGCCATGGTCATTACCAAATGCTGGTTCCTTTCTTGTATGGTATAAGCTTTACCAAACCAATCAAAAAGTTACATAGTTAGTCTGGTTGGAAAAAAAAAGTCCATCTAGTTCAACCAATAAAAGTGGAAAAAAATGTATACAATCCTATAACCACAGTTGATCCAGAGGAAGGCAAAAAACCCCAATAAAGCATGATCCAATTTGCTCCTGCAGGAGAAAAAATTCCTTCCTGATCCCCCCCCGAGAGGCAATCGGATATTCCCTGGATCAACTTTACCTATAAGTATCAGTATCCAGTTATATTCTGTACATTTAGAAAATAATCCAGGCCTTTTTTAAAGCAATCTATTGAGCTCTTACTGTGAAGAAACCTTTCCATGTTTGGAGATGAAATCTTTTTCTCCAAACGTAAAGAGTGCCCCCTTGCCCTCTGTGATGACCTTAAAGTGAATAACTCTACACCAAGTTCACTATATGGACCACTTATGTATTTGTACATGTGGATCATATCCCCCCTTAATCTCATTCTTAGGAGACAATACATTCAGTTCCTCTAATCTTTCCTCATAACTGAGCTCCTCCATGCCTCTTATCAGTTTCGTTGCCCTTCTCTGCACTTTCTCTGGTGTCTACAATTCCTGATGCATTCTTTGTAATGAAAAGTTTTAAAAAAATAGGTTCATTTTTAGGAGCATGTTACATTTTTCACCCATATTTAGGGTTTAATACTGTATGTAGCGTGCTCCTATTCACCCGCCACCAGAGCCTCCCTCCCTGTGTCAGTGGACAGGGGTTCCTCTCCCCTTACCCACTGTCCCATTTTTAAAATGGCGTGGCTCGGTGTGGTTCCACCCACACAGCCATGTCATTCATTCACAGCAAACTGCGAATGAATGAACTATAAGTCCGTCTTCCACTGTGGCAGATCAGCACACTCCTAGTCCATTCATACTGCCTTCACCTCTGTAAAGCCTCATACACACGATCGGACCGTGGACCAACTTTCCCGTGGATTTTTGTCCAAAGGGCGTTGGCTCCAAGTTGGTATTGCATACACACGGTCGGACTTTTTAGGCAACCAACACGAACGTAGTGACGTTTCAACGTACTGACGACACTTCAAAAGAGGACGTTTTGAATACTCCAGCGCCACCTTTGGTCAACTTCTATATTGTTGTCTGATCTTTTGCATTGGTTCTGAGCATGCGTGTTTGTAATTTGGACAAAAGTTCGTTGGTTTTGTGTACACACGGTCGGACTTTGGTCCATCGGACTTTTGTTGGCAGAAAGTTGGTCCGTTCGCACAGCCAACAAAAGTCCGATGAAACCTGGAAAAAGTTGGTCCGATGGAGCGGACACAGGGTCGGATGTTGGTCCAAAACAGCTAATTTGCATGTTGGTTGTCAAAAAGTCAGATCGTGTGTACCGGCCTTAACTGTAAATCTGTAAAGAGATACAGGCAAGATAGCTGTGGGCAGTGTGTGCAGGAGCCTGGCATTGCACTTGCGATCCACTGATTGCAGGTGCAATGCTCTGCAGGTTCCTGTATAATAAATGCACATTTTTTCCCTGCAAAAATATGTGCATGTATTATATTTATTTTTTCACAAAGGGGAACTTGGCCTTTGAAGCTAAAAATAATTGAAATCCAATGAAAGAAAGGTGCAGGCCAGGGACAGTCCGACTGGGGAGGAAAGGCATATGGATGGAGCTGGATGTACTCAAGAGTGATTTGATTGTAGCGAATTTGTCCCATTGGAGTTTGTCTCAAAGTGGCACATTTTTGCCTGGATTTGCCTGGACCTGTCGGTGCCCTCAGCAGGGTCACCAGACACATTACAATCTGATAATACAATCTTTGTACAGTCAATTTCAGACTCGCCAAATCAATATTTATCCAATGCATGCATGGTGAGCGATTTCTCTTCACTTTCTTTCTTAGGAACAGAGCAAGAAGAACCAAGTGTTATCTTCTATAGCAGGGATATGCAATTAGCGGACCTCCAGCTGTTGCAAAACTACAAGTCCCATCATGCTCTGCCTCTGCATGTCATGCTTGTGGCTGTCAGTCTTGCTATGCCTCATGACACTTGTAGTTCTGCAACAGCTGGAGGTCCACTAATTGCATATCCCTGTTCTATAGGGACACTAACCCTTCCATTCTCCATCATAAACTAAAATAAAAGTTTTGGTTGGAGTTGGACTTTAACCCTATCACACTGACAATCCACAAATATGCGGCCTCGCTGGACTGGGCTGTTTTTTGTGGGGCCACATATTTGCGTATCACCCTTTGTGCTGGGAGCGCATCGCGTGGCGCACTCCCAGCATAGAGACCAGGGTCTCGGGAGAGCCCTGAGCACAGTTCTAACGATTGGGACCTGGAATGTCCATTTCCAGGTCACCTGATCGCTGTGATAGCCTCTGATTGGCTATCACAGTGATCAGTCACTGAGAAGCCAGCCTCCGTGTTTTCTTTCTCTGTGAATGGATGAGAGAGATACATTGGGGGAGATTTGCTAAAACTGGAGCACTCAGAATCTGGTGCAGCTGTGCATGATAGCCAATCAGCTTCTAAATTCAGCTTGTTCAATTTAACTTTGACAAATAAAATGGAAGCTGATTGGTTTCTATGCAGAGCTGCACTAGATTTTGCACACTTCAGTTTTAGCAAAATGTGCACTATTGTTTCTAGTCTGTACTACGGGTACAAACAACAACTAACATACACATATGTGGTATCGCTGCAATCGTCAGGAGAAAATATTTTGGACTTTTTATTATTTTTTAGTGGTAGGTTGTGGTAGTAGGGAGAAATATACAGTCACATTTAAAACTTTTTTTATATTTTCATTTAAAACTTTATATATATATATATATATATATATATATATATATATATATATATATATATATCTATATATATATTATATATTATATTATTATTATTATTTTATTATTATTTTTTTTTTTTACAATTTAGGCCAGTTTTCCTTAGATTGAAAAAAATAAGGAGATATCTGTTACTATTTACCACCAAATAAAAGCCAATTTTCTCCTGGAAAAAAAAACAGGTATAATCCACCTGGATGCACAAAGGAGTTGTGATGATATGTACGGTTTTATTAACACATGTCAAAGTTGCAAAATTGGGTTTAGGCATTAAGATTTGTTTTACCCTTAGGTGCGAAGGGTTAATATTTTAAGCCACTTTCATTTTCACACCAAAGATTCAGTTTTGGTTGATTTTAAGTTTTTTAAAGTGATTTATAAGTGATCACCTTGTAAAACAACCCATTCAATTTAAAATAAAAAAAAAGTCAAAACATTTTGTATAGATATAAAAAACATTATAAATACCCTTTTTTCTTATTTTTTTTTTTTTATATAAATGATCACATTCCCTCTGTTCTCAGCTGCATAAGAGCTGGGGGGGGAGAAGCAGCAGCACGCTGATCTTCACAGTGAATGGCTGTGCAGCGGGGGCGTGTCAGGACAAGTCTGATCATTGGAGGAGAGCACACTGAGATCCCAGCAGAGCTAGAGAACAAGCCACACTGTGCTCTCATGCTTAGTGTGGTCAGTTTTTAATAGGAAAGCCGAGGGACTGGCAGGAACACCAGGGATTTCACACAAAGGAAGCAATTCAAAGAGAACAGATACTTTTTCATACAAGTACATGGTACAGCAGGCACAGATCAGGAATATGAAGTGTTGGGGTAACAAATGCTTTAGGTTCCCCATGCACTGAACAGTGCTTACTCCTCAGTTGGCAGGTTGGTTTATAAAAAGTATTTGTTTAAATACTTGGTTTGTCACAGGAAGCTGATACTGTGACAGGAAGAATATTAAAAATGTTATTTCCTTTTACAGAGTGCCAAGATCCAAATAGTTTCAATGACTTTACTTTATGATGTTTGGTGGTCAGGCATGTTGCCTGTAACCATGCATTATAATCAGTATCCTATACGGAGTAATGAAATAGGTAATGCAGTTTTGTAATCAATAATGCATCAAGTATTGTATTTTTAATGCAAAAAGTGCAAGAACCTGATCAGCCTCTGGCAGTCTCATGTACAGCAGGACTGGAGTGTGAGAGAAAAAATCAGCACAAGTAGCCAATCAGTTCATGTGCTGGCAAGAACTATACTGAGAGGAGGAGAGATCAGAGTGACAGAAAGATGCGTTCATCACTGTGCTACTTCTCCTTTCACTGTCTAGTTACAGGCTGGGACAGGTCCATGCCAACCTGGGATCAGATAAAGGGGGTTAAATGATGCTGGCCATGAGATTGCGGACACCTAGAGGAAAAAATAAAGTACTTTGGGGGATGGAGGTTTCTGTATTGAAGGTAAATATCAAGCAAAAGCTGGTTTCCTTATTTTATTTTTGAATTGGCTATTTAGTTTTATCTTTTTAACCACCAGTTTTGTTTAACCACTTGCCTACCAGGCACGAACACCCCCTTCCTACCCAGGCCATTTTTCAGCTTTCAGCGCTGTCGCACTTTGAATGACAATTGCCCCGTCGTGCTACACTGTACCCAAATGAAATTTTTCTTTTGGTGGTATTTGATCACCTCCTGCGTTTTTTTTATTTCTTGCTCTATAAACAAAAGATTGAAAAAAAAAAAAACAATATTTTTTACTTTTTGCTATAATAAATATTACATTTATTTTTTTAGACCAATTTTTTCCTCAGTTTAGGCCGATTATTTATTCTTCTACATATTTTTGGTTAAAAAAAAAACCACAATAAGCGTATATTGATTGGATGGCACAAAAAGTTATAGCATCTACAAAATAGGGGATAGATTTCTAGCATTTTAATTTATTTTTTATTTTTTTACTAGTAATGTTGGCGATCCTGCGATTTTATTATTATTTTTTTTTTATTTATTTTTTTTTTTTTATCGTGACTGCGATATTGCGGCAGACATATCGGACACTTTTGACACATTTTTGGGACCATTCACATTTATACAGCGATCCGTGCTATAACAATGCATTGATTACTGTGTAAATGTGACTGGCAGGGAAGGGGTTAACACTAGGGGGTGATCGAGGGGTTAAATGTGTGCACTAAGGAGTGATTCTAACTGTGGGGGGAGGGGACTGACTGGGGGAGGTGACCGATCCGTGTCCCTTTGTACAAGGGACACACCATCGGTCTCCTCTCCATTGACAGGATGTGGATCTGTGTGTTTACACACACAGATCCACGGACCTGCTCAGTTACTGGGCAATCGCGGTCGCCGGGCGCGCGCATCGGGTCCCCAGCGATGCGGTGCGTGCGTGCCCCCTAGTGGCCGCAAAGGAAATCACGTCATATGACGGCGGCCCAGAACAAGAGCTGCTTCGTCCCGCTATCATATGACAGTGGGCGGGCAGCAGGTGGTTAAGTACTCTCTTTGTAACAATACAATGACTGACTATCTAGCCAAAAAGCTACATTGATCTGAGGGGTAGGAGCTCTGCGGTCTTCTAACCATAGAAAGACCACAAGTACCAACTAAGCAGCATGGCAAAAATTATTTGTAGATACCATTTTGGATATATTTTAAAAGTACTATTTATGACTAATGCCCTGTACACACGGTCGGACTTTCTGACGGAAAATGTGCGATCGGATCGTGTTGTTGGAAAATCCAATCGTGTGTGGGCTCCATCTGACTTTTTGCGTCTGAATTTCCGACACACAAAGTTTGAGAGCTGGATCTCAAATTTTCCGACAACAAAATCCGATCGTGTGTAGCTAATTCTGATGGACAAAGTGCCATGCATGCTCAGAATAAATGACAAGACGGAAGCTATTGGCCTCTTTATAGTCCCGTCGTACGTGTTGTACGTCACCGCGTTCTGAACGATCGGATTTTCCGACAACTTTGTGCGACCGTGTGTATGCAAGACAAGTTTGGGCCAAAATCCGTCGGGAAAAAATCTGACAGATTTTGTGGTCGGAATGTCCGACCGTGTGTACAGGGCATAAGGCTTTGCAGCTGAAACGTGTAAGCCGTTGTATACTGTATTCCACCTGTATCAATAAATACATTTGCTTTGCATGATGTGTTGCCAGTTATAAATCTGGATCCTATGCTGTACTTGGGTGTTAGGAAAACACCATCATCCAGAGCACCGTTCACTCACCTTTTCCAGGGAATCCAGATGGGCATTGATTCTGTCTTCTAAAATCTTAATTATACTACATGAAGTGGGATTACAGTTAAACAGCTATGAAACATCTATAGGTCAATTGTTTTACCTACTGTGACGGATCCTGTACTCAAGGTGTCCGCCGTAAATGCTTCCTAAGTCCTGGAACATGAGTCCAATGGATCTGGCTATAGGAATCCCCAAGAACTAGACAACACCAGTCTTGGACTACATCAGGAATAGCTTTTATTTGAGATGTCACACACATATTTACAGCCGGATGACTAAAAACCTAACCTAATTAGCATGAGCTAATTATCTAAATCAACACTGGACTCCTTCATTCAATTGCAGGGTTAATTAGCACATACAGCAATAGGTGAAATACTCTTTACAATCTGTGTCAAGCCAGACTACTCATTTGCATTATACAAGACAACAGACAGGTGGCTGGAGTTGATGATATTAGCATCTGACATGTCCAGAGTCTATGTGTCTTGGGGGGCTAGCATGGACCTGAATCCAAGTAAAACCAGCTCAGCGGTCCCCAGGCATACAGCTCACAAACAGCACCGTTCCCCCAAATGCCAGGGCCCATAATCGCAAGGCAAGAGGCTTGCATTACATCCCCCTCCAACAGCCTCTGTCCCGGCTAGGTCTGTCACACCTACCAACTAATTTTGCGGTTCTGTTCAGCTGGTCTTGTGCTTTACACACCCCTGCCTCCTAATATAGCCAGGTGGGTGATGCCAGAATTTTGCGTTTTGTAGCTTTTTTGTCACTTCCCCATATCCAGCACAGTAATTGGGCAAAGAATGAATATCACCCTCAATGCTGAATTCTTTTTTTTTTTTTTTGGTATCCCCCTCCTGTAAACTGTCTAAGTATATCAGCTGTCACCACATCCCTCTCCTGCTTAAACATGTTAGATTTGAAGTGCAATAAATCCTCTTTTCAGTATTGTTATAATTATTATTTTATAGGATTTATATAACGCCACCAGTTTGTGCAGGGCTTTACAATATAAAGGTAGACAGTACAGTTATGCCGCGTACACACGATTGGAAATTCGGCCAGTAAAAGACCGATGAGAGCTTTTGGTTGGAAAATGTGACCATGTGTATGCTCCATTGGTTTTTTGCTGGCCGGCAAAAGATTGAGAGCATGTTCTCAATTTTTTCAGTCGGAAAAAGTTTTTTGATCGTAAATTCCGATCGTCTGTACCCATTCCAACGCTCAAAATTCCTACGCATGCTCGGAAACAATTTGACGCATGCTCGGAAGCTATGAACTTAATTTTCTCGGCTCGTCGTAGTGTTGTATGTGACCGCATTTTTGATGGTCGAAAGTTCAGCAAACTTTTGTGTGTATGCAAGCCAAGCTTGAGCGAAATTCCTTCGAAAAAACCATCCAAGATTTTTCCAACGGAAAATCCGCTCGTGTGTACGCGGCATTAGAATACAAATCAAGACAACAGTGTTCGGAGGGCCCTGCTCATGAGGGTTTATACTCCAAAAGGTAATCGATGTTTGGGGTTGAACCGATGGAGAAAGTAAAAGTTCAGTTCTTTCAACGGGATAGGCTTCCCTGAGAGATGATTTTAAAGGGATCGCCTAACAGCAAACAGGGGAGGAGACAGCCAGATTGGGGTAGATAATTTCTAAAGATGGAAAAGTCTTGGAGGTGAACATGCTAAGAGGAGACGGGGAACTAGAGAGGTCTTTTTAAGGGCGATGAAGACAGTTTGGGTGGGATTTTGAGACAAGATTGGTGATGTAGCTGGGGCCTTAGTTGTGGGTGGTTTCGTATGTTGTTTTTTATTAGTTGGGCAAACGGAAGCCAGTGGAGTCAGAGGGATGGTGGACACCATGGTGGACACTGAGTGCTTGGTAAGGTTTGGTAGCATCATTCATGATAGATTAAAGTGTGGGGGTAGCCTGTGTAAAGGTTGGCCTAAGAGGAGGGAGTTGCAATAGTTGATGTGAGAAATAACAACAGAGTAAATTATTAGCTTGGTGGTGTTATTGGTTAAGAAGAGGCGTATTGAGGTAAAGATAACAAGATTTTGGACAGTGATAGATGTGGAACTGAAAGGACAAGTCTGTGTCCAGGATTACACCTAGCACCATGGCAGGAGAGGAGGGAAGGATAGTTGTGTTGCTAATCTCAGTGGAAAAGTTGGGGGAGCAGGCACTGGTGGCATGAGCTCAGATTTGGAAAGACTACGTTTTTAGGAAGTGGCGTGAAAACCATAGTGATATGTCCATGGGCTAGCATTAAGGAGTCATTAAACGTACAAAATACAAACACCAAGTAATTCTTTGTAACCATACTTTATTGTTGGAATTTTTTTTCTGGCCCTGGTGTTGGTCAAGAGGTAACCTTAAACTTAAATCATAATTTAGCCACCTCGGCTATAAACAAAATTAAATTATTGTTCTAGTTCACAGTGTCCATCCAGACGAAGCTGGACGACTAATCCCCCACTAACCAACACCATGACTTGCAAAAGAATATTTTTAGAGAAGAAAAGAAAAAAGGGGAAGGGTGGGCGGGGGTCCCGGTCTTGCTTCAGAGAGACAGGTAAGGCCGGACGATCCGCTCTTAAAGGGCCCCGTTTCGCGGGCTTTAGCGCTCCCGCCGCCATCCACCAATCAGGCGCTGTTGCTAGCCTGCTGCATTCACCAATAGCAACCTGCAGATGAGAAATCATTCCCCTCATACTCCCCCATGTTCGCCCTGCATATTGCAGGGCTTGCCATGGGCTAGCATTAAGGAGTCATTAAACGTACAAAATACAAACACCAAGTAATTCTTTGTAACCATACTTTATTGTTGGAATTTTTTTTCTGGCCCTGGTGTTGGTCAAGAGGTAACCTTAAACTTAAATCATAATTTAGCCACCTCGGCTATAAACAAAATTAAATTATTGTTCTAGTTCACAGTGTCCATCCAGACGAAGCTGGACGACTAATCCCCCACCAACCTAAGCCGGGAGTGACGCTCCTGGCTGAGGTCCCCCCAACACCAAGGCACTCTCAATCAAGGCCTGCAGGCCCATGTTAAAAATATCCAGGCCAATTGCAGACAAATGGACCTGGTCCTGCCTGAACAGACCTAAGAAAAAACCTTCCAGCTCAAAATGGCGGAATGATACACCACCCAGTGAAAATAACATATTGTGTATGGTTCTATTCAGCCGCCTCCTGATCCTATCCATGTAGCTTAAGTCACCGCCCGGGGCCCACAGGAGCCGTGGGATCATTTCTGAAAAGGCCAGGGTAGTACTTGGGAACAGTAGCCTAAAGTCGCACAGATCCTTCTTGATCTCGCACAGAAGATCCCAAGTCCTAACCTTGCCAATATCGTTTGCCCCTAAATGAATAACCAGGATACTCGGAGGCGGCCAAATAGATGCTAAGTAAAGTAAATGGCATCTGAGATTACGCCATCTCAGACCCCTAATGCCTGACCAAAAAACTGTGTATAAAGAATCGTCCAGACCCAAATTACTTGAGTAGATCCTAGAAGAAGCTTGCTTACCAGCCCA